>CM040436.1:71728255-72410709 GCA_022702705.1 Papilionanthe hookeriana x Papilionanthe teres | reverse complement strand
AAAAAGCAAACAGAAGTCCAATAATGCATGAATTACACATAATAACACATGAATAACGCGGAATAATACGAGGGGAATATTCTTTGCATTATTGGACTTTTTTTTGCCACACGTCACGTGGCGCGATTTTATTAGACTCCGCACGTAGCTCTACATGCAGAGTCCTAATGTAACATTTTCTCCTCAAATAAGATGTAGAAAATAGATGACTACAAAGTGAATTATTAGATCTTATTTATAAAATCGAAGTGTACGAAAATGATGTAGTCAATGACAGGCTATCAGCAAACTAGGATGATAGTTATTTTAATTATTTACTAATTTTAATGCATATTTCATTTTCTCATATCCTTATAATTAACTTCTATAGAGAGAAAAAAATTTTAAAACTCAATATGTATGACTGAGTTTCCCAGCTTGAACAAAAAATTAGGAGTCACAAGCCGATAATTAATCTCAAACCATGATATTTCATATATACTCTAGTTTAATAAACTCAGCTAATATGACCAGCATGTTGACATCTACGTGACCTCATCAGCTTTAAAAACACCAAATAGAGCACTCTATATTCAAATGATCATCTCCCACTAGACACAAAATTAGGCTACAAAATAAGAACTCTAATACATGTATTTTGTTTCCTTTTTGTGTAGCCGATTATGTAATGTAAAGTAGATTTGAGGCCAATCTATAGATAATGGTGAAAACCCTTCTGACTACTTTATTCAAAATTAATCTCAATGCCTATTTGTTTAATCCGAAAATATCTTGGAAGCACAAATAAGGAATAAAGTGTCACAGAATGAGAAGAGAAAGTGAAAGCTATGAGCAGTAAATAGCTCTTAACTTTTATTCAAAAATTGATCCTCTATTTCTAGACATAGGGATATAGGTTTTAGAATTACAAATATGTCATCTACATATTAGTCTCTGAGGGGGACTTTTAGGGCATTACATGTGTAAATATATTAAATGGCAACTTGGCTTATCTGATTGGTGTGGGTCCCAACATTCGTGGTGATGGGATTCAAGGATTTGCGAATCTTAAATCACATGGAGATAAATAAGCCCTTAGTGCACCCTAAAGAATTAAAGATAATTACATCCCCGAGTCAATTTATAGAGAGGACAAAATAACTGAAGTGTAAATGCCTCTATTATAGTGAAAAATATTTTGGTCTTTATTCTCTCTATAATTTCTCCATGTCAACTTAGGCACTATGAATCATGGAACTTAAGCAATATTATGATATAGAAGTAGAATGACATTGGCATCCCAACAAAACTAAAGTCAATATTTGTTGAATCCAAATCTGCCTACGGGACATGGCTAAGGAATAGAGCGCGAAAAAGAAGCAAAGAGCAGAGAGAGCACGGTAATGAACACTAAAATAATAAAACATTTATTCTTGGAGTGAGCACCTATTTATAGGAATGGGAGTTGTAAGACTACATTTTGTACTCTTAGTAAAGTAGATACAGCAAGTGGTATTTTGGTCAATACATAAATATATGGACGTGAGCTTGAATGGCGTATGTTCGGATTTTGATTCGAACGGTTAGGGAGTATGAGAGAAGGACTGGCCGGGACATGACCCGAATGGCTATGACTGAAGGGTGGACCAGGAGGTGTCGGTCTACTGCTTGAGATTCTGGTAACTCGTTTTATTCACCTGGCCTGGTTGAGGAATCTTGGTGGATTCGTCAGTACGAGAGAGGATTGTCTAGTTTCACCTTCCATGGGATCACTTTCTCCTGACTAGCAAAAGCCAGGCTGCTAAAAGCGAGCCCTCGAACTGCCCCTGGTGGTTCTGGAACCACCACATTATCTTCATTGACGGATGTTAGATTTCTTTAAGATTCGTGCTCACAGATTTTCAGTATACAATATTACTTTTATTTTAATATAAGATTGCAATCATATAAATAGTACACTCATAACGGAAGCCAAGAGCATGACCCGATAACCTACTAATAAGATCCCTAAGTGCACCCGACTTAGAGTCATTATAGCAAACAGTTTTGCTTATCAAATCTAATCCATCGCGGATACTTATAACTAACTACTCAATCATGAAAGGCTCATACGTACATCCAATAACAAACTCGAGTGTAACGTACTGCTAAGCTACAGCTTTCTTATTCATAAATTACCCTTGGGCCGCCCAACATTTAATGCAACCATGGGACTTGGCATGGCACCGCTATGAGATATAATATAGCATTGTATATTTCAATAGATCTTTGTGTAATGTTTCTTCAACTCAACATTCATGCCAAATTTTATACAAGGATCAACGAGACGTCAAATCCAATAAATAGAGGAGGGATAAAAAAACAAAAACTCCCCTCCCTCTCTCTGTATCTATCTATCAATGTATCTTTGCTTTCTTTCTTTTTTTTCCTTCTCTCATCTCAAGTGTTCCGTTCTAGGTAGTGTGTACATGGACAATTCTCCATCAAATATATATTCTGCGTAATGGTCTTATAAAATATTAATCACGAAAGGTGCTATTTTTATAGTTTAATGCTAAAAATAAGATATGGGAGCAGTTAATATTATAGATAATTCATGAAACATACTATATAGAAAAATAATTTAATGAACTACTTAGTATTTATTTGATATAGTGTTACATTTTTAGGGTTTGTTTGTTATCATTATTTGATGTTGTGTTTCATAGTAAGCTAATCTGGCTATTATTAATACCAAAATTAATATAACCTTGATAATTGCCACATTAGTCACTATCTCAATTATATCAATTTTAATGGAAAAAAAAATGAACAAATCTTATTCATTAAAATTTTTTTTGCGAAATAATATTTTTTAAGTAAGATGATAAAAGCTAAATGTATAATTGTTAATAAATAAAGTAATGTTAAAATGTGGATCATATTGAATGAAAATAAAATGAAGAATCCTAATGTAATGTGTCTAAAAAAAGTAAAAAAAAAAATACATAAATAATGATAATAATAATAATACATACAGTACTTTCTAAATAACAATATTTCCGAAATAATGATGGCATTTAATAAACAAACAATGATGAACAGACATCACATTCTAATCATACATAATCTTATCTGAATCGACTAAATGGCGCATAATGACGTCTTTGTTTCAGTGACAAATGCATAGGGAAATTATAAGCTAACTAATAATTTTTGTTTGAAAAAATCTTGAAAAGGAATCTTTGCCTCTCACCCCAGAATGAGGCGCACTACCGAAGTGTGGTTCTGAACTGGTGCGCTGCGGGTCCGGGCATGTCTTATTTTGGAAAACGACCGCCATGTTGATCCGAGATGAGATGGACCGGAGCTTTAGCCAACAAGGGTCCGTTTTGGACCGATTTTTTTGCGCTGCGCGGTCTCAGGCCATGATTTTTTTTTTTTTCGTTTGAAAGAAGCCGTGGATGGGGAATCTGAATTCGGCAGAAAGTGGGGCAGTAGGTTCGACCCTGCGGCCTGCTTTCTCGAGCGAATATTATCAGCTTTACCCCCACGCGATAAGATTCGTGGCTCAATCCACTCTTTGCCTCCTGCCCGAGCGTCGCGTCTCACGTAGACCTCTCCGTGGTGGAGTGTTTCCTTCTCCTCTTTCTCGTGTCAATCATTCGCATCGATCTTGCCGGCTTCCCAATGCGATTTGAGTGCATCTTCTTTCCCATTTTCACTGTTTTGAGCAATTCTTCTCCTCCTTTTTCCCTGTTTCGATCACTTCTCCTCTATGCTAGTTTTGATCACTTCTCCTCTACCCTGCACAGGAGAAAGAAGTTGGAAACTAGAAAATCAGTAGGATCGTCACCCTCACTCAAGCTTTTGCTTTTTGCTTTTGTAGGCTGATAGTGCAATTGCCGCACTCAACATTAGTGGCGTTAGACTGAGGTCCTTGCCATTAAGGTATTTTCCTTAACCTCAACTTTTGGTGCAATGCTGAATTTATGTTATTTTCAATGTGATATGAAAGATTTGGTTGACATAAATGTAAAAAACAAAACTTATGTTGTTAAATATGTAAATATATAGTTCCAAAACTTCATAACCTAAACTGTGTTCATTCTTACTATATATGTGGGTGAGTCCACCATAGAGTTCTGTGCGACATCGAGCAACTTGAACTTGATACATATACATAGCTAAATTTAAGGTACTATACAACTTGTTCTATTGTTTGTTTCTTTTTTATTTAATTTGGTTTATTTTGTTGGTTCTCAACGTATTCGAAGGAGTTGATTTTCATTGGCTTGTGGAGTTGGTTGAATCTTTGAGGTTTACAAATTCATCACAAACTGATGTTTGACTAGACATCTATTGTCAAAGCTATAGAATTATTATAGACATTTTTATTGCAACTTGAGATTATTGGGTTGCCAGTTTTGTATTTATGCTGAATTCTGTTTGGCAGGATAGATTTTGCGCTGTGATTATTGGTCCATATTGAATCCGCTAGGCAACAAATAACAATAAATTGAAAATAAAAAAATAACCGCTACTTTAAATCAGCTATTAAATATGGAGTTTAAGAACAGGGTGACTGCTTGAGTAGGTCAAAAACTAATAATATTAATAAGGTGCACTCATCAATTGTTGGATCTAAACTATAGTTATGGGTAACACTAGAGATTTACAAGGCTAAGATTAATCGAATCATATATAATTATAGAGGAGGGAGAGCTTAGAGTGAGACATTGAGATTTTACTAGGTGGTTAGAACAACGTAAGATAAATGCAAATGATTTCTAAGGCGTCATTTTGGATTGTTTGGTTTTCAAATTTTTAACCTTGGGGAAGCTTGGTAGTTACCAGGGTTAGTGCGGAAACGAACAAGCAAAACTCACAAATGTCCTTTTGTTCTACTTCGTATAACCAAGTTAGCATCTTCTAGCATTTTTGGGGATTTTCGGAAAGGAATGTAAAATTTGTTTTACTTGTTGATTGCTGTAGTTTATAATTGACGGCTAAATCTGTGTGTTTTAATTTGGTAGTATGAAGTTAAACATTTGTGTTATACCATTTTATACACTGGTTGTTAGTCGGTAATGTGTTATGGTTGACTACAAGATTTTTAAAATGTTCTATGCCTTTCGTTTTGTGTGCGTGTGATCCCAGAATATTTATGCTTACGTTTTACACTTTATAACAATAAGATCCTTTCTTTACAACGACACCAAAAACTTGATTCCGAAGCAAATAAGAAATTAACTTTAATTATTGTGTAATATAGGATTTTACTCAAGTATACGTATCGTTTATCAAGTAATATAGGACTTTCTGATTAAGCCCCGAGATATCGAACCCACGGGAAAATGTTCTAAAATTTTAAAGAAAGCAGAAAAACATATTTTTACTTTTTAAAATGATTTTGTAAGTTATGTTTTAAAGATAGAAAGTGTAAATTCTTTTCAATAATTTTTAAGAAAAAGTAAAACAAGAAACTGAAATTATCAGAACTATAAAAACGATATGAAAGCAAATTAGAATAAAATATCTTTTTTCTCCTTAATGAATCAGTAATAATTATAGAATTTCTTTGTGGAAATATCTAAATGTGTTGTGTCAAATAGGAGCAATTATATTTTTTGCTCTTACTTGGTTCTATAAAGAACATAGGTTAATCTGATGTTTTGAAATCTTGTAGATGGGTTAGGCAGGGAAGATACTAGCTCTCACTCTAGAGTTCTCTCATCTCCCTCTATCTGGGGGCTAACATCTCGTAACAAAACTTAAAACATCAAACCAAATTGGGGACTTTAGGCTGTTACTCTAAAGTTCTCTAATTTTAAACCCAATCAAAAGCATATATCTCTATTTATTTGCACTCAACTATATGACTACATTCTCACCCATGCAATTTCATGTGATTCTCTCCAATTGTTGATTGAGACAATGCCACATTGGTTCTTACATGTTCTCACAACAAATTAACATCTTAATTAGCCAGATCAAGAAGTAAATGAAGTGCAAGGTAGTGAATCATCACAACTTCTTCCAACATTAAACACCTATACTTCACACAACATCCATTCATAATTTAATTACTTCATCATTTAAAAGGAAAAAGATAAAAAAAACTACTCATAACTCATGGATAAAACACAAACACAATTTGATTTGAAAGCAGAGATCATAGTAAAACACAACAAATCTTAATTTAAACCAAATGTAAAAAATAAAGATACAAACTTATCTGAAAATATTCTCCACAAGACTCTTGAAGTTCCTCTGAAAATTTTTCTTTCCCTTACAAACTCCTTAGTGGGTAGTGCCCAACTTTAAGGATTCACTCTCCTAAATTCTAATACAAACTATGATAAAGTAAAGTGGAAAAGTAAAGAAAGTATGGCAAAAAGAAGACTCTTTTTCTTCCTCTCTCCCTTCAACCACTTCAAGCTTTTCTCCAAACTTCTCCCGCCAATACTTCTTTTCAAAACTCTTCTCTTTTTCTGATCTTCAAGTCTTCATTTTAATAATTCTTCAAAAGGTGCTTTGGTGTCTCTTCAAATCATGTCTAGATTCAATGTATCTACTAAGAGATGCATCCATTCATTCGAATTTACCGCCCAAAAGAAGTTAAGGAAGTTTAAACCAAAAGTTACTTCAAAAACCCCTTAGAAATGACGCTAAATTTTATTTAATTCTCCACTTTTAACTGTGTCGCCTATGCACCAGCACTTGGGGCTTAGACGCCAGAGGCTAATTTTACACACTTCTCATTTTTCTCTAAATTTGATCCTTTTTTGCTCATTTTATCATAATCATTCATTTTAATCATGCCTACTAGAAAAACACAAAAATACCTTCCATTAAAATGCAATATCATCAAAAATAGGTATAAAAATGTGCATAAAAACACTATATATTTTAGATGTATCAGAGTGCTATATTATCTTGTCTTATGAAAAACATAATGATTTAATCAGCATTGTGATTGCTTTTGTGTTACGAATGAGATTTTGATGTAATTTTCAATTGAATCCGATAGATTATACTGAAAGTCAAATTTTTGAAGTTACTACTCCAAATATACAAACTCAGCTCTTCAGTAAGTGCGAACTCAGTTATTCAGTACATACAAAGTTTAAATTCGATAAATTACACTAAAATATATGTTGTGAATGACTTCAATGATAATGGCATTGTTACCAATTTATAGTGGAGATAACACCAAATATATTATATTGTCAAATAAAAAACTTCACTAGTTTAAACACCTCTCATCTATTAATTGTTGCAAGTTTTTTTGTTAGCTTGTATAAAACTCTTAAGTTCTTACATATGTAGTAGATAAACACAATTGCCTACGCACCACTACATTTGTCTATCGCACGCCGACACTTTTTTTTTTGTTATGTTACATATGCAGTAGATAATTTTTTGTTTTGTTATGTTACAACATTTTCTTTCACTGTAGTAATACAATGGGTGGCAAGAATAAAGAGACTGTCATGCCTGAACTGTGGGAAAAAGAAACGAAAATAATGTTTTCTGATCTTTGCCTTAAGGAAATTAATCTGGGAAATATGTTAACCACCTTTTTCAATAAGGAAGGGTGGCGAAATATTATCAAGAAATTTAAGGAAAGTACGGGAAGAGACTATGATATGATGTAATTGAAGAACAAGTGGGATCAACTTAAGAAAGATTGGAAATATTGGTTGAAATTAAAATAAGGATCTACGGGAATAGGGAGGGATCCGGTGAAGTGAATAATTGATGCTCCTGATGAGTGGTAGACTGAAAGACTTGCGGTATTACTTAACAAAATCATATAATTCAATTATTTTCATTTTAATTTACTAAATGAAGTTAATGTACTTACTTTGTAGGTGGTGCGGCGAAGAAATTTAAACTTTCTAGAATTGAGCTAGAGTTGGAGGAGAAGTTAGATGGAATGTTTGGGGGTGTGGTTGCTACAGGTAAATATGCATGCACCCTAAGTGAGACAGGGTTCTATGGCACTGATCTACCTAAAAAATACTCATTTTTATGCTTTATTTATGATTCAACTCTTAAGGATATTATGCTTTAATGAAAGGTATTTTCATGTTTTTGGATGTAGGTGATTAAAAATGAGTCCAAGAAAGAAAAAGAAGGAAAAAGGAACAAAAAGGTGAAAAATGGAGCTTATGGAGCAAAATATTGGAATTATTAGCCTGACACCTAGGCGCATAAACGCCAGCTTGATACAGACGTTGTTAAGATTTTTTGATGATTTTGGGGAGTTATTTTGACGGAGTTAAGCAATTATTGGAGCTTCTAGAAGACTGGAAGTTACTCGTACTATATAGGATATGTGATACAATGCAATTGGACACAAGGAAACGGTTTTAATCGCGAAGAGGTGTGATCCAAAGTGAAGAGGTGCGAAGACCTGGTCACGGAGTCCGGCACCTAGGCGCCAGATCCCGGCACCTAGGCGCCTAGGTGCGATAGTTACCTTCTAGAAGATGCATTGAATTTAGATGAATTTTGAAGGGGTGCCTTAAGCAACCCCTGGTCAAATTCATAGCTCTATAAATAGGAGCCCATTCTACAGAGAAAATCGCCCCTTTTAGCACCTTCTCTCTCTCCTCTAGTTTTACTTAGTTTTTTTAGTCTCTTCCACACTTAGGGTGTCACTTTACTTTGTATCTAGTGAGTTTATTTTGAGTATTTATTGTGTGTTGTTGTTGTTGGAGTCTTTCATCATTACTTTGGAGTCAGTAGAAGTCAGCGGATCACTTGAAGGAACACTTCAGATAAGTATTTGTACCTTGGTTCAAAGTTTTATAAATATGTTTTGTTATGTAATTTCAATGTGTTCTGAGTAGTTAGTTATCTTTCTCCTTTCAACTATTAAATATAATAAATTAATTAAATTTTTTAGGAGAATTAAATTTAAAATATTTAAAACATTGTGATGATATTAATACCTGATCTTAGTTTACTTTTTAAATTGGCCATTTAAATTATTAAAACCTGTTGAAGAATTTTGAGACCTATCCGGAGATAAATTCTTAATTAGTAGATATCACATGAATCCTTGTGTAGTCGAAGGCTTTATGAGGGTTATTCAAGGTGAAGTGCAAATAAATAGGAAGATATTATTTATTAGGCGTAAAATTAATTAATTTTTAGAGTGACAGACTAAATTCTAATAATTTGGTTTATAGAAAGAGAACGGGTCTCTGTTAGGGCTGGCCATAGCCACCCTTGGACATCTAGTAGTGTGAGCCTAAATTAACCCATTCTACTAATAAAACATCCTGAATCGATCTATAGATTAGTCGATATTCTTTCGCACTCAGGCCAAAGGGTAAAGAATAGGAATGCTTCTATTTAGCACAATACCATAATCTAAATTCCCCACAAAAGATAATTATTCTAAAAATCTTGGATTAGTTGAAAAGGAGAAAGTCGTTTTTATACTTGCATTAAATTTTAATTACTGCTTACTTTACTTTATTACTGCTTACTGCTTACTTGCTTATAGTAAAAATTGTTAGTAAATTAAATTTAAAAATAATATATAAATATATATATATATATATATATATATATATATATATACTTTTAATTTGAAAATTTTCAAAATATTTCTTACATTTCTTACTTTTTATAAAAACACTATCCATGTGGGATCGATAACCGGGACTCACGCTAGAGCGCCGTATTACTTGAACGATACATATACTTGCATTTAAAATTGTGACTTTTACAATAATTATTATAAAATCTAAATATAAATTCATAAGTAAAAGTAAACATCGCACATCAAGTTTTTGAAGCCATTTGCCAGGAATTAAATATTCTAAAAAGTGGTATCAAATTCTTGTATTTAAAAGTATATATAAAGTCACATCGCATCAAGTTTTTGGCGCCGTTGCCGGGAATAGAATAGAATAAAAAGTAAAAAGAAAGATAAGAAAAATAAAAAAACATAAAAACAAAACAAAAACAAAACAAAAATATTTTAAATTTTATGTGTAGTTTTGAATCTGAAGGATTATTACCTTTTGATTTTGAATTAGAAATAACAATTAAAAGAATTAAAAAAAGGAAAAAAAATTTCAAAACATAAAAAAATGGCTAACTTACATAAAAATAATCAAAATCCAATTGAAATTAATGAACAAAATATTTATAAAAAATTAAGGGAATATGCAAACCCTACAGCTGATGAACTTCATGTTAGTATTCAAATGCCAGCTGTAGATGCTTAGTCATTTGAGCTTAAACCTTCTATTATTCAAATGGTTCAAAATAATCAATTTGGATGAACACCTAATGAGGATCCAAATTTACACCTTGCTAGTTTTTTAGAACTTTGTGCTACCTTTAAATATAATAATGTTTCTGATTGTACTATTAGACTTAGACTCTTTCTTTTTCCTTAAAAGATAAAGTAAAGATGTGGCTTAATTCATTAGCAACTTATTCTATTAAAACTTGGTCAGATATGGCACAAAAATTCTTTGTTAAATATTTTCCTCCTTCTAAAACTGCTAAATTGAGAAATGATATTACTTCATTTACGCAATTTGATGGAGAAACAATTTATGAAGCTTGGGAAATATTTAAAGAACTATTAAGAAAATGTCTTCATCATGTTTTACCAGATTGGTTAATCATTCAAACATTTTATAATTGACTTATTGGATCACTTAGATCTATTATAGATGCTGCTGTTAGTGGTTCTTTAATGATTTAGGAGAGATTCCTCCTACCACTGTAACTCTTCGGTTAGTCGATCGATCGATCACTTATCCTAAAGGAGTTATAGAGGATGTTCTTGTTAAGGTAGATAAATTTATCTTCCCTGTGGATTTCATTGTTCTAGATATGAAAGAAGATAAAGAAATACCTATCATTTTAGGGAGACTTTTCTAGATACCGAACGAGCTATGATTGATGTGCAAAAAGGAAAATTAACGATGAGATTTAATGATCAAGAGATAACATTTAATGTTCTGAAATCAATGAGGTATCCTGATAAAGAAAAATGCTATCGGGTGGATATTTTTTATTATATATTTGAAAGCATTATCAAGAAAAATGTAAGGTCATTTCTGATGATAAAGATAAAGAATATATGTTATATAATGAGTCATTAAATGAAGAAAATTTATCTGAAGAAACTCATTATATTCATGAAAATTAGGAAATTTTAGACACAACTAAAAATGATATACTTTTACCCTCAATTGAAAAAGCCTCTGAACTGGAATTAAAAATGTTACCTGCACATTTAAAGTATGCATTTCTTGAAAATTCATTAACTTTACCTGTAATTATATCTTCAGAATTAAGCGAAGATCAAGAAGAAAAATTAATAGGAGTTCTGAAGAATTATAAGAAAGCTTTTGGTTGGATTATTACGGATATAAAAGGAATAAGCCCTTCGATCCGTATGCATAGGATTTTAATGGAAGAAAATTGTAAACCCATTATTGAACCCGAAAGAAGATTAAACCCGATTATGAAAGAGGTTGTTAAGAAAGAGATTTTGAAATGGTTAGATGCTTGGAATTATTTATCTTATTTGTATAGCCGATGGGTAAGTCACTATTCATTGTGTTCGAAGAAAGGAGGAATAAGCTGTCATTGTTAATGAAAAAAATGAATTAATCCCAACAAGAACGAGTTAGTGGATGGCGAATTTGCATTGATTATCGAAAATTAAACAACGCCACTAGAAAGAATCATTTTCCTTTACTTTTCTTGGATCGAATGTTGGATAAACTAGTTTGGACACTCATATTTTCGTTTTACGGATGGATATTCTAGTTATCATCGATTACCCGTTGCTCACGAGGATCAAGAGAAAACAACATTTACAAGTCCTTATGGAACATTTCCTTTAGAAGAATGTCTTTCGGATTATGCTAATGCACCTGCAACTTTTCAAAGATGTATGATGTCAATATTCTGTGATTTGATTGATAAAGGAATTGAAGTATTTATGGACGATTTTTCAGTTTTTGGAACTTCTTTTGAATCTTGCTTGGAAAATATAGCGAAAGTTCTAAAAAGATGTGAAGAAACAAATTTAGTTCTAAACTGGGAAAAATGTCAATTTATGGTCACAGAAGGAATTGTACTTGGACATAAAATTTCACAAATAGGGATGGAAGTTGATCAGGCAAAAGTGAAAATTATTGCTTGAACTTCAACCACCTACTACCGTTACTGATGTAAGAAGTTTTCTGGGTCATGTTGAATTTTATAGAAGATATATAAAGGATTTTTCTAAAATTGCTAAACCTCTTTGCCATTTATTAGAAAAAGAAGCTAAATTTGAATTTAATGAATATTTTCTAAATGCATTCAATATTTTAAAAGAAAAATTAATCACTGCACCTATCACTGTTGCACCTGATTGGAATAAACCTATTGAATTAATGTGTGATGCAAGTGATTATGTAATTGGAGCTGTAGTAGGACAAAATTATGAGAAAATTTTCAAAGTTATATATTATGCTAGTAAAACTTTAAATGAAACTCAAATAAATTACACTACTACTGAAAAAGAGCTGTTAACAATAGTATATGCCTTTGATAAATTTAGACTATATCTTCTTGGAATGAAATGTATCATACATACTGATCATTCTGCAATTAAAGATTCAATGTCTAAAAAAGATGCTAAACCTAGATTGATTAGATGGGTTTTACTTTTACAAGAATTTGATTTTGAAATAGTAAACGGAAGAGGAGCCGACAACCAAATTGCTGATCATTTATCAAGAATTAAAAATAATAAAGAAAAGAATTATGAAGAAAATATAAATGAGAAATTCCCTGATGAACAGTTATATGTCATTCAAGGATTACAAATGCCCTGATATGCTGATATACTTAACTATTTGGTTAGCAATATTTTTACCTTATGGGATGAATAACAAATTCATTAAGAAATTCAAGAATGATTGTAAATCATATATTTGGGAAGATCCTCATTTATTTAAAATAGGAAGAGATTCTGTGATTCGAAGATGTTGGACATTATGTGAAAACTTGTGATCGATGTCAAAGAATAGGAAATATATCCAGAAAAGATTAAATGCCTCTAAATTTTATATTAGAAATCAAAATTTTCGATGTATGGGGTTTAGACTTTATGGGACCTTTTGTACCATCATCTGGAAAAATTTATATTTTATTAGCAGTTGATTATGTTTCAAAGTGGATCAAAGCTGTAGCTTTACCTAACTGTGATTCCAAAAGTGTTTCGAAATTTTTAAAGAAAATGATTTTTACAAGATTTAGAATGCCTAGGATAATTATCACAGATGGGGGAAGTCATTTCAGAAATATAAGAATTCAATCATTGCTGGAAAAATTTGGAATTAAACATAGAATTGCAAATGCTTATCATCCTCAAACAAGTGGAATAGCTGAAGTATCAAACAGAGAAATTAAAAGAATATTGAAAAAGATTGTTAATCCTAAAAGAACTAACTGGGTTGATAGACTTGATTCTGCATTATGGGCTTGTAGAACAGCTTATAAGACACCTATCGGAATGTCACCTTATCGGTTAATTTATGGTAAACATTGTCACTTACCTGTTGAACTGGAACATAAAGCTTATTGGGCGATAAAAGAGTTCAATTATAATTTGAATACTGCAGGAGAAAAATGATTGTTACAACTAAATGAAATGAAAGAGATAAGAAATGAGTCTTATGAAAATGCAAGAATTTATAAGGAAAGAATGAAGAAATTGCATGACAAAATGATTTCAAGGAAAATATTCGAGCCTGGACAAGAAGTATTATTATTTAATGCTCGTTTAAAACTTTTTCCTATAAAATTAAAATCTAAATGGATGGGTCCATTTATAATTGAGATAGTACCCTTATGGAGCTGTGGATATTAAAGATCCCAAAATTGGAAAAGTATTTAAAGTTAACGGATTAAGACTGAAGCCTTATATGGGAGAAATCAAACCAAATTACAAAGAGGCTTATGAGCTGAGTCTACCCGATTAATTCAATTAATTAGGTCGAGCTGACGACGTTAAACCAAGCACTTTGTGGGAGGCAACCCATATTTATTAGTGTGAGTTAAATTATTTTTGTAAGGTTATGTCTTGGTCTTGACTAAATTTGTATATAACTTTTGGAAATAGAAGGCTAACGAGTCTGTATTGGCTTAAGCTAAACATTATCTTGAAGTATATAGAATTTGGACTTGGACCACTCCATGTAAAATGTGAGTAAAAAGGAGATCAAGTTAACCTTCGTTTGTGATTGTTTGTGATTTGAATTTTTCGTAATTGTGTTTGTGTGTTGATCATACCCGTTTGTTAGACCTATTTTTACGACCGAAACTTGCAAAATTTGACGATAGGCGAATCGAAGTTGATCGAGGTTCTGGCGCCTAGGCGCCAAAAGTTGGCGCCTAAGCGCCAGAATGGCCTATGTATCGATGATCCGGTGCCTAGGCGCCAGATTCCGGCGCCTAAGCGCCACAGTTACATATCGTGTAAAAACAAAAAATCTTTAGTTTTTTGCATGAAATCTCTTTATATATTGCCTTATCTTCGTCCCCAATCTCATAGAAACCTTAATTTCGACCAGAGTAATCCATTTTGGAGGAGTTAAAAAGGATTTGGAGGCAATGGATAGAGGAAATCATGGAAATGAGGTAAGATACAAATCTCCTAAAGATCTTCAGCCTTATTTTAATGGTTTTATTACTGTTAGTATGGATAAATTTCTTAGTCAATTAGAGAAGATTGAAGCGGAACTTCAAAGTATTAGTAATCGTCTCCATGAGATGTACCACCAATACGAACACTTGGAATGGCAAACCAAACTTCATTCTGATTATATGGTGGCCTATCATGACGCTCAAATAGAAATGTACGCGAAGAACAAGTGGATCGATGAAAAGAAGGCTTTGGAATTTCCAAGGGCATTGGTGTTCTATCCATTCGGTCCTAGAGAACTTCATTCCGAAAGAGATGGTAATTGAAGATCGGTGTTAAATAGATCTTATATGTGTTTTAGGTGTGATCGAGTCATGTGTTAGTGTGTCCAATATCAAATTTGTGTGTTTGCTTAATTGTTCAATGTGTGTTGTTGGATTTGAATATTTGTTTTGAATATGTTGTTGTTTGTGTTATTTATAAAACGATGAACCTTGATACAGTCTTGTACTGAAATTTATTGAATTTGGAATGGAAGTTATGGATTAGAATTGAAGAATTTGGATACATTTTTGTGGATCTAAAATATCATTTTAAATTGATTGTGAAAATGTTTGGAGGACATAAATTGGATTAATACTCTCATAAGAGTAATTAGGAGTCAAATTTGATAAGATTTGTTGGAAAATATAAAATTTAAATCGAATTTTTGGAAAGGCGAGTCTAGCGCCTATGCGCCAGAATTCGGCGCTTAAGCGACGATTCGGCCTGAACCCAAAAACTCATCTTCTTAAACACCCCACACGCCATTTTTGACGCCTAAGCTTCCCCCGTCACTGTTTTTCGCGAAAATACTCCCTATAGATCCCATTTAAAGCCGAATTTTTAAGTTTTTGAGCTTGAAATCACCCGATTTCTTCATCCCAAGGTCAGATCTACATTCTATACTCATTATTTTTTATTTTCACCATGGATTTGTCTCTCATTTAGAAAAACCAAAAGTTTGAGAAAATTTTTTATTTTTAGAGTTAAATCCATGAAATTTTTAAGCTCTTTTAAGTTTGAAAAGCTTAAATTAGTTTATTTTCATAGATCCGTTGAATTTATTTTGCGTTTTTATTTCACGTTTAGAGGGCACCCAAATCTAAGCGAGGAAAGGAACGAGAAAATTTTGATCATAGCAAGTTCGTTACTGCTGCTGCACACTTCTGATACAATGATTTTGCTACGACTCAGAAATTTATCTCGGAGCGAAGTTTTTACAATCCTGAAGAAAGAATTGAGGATACAATCGTTGCGCTCAACTGACAAGGATTCTGCTATTTCTCTGATGTTGTCGTTATCCCGGTTGTTAGAGAGTTTTATTCTAATTTCGTGAATGCTGAAGAATATGATATTTTTGTTCGAGGAGTTGGAGTAAGATTCACTCCTGAACGTAAATATTTTTTATGGCCTGCCGCTAAACATTGAGTGCTATTACTTCGGATTATCTCCATCTGAGGGAGATTTGGATATGATCATTGCCTACCTGACTGATAGTACTGGAGCCTGGAAAATTTGGAATGGAAATAGGGTAAATTTTTCATCTTCTAACCTTAATGATGTTTCAAAGGCATGGCACTACTTTATTTCTGCACGTCTCCTTCCATCAAATCATCTAAGCGAGGTTAACAAAGATAGAGCTATCCTCAACTACTGCATTCAAGAGAGGAAGCATATTGATGTAGGGAGCATTATTTATGATTCTGTAGAGGCTACTGCTCGTTCTAGCACTTCTATTGGACTTAGTTTTCCATCTCTGATATATTCTCTATGTGAAAGTGTTGGAGTACTTGCTGAGCTTTCTGAGAAAAAGCTCAAGTCGACAAAGCCTATAGGAAAAGAGAGTGTCAGTATCTATGATCGACTTTGAGGTATGAGTTCTACTGCACCTTCTGGTTCATCACCTACTTCAGGAATAGCTTCTACTTCTAAACCATCTACTTCTGCTGAGCCACCATCTATTTTTTGAGAAACCATGCATGATAAGCTTATAGAGCAGCAGAATGAGTTATTCCTAACTCATTGTAGTGTAGATACGATCGATAAGAAGATCAATCATCTTTCTGAGTATACATAAAGTAAGAGTGATTACGATGCTGAGTATTTTGAGTCTTTAGTGAGATTTCTGAAAGGTGATCACGATGTTCAGTTCCCTACTTGTCCCAGATATTCACCATATGTTAATCCGAAGGATATGGAGTTTTCTTTTGGTGATGACGATGATGAAGCTACAAATAGTGGTTAGTAGCTTGACTTACCTCTACAGATGTGTTGATTCTATTTTTAGTGTGTTTCTTGTTTCTTGTGTTGTTTAGTGTGATGTTATTTGTTAGTGTTGATGTGAATTTTTTATGTTAAAACTGTTTTTAGATTATCTGATGTATGTTTAAGACTGAAATATGAATGAATTTTTATAAAACTTTATTTCTGTTTCAGCCTACTGTTTAGTGTTCATGAATAGTTAGTAATTTTGCATGTTCAAAAATAAAAAAAATAAAAAAAAAGATTTTTTAGAAATTAACTCCTACTCTGCAAAACTTTTCTATATATGCTTAATCATTTCTGTTATATTCATATTAAAGAATGTGTAGAAGTAAAAGTTAGTTTTTCCTTACTACATCATTATTGTACTTAGATTAATTCATGTTTATTTCTTTCTCTCATGCTTTAGAAAATTTCATGATTCATATTTATACTAAAGCTGAAGTTTGGGGGAAGGCAAAACATTTATCAAATTTAAATATTATTTGTCCTTAATGAACTAGTATTTTCTTTAAAAATATATTAACATAACATAAGGAATGAAAAATCTGTTTAAGATTACCTAAATTTTTGAATTTATAAATAATCTAGTAAACTTAACTAAAATTTCAAAAATTTTGATTGATTTTAAGAATAGAATTATTTAACTTAAAGAATAATAAGATAAAATTTTTTCTATTTATAGTAAAGAGAATTGTATTTTTAAAATACTAAGGAATCAAGATTATTGCTTGAAAAAGAAAATCATGAAATAAGTTTTGAAAAATAATAAATTATTAAAAATGTCATATTTATTAAGTAAGAATGTATAAGTTTTTAAAAATAAGTTAAGGATAGTGAAGTTCAAAATCATTAACAAGCTATCCAAAAATAGTAATCCTCACTTAAAAAAAAAGAGAAGAAAAAAAAAGGATTGAAAAACAATCCAAAAGAAAAGAAGAAAAAACAAAAGAATGTGAGGAGAAGTTTCAGAAAATGCCAAATCAAAATTTGGCTTCACTTGAATTATCTTATAGGAAGAAAACTGATTATATTTTTAACTTAATTTCTATATACAAATATTTTTACTAGAAAAGTATTTCATAAAAATTTTTTTCTTGTAAATATTCCATGTGACCTTAATATGATAAACTACAATTATTCTTGAAATAAATGAAAAATTGAAAATCTTATGATTTGGTAGTTAAATGTTCTTTAATTCTTAAAATTAAACTTAATTAGTGAAATTTGGTTAATGATTTGCTAAAACATTTATAAAACCAAAAATTACAAGGAATCTTAAATATTTTAACTTCATTCCAAATGTTATCTATTTTTTGTAATTAAAAGGGTTACTTGAGGACAAGTAACGTTTAAGTTTGGGAGAATTTAATCTAACTAAAAAATACCCATTTTTATGTCTTATTTATGATTCAATTCTTAAAGATATTATTCTTTAATGAAAGGTATTTTCATGTTTTTGGATGTAGGTGATTAAAAAAGAGTCCAAGAAAGAAAAAAAAAAGGAAAAATGAGCAAAAAGGAGCAAAATGAAACTTATTGAACAAAATATTGGAATTATTGTCCTGGGGCCTAGGTGCCATAATCCGGCGCCTAAGCGCCAGCTCGATACAGACGCTGTTAAGATTTTTTGATGATTTTGGAGAGTTATTTTGACGAAGTTAAGCGATTATTGTAGCTTCTAAAAGACTGGAAGTTACTCCTAATATATAGGACATGTGATACAATGCATTTGGACACAAGGAAACAGTTTTAATCGCGAAGAGGTGTGATCCAAAGTAAAGAGGTGCGAAGACCTGGTTACGGAGTCCGGCTCCTAGGCGCCAGATCTCGGCGCCTAGGCGCGACAGTTACCTTCTAGAAGATGCATTGAATTTGGATGAATTTTGAAGGGGTACCTTAAGCAACCCCTGGTCAAATTCAAAGCTCTATAAATAGGAACCCATTCTACAAAGAAAATCGCCCCTTTTAGCACCTTCTCTCCCCCCTCTAGTTTTACTTAGTTTTTTTTAGTCTCTTCCACACTTAGGGTGCCACTTTACTTTGTATCTAGTGAGTTTATTTTGAGTATTTATTGTGTGTTGTTGATGTTGGAGTCTTTCATCATTACTTTGGAGTCAGTAGAAGTCAGCGGATCACTTGAAGGAATACTTCAGATAAGTATTTGTATCTTGGTTCTAAGTTTTATAAATATGTTTTGTTGTATGATTTTAATATGTTCTAAGTAGTTAGTTATCTTTCTGCTTTCAACTATGAAAAGATAATAAATTAATTAACTATTGTAGGAGAATTAAATTTAAAATATTTAAAACATTGTGATGATATTAATATCTGATCTTAGTTTACTTTTTAAATTGGCCATTTAAATTGTTAAAACCTGTTGAAGAGTTTTGAGACCTATCCAGAGATAAATTCTTAACTAGTAGATATCACATAAATCCTTGTGTAGTCAAAAGCTTTATGGGGGTTATTCAAGGTGAAGTGCAAATAAATAGGAAGATATTATTTATTGGGCATAAAATTAATTAGTTTTTAGAGTGACAGATTAAATTCTAATAATTTGGTTTATAGAAAGGGAACGGGTCACTGGTAGGGCCGACCATAGCCACCCTTGGACATCTAAGTAGTGTGAGCTCAGATTATCCCATTCTACTAATAAAACATCCCGAACCGATCTATAGATTAGTCAATGTTCTTTGCATCTGGACTAGAGGGTAAATAATAGGAATGCTTCTATTTGGCACAATACCATAATCTAAATTCCTCACAAAAGATAATTATTCTAAAAATCTTGGATTAGTTGAAAAGGAGAAAGTCGTTTTTATACTTGCATTGAATTTCAATTACTGCTTACTTTACTTTATTACTGCTACGCTTACTTGCTTATAGTAAAAATTATTAGTAAATTAAATATGAAAATAATATATATATATATATATATATATATATATATTACTTTTAATTTGAAAAATTCTAAAATATTTCTTACATTTCTTACTTTTTATAAAAAAACTACGATAGCCAGGACTCCACTAGAGCCCTGTATTACTTGAACGATATGTATACTTGCGTTTAAAATTGTGACTTTTACAATAATTATTATAAAATCGAAATATAAATTCATAAGTAAAAGTAAACATCGCACATCAAGTTTTTGATGTCATTTGCCAGGAATTAAATATTCTAAAAAGTGGTATCAGATTCTTGTATTTAAAAGCATATATAAAGTTGCATCGCATCAGGCACCCAAGAAAACTTTTTTGTTGACCTGTCAAGTGATTCAGATGAAGTACCTAGTCCAGAACACCATGAAGTTCAGTCTACCGGTTGTTCTAAGCATCTGCAGGAGGAGAGAATGAAGAAAGGTATTGTTGATTACCTTAAAACCAGATATCAAATCCGGTATCTTCTAGAAGCACTGAACTGCATACAATACAGACACATTCCATTCAACAGGTCATTCAAATCTTGAATGCAGACATGAAAATTTCAGAGGATTTGTCCCTATACTTATTTGCAATTGAGTTCCTAAAAAATTCTACCCACAGAGATTTTCTCTTCTTGATCCCCCAAGGTAAAAGGAATACATATCTATGACATTTTTATGATCGCCAAGACAATTTAGATATTTTTTATGTGCTACTAATTGAGACTTCTACTTGTATTTTTTATTGTGAGACTTCTACTTGTATTTTTTATTTACTACAGATTGAAACTTCTACTTATATGTTCTATTAAGGGACTTCTACTTGTAATTTTTTATTTGCTACTGATTGAGACTTCTACTCGTTATTCATGTATCACAACTGCTTGGGTCATATTTTGTTAATAATTGGATAATCCTTTTTTGTCTCGGCAAGTTCGATATTCACCTACATGGACTTAGCTAGAGAAGGACATAGAAGGAGAGTTGTAGCAATCTACTTTATATACAAATATTACAAGAGATACATTGATCGCCCTCCATGCTTGACATTATTATATATTGGGGACAAACGGGTTAGGGAGTTACTTGTTGGACACCCAACAAGATTCAACAATATGTTCCGCATGAAGCAGGATATATTTATTGATCTTTTAGCAGAACTTAGTACATGTCATGAACTTCATGGGTCATCGAAGACGGCTCGGCGTGAGGTACTTGCAATTGCCCTTTATATATTGTCACATAATGAGTCAATGCGAGGAGCAATGGAACACTTTCAACACTCCTCTGAGATGAGTAGTAGATAATTCTTCGTGGGTTTGGAAGCACTATTGAGCCTTTCTGCGCAAGTCATCAAACCAACTGATCCGAAGTTCACAATGACTCCAACGGAGATTTTACACGATCCACGCTACATACCTTTCTTGAAGGATATTATCGGAGTAATTGATGAAACCCGCATTGATGCACGAGTTCCTAATGATGAGAAGATAACACTTATCGGGCGTTGCAGATCACTTACACAGAATGCCATGGTTGTTTGTGAATTCAACATGTGTTTCACTTTCGTCATGCCTGGTTGGGTGGGTAGTGCACACGACATTTTCAAGACTGCAATGCGGAATGCTCAATACAACTTCCTACATCCGCTCATGGTATGCTCAAGCCCAAAAACTTTGTTGATTCACCTAATTATAGAAGACATTTCAAGAAAGTATTACTTGGTGGATGCTAGATATCTGTTACAACGAGGGTATCTCAAGCCTTTTCCGATACAAGATATCACATACAGGATTTCGAGCGAGCCAGCAATGTTATATGTGGTAAAAAGAAGTTGTTTAATAAAATACATTCCTCTCTATGCGGTGTCATTGATAGGACTTACGGTGTTTGACAGAAGAAATGAGTCATTCTCAGTGATATGTTGTCTTACCCATTTCCCAAATAGGTCCAGATTGTCATTGCCACGATGACTCTGCACAATTATATTCGGCAGTATCCTTCCCGCAAAGACATTAACTTTTCCAGGGCCCAGGAGGATCAAGAGTACGTACTTGCAGAAGCATTTGAGTAATAGATCAGGCATTCTCTACCATGAGTTGAGAATGATTATTCAATTATTTGTACTATAGAGGGGGAAGGTGCCAACGAAAATGGCGGAGCTACGAGAGCAAATCATTGATGTGTTAGTACGAGGCTGATTGCAATATTTGTAATTTATTCGGTCCTACGTGTAATTCATTTTATTTGTTAGAACATTCTTTATATTGATAATGGATATTTAGCATTACAATGTGGTTCGATTCATTTAACTAGTTGGTGGATTTTTTGTTACTTTTGGTTTGGGAAGAATGCTTGTAATCAGGTGTGTGGAACCATCGCACTGCTTGGTCAAGATTTTGTTTTTGATGGCTCTATAATCCTCGTCCATGGCTACTCAAGAGTTGTGCTGGAAGTGCTGAAGCTGGCGACATCTAATAGGAAGATGTTTCGAGTTTTGTGTACGGTTTCTTTTCAGGTATAACTTTTTCATCAATGTGATAGGAATCTACTGGACTTCCCACAGAAGATAAAGCAGAAGTATAAAGTTGATTGATTGCTGATAAAAAATAGGGAGATTTCAATACAAAACACTCAATCCTTATCTATTTACATATCTAAGACGCCTATACTTCATTTTGTTCATATTTTTCACCTTACATAAGCACGAGAAGCTGTATTCACTTTTGAAAAGTTGAAAAAGTGGTATTTTTGATGCAATATGAGAATTTTTGGTATTATAAATGTTAAAAGCATAGTATATGTGTTTGATATGTAAATACATAGGAACAGGGTGGTATGCATGTAATGAATAGATTTCTTTTAGGTAAAAATTCCTGCCCGGGGTTGGATAGCTTAAAATATAAGTTTGGTACCAGTATATAAAGCAATGCTCAAGAGATGCTTGCAATCGAGCATGTTCATGTCCCTTATACTATCTGAAGATTATCTAAAATTAATTTTTAGTGTGTTTTCCCTTTTGCAGAAAATGCTCTATAACTTACATACAATAAAATGTAGGTCCATCCAAATGTTCCTTTCATGCTCTTTACACCAATAAGCCCGCATTCACTGTCATTTAGACCTGTTATACTTCTTAATTCTGCACAACTTTAGTCTCATCTTTGAATATGCCCGCATTCACTGTCATTTAATCAATTATGTTTATGTTTCTTCTCATTTGCTGGAATGACTGCATTTGGAAACAACTATTAGATCAATTTATTTAGAACTTTGTCATCTTAGGTAATTATAGGCTTATGCCTATTTTTACATCAGTGATTTGTTATTATTTATGGTACATAATAAAACATGCTGGACATCCATTTATCTTGATTTTGTAGCACAGAATTTAAGTTGTGCTATGTCATAGTTTAGTGGGTATGTATTGCTTCGTGGGATGGGGCATCTTCAAACCATAGAAAAAGAGAGGAAGTAATGTGAAACTCAACTACGGCATTCGTTCATTATGCGACTACTGGCACTGCAGAAAGACAGGCCGCGGATAAGCCTTTTTTTTTTTTCAAAAAATCTCAAAAAAACTCAAAAATAAATTTTGGCTGAGATTTCCCTTTCTAAAGAGTGGTCGTATAAACGAATATTGAAGCTCAGACTCCCTGTTCTAGCGCCTCGATCAACTTTGATCGGGTCTCCATGACACCTCTACCCTACTTAGGAACAGACTGCCGCATGGGCCTCGGATTCAATTAGTGCAGTTGTTCCCTGCCTCAGCCTTTTATTGGTGGCGCATTGAACTCTTTAAGCCGAGTGAAGCAGTGAAAATTTTTTTTGTATGTTCTTAGCAGAATGTTCATCCCCGTGGTTCTCCGTCGTCTAGCCGACGCCGAGGGGGCTACTTACTGTTACATCGACGGACGTTTCTTGATGGATTACGCCGCCGTGCGCCTCAACCTGGTCTACACCCTCGTGGTTCTGCGATTTGTCTTCGACGGCGCGGGTCCTCTTTGGCTGTCCATCCACGGTCTCAAAGGTTTCAGAATGATCCAGTGATTCATATATTCTTAGCCAATTGTATATTTGGGTGTTGATTAGTTAGCATTGCAGTGCATATATTGAAGGTTTTGAGTATGTGGGTTTTCGAAGTTCGTAAAAATATGAACCCGCTTTCTTCGTAAAAGTTGCTACGTTCATTTTTCAACAGGTAATTTTTTAGTGGAATGCATATAGATTGGAAATTGGAGTTAGACATGGTTCTTGCTGGTAAATCTTCGTGTAAAGATGGATGATATTAATTCTTATTCATTATTTCATTTTGATATATGTATTTCAAAATGATTTCTGTAAGCTCATTTATAGAATTCTCAGCAATAATTATTATTCTTTAATTATTAATGATAATTCGCATGGGCATTTTAAAGCTACTAAAGGGATAAAACAAGGAGATCCTCTTTCGCCTTATCTTTTTATTCTTGCTTTTGAGTATTTCTATAGAAAGATTAATAGGCTTTATGAGGAGAATAATTCAATCAATTTTAAACATAAGGGTAACATTAGTATTTCTCATTTATGTTATGCAGATGATCTTATTTTATTTTCAAATTCTAATAAAAGATCTATTAAAAAAGTTTGGAAGGTTATTAATCATTTTCAGAAGGTTTCTGGTCTAAATTTTAATAAAAACAAATGTTATTTTTATGGGTCTAAATTTGTGTCCAATGATAAAGTTCGATGGATCTCGAGATATTCTGAAATTTGAGTCGTTCACTTTATTGAATTCCGACTATCACATTTTCTTTGAAGTCTTACCTTTGGAAGTCATAAATATAAATATTTTCGATCTATATCGAGAGTTTTCTTAGATGAGCTTCGGTTCGTAAGATGGAATTAACTATGAGAAGCACTGCTATAGGAAAGCTTAAAGATCACGGATTAATATAAGCACTATCTAATTCGCTTCGTATTAGATAAGGAAATTGTCGGTTAAAATAGTTCGCGAGATCGAACGGATGTCGTAAATTCTTTAGTTTATTTGATCGAAGTTTTACCTCAATCGTATCTTATTGTTCGGGATAAATACGTATGTTTGCGGTGAAATGTTGATTATTTAAGCTATTATTTATATGAAATCGGTTTGATTTTATATTTCTTAAAAAATAAAAATATTAATTTCATATATATATATATATATATATATATATATATATATATATATATTAAATTAAATCAATTTTCTATTTTATAAAATTAAAACTTTTTTCAAAACAAAACACTCAAAAACATATTTTCAAAAGACAGAAGTGGAAAATAAAACGACTGACAAAGCCTACCTGTGGGATCGATATCAGAAGCTCTATTAGAGTTACGTATTACTAAGCGATACGTATCTTTGCGTTTAATTGTGTGACTCGTGACTCGTTATAAAACTAAATCGATATATATATATATATATATATATATATATATATATATATATATATATATATATATAAGTTCATAAATTTTGGCAAATTAAAAAAGTCGCACCAGCTCCCAGCCTGAATTTGGCAAGTTGAGGACAGTTCTGGCAACTCTTAGCTTCGGGTGCGGCTGTGTGCACCACGGGTGCGTGCACATGCCCACAATTGCATGCGCATTTGAGCACATGTAAGGCTAGAATTGGAAACCGCGAGCAAGATTTGGCAAGCAACTAGTCTAGATTTAGCAAGTAGCATCAGATGCGGGCGAGTGCACCGTGGGTGTGTGCAAGCGCCCGCAACAATAGTTGTGCGGGTTATGGCGGGGAGTGGAACAGAGGTTGTAGGTGCGTGCATGCAAGCGCCAAGTGGGTGCATGGTTTCGCAGTTACGTGTGCATGATTTTGTGCACGACAGTGACGTGCAAATGCATGCCCATGGGTGTGTCCGTGCGTGCGTGCGAGTACATGCGTGTGGGCGTGGTTGGGGTGCCACTTGTGTGAAATTTATTTTTCATCTGTTTTAGCTCCAAATTCGTCCATTGTCCTTTTTCCAGGTGTCTTAAGACTTGTAATCTGCACAGACCATAACATAAATTTCTCAAGTGTAATATCACGATAAATAAGATAGTTAATAGAATAATTAATATAAAAAAAATTACGTAAATTTGCCTCGGATCAACCAACCATTTGTATACTTGAAATTTTTCCTGGCAAGCCTATTGAGTATATTAATTGGTGCTTGCTCATGTTTTTAAAGAATTTTAAATGAAACTACCAAGGAAAATTGTCAATCAGATAGGAATTTTCTTTGCTTCTTTATGAAAACCAAACATTTTGTATGGAAGGAATATGATGAGAATCAGTTTTTGAGCCTTTAAAGTACGAAATAATCATTGGAGGAGGAAGACAGAGAAATAAAAATAGCTTCATTTGAACGAGAACAAACAAAAATCATTTTTGGGACCCTTTTGAGACATTTTTTTACTATTCATGAACTCAAATAAAAAGAGAACAAATAAAAATATCCCCAACAAAAAAAAAGTTTTATTTTTGTTATTTTGCATATTCTTTAAATCATAATTTTGATTAAGGTTCATTTGGGAATACTTAAAAACTGTTTTTTGGGATGATAAATGCAAAAAAAAAAAAAAAAAAAAACACATTTTACTACAATAGAAAATAACTCCAATCAAATGATAAAAAAATAAGGAAGTGCTTCGTAATATTTATAATCAAAACGGGGAAATGGTTCAAGTATTTCTAAAGAAAATTATCCTAGTAAATGATAACAAAATAGTATTTCTAAAGAAAAATATCTTAGAAAATGATTAACAAAACAAGGACATGCTTCAGAATATTTATAATCAAAATGAGTAAATGTTTCACAAGATTTCTAAGGAAAATAACTCCTAGCAACGAATAAACGAGCCACCGCACGGTTAATTGTCTATGAAGCAAAGATGAATCATATTGTGTAATGTGGAGTAAAGCAATTTTATGATAGTGTATGGAATCCAATTGAAAAATGTCTTTTTGAAGTCAATGATAAGGAACATTTATTCAAAGGCCTTCAAAGTTTATCTAACACATCAGAGGCACAGTCACGATAATACAAGTATCACTAGCCAAAAATAAGTGAAGGGTCATACTATTTAGGTGATGAAAGAGCTAGCCAGATGCACTCAACATAATAGAATAACGAACTAATGTTACATCTAGCCAAATTTCAGAGTCAAATGCTGAATGCATCAACATAAACATATTTGTTTGCCCATTTATAATTGGTTGTCCAAGTTATTTTTCTGCACAACCACATTTTCTGAATATTAAATATCATCGACCGCAATAGACAAATGGCCATAGGGACCAACTTTTTTGTGAAATGAAGGGGACTTCAATGCTGAACTCTTCCTCTCAGATCCTCTTCAACTGCCACGATGAAAAACCCTAGCCGCCCAAGATGAGAGAAGCGGTTGTCACTGGATGTTGAGTAGTGAAGAAAAAGTTTTATGTAGAAGATTCAAATGTGATTGTCTAAATCATATTTAATCAGCTAAATCGTAGAATAAACTAAATGCAGGATTTACCAGAAATAAGTGTGAATTGGGACTTGTCGAATCTCAATTTACGTAGGTGCATTTTGTGGTTCGGTGGTTATTAAAAGCCCCTTACTTGAATCCTCTTCTAAAACCATTGCTAGACTTCCCTAGGGGTTATTTGATTGCTAGTAGGATTTACTTTAAATAGATTTTTGTAAACCCTATAAATCTGGATTTACCAAATTTTGAAGTGGCTAACTCCTGAAAAAACTGTTTGATATATTAGTAATTAAATTTTGATAAATCCTGATAAATTGTTTAACAACTATAAAGTGAACATATAATTTATTGAACATTTAAAGATAATTATTAAATGAAAAAATACACACGAGTAATTCAAAGCATCAAAATCTATAAAAAGAAGCATTTACGTTAATTAATAATAAGTTATATAATTAATGATTATTTCCTAAAAGTAACTACTTAGTAATCAATAATATAACGTTAATAAATTATTAATTATATTAATAAAAAATATTTAGAATTTGTTTAAATATTTTATAATTTAAAAAATATTTTTATTTATTCATTAACTAATAAATAGTTACATATAAATTTATCTAATTATATTTAATTTGATATTATATAAAGTATTTATTAATTATTAATCACGAATCTCTGTTCAATACCCTCACTTCATCGAAAAAATTTTATGTACTGAGACTTCGGATGTAGCTCACGTGCGGACTCGATAATATGTGCACGTGTCTCTACGTCGCGGAAGTTATTGGTAGGTTATTGAAGTGAAACCGCAGATGTTATTATATGGTTATTGCAGGGGGTTATTGAAGTGCAATCGCGGAGGTTATTGGGGGTTATTGCGGGCGTAATTGAAATGAAACTACAGAGATTGTTGGTGGTTACTTGGGGGGTCATTGGGCGTTATTGCAGGGATTATCACAAAAGTTATTAAAGTAGAACCACATATATTATTAAAAATTATTGAATGATTATGACAAGTCTTATTAGAATTAATACCCCCATAACCCAAAAACCTCCCCATAATATAATACAATAAGCTCTGAGATAAGCTTGGAGATTTTAGGCCATGTTTGAGGCAGCTTATAGGGTGCGACAGCGTTGTCAGAACGCCGTCTCGTTTGAATATCAGAGTAAATTTTCGGTGCCGCAGCTTTTTATTATTGCGATTTCCTTCATCGCTTTGCAAGCCCAACTCCCCCCACATTCCAAGTATGAATTCTGCGATTAGGTAAAGAATTCCTGTGGTGCCCTTCCTTCGTAGATCCCCTCATCGCCCTCGCCTCGTAGATCTCCCTCGATCTCCTCTGCTCCTTCGCGATCAGAGTCCTTTCTAGGAGTCGCTGTCGTAAGGTATCTTTTTCCAAGAGGGCGGCGAGAGGATGCAGGCTGCTTTGCGTAATACCCTGCAATGCTGCACGGTTTGGTTTCTAGGTTGCTGTCATCTTCTTCGTGCGTTTTTTCAAGGCCCTAATTTTTCAAGGATCACCGCCGTGTAAGAATATGTAATCAAAATTCCTTCTTGGAAAGCCTTTCATATGCTTGGGAAGGACGGTGTTTTCTGAGCGTGCTGATAAGGTTCGTCGTTTGATTTTTCTTATCCTTGCTTTACACTAGATAATTTAAAAAAATTTTAATTTTTTTTTTCTTATCCTTTCATCATATTTCATTGATCGTAATTTGGATGTTGGCACGACTCGTTTAGTTTCTGATAGGCAGGTATTTTTTTTAAAACTGTGCTGATTAATAATTCAATATAGCAATAATCTAGATTAGCTGTTTTCAAGAGAATTGAATCGGGAAAAAAATTGGGTGTTTGATATAAATAGGATTTGAGCATGCTAGCATTGATATAAATAGGGTTTGAGCATGCTATTATTGAAAAAATTGAGTGTTTGATATTCTCCTCATATATATCCGTTGCAAACAAAAATACTAAATAGAGACAGTTTGATCATTTATCCAGGAACAGCTTACGAAATAAGTTGTTCTAAATAAGCTCTCTCAAATAACAAATCAGCTTATCATGATATTCTGCAGATTATCAAATTGTCAAGATAATTTACTTATCAACATATTGTAAATAATCTATAACTGCCCCAAAAGATGTTTAGATAATCCGAGTGATACAATAAGCTCGGAGACTTTAGACGAGTACCGACATAATCACTTCCCCTTAGAGCTAGCTGGAGCTAGCTCGAAGGATACGACGGGATTGAGGCAAAACTGAACCTCCATCTTCGTCATACTAAGTGCCCGTTTGGGGCAGCTTATTAGGGGGCGGTGGAGGTATGAAAAAGCCACCGCCCCGTTTGAATAAAGCGTTCGGGGCTGCTTAATAGTGTCGCGGCTTATTCGTACCGCACATTTCTTCGTAATGTCGAACAGAGCCCTCGTCCCGCGTCCCGCTTATCCGCTCTGTGTTACGGCAAAAATTCCATCGAAGCCCTCGTCCTTCGCTCGTCATCCCTCGCCGAGTAGCTCCATCTCCTCCGCTCGATCTCCTCTCCATCTCCTCCGATCGACGCCTCGCCTCGCAGCTCCATCTCCGCCACTCGATTTCCTCTCCATCTCCTCCGATCGACGCCTCGCCTCGCAGCTCCATCTCCGCTCGATCAATGCCTCGCCTCGCAGCTCCGTCGCCTCGCCTCGCCTCGCAGCTTCGATTCCCAGTCCCGGTAGGTATGTTTCGCCTCGCCTCTCCTAGCATTATACATAAAGTAGTTTAGGATATATGCAGCAATTTTTTTTTCTTAAACCAAGAAGAAATGTGCTAATTCATTTATAGATGTCATATACCATTTCTTCTCATTGAGTAGAAACATATATTTCTAATTAATGGTTATATTTTTTCTACTAGAAGTTCAAAATAGATAGGAATTTGATTTGAACCAAACAGCTCAACAACTTATTCATTTTAGGGACATAAGAGTCATTTATTCATAAACGATTGTGAATCGATATATTTTTCAATACTTCAAACGAAACGGACGGACGAGCTTATTCAAATCAGCCGCTTATTCGAATAAGTAGCTTATCTGAATAAGCTGAATGAATTTCGGCTGACTCAAACAGATCCTAGCTCTGCGCTCCTACCAGACACCATTGAGAAAGGTATGCCTTCGCGCCAAATTCTTCCTCTTGGCTCGTCCCTGATTTACTAAATCCGCCGATTCACTAAATCCCAGATTTATGGCGAGTCGGCGTCATTTTGGGATTTACCTTAGCTCAGGATTTACGGAGGCATTTTTCTTGTTTAGCGAGAGTACGTTTGGGGCAGTTGCGAACTATCAGACTTATCAGGATAAGCGAGCTTATTCGATAAGGCTGACGTCTATGACTGATCCGGATAAGTCTGTTTGTACTGTTTGGTTTGAGCGTTTGCGGAAACGAATGCTATTCGTATTGTTTGTGGATAAATGACAGTCACTGCCACGAAATGAATAAAGTATTAAACTGTTTGGTTTCTACGGTTTGAAAATAGACTTATATGCGTGTTGTTTATAGAAAAAATATAATTTTTGCTCCTCTTAATTAATAAAATCTTATTTCAAATTTAAATAATAATATTTTAAAGTATAAAATTTCATTTCTTTATTTTCAAACATTTTATAAAGTTATTTATTTCATTTCTTTATGATTGTATGTACGAGCGAATATTTAAATAACCTGCATTTCATAACGAAATAATTACTCGAAATGCCGATAATTGTGGCAACGGATTATTACTAGTAGTTTTCACCACAAAAAAAATTATATTACCTAACAAATATAACGATACATTTAAAATACAAGTACGATACGAAACCAAAACGATGTCTTGAACTTGTCTTCTGAGTACGATGAGTTTCATGAAACTAAAATACAAAAACCATACGAGACTACATCTAATTGTGGGTTTCATGAAACACTAAATAAAAAGAAGAAATAACATGATAAAATTATAAGGAGACAAATGACGGCATTCATTTTATAATGTAAGAGCACGTCACGACGATCGTGGTCGGTTGTGGCACCATATAAGCGTGAGCGAAACTTGTACGTATGGGAAGCGATCGAACTAGAAGCGATGTCTGAACTTGTGATACCATGGATCCCGGAGCAATGGTATTCGGGTCGGAATAATGTAGCGACGGACGTATTGTCAACCCACTGAAGAACTTGCCGGTCCTCAATCCTTGTCCACCAGAGAGCATACGTAGAGCTGCCGCCGTGGCTATGTTCCTTACGTGACGTGAGCATTAAGGACGGCGATCCGCGACGGCATAGTACTTGCTCGGACTTCGCTGCGACACAGTAGCTCATCTTTACGCAAATATTTAATATATTTTACAATCATTTCGATAATATAATAAATGAAACTCTGCATACAAGCAATAGAACTTCTATGTATGCAGGTACAAAAAGTAGCCATAGCATATCAACAGTAATGCCCATATGGAAACTATCCCTTGATGTAAAAGCCTAATATAATGCGAGTAGGCTTGCAATGTTTATTCTGCTATTAGCACTGTCGGAGTGATCAATGCCAGTTTTTATTGAAATATTGTTTGATCGCTAAACCACTCGCTTGACGCCATCGGATGAGAAAGTAGAAATATACAACATTACACCAACATATAAGTAAAACCAAATAATCGGAAAAGAGACACAACAAATTACGTGGTTCGGTCGAAGTGACCTACATCCACGGGAAAGAGCATCAAAGTTTTTTATTTCTTCGATACAAAATGATTTACAATTATTACATGAAGTTCTAACACCTTGCCGCTGCAATTCACGGCACTCGAAACACCCTAAAGATACAATTATTACAAATTCCTTTTCTAGTAGAGTAAAAGCTGCACAATTGCGGTAATTGAAGACAAAGTACACTTTAAAACCATTTCCACCTTGCCAATAAATCCATTCCCGGCATGCGACGAGCGGTAAAACCATTTCCAGCTTCCCAATAAGTAAACATGTAGCAGTTATACTAGCCAGTAAATATGTAGCAGCTTATATGTAGTAATAACAGTGAAGGAGACGGTCCTCTTCATAACAGCGGTTGCCTTAGAAAACATAAGGCCATCCATGCTGCTTACAGGAACAACTGATATTATCCAGCTTATCAATTTAAATTAACTTCATGCAACTTCGGTGGATTATAAATTTGCTAGCATAGATCAGAACCTTTTCAGAATTGCCAGAGGTACCAATCGACTAAAGGAACTAAATATTTGATTTCATGCTATCAAGTAACAGTAGAATAAGCTAGTTACTACAGGTACGATAATGAATATTTCTATCAATCAGCATGTTCTATTATCATTTCATGAAATAGACAAACAAAATACAAATTATTAATTAGTTTGGCAATTTTTGCTAATACCCCCCACTCAAAACTTGCTAGATAAGTTCCATTGCATCTAAGTTCAAAAAACTTGCTAGATACATTATGAAAACAATTGCAAATTACCCAGTATTAACCCTTCTGATAAGAATAGTCCAGTTTGATAGAACTTTTGATACAATCAAATAAACTTCTGCCAGGACATCATATTTCAGGAACTAACTACTTAAATTTGGATAGTGTACACCCAAATGGTTATGTAATTTCCACTACTAAAGAGTACATCTGCAATTCTCTATCGTTATCCATACTCTTTTATCCATGCCATTCAAACATTTGCATAATTATACCAATAAAAGCCCCAAGTAGCAAACTTTTATCTTCAAAATCTCAAATAGCTAAAGAACAGGTTAAATGGCCCATAAATAGATTTTACAAAAAGTAAACAATGGCTGTATGAAACCAAGCATGATCCCATACACAAGCTTCCACAGCATGTATAGCTGAATATCACATCCCAGACTCTACCAGGTGCATCAGGTAACAGATAAAAGAAATGATTTCTATATCATTGTTAATTGTTAAATTGTTAAATTATAAAGGAATTTAAATTGTTAAATAATAATAAAAAGTTAAGAAAACCTTTCCGTACGAGAGAAGCCTTACAAAGCAATTTTCATACATAGAAGCCTTATAAGCGAAAGTTCGATTACGCTACCAAATGCCAGGAAAGCCGGAGCGACCATCATAAAGAAAAAACAAACTAATCGGCAAGGCGTAGCCAATCAATCAGCAAGGCAACATAAAATGTGCCATGAATTACAAATAATTATAGCATAGGTACCTTCTCGGCCTATTTAAACGACTTCAAACCATATATCTTATGCAACTTAAAGCTAACTTCGACAAACTCCAAGACAATAATTACATCGGCACACTTCGAGGAACTCGATTTATCCATATTTTCCCTCAAAAGGTAACGTCGACATGTTTAGGAAGGTCTCGATTAAAGCTTATTAAAGAGTTCGATCCACATATTCTATATAATTCAAAGTTAACTTCGGCAAGATTAGAAGAATCTTTAAATATTATATAACTATAACAAAAAAGGTTATAAAGAATTGCTACGAGTAATTAGTAATGATAACAAAAAATTCAAGCAAAATGATCAATTGTATATTCAAAATAAGAAAAAATCATCGAGGATTCTAAACTTCTTCGACTTAATGCGTGACGAACGGCATATTCATATCCAAAGAAGATGCAATATCAGCTCAAGCAGGTAGCATTCCTAACAATCCTCACAAGACAAAGGTGCATGTATCTTTCCTAACAAAATGAAGATGCATATGAGTACATTTGAGTTGGATTCCTAACAATCCGGAACAGTCAAATAATTCAGCTGCATACTTTTGGGGACATTGTCTTGGAAGCTTTCAATCAATCAAGAAAACCTCACAACAAGATTTTGCAAATAGCAAGAAAACAATTGAGTTGGATTGGATGCCCATCACTCCTTTTAAAGCAGGTCATTTACAAATAGCAAAAAAAAACAGTTCAGACGCCCTAAGAAAGGATTTGTAACATAATTTCTAAAGCAGGTCATTTACAATATTACCAGGTTCAGCTATACAAAATTTCTCTCTAGAGCACCATATTCCAAAAGGATTTTTAGCAAACACCGTAACGAAATTGAATGGTATGCATGTTCCATCTTTCAAAACCATTACACTAGCAACAAGATGTCAATGCAAAACTGGACCAAGAATAATTGATGCTACTAAGGAACAAATTAAGAAATAAACACTCACATCCGAGAATAAAATCAAAGAGAAGATAAACACTCAAAATAGTGATTCTCTAAACAAAATTCTGAATAGTCGATTTGTCATTCAACAGTGAGTATAGATGCTACTACACGTTGAGAATGAAAGACATCGAGGAAAACAAGAACAATCGAAACAACACAATAATTTTGACCTCCTATTGTTGATTTAAGAAATACCAACCTGATGAAGCGAGTTCCCCATTTCTCTATAAATGACACATTGACTCAACGTTTGGAAGCAAAGGTGATCCAAAGGCTGCTTCATCGCCATTGCTAGACGAGAAACGGATATCTTTGAAACACCATAAACGGAATCAAGACCAATTTTAAAGTTAAACAATCACGAGAGAGGGGAGAGTGACCAAATATGCTTTGGAATGCCCTCTAAACCAAATGTATTTACTCCGATTGGAAAGGGACTAGCTACTTATATTATGAATTAAAATCTGTAATTTTGATAAGATCATGTAGACTTATCCATTGGAAAAACAGCATTACCAAAATTTTCACATAAAGACCATCCTGCAAGCCAGTGATCAAAGAAGAACATCAGATTACTATTCAATAGTAATCTCAAAATTATAGAGAAAATTATTACAAAGATAAGTGATTTTTTTCTTATTCCTACCACATATACTTGAACCAATAGGCCAAATAACTCCAGACGAAGTTTTCGGGAGTTGCAATTTACCGACAGAAAACGAGTTAGATTGAACTCCACAAAAATTAACCCCTCGATAGCAAAGAAACGTTAAGCCGACCGACAAGCAAAGGATCAGCAATAAAGCCCAACCCCTCCATTGGACAATTGAACAAGAGTTTAAGCGCAAAAGGTAAAGGCATTAAAAGCCATATTTCCAACGAGCATTCCTTTCCATTGCCTCGGGTTAAAGGCTAAAGCGATCGAAGCGAGATATTATGCCAAATTTCCAACGAGCATTCCTTTCCACTTGCCTCGGGTTAAAGGCTAAACCGATCGAGCGAGATATTACTTTATTTTAGCATGAGCATAAGAAGGCTAAACTTCGAAATAATCGAAAAGGTAAAGGCATTAAAAGCCGAATTTCCAACAGACATTCCTTTCCATTGCCCTCGGGATAAAGGTTAAACCGGCATTTATAACCAACTTGATTGTATCATTTATGTCTGGTTTTTAGAATCCTAGACATGTATGCCAAAACCGGACATTGGCTTGCGGATGTTAGCTCGAAATTTGGATTCATTCATCTCACAAGATAGGAAAAGATTTCACACTTACCTCGAAAGTTGAGTCTGTTAGTGGCTTAACACCATGCTCAAATTCTTTGATATTTAAGCAAGTATGCCACAATTTGGTCAATTTCTTCGCCCATTTTAAGCCGACTCAAAAGTTATACGATTATTATAATTAAACTTGTATAATAAGAATTTTCATTATAAAATTTTAATCACGAGATTCAAAATTTCAAACAAATTATACATCTTGATTATTCGAAACAAATTTAACGAAACATACGAAGCAACTTATGTAATACAAATTATCGGCATTTACATACGTACCACATAATTCTTATGTATTTACATATGTAATATCTAAACGTGGTACATATATGCGAAGCAACTTATCTTTTACTACGATAACGAAATAGGAACACTTCCTACCTATTTATATTACATTTTTTATGCATCGATCCGATTCGATTCTGCACTAGCGGTTGAGAGGCTACTACGATAGCAAATTTCAACGGTTTAGTAGGCAAGATAATACTGCAACAATCCTCGAGAATAGTGCAATAAGCCTTCATGCTTGTTCTATCATAAAATCCACGATAAAAGAAAATGTTCCTCCATTATAGAGCGATTGAAAGCTCGACATTACACGAGCGATGATCAGAAAGTATTGAAATATAAAGTGGGTGACATATTTTGATAATCTTTTCAATAAACAAAAAGAAGATCAATTTTTAGGTTAAATTCGAAAGGTTCATTCAACTATTGAAATATAAAGTGGTATTATATTTCACATACTTAAGATATTGAAACAAAATCGATACAAAGTCACATAAAATCGAGTTCGAGAGTCGCATATCGCATGCGTGATACGCTCCCTCAAATCAGCCATCTCCGATGCACCTTCCGCATCCTGTGTAACAAATTCTTCATACTGTATGACGTTGTACGGCTTATTTTCAGGTTTTAAATTTAATTTAAATATATATATAGTTTAAAAGATAACATTTGATTTTGAAAGTAATTTTAAGTTTAAAAGTTTTAAGATATGAAATCAAAGCGATCTCACATCCCGAATAGTTTATATAAACGAGCACCGCACCACGAGCCGTGTATCTATCCCGAAGAATAGACACCGTTGCTTGATGATGGGGCTCGATTAAATAAACTAGGAGATTTGTGACATCCGTTTGGTCTACGAACCAATTTTATAAGTCGACAAATTCCACTCGCTTAATATGAAACTATTAAACGGGGTTTATATTACACAGGTTCTTAAAGTTCCTATAAGGGCAAGCCCCTATAGTTAATTACATCTTAAGTGACGGGAATCACCTAAGAAAACTCTCGATAATAATCAATAATTCGCTCTCGAGAATTTCAAAGTTTAAGTTTTCAAAAGGATTGAATTTTGGAAATTTCAATAGGGAATGGATCAAATTTAGAACATTTTTATTTTGGGAATTCGAAAGGAAGAAAAGTAGAAGAGATCACGGATTCGAAGCGGACTTCGGTAATCTCCCGACTATCCTATTGTTTGGCTTGGATTTAGGAAAGTCCTAATGTTTATTTAATGTTTTAATCTTGCCGATTTAGTTAATTAGGGCTTATATTTATATGATAGAATCATACAAATTGCACAGAAGATATGAGGGTTTATGTCGTATCGGACGACTACCTCGGAATCCTAAGGCCGGTTAGGGCTTAATTTGCGATACGGATGCACTAACGAAGAGTTGAGGATTTATGTTGCACTAGGCGGACTACCTCGAAGTCCTATGGCTTTGTTATTTAATTCTAGGAAAGTTTTGTTGATGTAGGTTCGAGTTTCTGCAGCAACGACGATGGCCAGTCTTGCCACCATGCTCCGAGCTCCTTGTTGTTGCAGAGGTTTAGTTTTAGAAATCATAAATCGAGAGATGGGAGAAGTGTTCGGTTTAGAGAAGTTTTAATTTCAAGTGTTTTTTGTGTTTTAATTAAAACAAATCTTAAAGTTGATTATAACGACACGGTTAAGATCCCGCGGTTCCATCCTTCGGCATCATTATTTTTATCGGATTCACTTAGTCAGGATGAATTTGCTAAGCTCAGTTGAATGAGTTCCACACTCTCATTTAGACCGTGGGAAATCCAGTTAGCAACACGTAGGTTACATCATCCGAGGTATTCCGATCGTCAAATAGGACGTTTTAATTTAGTTGTAATTGTAGTTTTGTGTTACAGTTTGTGATTAAATTTTGAGTTGTTTTATATTTTGAAATGTTGTGGAGGTGAATTTTATCTTGTAGTGTCTTTTATTTTAGTTTTGGGTTTCGGTTTTGGTTTCTATCCTAAAGGTGTAGGTTTTCATGCAACTGTTGTTTATCATACAAGAAAAATAAGTGCGATGCGATTAAATAAATTGCGATAAAATAAATTGCAATAAAATAAAAGCGTACTCGGAGGGTCTTCCCGTCATCCCAAGTGCACTTAAAACACAATTTAGAGCATTTAAGCATTCATAGCAATTTCTAGGTAAAGCTAAGGTAAGGGTTGTGGTTTTCTACAAATTCTAATCCTATAGCTAGTCATTTCTATGGCGTCACAGGTTCTTTGTGTTTGAGGACGATCTTCTTCATCGAAGAATAACTAAGTTGATTGTTCTTATAAATATCCTATCATATTGAGGAAGTGCTTAGGAAGGGTCCTAAACATCTTTTCGATATTTCTAGGATTGTTTTAAGTCAAATGAATTTAGTTATATAAATGAATCGATCGTCGAGGTTTTCGATTTTTGTTAACTTGCTCGAGTGAATTAGGACGTTTGAATATCCTATAAGTGAAGTAACATTTCATTTTGTATTACTGTTTAGGAGTTATGATAGTAAAAGCTCCTAAGGGCAAAATGATACTTAATGATTACGTGATGCGATTTTAAGTTGAATTAATGATTTAAGTTTGGAATAGTGTTGAAGTTATTTTAGATTTATTTTTGAGTTCTTTATGTCTTAGGTGATGTTATTTAATTCGACTTAATTCAATTTAATTTAATTTAATTTAATTTAATTTAATTTAATTTATTTAATTTAATTTAACTTATTTATTTATTTAATTTTATTAATTTAATTTAATTTAATTTAATTTATTTATTTAATTTTATTTAATTTAATTTAATTTAATTTTATTTATTTAATTTAATTTATTTAATTCATTTAATTTAATTTAATTTGTTTATTTAATTTAATTTAATTTAATTTTAATTTATTTAATTTAATCTTAATTTAATTTAATTTTAATTTAATTTACTTAATTTAATTTAATTTTTAATTTAATTTAATTTAATTTAATTTAAATTTTGAAAGAGTTTAATGATTTAATTTTAGTTTAATGATTAAGTCTTTTAATGTTTTAAATTTGAGTTATCATTTTAATTAAGAGTTGAATATTAATGAGATGATTAAATTTAGGGATTTTTAAATTAAAGAATAAATCTCTTCACTAATAATATCCACTATTTTAATAATTCGATTTTATTATTCTTCAAATTAAATTAATTATTTAATTAAAGTTTAATCATTTTAAATTGCTTAATGGGTTTCTACCCTTTAATTATTAAATTTCAATCATCCAAACCAGATTAGGATCAAATATTTTACTTGTTAGTTTTTATTAAACCTAAAGTTTTAATTAAGGGTTAAAATTTTAATTACCATTTTGCCCTTTAAGCCTAATAATTTCATAACTCACTAAATTGAACTCAAATGAACTTGAAATTTTTATGTGACTTCATTTATGTGTCAATAAAGACATGAGAGGAGAAAATGTGATTTTTTTTGTATTTAATTTATTTATATAATTATTTTTTGTAGAAAATAGAAATTTCCAAGGAAAATTCAATAATATGACCAAGGGAAAGTTTCTGTCCTTAAGAAAATTAGGGGACATTCCTAATGACCAGAGGACCACTTGGACCAAATTTTGTAATTTTTTGAATTATATTTTATTTATTAGAATTATTCTAAGTTCTGGAGTATTAATTAATTTAAAAATAAAATAAATGTTGAAAAATAAATTTTATAATTTTTAAAATTCTCTCTGATATCAAGGATTCCAGAGAACCAAACTTTACAATTTTCTGATTTTTCTTTGATTTATTATAATTATTTTGGTGAAAATGCTAGAAAATACATTTTTTAATTTTAAAATTATTCTGGAGCTTTAAAAAATTAATATCTCACTAAATAGACCTAGGAAAAATATGGGACTTGTTCCTAAGTGATTGAAATTCAAAATGTGACATTTTGGTGAATTTTATTATTTTTGTGATTTTTATTATTTTTTAATTATTAAAAATATTAAAATAATATTAAAAATCAACTTTTTTGGAAAATTGAAATTTTAATTTTCTTAAACTCCCTGATATCAGAGAGACTCCAAAACCAATTTGGTGAATTTTTGAAAGATATTTTGAAAGTTATGAATTTTTAAAATTTAAAATGACTAAGTGGCTTAATTAACCCGATTAGTGGGGCTAACCGAAGTCAGATTGACCTCAAATTTTTATGATGGGTTCCTCTGATCCTAAAGGTCAGTGGAGAATTGATTTCAAGTCAATTTGATCTATGGTTAACTCTAATTAATTAGAAACCTATTTTGGGTGTTTAAGCCGATTAGGGTTAATGCTAAGTGAATTAACTCGAATCCTATTTTTCCTAGGGTTCTCTGGTCATAAGGAACATCACCAAATTTTCCTAGAATTTATTTCACAACATGCTAATTTTTGAAATTAAAATACTTAAAGCGACAACATGCATTTGAAAAATCGATAATTTTTCACGAGAGATGGCCTACGACCTTGGAAAATTCGGGGAATGTCCCTAAGTTCGGAGGCTTGAAAACCACTATAGTCTCATGCCATGGTGAATTGTATACATGCATGGAGAATTAAAACAATGCAGGGAGTAAATAATTAATTAAAAATAAAATACTTGGACAAAATTAATTAATTTCTTTTCCACATTATTCTCCTCATTCATCTGAGCGAGAGGGTATTTTTATTTTATTTTTGTGATTTTTCTACACAAAGTTATGAATTTTTAAAGTTACGGGAATTAAATAAATAGAAAATATCCCTATTTATCTACTTAAGTGACGCGGCGCCGCGTCAGCCTTGACGTCTCCGAAGGCACACGCGTCGCGATTCCATTCGACGCCGCCATCCGCGTCGGCGCTCCGGGACCCGCTGTATCGCTCGCCTTCTCATCCGGCGCGATCCTCGGCCGTCCGTGCGCGCGTGTATTGAATGGACGGCATCCGTTCATCGTCCATGGCTGGTGTGATCCGTGACCGTCCACACTCCCAACCACAGAACTCACTCGATTCTCGATGGATTTTCGTGTTCTTATGCTCTATGGATTCGTCTTGAAGAGACGAACACATCCATACGGTAAACATGTATTGAAATTAAGGCATTTGAAATGGAGAATCTCCGGAAGCTCGGGATGAAGAATTGGCTCATACCTTTGCTCGGAGAAGTGTGGCTTCGATGCGAGAGTTGATGCACCTTCGATTGGGTCTCAGCAAGCTCCGGATGAAGTCTCCGCAGTGCAGTGAATTGTCCAGGTTGGACTTCGACCACGGCTCGATCATAAAGCTTGGAGAGCTGGAGCAAGCTGGGTGACTTGGAGATGGGGCTTTCTTGGTGGACACCTTCCCTTAGTGCAGTGAAGGTGTAGAGACAATCGATTTGGGGATTGGCTCCGCTGTGGAGGAGTGTCTCGGTTTTGGGCTTGGATTTCGACTACGAAATTGAGCTCGCGGAGAAGAAATGGCGGGGGGATCTCGGCTGGGGATCGAAGTGCTCGTGTATGAGGAGGGGTACGGAACAATTTTGGCGAGTTTTGGCAAGGTTTTTGCAACTCTCTTCTCATGGCCGTGAGGGGTGGTGTTTAAATAGGCATGGTGGAGGCTCTCCGGGGGGTTTAATGGTTGGGATCAGCTGCTTAGGTCGAGGGAAGAACGGCCATGCTTATCCATTTGGGTTGGGACAAGTCGGCAATGGAGAATTCCAATGTTGGCTCATATGTGAGCTTTCGGCCATGGTGTTTTCGGCGGCGGGGTGGGTGGCCGGCGGGCATGGGTCACCCTCGGGGTCGAGTGGGTCGGGGCTTGATGTTTGTGAAGGCGATTGGTGGGCTGCCATGTGTAAAGTGGTTGAATCGAAATGGAATGGGGAAAGGGTCATTTTGGCTTCAATTTGGTCAACCCATTGGTTTGGGTTGGGTGCACCTCCCATGGCTCGATTTTGGGTCGAGAGGATCGGTTAGGTCGATTTGTCGTGGAGTGGTGAAGTCTCCATCCATGGTGAGGTGGCTAAGCATGGTTTAGTGTGTGACATGCTTAAGGTAAAAAAGGTTAAAGGAGGTTTAAGAAAGAACCCCCTCTTCTTGCCATAAATGGACTAATGACAAGTCGAAGCCCTCATGGCTTCATGTGGCTTGAGAATGGCTTGTTCATGGCTCCATTTGGCTTGGGAAAAGGTTGGGTCGATTTCATAAAAATGGGTTTTAAGAATTTTGGATATTTTGGTGTGAATTTGTATGGGGCTTGATTTGGAATTGTTTGATGATGGAATTATAACTTAGGGAATGGCTTTGATTAAATGGATGACAAATGGAAATGTCATGTGGGCTTTAGGGCCAAATTTGGGCTTTTATGTTTGGTGGAAATGGGCTTTTAGGGAGGTTTAGGGAAGTGGGCTTTTAAATTTAAAATGGATTTTGGGATGAGATTTTGGTAAAGGCTTGGGCCAAATAATTGTTGAGCCTGGTTTAGGGATGCTTCATGAGTGATTTAAAACAAGTTTGAGGTGATTTGGGTTTGAATTGGTTTGAATTTGGGTTTAATTGGCAAGTGAGCCTATGTAGGTCAAGTGGGCTAACTTGGGCCAATGTTGGGCTAGAGTTGAAATTGATGTAAAATAAATGTTGAGAAATATTTATGGGAGTGTTTCAAAGAGGTTTTGGCTTTGGTTAGGTTTTGATTTTAGGATTTGGGCTCATTTGGGCTAGGTTTAGGTTTAGGTCGAAATTGGGCTTTTTGATTTTGGGTTGAATTTGAGTGGGGTTTGGGTCAAAATTTTGGGCAAATCATGTTAGTGTTTTGTTTATGGGGATGTCAAGGAAGGTTTAGAAAAGATTTGGGGTTAATTGGAGTTGAATTGGGTGAGTTTGGGTTAGGTTTGGGTCATAGGTCCAAATTGGGCTTTAAGGCAAAAAGTGAAATTGGATCCCAATGACAATCAAATTGGGCTTGTATTTGGTCTAGATTGGTGTTGGGGATGTTGAATTGAAGTTTAGAATTGAATTGGACCAAAATTGGGGTCAATTGGGTAGATTTGGTTTGACATTGGGTTTACTTTGGGTTAAAATGGATCAAATTGGGGGTTTTGATAAAAGTGGGGTAAATTGACAAAATTGGCCCATGGTGTAGTTGAACAAAATGAAATTGGGAATATTTGGGATTTTCTGGAATTTTCTGGGAATTTTCTGAATTTTTGGATTTTTTGGGTCAAAAGGGGTATTTTGGGTATTTGGAAGGTATTGGGGGGTATTTTTGGAATTTTTGGCATTTTTGGTTATGGATGATCAATTTAAGTGATGTGGAAATGTTTGAGATTGATTTTGGAGAATTTTGGGTGATTTGGAAATTTTGAGAAATTTGGGTAGTTTCAAAGGCATTTGGTAGGTTAGGCGGGGTGTAGGATCCAGGGGTCGAAAATTGAAAATTTGGAAAATTGAAGATTGGGTGGATGTAAGTGGAATAAAACCATTTTGGTTGAGCCATGAAGCCATATCAAGCCCACATGAGCCATGAAGGGACTCATTTTGAGGCATTCAGTATGTTGTTCACTAACCTCTTAGCGAGGGCTTAGGGGTTAAGGACCATCCATGTGAATCACCTACATGAGTCGGGAGGTCAAGTCGAGGTATGGGTGTGTTTTTAGGAGGTGTGTGAAAGTGTAGTGTGTGTGCAAGTCGACCCTTCACCGGACCGGGCTACCCGAGGCGATCCTAAGGCGAAAGAGTCCTATAGGAACTCATCCTTTAAACTTCCGCATTTGATTTCGACCCTCTAGGTGATTAGGGGTCTACGGTCGAGTTTGTGGAGTTTACGGGGAGTTAAGAAGTGGTTTAAAATTCTAGATGGTGGATCCCAATTCTAGTCCTCTAAGATAGTCAAAGGAAAAGCCTAAGGCTAGATCCTAAGTACTAAAGAGAAGAAGAGAAGACCTCATCAAAAATGAGGTCAACAGACGTCCTCTAGAGTAGAATCCCCAAGATGAGAATCGTATTCATCAGAGGGGATATGACTCTCGTCAGCGTTAGCCATGTTGAAATACGTATCGTACGAGAGGGATGCGTCGCAATGAAATTGTGAAGCGCCATCGTAGCGATTACGATGTGTGTACGCTTTTGATATGGGTACGGAGGCATATCGCGCGGGATGACCCATTTGTTCTTCCAAACGCCGAATGTTCTTTCGATCACACCGCGCAAAGAAGAGTGCCGCTTGTTGAACATTTCTTTTCTGCCCGGGTGACGCCACTAGAACGCTCAAAATCCGGGATGTGGTATTTCGTATCTGGGTATGGCTTTAAATACCCTCTCTGCATAGGGTATCCAGCATCGACCAAATAGTATTTCCCTGTTATGATAGTTATTGTTATGCACAATAAGCACATATAAGTAAGACTATTAAAAATCATATCTTGCCTGGAGGCGGTTGAGGAAAACCCAGCGATTTATTTGTAGTGGCGTACGAGAAAATTCGACTGTCATGTGCACTCCCTTCCCAGCCCGCCATAACATACGTGAAACACATGTTGAAGTCACATACCGCCATGACATTTTGAGTTGGTGAACCACTTCGACCAATGAAAACCACCTTATCCTTACTGGCTACTCGAGCATGTACGTGAGTACCATCAATTGCACCTATGCAGTTCTGTTCTGCATATGTTAGAAGAATTTTTTTTTGTATGTACGTAAAGAAAATAAAAATTACCTTGAAATAAGGCATGTAACGGGGATCATTTAAAATTTGAGCGGGGTATGAGCAAATGATGGATCCTGCGGCTCGACGATTTTAGTAGCTAGACTAGCAAGTGCTCCTATGCCTTTGGAGAAATAGCGATCGATAGTCTCGGATGAATGCTTGAAACCTCTCCATGGTCACTCTAGCTGATTCATTACGTGACAAAATATATAAGGTTATGGCCAGTACCTCTCTTCGTGATGTTCTTGAAGAACCTTGAAGTCCATGGTTTAGAGATAACTCGTGAAGTAGATCTAAAAATATCGGGACGGACATTCTAAATATGTTCTTCGAAACGAATTGGATGTCTCGAAAGCATCTCACCGACCCATTTGTCCCCGACATAGAGTGGAGGTCATACGGGAGTAAACGAAGGTCGCTTGATCGATAATACTCCAGGCAATATTATGGCAATGACCGTAGCCGATGTCATTCTCTTACGACGTTCGTGTTGTGTATTCATGCTAGAACAAGGAAAAAATTAGACAAATCAAACCAGCTACAATTAAAATAAAACTTCGAATGCATAAAACGCTACTTAATTAGCTTTTGAGTTCGGTCATGAAGAAGTACGGTTATCAAGAAAACATAAGTTCAAATAACGATTGCGTACACAACATTAAAGAGTGCGATACGGAAGACAAGAAAAACATAAATAAGCTCGGTCATCCCTAATAACACGCGAGATATTCGACGCGCATATACGGTTCCATCGCCATGAATATCCGTACGCGTGTTGGATCCTCCAGATTTTTTCATACAAATTGCATAGAATTGTCCGTCCGCAACCACCTCGGGGATAGAAGACAAAGTTCGAATACTTTCTAAGATAACGCGATCGGGGAGCTGGGCTGGCGGTGGTGCTCAAAAGCGTCAATGAGACGGTCGAGCTTATCCGACGAATCTGTCCTTTTCTTTCTTCTTTCTCCCCTGCTCGGGCCTCTTCGGTCGTGAGCTTGACTCACCCATCTCCATCACGGTTGACACTATGTATTTCATCGTCGACATACATCGGAGTCGAGTGCGGAATCCTCCGGAATTCCGAGTAAACCCCGTCGACTAGAGTGGCTGCATAATTCCCGTAGCCACCACCCCTCTAAACATTATGTCCAATTTTTCTTCCAACTGCGGTTCGATTCCGTTCGTTTGAATTTTTTCAATGCGCACTTGCACATGTACGAACGTTGAGATTGGGGTTTAGGGACATAATAACCTAATCAAAAAAATATTATAATCGATGAGAAATGGAGTAACAATTTTGCAAACAAGAAAATCTCACCTCAATTTTCTTGGCTCACCAAGCATCCGAAGCATTGATTGTCCGTTTAGCGGGATCCCAGCCTGACCCGTATATCCATGCTTCGACCCCTTCCACAATTTCCAATCTTTCTTCAATTGATCCCATTTGTTTTTAAATTGTACTTTTTCGTAATCTCTACCTGTCTCGCTCTTTGAACTTCGAGCTATGTTCAGCCAACCTTCCCTTCGAAATGGGTGGATGGCCTATTACCGGCGCCAATCTCATTGATGCGGATCTTCGAGAAAATGTTCGTACCCTCCTTATCCCATATTGCTGAGGTACTGACCTCATTTTTCCTAACCATTGCTAATAAAACAATGCAAGAGCTGCACAGTACAAGCATGAATTCGATTTTGCATACATAACATCCAATAGTTACCTTCGATCCAAAACTTAGAAAAACACATATTATATTATGGACGACAGTTTATTTTAGCGAATAAATACTAACTTCATATGCTAATGCTCATCCAAAGCAAAAATATGGGAAAATATCATAATATCAAATTACTACATAAGCATCAAAATCTAATAAAATGATAAAGCTAAAAATGATCAACGCCTTCAATAGGAAAGGAAAAGCAATCGATCCACTTATTAATGATTCTAAGAAAATCCAGATAATGATGGCTATAAGATGATGTGAACCGATAATGAGATGGAATTAGGGCTCGCTGCACCAAATCAAATACAAAATAATTACATGATTAATGTCCAAAAATCCAATCTAAATTCTAAGGACTCCTGATTTCTTGTAGTTACAAAACATGTTTTTGGAAAAGATGGTTTTGTTTTCACATCTTTTGTACGAGAACAATAAAATTATGGTGTTTGAGGAAGATTGAAGGTAAAGTTTAAAACTATTATTGATTTCTTCTAACCACGTGCAACCAAATATTGTAATCAAATAAATTTATAACTAATTTAAAACAATGCAAGAGCTGCACAAGTACAAGCATGAATTTTATTTGTTTCTTCTTTTGGTGGTGAAGAAAACAAAGCAATACAACGGAAATCGATAAATCCAAAACCTAGATCCAAAACTCGTTCCCTCGATTGGTCGCGGAAATGGAAACAAATTTCTCCAGAAGAATATGAGTGATAGGAAGGAGTACTTGCGGAAGAAATTTACCTTCGATCTCCTATCGTGGAAGAAAGATCGGTGAAATACGGTGGATCTCGGGTTAGGAGTACAACGAGGCGAGAACTCACGATCTGGCCGAACGAGGAACGAGATCTGCGGTCGTGCACAACGATCTCGCCGATTCTCCGAGCAGATCTGGGATTGTGCTCACCGGTGATTGCGAGAGGGGAGGGGGACGCACACGAGCAGCAAAAGGGCACCCTTGGAAAATAAACTCGAAACCGCACGATAAGCTAAACACCGCCTGCTTCCGACTCCATAGGATAAAATTATTAAGCGCGGTATGGGCGGTGGGATTAAGCAGGTCGTAAAGTTTTATTCAAACATGGCTGCGACTTAATCAAAACGCAACTGCCCTCAATAAGCTGCCCCAAACGCCTCCTTAGTTTAAATCCTGCATAAATCCTGCTTAAAACCGGCTACAAATAACCCCCTAAAACCGCAAAACCCAACCTATCCGGATCCCCCGCCTCCGTCTCTATTCGGCGTGTTAGCTTGCGTGGGACGGAGGCCTTCCTGCACGATTACGTCGACGCTGCTCGCCGTTGATTTGCCGCCTGTTCGCCGGCTTCTCACCGTAAGTCATTTCCCTCAATTTGCAGCCATTTTTTTTTTGTATGATTAGCATTTATTTTCCAAAAAGCACATAATACTGTTTTCTAAGTCCCCAGTTTCTATTCCACTTGTCGATTCTTTGATTTTTCCCGTCTCGCATGCAGCCGAACTGCCGCACCTGAAGGAGTGCTAAGAAGCTCGAGCTGCTACTTGTGATGGTTTCGAACGCCACCTACGCCGTGGGCGAGGGTGTGTGAGATGAATCAACAATAATTACTTATTCTAACCCATACAACCCTTAAATATCATTGTTTTCTGCAATTTGATTTGTCATGGAGGAACCCATACAACCCTAAAAATTTAAAGCATCCAAATAATATACTGAAAATAGATTTGAGTTCATCGGTGTAGTCTACATCACTACATGATGCATTAATTTGGAAGACAAACTCACACTATTTCTTCAAACATTGACCAATGAAGTGGATCCATTTAAGAAACTAGAAAACTGTGTGGAATATAAATCAAAACTTCCTTTTCATTGTACATTTTTACTTTAATACTAGTAAACTTATTCATTTTATGTTTAATTATTCACTTTTAAGCAATACTACGACAACATCAAAAACAACAATAAGCCTTTATCCCACTATGCTAGGTCGGCTATGATGCACAGCTTGCTATCGTAAGTTAATATTCAAATAGTTTTTTTAATTTAGTTATTAAGGATATTCAGTTTAATCTCATAGCAGCCAACCTTTACACGAGTATACGTATCGCTCAAGTAATACATGTGATAGAATCCTGGTTATCGATCCCACAAAAAAGGTTCAAATTTTATAGCGTAGCACAGAAATCAGATATTCGAATTTTTGAAATATTAACGTAGAAAGATGCATGAATATATAAAATAATTACAGAATTATCTAAACTTCAAATTAAGTAACTAATATTATACTAATGTTTGTAATGCGAGTTTTTCAAATTTAGAGAAAGTGTCTTTCTCCTTATAATGATATTTTGGTGTGTGAATAATATATATTAGTATAATATTTGTATTGTGTGAAATAGGAGCATAGCTATTCTTTATCTTCTTTCGAGCGCTAAAAAGAATATTGGCTAATCCTAGGTTTAGTTTCTAAATCCGTGGTTAGGCTGGGAGGATACTGGTTCTCACTCCAGAGCTTTCACGTTCTTTCTCGTGAAGGCTAACTCTCACTTTAGTTCCCAAACACTAGGACCAAATTGAGGATTTTAGTCTGTCACCCTAAAATCTCCAATTCTATGCCCAACAAAACATAATTCCCTATTTATTTGCACCCAATCTCCATAAACTTCACCATTCATGGAGTTTGAATTTAAGCTCCACTTTTGTTGTAGAAAGCACAGCCATTTCAGATTGTATGTTTCACAATTTATTTTAACAAATTAATTGACCAGATCGAAAAGTAAATTAAGAACAAAGTGGAAAATCATCACAATTTTTATTCCTTATTATGACACAACTGATCTACACTATCACTTTATTATTTATCATTGCAAGGAGAAAGACAAAGAAATTTACTCAGAATTCATCAGGAAGATACAACAAAACAAAGATTTTATATATAAAAGCAAAGTCATACAAACTACAAAAGTAAATACAACTTATCTCAATTTCTTTCACAAGCAATCCCTTGAAGTTCCTTTGAATCTCCTTCTCTCTCTTTACAACAATACTCAATTCTCTTGGAATAGTAAGGAAGAAGAAATCTCTCATTTTCTTTCTTCTTTTACAACTCTTTTGAGAAGAATCCCTCACAAAACAACAATAGAACTCAAACCTTAAACTCAAAGCTCGCTAAACACTTACTCTCACAAAACACACACACTTTTTCTCCACTCAAAATAACATACACATCACTGTTTTTGGCCGCCCAAAGCAAGTTAAATTCATATAGGAACAAATTACCCAAGAGTTTCCTCAAGAATCCCTTCAAAAAATGTCCAAATACATTGAATTTGACTTAAACCGATATTGGGCGCCGTCGGCGGGCTATCACGCCAATTAATTCTGAACTCTCTGAAAAAATGTGTCGTTGGCGCCAGAACTTCAAAAGTCTGGTCTTTGCCTTTTCGCTCCAAATTAGTTCATTTTCGTTTTTTTTGCTTCAACAACAACAACAACAACAACAACAACAACAAAGCCTTAATCCCACTAAGTGGGGTCGGCTACATGAATCCTTTTTCTCCATTGCGTCCTATTTAGTGTCAAATTTTCGTTTAATTCTAATAAATTAAGATCATTTTTTATGCAATAAGCCCAAGTTTTCCTAGGTCTGCCTCTGCCTTTCTTAACATAAGTTGTATTTAAAACATCTACTAAAAATGAGTATAAAAAATATATAAAAATTAGTTCATTTTCGCTCCAAATTAGTTCATTTTCGTTTTTTTTGCTTCAATTGCCTAAAATCATCATACCTGTAGCAAAACATGAAAATTACTTTCCATTAAAGTGCAATATCACAAAAAATGAGTATAAAAAATATATAAAAATTCAAGCATATTTTTGGTGCATCAAAATCCCCCAAACTGAACAATTAAAAGTACAATCATTACACATAACTGCTGCAATGCAAATAATAAATTACCAAATGAGAGAGAAAAACTAAAAGAAAAGTAACTAACATTTTTGTGCTGGGCTTTTGATTCTTCTGAAGCATGCAAATATTTAAGTAAAAATTAACTACAAATATAAAATAGTTAGAAGCATTGTTCATATAAATATATCAGAGATTTACAGGATAAAAAAATTTTAAAAACACTGCTCTGAACAATTTCTACAACATCCATTACAATTTTTTTACTACAGAAATGACAAACTATAAAAGTTTCAATAAAACTTGAATAAATTAAAAGTACAATCATTACACATAACTGCTACAGCAATGCAAATAACAACTAACACATAACTACAACTTAGAAATCAACAAAACAAATACAAACATAAGAATAGTACCCTACCAATCCTCATCTCCTTCTGCTCTTTCTTCAGGCTAGTATGGAATGTAGTGAGGGAATCAATATCGAATGATTAATTTTTACAAAAATTACACGAACAACACATCACATCACTTTTATATATAAAATCCAAAGTTACAAACTTACACACATCAATCAAACTAATACATCATAAATTCAGCGTCATAATCAAACCACAACACTCTAACGCTTAAAACTTAACAAAAATTCAAATCTCAAGCAAACTAAGTCTGAAATCACACTTAAGCAAACCGAATACAAACCAAACTCAAGTAAATAAAGTCTAAATACTAAATATAAAGCAGATAAAACATAGAGTTACTACTCATCATCAATGTCAGTGCTATCCTCTATGATATCAGTCATGCATTGGTGGTGCACAAAGAGATTGTAGAAGGGTCGATACAGTAATTTATTAGTCGAATTCTCTTCAATCCCAATCATTTTCTCATCAATCGTATCAATCATTCTTCCATACGCCCAATATGATCAAACTGTTCTTTCATCCTCCAATCAATGTGATCAAATAATTCAAATATATTATTAATAGCATCCATAAGGTTTCGTACCTCTTTTTCTAGTTTCTTAATCTTCTTCAAAATCAACTGTGGACTTTCAGAAAAATGAGGTTGAATAGGAAGTAAACTTTGAGATGACTGATCCACAGATACACTCGAATCTTCTTCATTCCCAATTGTTGGACAGTCATAAATACTAGTTGGGTCCATAGGTTTCTAAGGAAGAAGCACTTTTTCCCAACCTTCATATGACACTTGTGATCGATTGTAACGAAGAAATATGGTGGAAGGATGTCCCGAGCCATAATTTGATCCTTGCACCATAAAACCCAAAACAGATTTCACAATTATAGTGCCAATATCAATAGGTCTTCCAGTTTGAATACACTAATTCAAAATTGCACTTTTCCTTGTCACTTTATTAATCTTCATAGTTGGGGGTAATTTTGAAGATATAAAGAAATGCCATTGTTTTGAAACGGGATTCAATAACGTAGTAGAGAAGTTGACATACCTATTGTCTCTTATCTCTCAATCTTCACTTTCATCAGTCAAATATCGATAGATTTCGTTCATGTTGTTTCTTGTTGGGACGAAATTAGTGTAATGATAGATTGACACATTAAGCTTTACGTTTTAATTACACTAATTTCGTCCCAACAAGAAACAACATGAACGAATAATCATTACACTAATAATCGTTCAAGTTGACATACCCTAAATTCATATTTTTTTCACAAACTGTTGCAAATCAGTTGGTCTCAAACCGCTGAAATCAAACGAACTAACAAATTATTCGAACGAGGCGGAATTATCGTTTATCCATAAACAGGATGCGATTCAACTGTTTTCCAAACGCTCAAACCAAACAGACAGACAGATTATCCGGATCAGCTGCTGATCAGCAGATTATCTTGATAATCTGCAGCTGCGCCAAACAGACCCTTAAGTTTTTCAGGAAATAATATTAGTCTTGTATTATAATAAAACTTCTTGTCCAGATTCAAATTTCTTTCTTAAAATCTTCAGATCAATGCCAGTATTTTCATACTTATAAGCTTATAAATTCATTTCTTTATTATAAGATTCATTTCTTATTTCTTGCAATTCGTTAAGTTGCATTTATCTTTTCTCACTAGCATCTTTTAAATTAAAATTGAACTCTTTAATCGCCCAATAAGTTTTACGTTTTAATTCAACTGGTAAATGACAGGTCTTTCCAAAAAACAATCTATAAGGAGACATTTATGATAGGGGTTTTATAAGCGATCGTATATGCTCGTAAAACGATATCCAATCTTCATGACACGATCGATTTATAAGGAATTATAGATTTCTCCGATATCCTTTTAATTTCTTTGTTAGATATTTCAATTAGTCTACTCGTACTGTGGATGATAAGCGATAGAAATTACATGCGTTGTATTATATTTTACTAGTCGATTTTCGAATAAGATTATTTAAAATGGGATCGTAATCGAGTTATGATAACTACAGGAAATCAATATCTTGTAAAAATATTTTTCATTAAAAATTTTGAACTACTTGAAGCATCACATTTAGGTAAGATGTACTTCAATCCATTTAGGTAAGAGTTTATTGTTCTAATTTATTAGATTATAAATCAAGAAAATGAGTAAAATATGAATTCCAATAAAGATGCTTCATTTTCTCCATTAATATTCTCTCCGTGGTCTTACAGGTACTTTAATTATTTATCATAACTCGAACAACTTAACTCTCCATTTTCTTCAACAACTTTATCATGCATTTTAAATATTAATTGTGCATTTTTTATAAAGGCTGATGCATTGACATATTTCAAATATCATCTCCATAAAGATTATTAATAAAAAAATTTATAGTATTTTTTTATAATATTTGACCAAAGATCTGATATTATTATTGCTTTTGTTTCAAATCATGTTTTCAATTTATTAACCATTTTTTTTTGTTGTTTCTCTAGCCTCATTCAACATCTAAATTCACAGCTCATACATTCTAGAAAGATCTAGTCAGTTATATTTTTTAATTGAATGAAGTTTATTAATCTATGAATGATTCCTGAACATATTGAATGGAATATCATTCTCATGAAGCATCTTGCAATTTCTAAACACATTTTATTTTTTTGTTCATGCAAAAATTGTAGGATATGTTAGGTAGTCGACAGCCAATGTAAAATTTGTTGAATAATCATCACATGAATCTGTTAAATACTTTTCTAAATGTAGGGCGTTACCTAAAAATGACACGTTGTACGACCTAAAATTGTGAAAAGTGTGCAGGTGCAGCTACACTGGTATCAGAGTGTGGTGTCAAATTAGCAAGGGTTCTGCATTGCGGCGGTTGCGGGTAAGAAGTTAGTCGTAGCCTAATATTAGAGTAGAATACTAGAATAGAAGTACACACACTGGTAAATTAATGGAATTAGTTGATATTATGGTTCATAGGAAGATTAATATCTTATGTATTAAAAAAACTAAATGTGTTAAAGAAAATGCTAAGGAGATTGATGGTTTAGATTTAAACTTTGGTATTCAGGTAGGAGCCGCACTACAGATTGTGTAGGTGTAATTATAGATAAGAGTTTGAAAGAAAATATTGTAAAAATTAATAAAATTGAAGATAGAATTATAGCCCTAAAGATTGTTGTTGATACTAAGATTTTTAATATTATAAGTGTTTATATTTCTCAATAGGTTTAGATATAGATTCAAAAGGAAAATTTTGGAATAATTTAGAAGAATTAGTACAAATGATACTTGTTGAAGAAATCATTTTTATTGGAGAGGATTTAAATGAACATGTTGGTAGAGTAGTGGAAAATTTTAGAAATATTTATGATGACTACGTTTTTGGAGTGATTGATGAATATGGTAGAATCATTTTATTGTGCTTCAGCATATGATTTTGTTATTACTAATATTTTATCTAAAAAAATAGATGAACATATTATTACTTTTAGGAATGAATCTAATAAAATACAAACTGATTATTTTCTTATAGAAAAAGAGATCGTCGAGAGTGTAAATATTGTAAGGTCATTCTAATTGAAAATTTAAGTATTCGATATCGATTATTAGTTTTGAATTTTAAGATGAAAAGTTGTAAGATAAAATATATAAGAAAATATTGTCATAGAATTAGATGACGACATTAAAATATGCAAATATAATTACTTTTATGAGTAAATTTGAGATTTTAAGATTTGAGATGTTCATGAAAAAAACGAGTTCTATGTGTTATAAAGTAACAAACATTATTAAACAAGCGACAGAAGATCTACTTGGATAATCAAAAAGAAAAGTTTTTATTAATAAAAATAGTTGTCAGTAGAAATTTAATATGTAAGAAAAGTTAAAATATAAGAAGTTGTGTTATAAAAATTAGTTTAAATGTTAAACTCAAAGTACTGAGAAAAATATAAAGTGGCCCGTAGGGAATACATGAGAATAATTTATGAAAATAAAAATTTTACTGATTTTATAAATTTAGTCTCTATAATATAAAAAAAAATATTACTGATTTTATAAATTTTTCTAGTGGTTCATTAGAGGCGGTTTCAACTTTTTATAATGGTAGTTGTAAAGCTACTTTATAGGGAATCCAACTATTTGAAAAGCTTTCTGTCGACGTTTTTTGGGTGTGAAGTGCCGTAAGTAAGAATTTGTCGGTCGTCGAATCGAAATCCCGTCGCCTCGCTCGGAAGGACGCTTAGCTATAATTTTAAAGAAAAATATGTAATTATTACTCATATTTTTCATAGTTTAAATGAAAGAAGCTTACATTCTGCTCAGTAAGTGCATTTCACCGAAAGATAAACACGGGAACAAGGTGAAATTTCGATCAAATAAATAAGAAATATATGACGTCCATTTAGTTACTGAAACAATTTTATTTTGCAGACAAGTTCACTTATTTAATATGAAGAATTAAAAGAGTTTATTTTAAGTAGGTTCGGAAATCTTCTATAAAATGGCAATCTATAGTTAATTACATCTTAAATGGCCGAAATCAACTTAGAAAACTCCGATAAAAATCGGGAAATATTATCTTGAGGAGGCGAAAAGAATAAAACTTTCAGCGTAATCGGACGAAGAGGTATGAAAGGGGATTGGCTCAGAATACGGAACGTTATATTGTAGAATCGAAAGGAAGAGAAGCTAGGGGAAGTCGGAGATCCGGAGGCGAACGCTCGGTGACTTCAGACTTATCTATGGTTTGAGCTTCGATTTAGGAGATATTATTTAAATGTTTCATCTCATCGATTTTATTTAATTGGAGAACACGTTTGTGTGAAACGATCGCATAAATAGCACAGAAGATATGAGGATTTAGGTCGTAACGAGCAGCAATATCGGAATCCTAAAACGAGTTGGGGCTTATATTGTATAGCGACTATACTGAAAGCCCAAAAGAGGTTCGAGGATTTATGTCGTAGAGCGATAACAGCCTCGAAATCACATGGATTGTTGTTTAATTACTAATGAATGGTTTAGTTGAGTGAAGACGTGTTTTCTTTGTTGAAGATGGCCGTCTTTGTCACTGGCTCAGCTCCAAGCTTCTTCGTGAAGATGTTGAGTTTTTAAGGTGTGCAAGTCACGATATCGAATCGCGTGGTACTATGATCGAGTTCTTCAACATCCCATGCGAGTATATTTAAATGTTATACGGTGATATAGCGGGGTATGTAAGCACGGGAAAACGATAAACACGTACGGCGAGAGTATGGTACGACGTCTTCAAACGATACGATAGCAGTACTGAAAAAAAGTAACATCGTGTAAATGTATAACATGTATATCACAGGAGATTCGTTATTTTCTTGAATGCGACAGAGCTAGAGTGTGTCGCTACAAGTGAATAGAGGTAGAAAAAGCATCTTCAAGAAAACCCGAAAAAGAACGACGAATGACTCGCGGTAGAAAACTCGGAGAAAATAAACAAAAATCGAAATCGAATCATCGAAAACCTCGGGAAAGTCCGAAAAAGGACCACGAGTGCTTATAATAAAAATCATCGAAAATCGAGAAAACGCAAGCACTCCGGGTCGGGGCTGAGCTCGGACGCTAGTAATCTTGCTCGAAGGGTCAAGTCGAAGCTACTCGGTCACCGGAGTGTATAGAAGCACGCCATTCATTGAAGAGTGTCCTCTTAAGCACATTCGGAAGTGTTCATAACTAAAAGCGATAATCGACGAGTGAATGACAGAGTTTTATAAAATGGTTTTATATTTTATATTTTTAGCATGCACGTGGATTTCAGACATACAAAAGAGAGTTTTATATTAATTTTTGATTGTGGTAGAAACATGTTTTTATTGCAAAATGTAGTATCATATTCTTATCAGATTTTCTTTGAAAATTAGGATTGTCCACGAGTCGATTATTTTGTTGAGGTGTAGGATCGCAAACAATCTACAGAAGGTACGGTGCCCCGCTAGCCTTATAGCGGTGAATGATGCCGTCATCTTACGGTTCACAGGCGCCTGGAAGCGAGATCACGATGTCGCGGGATGGGATATCGTTCTACTCTATCACTGGCGTGCCTTTAGCATCATCGCCGTCACTGCCTCAAAACAAAAACAAAACCAACTCCGAGTGAAGCGGGGAAAACGTGTCAAGCAACGAAGAGGGGAAAGGAAGAAGACTAATCCACCTTCGAATTTGAAGGGTTAAGACGACGAGTGGGTTAATCTCAAAACTCCCACTAAGGCAACGTAATAATAAAACAACGAAAGCGAGGCCTAAGATCCTTGAATCGACCTCGAGAGTGTCATTTTCTCGCTTGGGTGCAATTAGATCGAAAAAAGTTTAAAAGCGAATTAGAGAAAATCGTCAAAAGCCTTTAAAATCAAACAAAGAGACCGGCTTCGAGAACCGATGCTAACCTTTCCAAACCCATGCTAGAAGTTAAACTCTCCAAACTTCAAAGAAATCAACAACTTCTTGAGATCTTTCCTCACTAGTAAGCTAAAGAAAACCCCATATCATCATAATAAATTCCATAAATAAGGCGATTAAAAGTAAAACCACTTATCCGGCTCGGGACCAAGTCAACAACAACAATGAAGATCCTTAAACTCCCGATGAAAGGACAAGCTTCCAAATTTATAGAGAGTGAATGGACGAAGCTTTTCAAAATTTATTTAACTCGAATTTTATCAAATAAAGCATCTGAGGATGTCCAAGTATAGTGCTCAATTTCCTCCCCACGAAGCAAACCAAAGGGATACTTCAAACCATTTCGATCAATCTCGTAGGCAAGAGTGGCAAAAGGTAAGGCTCCATTTAATTCAACACATTAAAGCTCGCGACGAGGAGTGCTTCACAGGGGTCGAGGAGGCCCGCGGCCGAGACAACGAGGGCCACACTAGCACTCGCAACTCGAAGCCAACATTAAGGTTTCCAAACCCCCGATTTCATTCATAACTTAATATGTCACGAAGCATGTAAAAATCTCCAACGAGATCTAAACGAAGCTCTCGGCTAAGGCGAGAAAGGAAACAATCCCAACGATAAGATTTATAAAAGGATCGTCACGAAGCCATAACTACGACCCAACACAAAGTCACAACGAAGAAAAACACTACGGGGGTGAAACGGAGCCGGCCACGGGCTCAAAACCCGAACCGACATAAGACACAAAATCAATGCTATGATAATGTGAAATCAATTCCGACACAAATCCAAAATTTAGAATTACATAGTAAAAGCCGAAGCCAACATTAGACCCAAAATCAAGCCATGAATACATCTTTTAAAATATTAAAATGAGAGCAAGTATAACCTATCAAAGCAAAGCAGGCTCTCGGATAGGGGCTAGAGCAAGCTAACCAAGCCTCCAAGTGAGGTTAAAATGGGCCATGATAATATTGAAACCAAACCAGGCATGAGACTAAAATAAGCATCTCAACATGTTTAATATATCAAAATATAGGGCCATCATATGTTTTAAATAGGAACAAGCATAGGCCTTTCCCAAAATCAAAGTAAACTTCTCCCTAACATGCCTTTTAGTAAGGAAAAAGCTAGAAGGAGCAAGAGATGAGCCCCACATGCATGTTAAAAGCTAAGTAAATTTTTCCATAACTCATGCCAAGCCATAGTAAACAAGGAACATCTTAATATCCATCTCAACATGCTTGCAAGCAAGAATAAACATAGAAATATCTCAAATCTTCATAACATGCTTTCATAAAGGACTAGACTTCCATATGTTCAAGACATAAAGCCACCACATGCTTTACATGAGAACAAACATGAATTCTTCCAAATTAAGTTTAAGCTTCTCCCTAGCATGCAACTTTTGTAAGGGAAAGTCACAAGGAGCAAGCACCAAGCCCCACATATGCATGAAAGAGTCAAAGGCTCCTCAACAATTCATAACAATAATAGTAAGTAAAGAGTTTTACTCAAAAAAATTTGCTAGAGTTACTAGAGAAGCTAGTAGCTTATTATGAGAACCAAACCTACCACATGCTTGCAAGGCTTAAATAAACTCTCCTAACATCTCATACTAGATAAGCCTAAACATAAAGCCATACTTTATCATTTTAAGCAAGTAGAGCAAAAAAAAAAAGGAAGGAGCCAATGTCATGTCACATTTTCACCACTTTAAGCAAATAGTCAAGCTTATGCTTTAAAACATGCTCATGTTTCTAATTTTCCACATGCTTCAAATAAGAGTAAACATAAAATCTTTCCAAATCAACCCAAGCATGCACTTTTTGAGCCAAAGAAAACTTGAGACATTAAAACTAAGCCTTCCAATATCTCATGCTAAGTAAGAGTGAATGAAATGCTTATAGTACACATACCAACATGGTTGCAAGAGGAGCTAACATTGTTTTAAAATCATGCTTTCATGTTTCTAATTTGCTTTGAATAAAACGAAAGAGAGAGAAGAGCTCATAACATGTTATATCTTCATCATTCCAAGCAAGTGCTCAAGCCTACTCCTAGAACATGCCCGTAATCCTATCTTTCACATGCTGAAGTAATAAACATTCCCAAATATAGTCACAATAGTGAGTTAGCATTACGTGCCACCCCACGAACCATCTCCGATGGCTCGACGAGTGAGAACCAAAAGGCGACGAGCATAAGAGATAAAAAAAGTACTTTCCTGAAGCAAAAATGAGCAATACATAAACTTTAAAGGTATTCTCCAACCTCAACTCTCCCTCCAACAGCAAGAGGACGCCAATCCAAGCACAGAAAACTAAGGGAGTAAGCGAGAAAGAAAAATGGCGGAGTTTTCCCTCTTTCTCAGTAACTTTTTGGCCAGCCCTAAAATCATCTCAGAATGGAGCTTTTATAGGCAGAGGAGGAGAAGAAGGGCTGCTCCCTACCTGTAGAGTCAAATAGGATCGAGGGAGGTACGGGGGATGGAGGGAAATGCCGCAAGGAGGCTCGGGCCACTTGCGCACGTGCCGCAGGGATAACCCTCGCGCGTGAAATGCCGCAAGGATAACGCACGCGCCGAAAAATGCCGCCAGGAGCCACTTGCTCTAGCAGGGATAAGAGAGGAGAGATCGAGTGCGGCTCAAGGAGGGGATTGCAGGAGATGGGCCGCCTGCTGCTGCGAAGATGAGGTAAAGAGAGGAAGGGCTCGACCTGGCGTGCAAGCAGGAGAACGGGACCGAGCGGGAGAATGGGGAGCCGGCTGAGTCGAGCGTGAGGGAGATTAGGGCTTAGGAAATGTGTTATATTTAAACATATATATTAACAATAATAATCTAAATATTATTATTCTTAATATAATAATTGTAATCATTTCGTAAGTTTTGTCCCCGACAAACTCGTCTGGGCAAACTCGTCGACGGTCAAGTCAAAGTCGTATCGAAATTTGGTCTCGTAATAAATTTTGACTCGAGTTCGATCGATCAGAATGGTGCAAGTGTGTAAGACGTGCACGAGGCATCATAATGTCCGGGGGTTCTATAGGGACTCGATTTGAACTCACGACGTCAGCTTACGGCCATGTATAGGCCAGCGGTACGGAATCTCGTGCGGGATTTCGAAGAGTAACGAAGTGGCTTCCGGACACTCTAAAACGAGGTGAGTCCCATCACTAGGAATCTAGGATCGTCAGGGAAGCTCCTGAGGCTAGAATCCTAAATCTAGGAGGAATATTAAACCTCGACAAAAAGTGAGGTCAACAAAAGGACCCCCAATAGGTGTGGTGTGCTGGGCAAGCACACTGTGCGTATTGGCGTTGACCGACGAGATCAACAAAACCAACACAGACGTTTCAAGCCAAGACACTCAGAACAAAGCAAAGAAAGAGTGACGAAGGTTTCTGTTGGGGAATGACAGGTAAATCTCCAAAACTGAAGATTCCAGAACTCTCGCTGAGGAATTAGCAAGTGGATATTCGATCAAAATCGAGGAGTAGAAACTCTCACTGAGGATTGGAGAGTGGATTCGGAGTTATCAAATTTCAAATGTGTATCGAGATTGAGAAATAATATCTGGTATTGATCTCGAGGTGTGGATCGAAATATAGGTAAAATTTGTGGTAGAAGGAAGAGAAAGGACGCCATATTCCATTTAAGGGGGTCTTATACCGATCTCGAAAGATTGGGATAGGATGCCTTGAATTAATCGAAGGGCTTATTCCCTCAACCTCAGAAATATCGTTTGAAAGATTGCTATAGGAGGGGCTCCTAAAGCAACACAAAATCGGATATAAAATCCTCATCCTCTAGAATATCGTAGAATTTAATTTGAAAGATTGATCATCAAAGCGACGCGGTATCGAATGTGAAATTCTCGACCTCACAGAATATCGTAGGAATGATTGCGATAGGAGGGGCTCTAAAGCGACGCGGAATCGGACATGAAATCCTCCCTACTAGAATATCGTGTGAAAATGTAGTGTGAATCATTGCTAAGCAATGCAGATCGGATATGGAATCCTCATCCTCTAAAATATCGTGAGAATCATCGCAAAGCAATGCGGATCGGATATGGAATCCTCATCCTTTAAAATATCGTGAGAATCATTGCAAAGCAATGCTGTATCGGATGCTGGGATCCTCCACCTCTAAAATATCGAAGGAGATCATTGCAGAGCAATGCGGTATCGGATGCTGGGATCCTCTACCTACAAATATATCAGGAGATCATTGCAAAGCAATGCGGCATCGGATGCTTTGAGATCCTCAACCTCTAAAATATATCGGGGAGGTCGTTGCGAAGCGATGCGGTATCGGATCTTGGGATCCTGCTACTCTAAAATATATCGGGAGATCATTGCGGAAGCGATGCGGTATCGGATACGGGATCTCTACTTCTAAAATATATCGGGAGTCATCTGCAAAGCGATGCGGTATTGGATGCGGGATCCTCTACCTCTACAAATATATCGAGAGATCGTTCAGAAACGATGTCAGTATCGAATCTTGGGATCCTCACTCTAAAATATAGAAGGAGATCATTGCGGAGCGATGCGGTATTGAATCTTTGGGATCTCTCTACTTCTAAAATATATCGGGAAATCATTGCGAAACGATGCGGTATCGGATCTTGAGATCTTTTCATTTAAAATATATCGAGAGTCATTGCAAAACAATACGATATTGGATGCCTGGGATCCTCCATTTCTAAAATATATCAGAGATCGTTATGAAACGATGCGGTATCGGATGTTCAGATCCCTACCTCTAAAATATAGAAGGAGATCGTTGCGAGCGATACGGTATTGAATGCTTGGGATCCTCTACTCTACAAATATATTAGGAAATCGTTGCGAAACGATGCGGTATCGGATGCTGAGATCCTTTACTGCTAAAATATATCGGGGAGATCATTCGAGAACGATGAGGTATCGGATACTGGGATCATTTACCTCTAAAACATGTCAGGAGAACATTACGGAGAACGATGCGGTATCAGATGCGGGATCCTCTACCTCTAAAATATCGAAGGAGATCATTGCAAAGCAATGCGGTATCGGATGCTAAGATCCTCTACCTCTAAAATATATCAGAAGAACATTGCGAAAAATGCGGTATCAGATGCTGAGATCCTCTACCTCTAAAATATATAAGGAGATCATTGCAAAGCAATGCGGTATTGGATGTTGAGATCCTCTACCTCTACAACACGAAAATAAAGGATTGCGATAGGAGGAGATCCTAAAGCAACGCGGAATGGGATGTAAAATCCTCATCCCCTAAAATATGATTTGAAAGATTTTCGTCGAAGGAAACAGCTTAAGTGAGAATATGAGAATGTTTCATATCCCGCTCAAAGAGTTAATAGAAAAGGATCTTATTTGGGAAAGAATGTGATTCCACGCTAACAGAACCAATCGAAACTCGCGGCTCCATGTCAATAGGATCAGCTGATTCTTTCTCAAATGAGGGAGAGAATCAAAGAGATATCAATCACAGTCTCATACTGAGGAAATCAAATTTGGAATTTGATATTTGAATTTGAGAGAAATTCGTGCAACTTGTGCAGTGCAGAAGTTTGCTGAAAAGTCTGTGCAGAGATTTTTGCAAAAAATTTTTCAAGCAGAATTTTTTTGAATGTTGACTTTTATTTTGTTGCATTTGTTTTAGGATTTAGACCCAGTTTTAGACAAGCGCGTCATATGAGTTCTAAGAACGAGTCTTTGTCTTTGAAAGACAAGGCATAGTGTATCTGACAGTATCGCCGTGATTAAGGACCGAGTCTTCGAAAATAACTCACTCTTTAAGGTCTTGTCATAATTATATTCTTTCAAATCTATAAATGTGTGTTATTCTACAGAACGCTGTAGTTGGAGTGGCGTAATTTCAGTAGCTTTGTTTGTAGCGATTCTGATTTGATTTGTTGCAGATTCTGTAGATGTTGTTGAAGTTGTCTTTGAGAAATCTTTCTGACGTTCTTCGAGTTGAAGTTAGAGTTATATTTGTTGGACACTGAAAGATACAACTTCAGGGTCGAATTTCCATTTACTGTTAATATCATCATCTTTCCTTTAATTCTTTCTTTTTGGGCCTAAGCAGATTTCAGAATTTTCGCTCATGTGATCAAAATATTTTTCATTGTCCAAAGATATTTCAGAGACGATTAATGACCAAGCGAAAGGCATAGAATCACTTGACTCTCTTGAAGCATAATATCGGAGAAATCTTTTAAAGTTATCTTTCGAGTTTCGTTAATCGGGGGATGATTAAGACAGCCGATTTTGATTATATCTTTGCTTCTCGATAACTTCTTCTCGGGGAGCGTTCTTGCTTTCTCTTTTGTCACTTTTCTTTCTCTTTTTTATTGAGCTTTTCGACTCCTTTTTTATTGAGGATTACTTATATCCGGTAGATCACATGTTAAAGATTTTGAATGTACGTATTGGGACGTCGATTTTGATTTTGTGCTTCGTACGAAACTCTCATCGGGAACACTTTTTTCTTCTTTTTTGTTGCTCTTTTTGTTTTACAAGGATTACGCTGTCCGGTAAGACATGTTTACGATAAAGATTTTGAATGTCGAAACTCACTCCGATTAATAATTCGAAATGTCACTTAATATGAATCTTGAGATATTATAATTTTTCGAAAGTACGGACCCAACACTTAGCTGAGAAAATTAAAAGACTCACTGATATCCCGAGTCGATTCTCGTATTTCAATGACACTCGCTTCGTTTTGAGATCCAGCTTAGGACCCGGTCTGAATTCCTTGCAAGAAAGCAACTAAGTTATTAGGGCATTAATTTACATTCTTTCGAACTCGTATTAGCATCGAAATATCAAAATTTGAGATTCCAGAATATTGAGCGATTACGACAAAAACAAACTTCTTTCTTTCATTCGTTGCGTAGTAGGAGAAATGGTACGGACCAAATGCGATTATACTAATATCTTCTTTTAGCATATAGAAGTAGTACTGATAGTAATAAAAAAGTGTCTCGTCCGTTGTCAGTTGCGTAGGAATCAATTGAAGCAAACAAATCACCGAAATCATATTGATAGAACCTCTTCAAGTTCTTTTCAAATATTCATCGTGGATTGTTACGCTTCCTCTCTCGAAGTGCTCCTCGAGCCATTCTTTGAAACTGCAACACTCCTTTATGGTATGTCCAACGAATCTGTGGTATGGACAATATCTCGGATGTCCTTTCTTGTTGACCTCGTCGGGCTTCTTCGGCTTGGGCAATCTGAACTCGGGATTCTTGATCAGAATGCAGAACATCTTTTTCGCTGCTTCATCTTTAAAAGAGTATATTCGTTTGATCGATCGACTATAGTTGGAACTTGCTCGTCATCCGTCACAGTAAGGTTTACTGTAGATGATTGTTGAATATTCTGACGAGTTTGAAACTGCAACACTCCTTTATGGTATGTCCAACGAATCTGTGGTATGGACAATATCTCGGATGTCCTTTCTTATTGACCTCGTCGGGCTTCTTCGGCTTGGGCAATCTGAACTCGGGATTCTTGATCAGAATGCGGAACATCTTTTTCGCTGCTTCATCTTTAAAAGAGTATATTCTGTTTGATCGATCAACCATAGTTGGAACTTGTCTGTCATCTGTCTGGTAAGGTTTCTGCTGAGATGATTGCTGAATATTCTGACGAGAACGTTGGAAGTTCTGTTGAGGTTGTTCGGCCTGTATTTGCAACGGTCGCTTTCCCCTGTTAACTACTGCAACTGTTCCAGATTTTCTTTCATCTGTTTTGGTTGTCCTGGACTTCTCGTCCTTCTCATAAGAATTCATATGCTTGATTTCTTCTTGCATATTGTTGGTTTTGCTGAGTAACTTCTCGAAAGACTTGATGGTGAGTCCCTTGAGCATGAAAACTATCGGTCCATGGATGCTTTTGAGAAAGATCTCAATCGCATGATGTTCCTGTAAGTTGAGGTTTACATTTCATACTCAAGGTTTCTCACCTCAAGATATAATCACTAGAGTCTCGTTAGTGCTTTGTCTTTCTATCACGAGATCTCAACTGGAACATGGTATTGTGCTCAGACAAATCTTTTCACGAATATCTGCTATAACTCGGAGAATGTCTTCGTCGATCCGTTAGTGACGATTCGGCATACCAATCAAATCGCTATCCACTAACAAGCTGTCGACAAGGCGACGGCGAAAACGATGTTTCATTACCTCCGGTGTTGCCACAACCGAGCTCCGGAAATGTGCTTGCATGTCTCGTCTGGAATTTCCACTCCCGTCAAATATCTTAAAGTTCGGTGACACAAAACCTCTAGGGTAGGGTACGACATCGAATTCCTCCGGGTAGGGTCTACCCTTTAAAATCAATGCACCACTCTTAGACTGGGTTATGGCCTCCCGAACTTGTTCGACCATTTGTTTAAATTCATTTTCTGGTATGACGCTCTGAGCAGAGTCCTTCGTTCTTTTGTCAGAGGTAAACTCTTTTATTTCATCTGCATCACGAATGGTTTCTGGTTGGTTTGTTTCTGGAAGTGTCTTCTGCGGTATATGTAATTGTCTTTGCATCGCAATCATGGCGGTTGTCAATTCTTCAGTTTTCTTTTCGAGACAACTGATATGTTCGTCCCTTTGCTGGATGGCCCTCTGCCACTCATCTGCGGCGTTCTCCTCACGAAGAGGAGTGTCGCTCGCAGCTAACATGGTTGGGGTCTCGACGACATTGATTTCTGGAAAGTCACATTCCATGTAATCTGCTATGCTGTAATCTTCGTCTTCGATATCTCTTTTCTGATCTTTAGACAGTTGTGCAATGTCAGCTCGAAGCTTTTCGAGCGAGACTCAATCGAATTTCCTCTGAGGATTTTAAGGTCAACTGAAACTTTTCGAGAAATATCACTTATTTCCTCGAGCACCGGCGTCGTGTAGGAGTCGATTGAATCCTCCGAAACCATATTTACATAACCTTCTTCAGGTTCGTTTAAATATTCTTTCGGGATTATCACATTTCCATTTCTAAAATTCTCTTCAAGCCAATCCTTGAAGACAACAATTTTCTATCGTGTGACCAAGCAACTGGCGGTGGTATGGGCGGTATTGAGTGATGATCTTTCATGCCGACTTCCTCCGGCTTTTTCGGCTTCGGAAGTCCGAATTCCAGTCCTCGACTGGTAAGTCGTGGAACATCTTCGACACGGCTTCCTCCTCGAATGAATACACCACTTTCTCGTCGGTTCCGCAATTGACATGCCGCTTATTCCTCGTTTGGTGTGATCCGGTCGATGTAGTTGTTGGCTAGGATTGGTTATATCGTTGTGTACGTTGTTGACGAGGTTGTCGAGTCGTTTGGTTTTCAAAATTTCCTGGTTGTGCCTCCTTTCCTGTGCCTTTATCAGTTGCACGGTCTTTGAATTGGACCCAATCTCGAATCCAGAAAATGTTGGGCTATAAGCGTCTACTGCCTTTTCCTCATATATAATCTCTTTTCGCTTACTTAACAAAACAGTTGGTGCGGTGAGCGTAAATCCGGTAGTAGGGGCAAAAACAGTTCTCGGAGAAAACCCAACGACAGTATTTTCAGCACTAGTAGAGCACTTTTCAACCAACACCTTTGAAGGAGAGAATTCTTTGGCGCATTCCGAGTCGAGCTCTACGATAATGTGCACGGACTTATTTGCTTCGAAACTTCATTACCGTGATGAAAACCTTCCCGAACTTAACTCCGATATCATCGAACCTCGTCCAAATTTAATAATCGCCGAGTCGGGCGGTTCATCCACTGACTGACGAACTCCATTCCAGAGGCAAAAGAAAAGATCAACTTTGGCGAATACATTGTCCCTGTCATTTGAAGAATTTTCGAAAGTCAGTGATGTCCCGTGCCTTGCAGTTTCGACAGAAGTACTCAAGTTGACGCACTTGTCTTATGAACTGGGCATCCTCTATTATTTTATTTTTCAAATTCATTATTTATTTGCGATTAAAGCATCGAAGAGTTGCAATTAGCAAGTTAAACAAGCTTGAAAGGACGCAACATGGCTTGATTCGCAAGAAGCAAAACAAATCCGAAGGAGACGAAGAAAGTGCGAAGTTTAGGACCCAGTGCGGGACCAACTCCACAACGCACAATGCCCAGGTGGAACTAGTCCACCGACACACCTATTGGGGGTCCGACCCCACACAAAGATCAAAAAGTCCTTAATGGCCTCCTGAACCTCCCTGTTCAAAAGGTGATTGAACAGACGGTCCTGAAGTCCAAAAGAGTTGACCGTGCTCACCCAAGAAAGAAATGGGAGGAGCATGTCAACGGAAGAAGGGTAATCTGGTCCATAAGGGACATAGACACATTACCGATGTATGAAGATAAGATTTCCTGATTTAAATGGAGAGAGAAGCAATTCCCCAGCGGAGTCGCGGAGAGTCATCGGCGTATTTTGGGTGTGAAGTGCCGTAAGAAGTCGTCGGTCGCCGGAATCGAAATCCCGTCGCCGCTTCGGAAGGACGCTTCTATAATTTTAAAAAAGAAATATGAAATCGATTGCTACATATTTTTCATAGTTTAAATGAAAGAGCGTTACACCTCAGTATACATTTATCCCGAAAGATAAACACGAGACTTGAGGGTGAGGCTCGATCAAATAAACTAAGAAATATATGACGTCCGTTTGGTCTGCGAAACCATTTTATTCTGCAGATAAGTTCACTATTTAATATAAAGGATTAAATAGGGTTTATTTATAATTGAGTTCGGAAATGCTTCTATAAGAGCAAGCCTCATAGTTAATTACATCTTAAATGACCGAAATCACTTAAGAAAACTCTCGATAAAAATCAGGAAATATTATCTTCAAGGAGGCCAAAAGGATAGGACTTTTCAACGTAATCGGACAAAGAGGTATGAAAGGGGATTGACTCAAATCTGGAACATTATATTGTAGAATCCAAAGGAAGAGAAACTAGAGGATGTCGGAGATCCGGAGGCGAACCTCGGTGACTTCCCAGGCTATCCTATGTTTGGCTTCGATTTTGGAGATATTATTTAAATGTTTCATCCTGTCAATTTTATTTAATTAGGACTTACATTTGTGTGAAACGATCACACGAATAGACTTAAGATGTGAGGATTTAGGTCGTAACGAACGACAACCTCGGAATCCAAAACGAGTTGAGGCTTATATTGTACAACAGAGCTATACAAAGGCCCAAAAGAGGTTGAGGATTTATGTCGCGCTAGGCGAACAACCTCGAAATCCTATGGATTGTTGTTTAATCACTAAGAAATGGTTTAGCTGGTGAAGACATGTTTCGTTGTTGAAGATGGCCGTGCTTGCTCATCGCTAGCTCCGAAGCTCTTTAGTGAAGAGGTTGAGTTTTAAGGTGACGAGTCACAATATCGAATCAGTTAGTCCTATGGTCGAGTTCACCTAAACATCCTATGCGAGTATGTTTAAATGTTAGTACAAGTGTATAGTAGGGTATGTAGCACGGGAAAACGATAAAACAGTACGACGAGTATGGTACAGACGTGCTTGAAACGATGCAGATAGATGCAAAGTACGCAAAAAGTAACACTGCCGTAAATGTAAACAAACTCGTATACTCAGGATATTCGTTGTTTTCTTGAATGCGAACGGCTAGAGTGTCATCACAGTGAAAAGCCGAACAGAGAAGGAAACATCGTCCGGAAAACTCGAAAAAGAACGGCGAATGACTCGTAACGAAAAGCTCGAGAAAATAAACAAAAATCAAAATCAAATCATCAAAACCTCAGGAAAGTCCCGAAAAAGGACAACGAGTGCTTCATTAAAAATCATACGAAAGTCCGAAGAAAACGCAAGACACTCGGGTCGGGGCTGAGGCTCGGAAGCCGGTAGTACTCGCTCGAAGGGTCGTCGAAGCGCTATCTCGGTCGCACGAGTGTATAGAGCCCGCCACTCAGCTAGAAGGGTGTCCTACTAAACCTGACTCAGGAGGGTGTTCTTTAACCTAAAACTGATAATCGACAAGTGGACAACCGAGATTTTATAAAATAGTTTTATAATTTATATTTTTAGCATGTACGTGGATTTCGAGCATACAAAAGAGAGTTTTATATTAATTTTTGATCGATGGTAAGATAATATATTTTTATTGCAAAATGTAGTATCATATTCTTATCGGATTTTCTTGAAAATTAGTGATTGTCCACGAGTCGATCATTTTGTCGGGTGTAGAATCACTAACAATCCTAAGAAGGTACGGTGCCGTCATGGCTGCATAGCGGTGAATGATACCGTCATCCTACGGTTCACTGTGGCCTGGAGCGAGTCCCGAGGTCGCGGGATGGGATATCATTCTACTTCTATCATCTGGCGTGCCTTTAGCATCATCGCCGTCATCGCCCCAAAAACAAAAACAAAACCAAACTCCGAGTGAAGCGGGGAAAACGTGTCAAGCAACGAAGAGGGGGAAGGAAGAAGACTAATCCACCTTCGAATTTGAAGGGTTAAGACGACAGGTGGGTTAATCTAAAACTCCTCTAAGACATGTAATAATAAAACACTGAAAGCAAAGCCCAAGATCCTTGAATCGACCTCGAGGGTGTCATTTTCTCGCTTGGGTGCAATTATATCAAAAGAGAGTTTAGAAGCGAATTTCGAGAAAATCGTCCAAAGCCTTTAAAATCAAACAAAGAGGAATGGCTTGGGAAAGATCAGCGCTAATATTTCCAAACCCATGCTAGAGTTAAACTCTCAAACTTGAAAATCAACAACTTCGAGATCTTTCCTCATAGTAAGCTAAAGAAACCCCATATCATCATAATAAATTCCATAGATAAGGGTGACTAAAAGTAAAACCACCATCTGGCTCGGGACCAAGTCAACAACAACAAGAAGATCCCTAAACTCCCAATGAAAGGACAAGCTTCCAAATTTATAAGAGAGTGAATGGACAAGCTTTTCAAAATTTATTTAACTCCAATTTCATCAAATAAAACATCTAAGGGATGTCCCAAGTATAGTGCTCAATTTCCTCCCCACAAGCAAACCAAAGGGATACTTCCAAACCATTTCAATCAATCTCATAGGCAAGAGTGGCAAAAAGTAAGACTCCCATTTAATTCACCACATTAAAGCTCACGACCAAGGGTGCTACAAGGGTCAAGGAGGCCCACGGTCAAGACAGCAAAGGGCCACACTAGCACTCGCAACTCAAGCCAACATTAAGGTTTCCAAACCCCCAATTTCATTCATAACTTAATATGTCACAAGAGTGTAAAAATCTCCAACAGATCTAAACAGAAGCTCTCGGCTAAGGCAGAAAAAAGGAAACAATCCCAGCATAAGATTTATAAAAGGATCGTCACGAAGCCATAACTACAGCCCAACACAAAGTCACAACAGGAAAACACTACAGGGGTGAAACCGGGCCAGCACAGGGCTCAAAACCCGAACCAACATAAGACACAAAATCATGCTATGGCAAAGCTGAAATCAATTTCGTCACAAATCCAAAATTTAGACCATAGCAAGACTAAAGCCGAGCCAACATTAGACCCAAAATCAAGCCATGAATACATCTTTTAAAATATTAAAATGAGAGCAAGTATAACCTATCAAAGCAAAGCAGGCTCTCGGATAGGGGCTAGAGCAAGCTAACCAAGCCTCCAAGTGAGGTTAAAACGGGCCATGATAATATTGAAACTAAACCAAGCATGAGACTAAAATAAGCATCTCAAAATGTTTAATATATCAAAATATAGGGCCATCATATGTTTTAAATAGGAACAAGCATAGGCCTTTCCCAAAATCAAATAAACTTCTCCCTAACATGCCTTTTAGTAAGGAAAAAACTAGAAGGAGCAAGAGATGAGCCCCACATGCATGTTAAAAGCTAAGTAAATTTTTCCATAACTCATGCCAAGCCATAGTAAACAAGGAACATCTTAATATCCATCTCAACATGCTTGCAAGCAAGAATAAACATAGAAATATCTCAAATCTTCATAACATGCTTTCATAAAGGACTAGACTTCCATATGTTCAAGACATAAAGCCACCACATGCTTTACATGAGAACAAACATGAATTCTTCCAAATTAAGTTTAAGCTTCTCCCTAGCATGCAACTTTTGTAAGGGAAAGTCACAAGGAGCAAGCACCAAGCCCCACATATGCATGAAAGAGTCAAAGGCTCCTCAACAATTCATAACAACAATAGTAAGTAAAGAGCTTTACTCAAAAAAATTTGCTAGAGTTTACTAGAGAAGCTAGTAGCTTATTATGAGAACCAAACCTACCACATGCTTGCAAGGCTTAAATAAACTCTCCTAACATCTCATACTAGATAAGCCTAAACATAAAGCCATACTTTATCATTTTAAGCAAGTAGAGCAAAAAGAAAAAGGAAGGAGCCAATGTCATGTCACATTTTCACCACTTTAAGCAAATAGTCAAGCTTATGCTTTAAAACATGCTCATGTTTCTAATTTTCCACATGCTTCAAATAAGAGTAAACATAGAATCTTTCCAAATCAACCCAAGCATGCACTTTTTGAGCCAAAGAAAACTTGAGACATTAAAACTAAGCCTTCCAATATCTCATGCTAAGTAAGAGTGAATGAAAGGCTTATAGTACACATCCCAACATGCTTGCAAGAGGAGCTAACATTGTTTTAAAATCATGCTTTCATGTTTCTAATTTGCTTTGAATAAAATGAAAGAGAGAGAAGAGCTCATAACATGCTATATCTTCATCATTCCAAGCAAGTGCTCAAGCCTACTCCTAGAACATGCCCATAACCCTATGTTTCACATGCTTAAGTAATAAACATTCCCAAATATAGTCACAATAGTGAGTTAGCATTCTGTACCACCCCACAAAACCATCTCCAATGGCTCGACAGAGAGAACCAAAAGGCAGCAGAGCATAAGAGATAAAAGAGGTACCTTCCTGAAGCAAAAATGAGCAATACAGAAACTTTAAAGGTATTCTCCAACCTCAACTCTCCCTCCAACAGCAAGAGGACGCCAATCCAAGCACAGAAAACTAAGGGAGTAAGCGAGAAAGAAAAATGGCAGAGTTTTCCCTCTCTCAGAAACTTTTTGGCCAGCCCTAAATTCATCTCAGAATGGAGCTTTTATAGGCAGAGGAGGAGAAGAAGGGCCGCTCCCTACCTGTAGAGTCAAATAGGATCGAGGGAGGTACGGGGGATGGAGGGAAATGCCGCAAGGAGGCTCGGGCCACTTGCGCATGCGCCGCAGGGATAACCCTCGCGCGAGAAATGCCGCAGGGATAACGCACGCGCCGAAAAATGCCGCCAGGAGCCACTTGCTCTAGCAGGGATAAAAGAGGAGAGATCGAGTGCGGCTCAAGGAGGGGATCGCAGGAGATGGGCCGCCTGCTGCTGTGAAGATGAGGAAAGAGAGGAAGGGCTCTACACCGGCGTGCGAGCGAGAGAACGAGGCCGAGCGGGAGAATGGGGAGCCGAGTCGAGTCGAGCGTGAGGGAGGATTGTGTTATATTTAAACATATATATTAACAATAATAATATAAATATTATTATTATTAATATAATAATTGTAATCATTTCGTAAGTTTCGTCTCCGGCGTGCTATCGTCGCAAATTGAATGTCAATTGTAGGTAAAATCGACATTCCGGACGCGTCGGCTCAGTCCGTCTCGTCATCCGAGGTCGTCTGGGCAAACTCGTCGACGATCAAGTCAAAGTCGTATCGAAATTTGGTCACGTCACAAATTTTGACTCGAGTTCGATCGATCAGAATGGTGCAAGTGTGTAAGACATGCACGAGGCTGTCCTAATGTCCAGGGGTCCTATAGGGACTCGATTTGAACTCCTGACGTCAACTTCGACCGGCTATAGACTAGCGGTACGGAATCTCGTACAGGATTTCAAAGAGTAACGAAGTGGCTTCTAGACACTCTAAAACGAGGTGGGTCCCATCACTAGGAATTTAGGATCGTCGGGGAAGCTCCTGAGGCTAGAATCCTAAATCTAGGAGGAATACTAAACCTCGACAAAAAGTGAGGTCAACACTTTCATAGGTATCATACATTTTTTTTTGAAAAAATAATTAAGTAATATTCATATAGCTAACACACTTTAGCAAATTTGGTTACAAAATTCAGCTTCATACCATATAAATTTTTAAATAATATGAAAGTAGGTAAAGTAGAACTATGATGGCATTCTTATAAGAAAAGCACTTAAAAGTTGTCTGATCCTAAACTCTACTTCAAGCCAAATGATCGCTTAGGGCTGCATCTCAAGTAGTTAATTTGCCGACTTAATTGAAAAAGCATTGGAGTTCATTCTGATTAATTGTGGCTCCAGTGACTAGATCTTCATGGGAATAAAAGCAGCGTTGGTGTTTCTGTACGTTATTTTCCAGGTGATCCTCTTCCTATTGGATTTAAATTCCCCACATGAGTAACTTTTAAGAAACTCTCATACTCTGTCCTCGTTTCTTGTTATTTATATCTCTGGAGTGTGCAATCAATTGCCTATTTCCGGTAATTAAAAGTGAAACAATATATCAAATCGTGTCCATTGATAATTGCATCTTTTTTTTATTATTTTTTTCAATCTTTTTTCGTTTCAATACTTTCTCATTTATATACTATATCCACTACTGAATCCTAAAATTGAATCAAATTTTTGAAGAGGGGAAACAGAACTTCAAATTTGGTGAGAATTAACCTGCTTATTTTTTCCAGGGTAGTCAATTTATCATTTAAATTTTTTCATATGAAAATTAATTTTTTTAGCACTTCATATGAAAATTAATTTTTTTATGCGTCCGGCCTATTGTGTGGTAGAAAAGTATCGCTTAGACTGAAAGGAAAATTTTATAAGATGGTGGTGAGACCTACAATGATCTATGGTGTTGAATGTTGGCCTTTAAAAGAGAAGCATAATGCTAAGTTAAGTGTAGCCGAGATGAGAATGATTAGGGGGATGAGTGGCTTTACACTTAGTGACAAAATATGAAATGAATTTATCCGTAATAGGGTTGGTGTTGCACCAGTGATGGATAAAATTCGAGAGAGTCGCCTTAGATGGTTTGGTCACATTAAACGTCGACCATCTGATGATCTGATTAGGAGAGTAGATGTTTTAGATTCAACTTATGCTAAGAAAGACAGAGGTAGACCTAGGAAGACATGGGCTTATTGCATAAAAAATGATCTTAATTTATTAGAATTAAGGGCCCGTTTGTTTCCGACTTTCTTCCGCGGCGCGGGGCGTCGCAGCGGCTTCGTCCAAAGTATCGTCGTTTGGTTGCAGCGGCGCGGTGAAAGCCCCTTGAAAGCGGACGGAAAGTGGGCCGCGACAATATTCCCACGGCTCCGCTTTCGCCCACGGGTTTAACTCATCCTTACCCCGCGGCAATATCCCTCTTCCTTCTCTGCCCTAACCCTGCCCCCACTGCTTATTTCAGGTATCTGAGGCATTCTTCTTCCCTAGCCACGCGAATCGGCAGATCTCAGGTAAACCTGAGACATTTTCTTACTACTTGCGGATTTTAGGGCATTTTCTTCTTCCCTCTATGCTTGTTTACGGGCTTCGTTCACCTCCCCTTCCCGTTTCTGCTAGTTTCTTCTTTCTGTGGATTAACACATATTTTACGCTTTTACATTACGAATGTTTGGCTTTGTCATGAGTATCTAGATTTAGGGTTGTTATTCCTAGCTATATGCTTCTTACATTGAGCTTATGCTTCTTACATTGGCTATATGCTTGTTGAGATGGAAATGGAATGCAGATCCTAGCTAATGAGGTATTTTATTTTGTGATATATGAGCGATGTTCCATCTGAGTTTTCACCAAATCAATGGAAGTAGGAACACTGTATGCATCTTTTGTGATATACTTGTTTACTGTTTTCACCAAAGCAACGGAAGTCATGCTTATTTTGTATTTTGAGATATCTTCCATTATGATTTCTATGCATTAATGAAGAAAAGGAGTTTCATGGCATGCTTTGCATAGGTTCATATAATTGAATAATCGTTAACTTGTTTGAGATGGCTTTTGCTTAGTTGTTGGTTAGATTGGCATGATTTGTGTTCTTCAAGAAGGAAGTTGCATATTCAAATCTGAGTGGGGAACCAGGTATGTTGCCCCTCTCTTTTCTCCCACATTCTACTGCAGATTGTACCAAAATGTTTCAAAATTTCATGTAAGATAAGGTGGAAAAGAAGTAGTTGATAAGATGTATGCAATAAATTTGAATCGTGGAACCAATGGATCTGTTATTCTAGCACATGAATAGTAAATTTTTGCAATTTGAGCACTAATGTACTGTTAAGCTAAATTATGAAAGATATAGCCAATGAGGCTCTTTGTACGTCTTTGCGGTGCATGCACAAAAGCTGATTTTTTTATAAAATTCTGAATCTTCTGTTTGTTTTGTTTGATCATGAGTATCATAGAGGCATGGATTCTTGCCACATTTTACTTTTTATATTGATATTTGACGTCCCCGAGTAAGCAAATGTCCTACGGTAAGTGCTACGAGCAACCATTTTTTTCTTGGGTTGAAGAGCCTTAGCGGGCACTTGGATGTGCAGGTGGTCTAGAAATAGTGGGATAACATAACTTTAACATGCAGTTTCTTTAGAGAGTGATTTGCTTTAGATGGCACATTTGGGCTTCGTACTTGAAATAAAAAAATGGAATGCTATGTTAGAGATTTTGTTTTGGTGGCTTGGGAGAAATTTTTGGACCCCTTTTCCTTATTTGGCTTTTCTTTTAGCTTGTTGTTTGGGATTATTGGGTATTGTGAAATGTGATGAATGTTTCAAATTGGGTATATTTCAGCTGTTTTAAATGATGTTTTAAATGCTTATTTGGCTTTTCTTTTAGCATTGTTCATTTGGGATTATTGGGCATTGCGAAATGTTACGTATGTTTCAAATTGGGTATATTTCGTGTGTTTTAAATGATGTTTTAAATGATTATTTGGCTTTTCTTTTAGCTTGTATGTTTGGGGTCATTTGGCTTCTTCTTTTAGCTTTGCTGCTGAAACTTCAGGACTTTTTTGTTTTAATTTCTTGAGGTTTGAGTGACTCACTTTGATGCTTAAGCTTCTTTCATGAGAAGTCTGATTCAGGCATGCTGGTTTATTGTAATGAATCAGTTCCTATCTATTGAGCTTCATATCAGAAAGTTGGATTTCATTTTTGTTGCCTATGCTATTAGTGGTTATCATGCTTCATCACCATCTCATCCTACGACAATAGAGTAGTTTGGATGGCCCCTGTGTGTGGCGGCAACTGCTACTTCTTTTCTCCTGATGGAGAATTGGTGGTTGGCTCCTCCCGTTGATTGGGAGCTTTCCCTTTGCTTTATATATGCTGGATTTGGTTTATGAAAACTTTGGGAGCTTTCCCTATGCTTTACACATGCCTGCAACTTTTTCTGTGCATTTTTGGATTTGATTGGAGCCCTCATTCCTGGATGGTAACCACTGCAGCTTTGCTTCTTCTGCTAGGCTGGCTTGGAAGTCTCGAGCAGGTCTTTAAACAACTTGGATTTGTATGGGTCTTTAAACAACTTGGAAGTTTGGAGAATTTTTTTTCTTGGAATTTTATGCAGTCTTATTGTAAATTTAAGTTATTATTATAGTTTTGGTTAAATATAAGTTATATTTATAGAAATTTATATTTTGGAGAAGGTGTTTTGTAGTTCGGGTTATTATGAGGTTTTTTGTGCTATGCATTGTGTGACTATCATTTCATGTACAGCTAGTCTAATCTTTGCAAAATTTGGAGAGATTTGGGGTTTATTTGCAAAACCTGAGAGCTTTGCATGGTTTCTTTGCAAAATCTGGAGAGATTTGGGGTTTATTTGCAAAACCTGAGAGCTTTGCATGGGTTCTTTGTAAAATCTGGAAAGTCTTGAGGGGGTTCATTTGCAAGATCTGGAAAGGTTTGGGTGGTTTATTTGTAAGAATTTGGCCTACCTCTCTTTGTTTACTTTGCTTGTTTGGTGAAGGCTTCTTTATTGCAGTTAAACTTGTTTGTTATGCTTAATTTAATTGTGCATACTGGTGAATCTTGTTTATTGCAGTGAGTGTTAAAAGTGAAATGCATGAATTGATTTGACTCCCTGCTATGGCTTTCGGTTCGGCCCTTGTAGTGGGCTCGGGTTCCCTGCTATGGATCTCGGTTTGACCCTTATAGTGGTGTTCTATATGTAAATATTTTCAATGAAATTATGCAAAGTCCTCACAAAATATGTAAAGTCCTATGTTGGAGGAAGTCGTAGTATGAATGAAAGCTTCGTACCTACCTCTTTAATCCTCTAATAAAATTTCTATCTTTCTTTCCAGTGGATGTAGGTCATATTGACCGAACCACGTAAAATAATCTGTGTACTTTTATATTTTTTGCAAATTTTTTATTAATTTTATGTTTCAGTTGGATGTGATTAAAGTTTATAATCTATTTCAAATGTTAGCTGAATTTTAAATTTGAATGTATTTCATTTCTTTATGTGCTTTAGCTTAGTATAACATGGCCAGTAAGGGGAACGAAATGGTCCACCTGCAATATGGGAAAATGACATAAAATATCTTTTTTGTGAACTATGCATAAAAGAGATAGAGTTGGGAAATAGACCGTCCACATTTCTCAATAAAGAAGGTTGGAAAAATATTGTTAAACATTTTAAAGAAGCAACTGAGAGGACGTATGATAGGACGCAATTGAAAAATAAATGATATTAGCTGAAAAGGGATTGGAAGATATGAAAAGATTTAAAAAGTGGGTGTACAGGTCTCGGTTGGAATCCGGCTACGCGCACCATAGATGCATCCGAGGAGTGGTGGGCACAACGACTTGCGGTTATTATGTACATTAATTTTTCATAATTTCAAATGTTTATACAATTTTTGCTTAATTTTAATTGATCGATTTTGTCTCGGGTTGTTCTACTGCTAAGAAATTTAAGCCGAGTGGAATTGAACACGAACTTGAGGAGAAGATGGATCGGATGTTTCGGGGATATCGTCGCCGTCGACAAGTATGCATGTGCGCCGGCGAGGTTGGATTTGCTAAGACCGGGAGAATGTAGGTGTCGATCTATCCGATGATTCTCTCGTCTACCTAGCTACTGGACATGCGAGTGCCGGTCCAACGAATCGATCAAAACGTTCTCTCTTCGAAGGTAGGAAGAAGAGTGGAGCTGCCTCATACAGGGCTCAACTCTCCTACTTGGTTGACTCTTCAAATGATGCACCGCATAAAGTGCAGAAATCCTCAGTGAACGAGGTGATTTCAATTTTGGAGGAGGATGAAGACATTGCAGATGATGATGATCGTACTTATTTCGCGATTAGTTGCTACATGATTCGATACACGGGGATTCTTCGTAGCGATATCTAAAAAACGTAGGGTGAAGTATCTACGACATTTTTATTACGGGAGGAACATGTGGTCGAGTTCGATTTGTAGTTTAAATTGCACATTTGAACAACTACTTATTTGTTACGAACTTATGATTGGTTAGTTGTTTCTTTGAACGATATATTCTGATCATAACGCAGTTTTGTTTCGTCGTTTCTTTCATATTGTTCTGAGAAGTGTTTAAATTATGCATGTGACTTGGGTTAAATTATGCATATGAATTGCTTAGTAATTTGATTTTTTTTTAAAATTCACAGTACGATCTAGTATGGATCCTGAGGAACGTCGTCGTAGGAGGAGAAAGACAGCAATAAACTTGGCAATCGAGTACTACAACACCTATATTGAACGTCCCCGATGTTACACATCAGCACACATTAGGGAAAAATGGGTTGTGGAAATGTTAGGACATCCAAACAGATTCCACAATATATTTAGAATGAGTCAGGAGGTGTTTAAAGATCTTTTAGCGGAGCTTGTTGACTCTCATGGACTACATGGGTCTATGAGGACAACAAATCGAGAGGTATTAGCAATCACTATCTATATATTTTCACAGAAAGAGTCGATGCGTTTAGCGATGGAACGGTTTCAACATTCTTTAGAAACAATTAGTAGGTATTTCACAGTAGGTTTGAATGCTCTAATTAGCCTAGGTAATGATGTTATCAAGCCACTGGATCCAACATTCGCACAAATACCAAGAGAGATTCGTAATGATCCTCGTTACATGCCATTCTTTAAGGTATTCATCTAATATTCATTGTCCAATTTTGAGTCTACATACAATTAAACATATTTATTATGTGACTAAACATGGTTAGGATTGTATCAGAGCAATTGATGGAACACATGTCGATGCACGTGTTTCGAACAATGAAAAAGTTGCATTTATCGGGCGAAGTGGAATACCAAAACAAAATGTCATGGCGGTATGCGATTTTAACATGTGTTTTATATTTGTCATGCACAGTTGGGAGGGTGCCTATGACAATGAGGATATTTAAAAGTGCGGCGAGAAATGAACGCTATCTTGTTTTCCGCATCCACCGAAATGGTATGCGTATTCATTAAAATTCGATTATGTGATCTTCATACATCGAACATTACTTACAAATTTGAAACAGGAAAATATTACTTGGTGGATGCCGGTTATCCGTTGCAAAGAGGTTATATGAAACCATTCCCGGATACAAGTTATCATATACCGGATGTTGAAAGAGCAAGTAATGTGACACGAACCTGGAAGGAGTTCTTCAACAAACGACATTTTTCCTTAAGAGGCGTAATCGAGAGGACATTTGGTATTTGGAAGAAAAAATGGGTTATACTGCGAGACATGCCCTCATATCCCTTTTCTAAACATGTGCAGATCGTTATAACAACGATGACGCTGAATAATTATATTAAGCGTCATTCTTCACAATTCGATATTGATTTCTGCAGTGCAGAAATGAATGAACAAGAAACAGCTGCACGACGATCAGAAAACCAAATAGGTTCTTTAACAGATGATAGCGAAGCGACTTAACATTTCTGACTAAGGATGTACGAAGGTCTTTGAAGAAATGACATGACTTCGAGAAGAAATAACAAATGCATTGGTTAATATGGCATATACTTGTATCTCGTTAGGGAGATTTTTGGATTAATTCTATTTTGACTGTATAAGTGATTTGTTATTCGAGTACTTATCAAAATATGTTTCGTATACCATATATTCTACCTTTTGAATTAATTACACCATCAATAGGTTTCAAGCATACAGTTTAGTACACAGTTCAGCCATGGAAGCTACTCTAGAGCAAACTAAACATTATATTTAAATTGTATTATTAAATTACATATTTTTGTCATTATAGTAAGAATTGAAATAATTAAATTTCATGCATTTGAAATAAAATGTTCTATTTGTACTTTAAACGTCCCAAAGAGTATAACATTTCAAAATATCATATTAAGAGGCACATTTCTAATTTTTTTTATAAATCAATGAGATCTGAATAAATACAATTTAGTTGAGAAGTATTATTATTAGTTCATTTATTCAAATGAAATCTTGACATGATTTTTCTTTTTTAAATTTGCCATTTTTATTATTAAATATAGGGGCGATTCTGAATTTAATTAAAAATCAGAGTTTTAAATTTAGACTTTAGTCGTGCCAAAATATGCAATTAATGTCAAATATCCATATTAAATATTATTAACGTATTTATAAGGAATTAATATTACATATAAATATAATAATTTTAAATTGAATTAAACTCAGTACTAGCTTATTTTAAAGTAGAAGCGTTCGCTTATTTTTTAAACAGTATTTACCAAACGGGGGTAGTTTGGTCATTTATCTCGAAACAATTGCACGCATTACATTGTTATCAGTAATACCAAGTAACAAAACAATTTCAACATCATAATGAATTCAGCAGCACTAACTATTGTATTGCGTCAAACAGGCTCTAAATGAAAATTTGACACTAAATAGGACGCAATGGAGAAAAAGAATTCATGTAGCCGACCCCACTTGGTGGGATTAAGGTTTTGTTGTTGTTCTTGTTGTATCCTTAGTGACCCTGATTCCTTTCTTTTCTTGTTTTTTATATTTTTCTTTTTTTTTTTAAAATCTCCATCTATGGTCCATTCTTTTGTATGATAGTTCCATCAAATAATTGATGGATTACTATAATTTTTCGGCTTTGCCTGCCTCATCAAGTAGTTGTAAATGAAATTTTCATTTTTTTTGTTTTTTCGTTCTATTTTGGCAATCTGCTTCTATATTGATTTTTAGCATTAAACCTTTTTTGATACTTCTTGTTTTTTCCCCTAATAAAAAGGTCCCTACGCCCAGCTTTTTCATAAAAAAAATATCAATTTTATCTAGTTCTGATTGATAAATTTTAAATGCATTTTCTGTCTTTTTTATCTACTATTTTTTTAGCTTGCTTATTTTTAGATCATAATTTCACAGCCAAAAGTATAGCTATTTATATTTTTTAACTATAAAACTGATTATATTTGTATTAATAGTTTAAGGTTGGAGCTAATTTTATCACAAGGGCTTGGAAACTCTCAGGCCTATGCAACGCTTATCCTATTCTTATTTTTAATATACTCAACACAGTAAGTTAAATAAATAATATAAATGATAACAATGATCTCTAGTTCATCGTAGGGCTTCCATAAATCATATCCAACAACTCTAGTGAGTTCAACATCCTTTGTAACATGCCACCATACATGAACCTTGAGGCTTGGTTGACATTGGATCTAAATCGAAATTGTGTGAAGTCTTTCTCCGTAATAATTTTTATAATATTAGCATAGATAATGCGTGATAAGCTAATATTTTAATTCATAAAAACTCTAGAAAGGTTCTTTTATTAGTTTTCTTCTAAATGCACATGTTAAAATTGTTGAACCAAAATTTTACATAATAAAATATTTATAAGCTATGGTTAAATCTCCTTTGTAAATGCAAAATTTATATTTGATTTTATTTTCTAATGTTATGAGAATATTTTGATGTATTTTATTAATATGATGATCTTGAAAAGATCATTTATTGACTCAAAGAGATATTGTAAGGTCTTTTTTTTTTTTTTTTGACTAGGTCTTATAATATCTTATTGGATCTTGTCATGAATTCTGTCTCTAAACTTACTACGTTTTGCTACTATAAATATAACCTTCAAGGCAGGGTTAGATATTCTTTAACCACAATTTGATATATAGAGTTAGGCCATCCGCTTTTCAGTTCCAGCAATAGGAGAAAATTTTATCTGGACTCCTATGCCATAGAAATGAGGAATGTAGCGGTAACTTCAACAAACTTTTGTTCCTATAGCTAGCTTTTATCATTTGCGATAGGTGTTGCTTTATCCATCAACTAGTGATATTGGCAAAGTGTTCTCTTTTTCATTATTTTCATCTTAATATGCAAAATAATCTCTCCATAATAGATTATTTGAGCTCCATAATAGATTATTTTTCTTACTATTAATCTAATAACTGCTACAAAAGCTTTGGTTAAGTTGCAAAAAAAAATTTGCAATGAAAGATAGGAAGGTTAAGGTTGATAAATTTGACAATGGAGATTTCACCTATCAAGCGATATCGTATTAACTTCTATCAAACTATGAATGCTGGACCAAAAACTTTTGTTATTAACCAAAAGGAGTTGTAGGTGATGGATATGTAAATCTTAGGCCTTCAACATATTTAATACAAGACCACATCAAGTAAAATGTATATATTATTAAACATGAATGAGAGGACATGTTTTATTATGAGGACATTTAGATGATAGTTTAATTTGTCCTTGAAAGAAATATGTTTTCAATGTATCCAATTGTCTTGTAGAAGGCTCAAAATCATCATTTTTTAGGTTGATAAATATGTCAAGTGATCGGTGATGGCACACATTTGTATACCTTGAATGTGGGATGATTATGTAAACTGGAGATTTATTCATGGTTTTTATTTTTTTTGCAGTTTTGTGAAGTACGATATATGTTCCATACATGTAATAGTCTTAGTTTAGTATTTGTAGTTAGGCATTAGCTATATTTGGTTTCATTATCAATTATATGTTGATTTTATTTTGTATTTTATTTACCTTTTATGATGAATATTTTGAATACATGCAAAATCCCTAGGATTATTCAACTAAATGATATTGTTCAAATCAGCGGTATATACTATGAGAAATAAGTGAAAAATTAGAAAATGTATGAAATAGAGACCTTATAGTCAGTAAAATCATGATAGAGTGAATGATATGCTATTTTTGTGGATATGATGTTAATAATTATCATTCATTATTATTTGAAGATAAAGTAATTATTATAGAGATTTGAGGTTAAATTTAATAAAATCATAAGTTGATTTACTTTTATTGTACGAAATAATTGGGATGTAAATGATCTCATGAATATTTCAGCTGAATATAACCTATGAGATGATAAGATGGATTTTTGACAAAATTAGATGATTAATTAAGAAATTTTATATTGGAGGAAAGGTTGAAGTTACATTAGGTTTTAGACTAAACCTTTTTCACAAGTATTAATTTTTTAAAACAAGGTGTGGCACACTGATAGGGGCACATGTGACTTCTTCCACGCATACCACTTTCTTTGGCTTGTGGTTTCATCAATGCCTCTGATGTTTCATGTGGATTTGTTGTGACCTCATTGCCAGTTGCGGCTTTGCTGAGGGTGCGGCATGGATTTTTCCACTTATGGTGCCCTCACTTATTGGTCGTGGCTTTGTCCGTAATTTGGGAGTTCTTGTAGGTTTTTCTCTGCACAATTTATTATTTCTTGTGTGTATTAGCCGAGGGTTAGGTTTTTTTGTTTTTTTTTCTCTCTTGATGCTGATAGCTACTCATGTTGTTGACGTCTCACCCAATTGTTTCCTCTTTGACTCTTAGGGAAGCCCTCATCGAGCCATTTTCTTCTCTTTCATCGGTGATAAGTTTTTGCTCTCTCAAATATTTTTGGTCACGGTGTTCTCTTTTGTTATCGGTTAGGAGATCTTCCTCACATTTCTTCTCATCAAAGCCTCATAATCTTTCTTGTACGATTATCTCTTTTTCTTTACTTATTTCTTCTTTTTGATGCCTTGTAGGCTGCTTTGCTTCCTCCATGGTTAGCCTCTTCACCTTCAACCGCCACACTTTTTTGCAACTGTTGTTTGTGGTTTGAGTGTTGTGGATGTTTTTTGCTCTCTATTCATCCATTATCCATTATTCTTCCATAAGGATTCATATATTCAACACAAACAACCTTCATTTTTTCTTTGGTGAGCTAACTATCATCCTTTTGAATGAGGTGATGTTTGCACATGCTAAGCTCCTCTACTTCCTACCTATTGACATATTTCCATGGGTCATTCTATTGTGGTGGTATTTTTCAAGTTTTTGTCTAATTTATAGTCAGGCGATTATTTTTTGGACTAATTGATTCTCAACACATTATCATTAGGCTTTCCTTAGAAGTAGATTATATTATGCTATTTTAAAGGTTGTCCTACTATATTAATGGATTCTTGATTTGAATGTTAAAATTATTCCTCAATTTTGTTTGTTTTGTGGATGATCCTATCACTCTTGTTTGGATTTCATTTCTCTATATTATTTCAACAAATGGCGTTAATCTTTGGAAAACTTCTATAGATGGATGTCTATGTTTTATGGCTAGAGTGTTGGGGGATAGATGTCACTGTCCTATACTATTAAGAGGTGTGAGTTGAGTCTGTATCTTAAATTTGAATGTATTTCTCCTATTATTCCTTTTGTCATTTTTTGCATAAATATTCTGATTGTTTCAAGGTTCATCCCGGGTTTAAAAATTCTTAATTTCAGGCTTATAACTCTTCACTTGTTGGCTTTTTTAAAGATCACCTTTCTTCTACTCAGACTTCTTCTCCAAACTTAATGACTAGTTCAATTTCTCTTTTGGAGAAAGTATTTGGTCATGTTTTAGCCAGTTAATTGTTGTTGATAGTATCTTCTACTGCTGAAAATATCATCGAGAATTCTCTTCACATTTTGGAAACACTGCAACCATCATAAAGCTTGCCTGTTGGTAAACAAAACAACAATAAATTGTCACAACACGTTTTTGATTCTACGTGGTGCATTCAGAGTACGGGCTCTTTGATTTATAGAGGATTTCATGTTCATTATACTAGAAGGGGTAGAATTAAATAACATTTATCACCATTCATCATTTTCGCTATAAGTTTCATGCTAGATGTTTCAAATGACTTTGTAGCTTTTTATACCCCGTTGTACTTTTCTTTTTTCTTTGGCTGTTCTTGGTATCTAGGTCAGTCTCACTTTCCCTTCATTGCATTTTATGCAGGGGGTTATTTGCTTAAATGACACATTCTGGATTTAATGAACTCATGATTCTATCTCACGCTTTGTATGAGATTTTAATAAAATATACATGAACATAGAAATTCCCCTTTTGACACACTTAATTTACTATTCTAATACTTGAAATTGTGAACACAATTCTTTCAGTTCACTTTTGACTTGAGGGTGAAACTATCTTGAGAGGCCTGAGCTGCTCCCTAGTTACTCATTATCATACAAACCTCACCCAAGATTTGGTTTGACTAGCTGATCCACTGAAAATTTAATAGCTTTTTACTATTCATTTCATACCTGTTTTTGATGATATTGTACTTTAAAGAAAGGTATTTTTGATGATTTCATGCAAGTTTAGTGATTTTAGGACTTTGGAGCAAAAGGAAGCGAAAATGATTAAATTTGGAGCGAAAAAGGACAAAAGTGCATTTTATTGAACTAGCAGTCGACCCATAGCTGTGATCAGCCATGGTTATAGAGAGTTGCGACGTTTTGGCGGAATAATGCGCTGAACAGCGCTCTGTCAGCACATGGACAAGACTCTATCCCGATTTTCAAGCTCAGATTCAATGTATTTGGCCGGATTTTGAAAGGTTGCTTGAGGAAACTTTTTGGAATTCAATTTTAGCCGAATTTAAACACTTTTCGAGTCACATTTCAAAGGGAGAAGAAAAGAAGAGAAAAATTTATAGTTTAGAGAGTAAGTTCTTTCCATTTTGTGTGGAAAGTTAGATTTTTGTTTTTCTATTCTAAGGAGTGTGAAAAGAGAGGGAAAGTGAGATTTTTTCTTCCTTGCTATTCTAAAGAGAGAATTGTGTGTTGTTGTGAAGAAAGAAGAGGAGTCAAAAGGAATTTCTTGAGATTCGCTTGGGGAAGAGTTTGAGATAAGTAGTCTTTACTTTACTCTCTTTGTATGACGTTTTTATATATGAAATCCATGTTTTATCATCTTTTCCTCACGAGTCTTGAGTAGATTTCTTTGTCTTTCTTCTTTTCATGTGATGTGTTGATGTTGTGAAATAGAAATGATGTCTTGGATTTATTATGAAGAATTTGTGATGATCTTTTCAACTTGAAGCTTAATTTACTTTTTGATCTCGCAATTGAATTGTTAAAACTTGTTGGAAAACATATATTCCAAAAGGATTATGAGTTCCACAACAAAAGTGAAGCTCACATTAAAATTCCATGAATGGTGAAGTCCATTGCAGTTAAATGCAAATAGGGAAATATACTTTGATGGACGTAGAATTGGAGATTTCAGAGTGACAGGCTGAAATCCTCAATTTGGTTTTAATGTTTAGAAACTGAAGTGAGAGTTATCCTTCATCTTTTCCCTCATGAGTCTTGAGTAGATTTCTTTGTCTTTCTTCTTTTCATATGATGTGTTGATGTTGTGAAATAGAAATGATGTGCCGATTTATTATGAAGAATTTGTGATGATCTTTTCACTGTAAGCTTAATTTCTTTTTGATCGTACGATTGAATTGTTAAAAGCTTGTTGGAAAACATATATTCAGAAAGGATTATGAGTTCTACAACAAAGTGAAGGTCACATTCAAATTTAATGAATAGTGAAGTTCATGGGGGTTGAATGCGAATAAATAGGGAAATATACTTTGATGGACGTAGAATTGGAGATTTCGAGTGATGATCGAAATCCTCAATTTGGTCTTAATGTTTAGAACCGAAGTGAGAGTTAGCTTTGGTGAAGTGGAAGTGAGAGTTCGAAGTAAGAGCAAGTATCATCCAGTCTAACCACGGATTTAGGGACTAAACTTAGGATTAGCAACGTTCTTTATAAGTTCGAAATATGGGTAAATAATAGGAATGCTCCTATTTGACACAATACATTTGCATCACTGATCTGTGTCACAATAATCATCATATTATGAATGGAAATGAGGAAGACTCTTTCTTACAACTGAATTTTATTATAAATTTAGTCTTACATTAGTTTAACTTCGCTAGAGTTTAGAACGTGCTTTGGTAGATATAGTACTCGAACCTCGTTTTGTCTTTACTTTTAAATTAAACAACTTGCGATTATCGTTGTGATTTGATAATAGATTTATGTGCTACGCTATAAAAGTAAAGCCTCACTCGTGGGATCGATATTCCAGTGACTCTACTAGAGCTCGTATTACTTCGAGCGATACGTATACTCGCGTTAATTGTGTGACTCATTATCATTTAAATCAATATATAAATTTAAATCTGAGTTCATTAATTTTTGCAAATTAAAAAAATCGCACCACTAGCCTAGTTCTTGGAGTTCATAAATGTGTCTAGTTTGACAGATCAGTTACCTTTCTTTGCTAGCATGGGGATCAATTCTTTTTTTTTTTTATTTTTTCAAACAAAGCAAATTCTCTGCTTAAATAGAAAAGTTCATTTTGATGCTGCCCTTATTTGTGAACCCCATATTTTTTGACTTTATAGCTATTATGTAAATATAATATAATCATATGGAAGACATAAGTTAGATTTCAATTCTTTTTAAGTAATTTTAATTCAATATTAATGCATTTTGTATTGTGATGAGTAGACAAGAGTAGGTTATGATGTTACCTTTAAATAATGAACATTAACTTAATCCTGTTTTGGTGAAAAATAAGCAAGGTTGAGCTAGAATGTCACCCTCAAGTTAAGTGCCACAAGTTAGCTGAATTTTGATACCTAAGATCAGATTTTTTATATGAAATTTGGGAAATTGGAACGGGAATATACGAGAATTGGTGGTTGTTATGATACAACAAAAACCCTTTATCCCATGAACTAGGGTCTGCTACATGTATCCTTTCTCTTTATTGTGTCCTATTGAGTAACATATTTTTCACTTAATTTTAATAAATTAAGTTCATTTTTTTATATGATATGCCCAAGTCTTTTTAGGCCTACATTTTACTTTTTATAACTTTAGTCAAATAAAAAATATCTACTTTCCTAGTTAGGTAATCAGATCATCAACGTCAATGTGACCAAACCATTAAAATGACTCTTTAACCTTATTTGCTATTGGAGCTACACCAACCCTTTCATTGATATTAATGTTGCATTTTGTCTCCAAGTGTAAAGCAACTCATTCACTCGAGCATTCTCAACAATACTTAAATTTATGATTCCCTTTTACAGACTAACATTCTCATCCATAAAAGCATTCCAAATCTCAGCATCATCTTTTAAAATTTTTCTTAAAGTGGTACTCTTCTATCACACAATAGACCCAATACATTCCTTCACTTCAACCATGCAACTTGAATTCCACCAGTAACATATCACTTTTTATAATAAACCCGAGATCATTGTTTTAAAAGGTGTGGGCATTGGGTGAGGAGTTTGAGCTGTTATGGGGCGAGGTTTAAGCCCCAAAACATTGGGCATAAGCCTCACATTATATATATATATATAAAGAATTATAAATATTAATTGAAAAAATAAACTTTTTGTGCTTAATAACAAAATTATTAAATGACATTGAAAGAACTTATACTCATTCAATGTCAAAACAAATCTTCTAGGATTAGAATATTCAAGATATTAGTATAAATCCATAAAAAAAAAGAAACATATAAAAATAAGTAAACATGTTTGAGCTAAAAGATAAACTTGTGCTCAATTAATCTCAATATTTGAATGTTATTCATTCTTTAAATTCATCCGCAAAGTATTCTTCTGCTTCATCAATAGTTGTGTCCAAAATACAACTAGGTTCTTCATATTGTCTGCATTCACTCTCCACTTCGATAAAGTCATGTCATTCTCCATCTCAGGTGCATCACAATTTGTTTCTCCTTATCAATGTTGCCTAAATTATAAAAACAAACAAAATGATATTTGTAAATATTTATGATATTTTTTCTATGAGAATGCATAATTATATAAATGTCAATTAAATGTAAATAAGAAACTTGTTCTTTCATTCGGTTTTCTTTTTGTATGGGAATATGTTATAAAAATATTCATTCTTCCTTGTGTAATATTTTTGGATTCTTCATTTGCATTAGTTGTGGGCATATTTCTGATTACATTAACATCAAATACTTGTTCTTCTTCCTTCACCAAAGAAGGTTCATGTGGAAGCACTGAATCTTCTTTCTCAACAATCCACTCTTCAGCGTAGTGTCTCATTATCAATATTGGATAGAAGTATTGTTTTCCTCTTATACTTGTCTCCCTCAATGTAGTATTATATCTTACATATTTTAGAGCATTCAACCACTTGTGCTCCAACCTGTTTTTTTAGTATAAATCTAAGATAAGAAAATATTATTTTTAGAAGGTGATTATGAAAGCAAATATAATAATTTGAAAAAATAAAAAGTTATTATCGATTTAAAATTGTTCCAATTTCTTTCACAATTTGATGAACTGCAGGTTAGGCTAAAAACTCAAATAACAAGATTCGTTAACTCGGGAATTTTTTCACCGATCAGAAGATCTTAACTTTTTTAAGTCCATACAAACTCTATTCTTAAATTCTTCTCTTAAATTATCATACAAATCTAATTGAATTTCATCTCAGAGGTGATCTTTATAATCTAATATTCTTTCCATACAAGCAATTAACCTCTTTTTCCCCTCAGCATCATTAGGAAAATTATCTTCAAAATGAAATTGAGGGTTTAAATAATAAGCAGTTGCATGTAGTGGTTTATGAAGTTGGACTTCCCATCTTGCATCAAATTTCCTCCAAATAGGTCCATAACTCTTTTCATTATGCCCATTATTAAACATAATTTTTTCTTTTGCTGAATCCATTAACTCATTGATATAACTCATGACTGGTCTTTCTTTTCAATCAACCGTTCTTAGAACATTTGCATGTACAACACTCTTGATACAATAAGCAAGAGACTCTAAAAATATGGATCAAACAAAATAACAACTCAAGCATTTTATATTTTCTGTCTTCTTAGCCTGTTGACTAGGAAATCAAGCTTCTGGGAGAATATTGCCTGAAGTGTTTGTTTCTACTTGTAAATGCTTTTAAGGGTAAAATGTATTGTAGCAAACATGTGATGGCCAGGCAAACGTTTTTCCTCTCGTTTATAAAATAATCTCATCAATTCTAGGGCCCATATGTGCCTATAAATGAATTTAACTTGTTTTGCTTTTGAAAGTGTGCTTCGTGAATCGTTAATTTTCTAGTGTCAGCTTACATTAGGTCAATACAATGTGCTACACAGGCTATCTAATAAATATATTGTATTTTTTCTATTACATTTTTACCCGCATTCACATAATTTGACCCATTATTTGCTATTATAATTTACATCACATTTTTTTCTCCTACTTCCTCAACCACGCCATCCAAATAAGTGAATGCTTACTCCCAACTTTTTATAGCATCAAGATCATCCACATGTTTAAGGAAAAAAGGTCCCAGTTGGACCGTTGACAAAAGAATTAATTAAAGATCTACTTTTTCCCTCTAAATATCTGCCATAATCGAGCACCCATATATACTCTATACCTTCGCTGCTCCTCTAACATCTTACTGATTGTAGCAACTTCATCTTTGAGTACTTAAATTTTAAATTCTTGCATTGTAGGTGGAGTAAAATCAGGTCCAAAGTTAGCAATAATTTCAAACATAGACATATAATATGAGTCATTAGCAACATTAAATGTAAATGGCTGAGTAGCAAAATATGTCGATTACCCTACATGTTTCTTTTCTTTCATTTTTTGTCTAGTGAGAATTTATAGTAGAATTCTTTGCTTGTGTTGTGCTGGAAGAATCCATTGGACCTCTAACTCTAGTGGCCTCTGAGAGGTGTCCAATAATGATGAATTAGTGACATTTTAACCTTCACAAGCATTTGTTGCACTACTTTTAATGTCACTTAATAAATTATCACGCTATGCTTTGATTTTTGCATCATATTTTATTGCTTTCTTGCGTTTCACTTGAACTTCAATGGAGCTTTAGTGCATCGTTTAATGCCTTTGTGTGTACCGACAAGATGTTGTTTCATCCTGTTTATTTTTCTATTGCACACTTGATTGCAAAAATTACATCTGAAATACTTTTTAGTGACTGTGCTTGTTGTGTATTGCCATGCAAAGTCTTTTCTAGTGTGACCACTGCCGGTCACACAATCATCTATTCCATTACAAGTTAATAACTAACCTTACATATTAAAAAAAATCTGATCAAATCCATCTCTAGCAAACATGAAAAAGTTTTTTTATGAGTTAATTTAATGTGTGACTTATAGCGAACATTGAAAAAATAAGATAAAATTCACAAATTTACTGTAGCTACAGTAAACTTGCTGCAACTGCAACTACCATGAAAAAATCGATTAATAACATGTAAAACAATAAAAATTTCATCCAATTTGCTTACCATGTGAAATCAGGCTGCGGGAGAGAATCAGACACCCTGCCAATACGAGATCTTATGTGTGCGAGAGACGAAGTTGTGGATGTGGGATCTTCTATGTGCCAGAGACGAAACAAGCATACCATGCAAACGAATGTGGGATTGCTTGCGGGTGAGGGACGACACAAGTGGCAAAGCAGGCGACTACAGGATTGCCTGTGTGCGATAGAGGAAGCGAATGATGGCGAGATCGCTTGCTGCTTGAATCGGCGCGAATCGGTTAGATCTTTGAAATTTGGGATTTTTTTCTTATTTATTTAGTGGGGCGTACGCCCTATGCGGACTTTCAAGTCGTTCTTGTGCATAAGCCTACTGTGGTTCGCACCCCCCCCCACCTCCTTGTGGGCTTGGGGTGACTTGGCTCACGTCACGCCTTAGGGCGCGCCTTAGGAACACCTTTTAAAACGGAGCCTGAGATATATAAAATATTCACTCTTGTTAATGATCGATCACCCTTTGTTACAATCTTGCCACTAGATCTATTATTTCTAAAATTACATACCATGTATTTAGGTTTTAGATGTACGACACGAAAGTATTTAAACTCTAAAATTAACCTTCATAATTTAAGGTTTTCTAAACTCTCTATAGTCTTATCCATAAGAAGGATATCATCAATGAGAAGCGTACACCAAGGTACATCCTCTTGTAAATATGTCCATTAAGAACTTCCATAACTATAACAAAAAAATATGGGCTTAAAGTCAATCTCTTATGTAATCCAACTTGAATGTAAAATACTTGGTCAATCATTCTTGTGTTTGAACACAAGTAATAAGCTCTCATATACGTATCTTTAATGATTTGAATATATGCAATCAATGCCTTTATTTTCTTAGAATTCTCAGACATGCGTCAATGTTACGTGATTTCATCTGTTTCTTATCATGATTTTATATACTATTTTACCTCATTTATCATGATTTTATGTTTATCGAAAGTTCTGTGTTATTCTGCAGGCTATATGTGTCCAACATACAAAATAGAGTCAAAATGCACAAAATAGTGCTTTCCGGAGTTACCGCGCCAGATCTGGGCGTGACCATGCCAGATCTCAGCGTGACCACGCTAGAACTGGTATGACCACATCAGCTTCAGGCGTAACCACACTAATGAACCGCCAGGTCTCTTTTTGAAAAGTTTTTTCATGCCGATATTATGCTAGATCTTTAAAAGGGAAGCTAGGGCACGAATTGAAGCATTCTTGGGTGGAGAGGAGAGTTGGAGACGGCTGGAGAAGTTTTTGAGAGTATTCCTTAGGTTTCCTATTCATCTCATGGGTTGAGGTTCTAAGGTTTCTTCTACCATTTTCTTTGTATTGTTCTTATATGTTTTGAGAGGTTGTTGTCTGATAGAGGAGTTGAATGTTATGGAAGAGGGAAAAAATCATTTTATAAGTGTTTACTTTTTCGTTTTAATTATAACAATGGTTTTGTTGGGATGCTTTCTTAGTGTTATTTCTATTATGTGTAGCTAAACTTTCTTTCGCGCCTCTGTGATTTATGAGATGTAGTTTTGTGGTTTTCTTAGATGATTTCTTTCCCTGTATCGTTTTTATGAGACATTAGGATTTTTTCGTTGTTGCATTACCATAGAGTTTGATTTACTCCTGATCTGATCAATTAGGATGTTGATATATTTCGTGATCTGTGACTCCTACCCATTGCGTAGAGGAACGAAATGGTTTATCATGAAATCCGGGCAACAATAGATATATTTTATCTGGATTTTGCAACCTAGAAAAGGAGATCAAAACAAATCCACAAGATGCCATGAGGTTGAGGAAGCCTCAATTTCGTGAATTCTAGTCTTTTTTTGACCTAGACATAAACATAAGGAGGATTTTCTATCCCTGTTGACAACAATCTCGTTGAGAAAAATCTAAAAAAATTAAGAATGATCACATTACTTAAATCACAGGAGTGCGAGCCTCACATACCTTGAAAACATATAAAATTCATTTTTCGTTGTTTTTCTTATTTTCCAAATACGTTATTTTTTGTTATTGTTTTTTAAGTATAATTTTAGAAAACTATTTTTTGTTTGTGATCACATTAAATTAGGTTTAGATGTTTAGCATACTAGAGATTCACCCATCAAAATAATTTTTAGCTCTTTTCTCGTGGGATCGATACGCGATACTATTTAATCGCATTACTATTTGACATGTTCACTTGCGTTGTATTACTGACTTACATCCCGATAAATCTTGGTGCGTCATTGTCCAAAGTATTTCTCTTGAAATGTTATCATAAGCTTTTTCTAAATTAATAAAAATTATATCCAGATCATTCTTACTCTATGCTTTTCAATCAAATCGCTCAATAAATGTATAGCTTTCATAGTGGACTTTCCTGGCATGAATTCAAACTGATTTTAAGCAAGTTTTGTATCATATCATAATCTATGTTCAATTATTCTCTTCCATAACTTTAATTTATGACCGATGAACTGAATTCTTCTATATTCTTCACTCTTTCACATCACTTTTATTCTTAAACATATGAACCAATAAACTATTTCTTTGTTTATTAGAAATCTTTTTATTTTTTAAAATAATATTAAAAAATTTGGTAAACAAAAATTTTTTTAAATTTCCTAAATATTTTCACACTTTTATTAGAATACCATCAGGTCTTACTATTTTTTCAAACTTTATTTTCTTTAAAAAATTATCAACTTTCATTTTACCGAAACAACAATAAAAATATTTGTTATTATTTATGATATTAAGATCACTAAAGTTGATTGTTATTATAGAATCTTCGTTGAAAATTTTATTATAATATCTATCTCATTTATATTAAATCTCATCTAAGAAAAAGTTTTTTTTTCATCCTTAATATATTTTGCTTATTTTAACTCTGTCATTGCCGGTCGCCAGTCCGGATGTAAAAAGTGAGGGGTTACGTTAGATAGTCGACAACCAGCATAAAACTTATCGAAAAAATCATGGCATGAACCTTTTTGATCATAGTGTAAGTGCTAGGATGTCCCTCTAGAAGCGACATGCTGTATGGTCTGAATACAATGAAAAGTGTGCAAGGGCCGCTACACTGGCGCCCGGGTATAGTGTCAATTAAGCAAGCTTTCCCAAATTACGGACGGATGCGAGTAAATAAGTTAGTTCATGAAACTAATATTAGGATAAGATATTGGAATATAAGTACTCTCACTGGTAAATTAATAGAATTAGATGATATTATGATTCATATAAAGATAAATATCTTATGTGTTCAAGAAAATAAATGGGTTGGAGAAAAAGCTAAGGAGATTGATAAACAATAAGCCCAGGTATTATATATCAGATAAGAGTCGCACTAGAAAGCTAAGTTTTAAACTTTGGTATTTAGATAAGAGTCGCACTAGAAATAGTGTAGGTGTAATTATAGATTAGAGTTTGAAAGATATTGTTGTTAAAATTAATAGGGTTGGAGATAGACTTAAGATTATTATTGATACTAATATTTTTAATATTATAAGTGTGTATGCTTCTCAAGTAAGCTTTAGATATAAGTTCTAAAGATAAACTCTCTAATAAGTTAGAAGATTTAAATACAAACGATACATATTGAAGAAAGAATTTTTATTGGAAAAGATTTAAGTTGACATGTCAGTAGAGTGATAAAAGATGTTAGTAATATTCATGGTGATTACGGTTTTGGATTGATTAATGAAGAAGGTATAGCTATATTAGATTTTTCTTTAGTGTATGATTTTGTTATTGCTAATACTTTATTCAAGAAAAGAGATAAGCATATTATTACTTATAAGAATGTATCTAATAAAACACACATTGATTATATTCTTATGAGAAGAAGTGATCGTCGAAAATATAAAGATTGTAAGGTCATTCCAAGTGAGGATTTAAGTACTCAACATCGATTATTAGTTCTAGATTTTAAGATGAAGTGTTGTCTAATAAAAAATAGTAGTAATCATCGTCATAGAATTATATGAGGGTACCTAAAAGACAAATAAAATTATTTTTATAAGTAAAATTCAATATTTTAAAATTTGGGATGGTCATGAAGAAGTAAATTCTACGTGGGATAAAGTATCAAATGCTATTAAAAGGTGGCAAAAGTTGTACTTGGAGAATTGAAAGAAAAGATTTTTATAAATAAAAATAATTTGTGGTGGAATAATAATGTGAAAAAAATATAAAATATAAGTTGTAATATAAAAATTAGTTTAAATATAAAAGCTTAGGGAACTGGGAAAAATATCAAATGGCCTGTAGAGTGTCTAAGATAACAATCAGTGACGCTAAAAATTCTACTTTTAGTGATCGTTATAATAAATTAGATATTATGGAGTGTGAAAATATGTGTATATACTAGCCAAACAAAAAGAAAAGAAAAATAAATATTTAATTCAAGTAAAGTGTATTAAAGATGAAAATCAAAAAGTACTTTTCTTAGAAAAAACTATTCAAAATAGTTGGGTGAGTTTCTTTTGATAAACTTTCTAATGAAATTTCGGAAAATACGATCGATCTTAGTGTTGTTAATCTTTGTTAATTATAATAAATGTTAATTTTTAGCATCATGTTAGTAAAAGGTAAGTTGAGTAGGCTTTAAAGAAAACCAATGGTGGAAAGTCTGTAGGACCTGATGATATCTCAATTGAAGTATGGAAATATTTAGGAGATTTGGGAGTTTATGGACTTACTAAACTCTTTAATATTATTTTAAAAACTAAAAATTTGCCTACGGAGTGGAGGAAGAGTATTTTGCTCTCATTTTTAAGAATAAAGGGGATGCACAATAGTGTGCAAATTATAGAAGAATTAAGTTGATGTTTCATCCTTTAAAATTATGGGAGAGGGTAATTGAACATAGGTTAATACGTATTACAATGATTTCTCATAATCAGTTTGGATTTATGTCGAGTAGGTTTACTATGGAAGCTATACATTTATTGAGAGTTTTGATGGAGAAGCTCAGAGATAATAAGAACGATTTACATATGATTTTTATTGATTTAGAAAAAGCTTACGATAAGGTTCCAAGAGATATCCTTTGGAGAGTTCTTGAGAAGAAAGTTGTTGATTTGACTTATATTCAAGCCATTAAAGATATGTATACAAGAGTTGTTACTTGTGTTCAAACAGAAAGAGGATTGACCAGATTTTTTCTTATTTTTGTTGGTTTACATTAGGGATCGGCTTTATGCCCATGTCTTTTTGCTTTAGTTATGGATGGTCTTACCTGACACTTACTGGAGGATGTACCTTGGTATATGCTTTTTGCAAATAATATTTTTCTTGTGGATAAGATGAGAGAAAAGACTCCGGAGAAACTTGAATTATAGAGGTCTACCTTGGAGTCTAATGGCCATAGTTTGAGTAGAACTAAAACTAAATACATGGAATGTAAGTTTAGTAGTTGTAGCTCTAGTGACAGAAATGTAACTATGGGTGATCAAATTATTAAAAGGTGTGAACGCTTTAGATATCTCGGGTCTATTTTTCAAAGTGATGGTGATATTGATGGGGTTGTTATTAGTAGAATTCAAGTTGGTTGGTTGAAGTGGAGGAATGCTTTGGGCCTATTGTGTGATAGAAAAGTACTGCTTAGATTGGCACGAAAATTTTATAAGATGGTGGCGAGACCTGCAATGCTCTATGGCGTTGAATGTTGGCCTTTAAAAGAGAAACATTAAACTAAGTTAAGTGTTGTAAAGATGCGAATGATTAGGTGGATGAGTGACTTACACTTAGAGACAAAATGTGAAATGAATATATCCGTGATAGGGTTGATGTAGCTCCAATGATGGACAAAATTAGAGAGTCGTCTTAGATGGTTTGGTCACATTACTATCTGATGATCCAATTAGGATAGTAGATGTTTTAGATTCAACTTATGTTAAGAAAGGCAGAGGTATACCTAGGAAGACTTGGGCTTATTGTAATAAAATGATCTTAATTTATTAAAATTAAATGAAAATTTGACACTAAATAGGATGCAATGGAGAAAAAGGATTCATGTAGCCGACCCCACTTAGTGGGATAAAGGTTTTGTTGTTGTTGCGGTGTTGTTGTTGTAATATATTTTATTTAGTTAAATATTTACTTTTCTTATCTTCTGTTTGATTAGTTTATACATATATATTTCTGCTTTTTTAGTCTCTAATATATTAGAAAGATCAGTAAATGTTGAATTTTTAGCGTTACAAATTGTTCTCTTAGATTCCATAAGAGTTACCTTATGTTTTTTTTCCATCTCTCCACATTTTCACATCTAAACTAATTCATATAATATATTTTTTAAATTTTTTATCTTTTCTTGCACTTTATTATTTCACTAATTATTTTTATTCATAAAATTTTTCCATTTGATTTTTCAACCACATCTTTTATAACTTAATTAATAGTACTTATTTATTTGATATAGTATTAGTTTCTTTTTGAACATCTCAAATCCTAAGATCTTAAAGTTTGTTTATAAGAATAATTTTATTTGCCTAAAAGTGCCTACATCTAATTCTATGATAATATTTCCTAATGTTTTTTATTATTCAATATTATCTTAAAATTCAAAACCAATTATCGATGTTAGACATTTAAATTTTTGTTTGGAATAACCTGAAAATTTTTACAATTTCAATGATTCATTTTTCTCAATAAAATTATTTAATTTGTATTTTAAATTCATTTTTATAAATGCTTATCTCTTTTCTTAAATAAAATATTAGTAATAATAAATGCATAAACTAAAGCAAAATCTAATATTGACTCGACATTTTTCATTTATCACTCCAAAAACATAGTTTTTATGAATACTTCTAAAATCTTCTACCATTCTATCAACATATTCATTTAAATTATTTCCAATATTTTTTTTTTCAAGTGGTATCTTTTGTATTAATTCTTCTAGGTCATTAAATTATTATTTTTAACATATATGCAAACCTACTTGGGGAGTGTAATTACTTTAAAATATTAAAAGTTATAGCATCAACAATAATTTTCATAGCTAATATCCTATCCCTAATTTTATTAATTTTTATAGCATTATGATTCAAACTCTTATTTATAATTACAACTATACCATTTCTAATATTACTCTTACCTGAATACCAAAATTTAAAATCTATGCTATCAATTGTATTAGTCTTTTTTCTAACTCATTTAGTTTTTCTAATGCGTTAGATATTTATTATCTTATGAATCATAATATATACTAATTTCATTAATTTACTCGTTAGAATATCTATATTTCAAGTTCCTATTCTTATATTAGTTTTATAGAATAACCTCTTTGCTCGCATCCATTCATAATATGATAATCTTTGTTTATTTAACACTACTCTCGAGCACCGATGTAGTGGCTATTGCACCATTTTTGCTGTATTTATGTTGTATAACATATCACTTTCATGGGATGCCTACCCTAACATTAACACAATGATTTAAGGATTCATATCATAATTGTTCGACAAAAAATATTTACATTGTTTGTCAACTACCTAATGCAAGCGTACACTTTTCGCATCCGGGACTTAAGACCCGACAACGACACCATTGTTGGATGTTAAGATTAAGGAAAAGGTATTACTTCTTTATATGAAACAAAATAAAATTAAGATAAAAAAGGAAAAAGGTTATTGATAGGATGATTGTTAGAAAGCTTAACAATTGAACTGTGATTGTATTAGTCGTTAAAGTGTTGAATGATAAAATTTTATGTGTTGAAAAAGATTATTGATAGGATGATTGTTAAGATAATTATTGGCAAGAAAATTATGAATTTGATTTTTTTTTTTTTTTTTTGAGATTATTGTAAAACAATGAGTACAAATTTTTTTTTCCATTCATATTTAGTTGATTCCAGCACCGACAACTGAGCTAGATGATCTATTCATGAATAAATTGGTAAAATTAAATATGAAATGATTAAGAAGAAGTGCGTGTGGACAATTGTTATATGTCTAGAAGTTATGCAAAAGTGTTTTTCGTTAGAAAGAGTTCACCTCACCTCATAACTCACGACACTAATGATAGAAGAAAGTGAACTCAGAGAATCTAACCCCAAGAAGTTGGGATTGATGATGATGCTGATGATATATTTTGTCATACGATAGGCATTAAAGGCTCTACAAAAGTAACAATTTCATTTTCTATTATTGAAACACACACTTCTAAATATTTTGGTATATTGAAGCAGTCAATCTTTCTTTTTGATTTCTTTCCCACATGAAGCTTTTTATATTTTTGTTTACACTCATTAAGCTCTCGTTTTATGTTGGAGCTGGTTTGAGTGGTTAGCACACCTTAACAAATTTATAAAGAATATCAATAAGAATGGATGAATAACTTGTTCATTTGCTTGTCGTTTAATGCAGGGTCCAGCGGTTCGGAGATCTATTTAGACTTCTAGCTGAAAAAAATATAAAGTATGAAATTGCGGATAGCAATTAGGAAAGCTTATGATTACATCCGCTATGATCTCAAGGAAATTGCATTCCCCTCATCTTTACCTGATCCTCCTCATATAAAGAAACGCAGGAAGCTTACATTGATGGAACGCTGGCTAATTCTAAAAGAAGCTTCTAGGCTCTATGCAGCTAGTTGGGTGCGAGATATTGGTCCTGATTTAAGGCCTAATGACTATAAAAATAAGCAAAATGACAATGGTGATCAGGGGAGAAATGGCAATTCAAAGAATGATGTGCCTTCAACATTGGAGGATCTTGCAGTGGCAGCACGAGGAGGCATGGAAACCTTAAGGCCAGCTCTGCAGCGACTTTACATGACTAGAGCTTCAGCTTACAGAGATGCACTTAAAAGCTTCATACAAGGTTATCAAGAAGGGATAAAGTCTGTCATGGACCAGAACAAAGATACAAACTTGAAGATGCAAGATGATGTTCCAAGAAAAGATAACTAACTGTTATATTTTTCTTCCTGAGTTTTTGTAACTATAAAAAACTGCGTAATCTTAAGGGAAGATATGCTGTAGATTAGATTTAAGTCTGACAACTAGCCTATAACCTTTTCTTTCATATGTGGTCTGGACGTTAAATCAGATTTTTCATGGGTGACCTTCTTGTCACTAGCCTGGATTAGCCTGTCTGCTAAATCTAAAAAATTTTCCTTGCTGCTAATTGTTTGTCTTTGCCCGGAAAGGTTTTAATTTATGATAGCACACAATTTATACATATTTATATCTGCTTGGATTTATTTATTTATCTTTTTTTTTGTGATGATCAGCAGGCATAGTTGCATCTGTCCTCAATTCTAATTTGTTACCAACCTCAAGCTCTCTGTACACGTCATGGTAGCTTTTTCCTCTGGTGGTTTCTATGGCTGTTTCTATTGTGAATCCTATCAAGCCTTCCATTGATGGATCTGTATCCTTTTGGTTACTAAATTCTTTGCTTAGGTTGGTTGGGGTGGCTGTAATGGGACCTTTGCTACTTACGTTCAACAAGATCTAATTATATCATATCTTAAAGTTTTCTTCTGCATCAATGGTTCGACCGCTTCTTTTGATGGAAAAGTTGCATCTTCCAAGATGAGTTGCCTTCTTTTTCTTTTTACCAAATATGAATTTGACATTGTTATTAAGGGATATGATCTCATTCTTATGGAGTAAATTTTCTTCTTGTTGTCCTAATATTGACTATGTTTCTAAGTACTTTGTTGATTTGGAATTTTATTTAACGGTTTCTGTCGACCTTTTAGATGTGTAACACGTTTTGATTAGGACCGAGTAAAGGTGTTAATATTTCCTTTGACGTTTTGTTATATTAGCATCTTGGGTACATCTCTCATTTTATGTCTATTGTTAACAACTGCTCGTTCTGCTTGCTAGAGTATAGGCGTGCATTCCGTCAGTTCATATAAATTTTTTGTCGGACTTGTTGAACAGGACCAAAGCATAGGCACACTCGAACCAATTAAACTGGAGGTCGAACTAAACTGTAAGATAGCTTGGTTTTGGTTTAACTGACTTTTGAAAAAGAACAATAAAAGTTATTTTGATGATGCAAAGACAAATTAAATTATAATATATGGAGGAAATTGTCTACGTTGGTTCTTGATGGATTGGTTGTGTATTGGACTAACTAGAGCCTAGCCACATAGCTCCAATACTACTAATCCATCAAGCACCAAGTCCAAATAGAACCAATCCATCAGAACCCTTTTAATCATTTTGATCTCCTTGGATCCAAAAATTGATGATCTAACCTCTCTCAAAAGAATGACGAGAGTTTTACATGAGATTCCTAGTCAAACTTTTGACGGTAGATGAAACTGTAGATAAAATGTTATTTAGAGATTTCACTCACATCTTATGAGGACTTTAAGCTCCAGGATCGAGTTTTTTTCATAGTCACGACTTCCAATTAATTACTCTTCTAAAAAATGGGAGAGTACTCTCGATTACAATTAGTTATTGGGCGATGATCATTCAACATATGTAGCAATAAGTTAAATTTTAAACTGAGAACTCATCATTATGAGCTTAAAAGCGAATGGTAGGGAGAATCATAACAAACCCAATCAAGATCTTTGGATTTTATTATTCTAGGTTGTCATGAGTTTTGATCTAATTAGTTAGATGAGGTAGTCAATTCAATCTAATAGAAATATTTTTGGCAACAATTATTGATTATTTTTCTAAGTGAATTTTATAGGCTTGGGCAGAATGTTGGTCCAAAGGGATAAATTAAAATTCACTATATTTTACATAGGGTCTTGTGTCATTTCAACTATGCCTTATAATTTACAACTCAACAGGTAAAATCATTGCAGAATATATATGCTACAACTGTGGCTGTAAAATCACTAGGTCAATGTATACACCAGCTGTCAACATGGATCTGAAATCAATCGAACGGCCTAGATGACGGCCAGGCAATCAGGGCATCCTACCGTTCTATGACCAACCACGTAAACAAGGATTGACTGACACACTATAGTGAGAGATCCAAATGATAGATCGTGCCTATAGTCTCGACCGACCAGAGCGTAGGCAAAAACTCTTGATCGCGACCAACCGATTGACCCACTTTTGCCGCATAGACAAGATCGACACTCAATCGGGCGCCTCGACCGACCAACCCAAGACAAGGTGGTCACTCAGCTGGTCACCTCAATTGATCGAATTCAAGCAAGTCATTCGACCAATTACCGTCATTTAATTCAAATTGAAATACCGATATAGTATGAAATTCATACGATTGATTTGAACACTAATTGTATTGAGAACGGTATCTACAACCACTCCTTCCTTTTTGCATTTGTACGAAAGATGTATCTATAAATTGGAGGTAAAATTACGTATAAAAGACCTCTCTCGGGTCGCTATAGAGAATTCTAGACTTTTTCTACTCACTCTCCATCCTTCCTCCTATCAGTTCTAACTCTCGGGTTGTGTTCACAAAGGACAACTGAAAATTCAACACCCTAAAATGTGATGTTGTGAGCGTAGATCATGTTATAAACGAGAAGTGGAAAATAATATGAAGGAGAAAACTCCCAAAAAAAGATAGCATGCATAGAACCCAGTAGAGATGCTACCCAACCGGATGTCCATGCAGAGGCCCAGAGCCTACAAGCTTAGATGCCCTTTATGATGGAGCAATTTGAGGTCCACAAGTCAACAATAACCTAGAGGAATTACGAAATTCCTTGCCTGGAAACGGAACCTCAAGGGGCCCATCCGCAAACGGACTTATTGGGGAATATGCCTATTCCAAACAACCGGTTTAGCAACCAGTGGACAGAGGGTCAAGCCGAGTCCCAGCACACTGAAACAGCCACATCTCCATAGGTGAATAGGTGATAGGAAGGGCGAATGCGAGTGTCTGTCCGAGCCTATGCAGGAGGGGCTTTTACTCGCCAAATCAAAGAGACGGTACCCCCGTCCAAGCTAAGGACTCCTCACCTAGATTCTTACAAAGGGAGGGCCGACTCGATGGATCACGTAGCGTCATTCGAGTCATCAATCAGCCTACTCTAGATCGACGAACTCATAATGTGTCGACGTTTCCTAACCACCGTGAAGAAATCGACCCTTCGGTGGTTCAGCGGTTTGCTGACTGAAACCATCCCAAGTTACTACGAATTTAAAAGACTCCTCGTTTCACACGTCTCAAATGTATAGAAACCGGGGAAAGACTCCAACACCTTGCTCGATTTTAGGTAAGAGAAAACGAGAGCCTACGAGCTTACATCACCCGCTTCCAGAACAAGATGTTGGAAGTTAGAGACCTGAAGCTTGATATAGCCAAAATAGTTTTAAAATGAAGAGTCTGAAGCAAATAGTTCAGGTATGACTTAAAACTATTTAAACCTAATACTTTCGCAGAGGCACTGGAGATGGAGAACTTGCACATTCTCACTGAAGAAGACCTCCAGTGCTCCTTGAAGGGTAAGCCAAAGTCACCCAAACATTCCTCAAAGAAGTAGAAAGAACAAGGAAAACCACGGACGACAAAGACAATCAATCCTCCACCGGTCACCATAATAAAAACAACTCTCGGTCTCAAAATTAGCGGGGAAATGACCGAGGGCTTCATGTCTAAAAGAGATGTTCTAACCAACTGATCTATAAAAAAATACCTATTTCTTTATGTCTTAATTCTTATCAATTAAGGATATTATGCTTTAATGAAAGGTAATTTTTCTGTGTTTTTGGATATAGGTGATGTAAAAAGGTCTAAAAAATAAAAAGGAGCAAAAATGAGAAAAAATGGAGCAAAATACAAAAAGTATAAAAAAATTATGGCCTGGCGCCTAGGCGCCAGAAGCTGGTGCCTAAGCGCCAGACTCGATACAAAAACTGTCAAGTTTTTGACAACGTTTGATCAGTTATTTTGACGGAGTGAGCGGTTATTGGACATTCTGAAGACGCGCGGTTGTTCCTGGATAATAGGACATATGATACATTGCATTTGGACGCTCCAAAACGGTTTTAATCACGAAGAGGTGCGAGCCAAAGTGAAGAGGTGTGAAGAACTGGACGCGGTGTCCGGCGCCTAGGCGCCGACCGACCTTCTACAAGATTCATTGAATGTGGACATATTTTGAAGAGCTGCCTCAAAGGAACCCTTGAAGCCTATAAATAGGGGTCCATTTCTTCAGAAAAAGTGCCACTCCCATTGTAACCCTTTCTCTTATCCACTTTAGGATCTCTAATCCTTAGAGAGAGAAATAGAGAGAAATTTAGGGCCAACTTTTGTTTAGTTTAGTGAGTTTATTTTCAATTTGTTGCATCTGGAGTTCATTACACTGTGGAGTCAGTAGGAATCAGAAGATCTGTAGAAGGAATATTTGAGATAAGTATTTTACATTTGATTCAAAGTTTATTTATTATGTTTTATTGTTTATTTTCGATGTGTTCCGAGTAGTTAGTTTACTTTCTTCCTTCAATTATGAAGAGATAGATAAGATAATATAAAGATTCGATGGAGAATTGAAATTCAAAATATTTTTAAAACATTGTGATGACATTAATACCTGATCTTACTTTACTTTTTAAATTGGCCATTTGAATTGTTAAAACCTGTTGAAGAGTTTTGAGACATTGAAGAAGAAGAACTCTTAACTTGTAAATGTCACATGAATCCTTGGGTAGTCGATGGCCATGTGCGGGCTATTCAAGGTGAAGTGTAAATAAATAGGAAGATAAGATTTAAAGGGCGTAGAATTGATAAGTTTTTAGAGTGACAGGCTAAATTCTTATAATTTGATTTATAGATTAGGAAATGGTCACTAGTACGGTCGACCATAGCCACCCTTGGACATCTAGAAGTGTGAGCCTAGATTAACCCATTCTACTTAACAATACATCGGACCAATTCCGTAAATTAGCTTGATGTTCTTTGCGCTCGGATCAAAGGGTAAATAATAGGAATGCTTCTATTTGACACAGTACTATAAATCAAATTCTCCAACGAATATCAAATTATCTTAAAAATCTTAAATTAATTGAAGGAAAGAAAGTTATTTATTTTATAGTTTTCATAAATCATTTTATTATTGTTTTCTTTATTTGCATCTAGTAAATTAATAGTAATTTATAGTTAATTTAGAGGATAAAAAGATATTTTCGAAATATAATATTTAGAAAATTTATTACTATAATTTTTCCCCGTGGGATCGATATCTGAGGTTATTAAAGAAAACCATATATTACTTGAAACGATACGTATACTTGCGTAGTACCCTTAGTGTGTAAAAAAATATTTTCTAAAAATTTACATCATTTTGATTTTATACACTAGCCGCTATTTATAAATTGTGTCAAGCTTGTGACCATCTTTTGGAAGCGAATATTATTGCGTTATTTGCGGTCGGGTCAAGTTTTTGGCGCCGTTGCCAGGGATCGAAATAAAATAGTTATAAATTTTTGTAAAAAAATATTATATTTCTAAAAATACAAAAATATAAAAAAATTAAAAAATAATAAAAATAAAAACAAAAGATATATATTTTTATTTCTTGTTTTATGCGAAGATTTGGTTCTGAAGGATTAATACTTTTAGATTCTGAATTGGAAAGAACAATTAGAAAAATTAAAAAGGGAAAACAAATTTAAAAATTTCAAGAAATGACTACTTCACAAAATCCAATTGAACTTAATGATCAAAATGTTTATAAACCATTAAGGGATTATGCTTAACCCTACAGTTGATGAACTTCATAGTAGTATTCAAATACCCACTGTAGATGCTAATTCTTTTGAACTTAAACCGTCTATTATTCAAATGGTGCAAAACAATCAATTTAGTGGATCACCAAATGAGGATTCAAATTTACATCTTCTTAGTTTTTTAGAACTTTATGCTACCTTTAAATATAACAATGTTTCTGATGATGCTATTAGACTTAAACTCTTTCCTTTTTCTTTAAGAGATAAAACAAAGATGTGGTTAAATTCATTAAGAATTGGTTCTATTAAAACATGGGCTGAAATGACACAAAAATTCCTTGCTAAATATTTTCCTCCTTCTAAAACTCGCTAAATTAAGAAATGATATTACTTCGTTTAGTCAATTTGACGGGAGACAATATATGAAACTTGGGAAAGATTTAAAGAACTATTAAGAAAATGTCTTCATCATGCTTTACACTGATTGGTTGATTATTCAAATATTTTATAATGGATTAATTGGATCTTTAAAATCAATTATTGATCTGTCTGCTTGGAGGTTATTTAATGTCTAAATCATTTGAAGAAGCTTATACTTTAATTGAAGAAATGGCTAATAACAATTTTCAATGGCCTTCCGAAAGGATTAATCCTAAAAAGGTGGCCAGTATTCATGATAATGAAGCCTTTTCTATCTTAGCTTCACAAGTTGCAGCAATGTCTAGGAAATTAGATAATTTTGCAATTAATATTTCACATAATAACTCTACTAATATTGAATATTCTTAAACTATTGAAACTTTACAAGCTATTGTAAGTAAAAATAATTCTTATTCAAATTATTATAATCCTGGGTGGAAAAATCATCCTAATTTTAACTGGAAGAATTCGCAACAACAATGGGGTAATAATCAATCTCATCCCACTTGGAAATTGGAATAATCAAGTTAATTCAAATTATAAACCTCCTGGATTTAATAATCAACAGAAAAAGTTATCAATAGAAGAATTAATTTTACATATGAATAATCAATTACAAAATCAAAATACTGCTATTCGTAATATTGAAAATCAAATGGGGCAAATTACTACTTTAATTAATAACAGACATGTAGGAACACTTCCTAGTAATGTTGAAATTAATCCAAAGGAAACTGGAAAAGAACATGAACAAGTTAATGCTGTGCAACTTAGAAGTGGAAAGGAATTAAAAGAAAGATTGCAGAATGAAATTGAAAAAGAGATTGAGGTTGAAGAAATTGAAAAACCTAAAGAAACTCTCTCTCCTAGTCAAGATCAAACTGTTATACCTGTTAATGTGGAAGTTGAAAAACCACCACCACCTTTTCCTCAAAGACTGAAACAGCAGAAACTCGATCATCAATTTTCTAAATTCTTTGAAATTTTTAAGAAACTTACTATTAACATACCTTTTGCTGAAGCTTTGGAACAAATGCCAACTTACGCAAAATTTATGAAGGATATTTTAAGCAAAAAACGAAAATTTGAAGCTTTTGAAACTATTGCATTAAGTGAAGAATGCAGTGCAATAATTCAAAAGAAATAACTTGAAAAGCTTAAGGATTCTGGAAGTTTCACTATACCCTGTGCTATTGGAGAAAATTTTTGCGGAAAAGCTTTGTGTGATTTAGGAGCAAGTATTAATCATGCCATTTTCTATCTTTCGAAGATTAGATTTAGGAGATATTACTCTCACCATTGTAACTCTTCGATTAGTGATAGATCTATCACTTATCCTAAAGGAGTTATAGAGGATGTCCTTGTTAAAGTGGATAAATTTATCTTCCCTGTAGATTTCATAAGTACTTGATATGAAAGAAGATAAATAGATACCTATTATTTTAGGGAGACCTTTTCTAGCTACCGGACGAGCTATGATTGATGTGCAAAAGGAGAATTAACCATGAGAGTTAATGATCAAGAAATTAAATTCAATGTTCTTAAATCAATGAAGTACCCTGATAAAGAGAAATGTTATCAAATGGATATAATTGATTATTTAATTGAAAAACATTATCAAGAAAAATGTAAAGTTATTTCTGAAGAAAAATTTGAATTTTTAATTGATGAAAATGAAGTAGTAGAACAAGAAGAGACTCATTTTATTAAAGATAATTGGGAAACTTTAGACATAAGTCAAAATGATATACTTTTACCATCAATTAAAAGAGCACCTGAACTGGAATTAAAAATATTACATTCCCATTTAAAATATGTGTTTCTTGTAAATTCATTAACTTTACCTGTTATTATTTCTTCTGAACTAAGTAAAGATCAAGAAGAAAAATTACTAGGTGTATTAAAGAATTATAAGAAAGCTTTTGGTTGGACGATTGTTGATATAAGAGGAATAAGCCCTTCCATTTGCATGCATAGAATTTTAATGGAAGAAAATTTTAAACCTACTATAGAATCGTAAAGAAGATTAAATCCTATCATGAAAGATGTTGTTAAAAAAGAAATTATTAAGTGGTTAGATGTTGGTATTATTTATCCTATTTTGGATAGTCAATGGGTAAGTCCTATTCATTGTGTTCTGAAGAAAGGAGGTGTAACTGTCATTGCTAATGAAAAAAATGAACTTATTCCTACAAGACAAGTTACTAGATGGAAAATTTGTATTGACTATAGGAAACTAAATAAAGCCACTAGAAAGGATCATTTTCCTTTACCTTTCTTGGATCAAATGCTCGATAAATTAATTTGGACACTCATATTTCTGTTTTCTGGATGGATATTCTGATTATCATCAATTACTTATTGCTCCTGAGGACCAAGAAAAGACAACATTTACATGTCCTTATGGAACATTTGCTTTTAGAAGAATGCCTTTTGGTTTATGTAATGCACCAGCAACTTTTCAAAGATGTATGATGTCAATATTTTGTGATTTGATTGTCAAAGGAATTGAAATATTCATGGAAGATTTTTCGATCTTTGGAACTTCTTTTGAATCTTGTTTGGAAAATATTTCCAAAGTTACGAAAAGATGTGAAGAAACAAATTTAGTTCTTAATCGGGAAAAATGTCAATTCATGGTCACAGAAGGCATTGTACTTGGTCACAAAGTGTCACAAAAAGGGATGGAAGTAGATCAAGCGAAAGTGAAAATTATTGCTGAATTGCAACCACCTACTACTGTCACTGATGTGAGATGTTTTCTAGGTCATGCTGGATTTTATAGAAGATATATAAATGATTTTTCTAAAATTTTTAAACCTCTTTGTCATTTGTTAGAAAAAGATGCGAAATTTGAATTAATAAAGAATGTATTAATGCTTTTAATATTCTAAAAGAAAAATTAATAACTGCACCTATCATTGTTGCACTTGATTGGAATAAATCTTTTGAATTAATGTGTGATGCAAGTGATTTTGCAATTGGAGCTGTATTAGGACAAAAATATGAGAAAATTTTCAAAGTTGTATATTATGCTAGTAAAACTCTCACTGAAACACAAAGAAATTACACTACCACTGAGAAAGAGCTTCTAGCTATAATATATGCCTTTGATAAATTTAGACCTTACATTCTTGACACTAAATGCATAGTTCATACTGATCATTCTCCTATTAAATATCTATTATCTAAGAAGGATTCTAAACCTAGACTTATAAGATGGGTTTTACTTATACAAGAATTTGATTTTGAAATAGTAGATAGAAAAGGAACTGAAAACCAAATTGTCGATCATTTGTCTAGAATTAAAAATAATATTATTTCGGAAGAAAATATAAATGAGAAATTCCACGATGAATCTTTATATGTTATTCAAAAATAAAAAACACCTTGGTATGCTTGATATTGTTAATTATTTAGTTAGCAATATTTTGCCTTATGACTTGGATAACAAATTTATTAAGAAATTTAAATATGATGCTAAATCATATATTTGGGAAGAAACTCATTTATTTAAAATTGGAAGAGATTCTATGATTTGAAGATGTATACCGTATGAAGAAACTTTTGCTATTATTCAAAAATGTCATGATTCCGATTTTGGAGGACACTTTGGCATAGATAAAACTGTATTTAAAAATTTAAATTCTGGATTTTATTGGCCTACCTTATTTAAAGATGTGAGACAATATGTGAAAATATGTGATCGATGTCAAAGGATGGGAAATATATCTAGGAAAGATGAAATGTCTTTAAACTATATATTGGAAGTTGAAATTTTTGATATATGGGGTTTAGACTTTATGGGACCATTTGTTCCATCATCTGAAAAAATTTATATTTTACTAGCGATTGATTATGTTTCAAAGTGGATTGAAGTCGTTGCTTTACCAAACTCGTGATTCCAAAAGTGTTTCAAAATTTTTAAAGAAAATGATATTTTCAAGATTTGGAATGCCTAAGGTAATTATCACGGATGGTGGAAGTCATTTCGGGAATATAAGAATTCAATCATTACTACAAATATTTGGAATCAAACATATAATTGCAATCGCTTATCACCCACAAACTAGTGGAATGACGAAGTATCAAACGAGAGAAATTAAAAGAATTTTAGAGAAGACTGTTAATCCTAAAAGAACTGATTGGGTTGATAGACTTGATTCTGCATTATGGGCTTATAGAACAGCTTATAAGACACCCATCGATATCTCACATTACCAGTTAATTTATGGTAAACATTGTCACTTACCTGTAGAACTTGAACATAAAGCTTATTGTGCGATAAAAAAAGTTCAATTTTAATTTGAATAAAGCAGGAGAAAAGCGATTATTGCAAATAAATGAGATGGAAGAAATAAGAAATGAAGCATATGAAAATGCGAGGATTTATAAAGAGAAAATGAAGATGTTGCATGATAAGAAAATTTCAAGAAAAATTTTTGAACCTTGACAAAAAGTATTATTGTTTAATTCTCATTTAAGACTTTTTCCTAGAAAATTAAGATCTAAATGGATTGGACCCTATTTAGTTGAGAAAGTATACCATTATGGAGCTGTGGATATTAAAGATCCCAAAACAAGAAAATTTTTTAAGATAAATGGAGTAAGATTGAAGCCTTGTTTGGGAGATATTAAGAAAATTTATAAAAATGCTTATGAATTGAGTCAACCTGATTAAAGATTTACTTAAGTCGGGCTGACGACGTTAAACCAAGCTCTTTGTGGGAGGCAACCCATAATTATCTTGTGTTTTGAGTGTTTTATGTTTTAATGTAAGGTTATGCCTCAATCTTGATTAATTTTATATTACTTTAGAAAAATTTGATGCTCATAAGTCATTGTTGACTTAGGCTGAAAATTATTTAGAAGTGTGTAGGATTTAAGAATTGGATCACTCTATTCTGAATATGAGTAAAAAGGAGATCAAGTTAACCTTCATTTTGATTGTATTTGAGTTTAAATTACTCTTACCAGTATAATATACCTATCTTGGAGAACGAAATTTTGAAATTTGATGATTAGGCGAAACGAAGTTGAACATAGTTCCTGCGCCTACGCGCTAGAATTCGGCGCCTAAGTGCCAGAATCATGCTATGTATCAACAGGTCTGGCGCCTAGGCGCCAGATTCAGCGCCTAAGTGCCGCGGTTACTGGGTCGTGCAAAAACAAAAAATTTTCAGTTTTTCACACGATTTTCCCCTTTAAATCAACCAATCTTCTTCCATAACCATCAAGCAATCAGAATTACGTCCCTTGCACTTCATTCTTGAGAGATTTGAGAAATTTTTGAAGAAATCGAAAGAGGAAATCATGAAGAAGAAGCTAGGGACAAGGTTTCAAAAGATCCTCAACCCTACTTCAATGGTTTTATCGCTGTAAGTTTGGAGAAAATTTCTAGTCGTTTGGATAAGTTTGAAGCGGATTTTAAAAGCATTGGAGATCGCCTTCATGAGATGTTTCATCAAGTTGAACATCTAGAATGGCAAATGAAACTTCAATTTGATCATTTTGCGGCTTATCAAGATGCTCAAGTTGAAATGTATGCGAAGAACAAGTGGATTGACGAAAAGACGGCTACGAATTTCCCGAGAGCGTTAGTGTTCTTTCCAAGTGGAATACACAATTTCCCTTGTAAAGATTAGAATATTTTGGTAATGAGATAGTCATTGTATGGTTTGTTGAGTCGTTGTATCGATTTAGAGAATCGATTGTGTTTGTTTGTGTATTTGCTTTCATGTTCATTGTGTGTTGTTTTTGCTTAGAAATTGTTGTGTTTGAGTGTGTATTAGGAACTTGAATCAAATATAGTACTTATTTGGAATGTATTGAGTCATATTGAAGATTATAAATGGAAGTTAGTGAGTTTGACTGAAACCTTATGTTTGATTGGTGGATTTAATATTTAATTGTTATAAATTTTTGAAAAATGATGTGAAAGTTAGAAATTGAATCCCTACTCTAATATGAGTAATTGGAAGTTGAATTTATGAATTTTGGTGGAAAATTAAATTTTAAAAATAATTTTTTGTGAAAGACGATTCTGGTGCCTAAGCGCCAGTTCGGCCTGGACCCGAAAATTTACTTAAATAACCCCTAAAAGCCATTTTTGACGCCTAAGCTTCATCTTCTTCCCCGTTTTCGTGAAAATACATCATCTAGATCCATTTTGAGGTCAAAAAATCAAGGATTTGAGCGCGAAACCACTCGATTTCTTCATCTCAAGGTCAGATCTGCACTTTAAACCATTTATTTTCGATTTTCACCATAGATTTTCCTAGTTTTGCTAAGAACCGAAATTTTGAAAGAAATTTTTTTGATTCTTAGTAATTTCTTTGGATTTTTAAAATTATTTTAAGTTTTATAAACTTAAAAAGAGTTTAAATCTTTGATTCCTAAATTTGTTCTTGTTATCTTCACGTTTAGATGGCTCCAAAATCTAAATGCGGGAAGGCACGAGATAACTTTGATAGCAGCAAATTTTCTACTGCAGCTGCGCATTTTCGCTTCCATGAATTTGCGACGTCCAGAAAGTTCATTTCTGAACGAAGTTTCTATCATCCTGGAGAAATGATCGAAAACACTATCGTTGCACACAACTGGCAACGATTCTGTTATTTCACTGCTGTTGCTGTTATCCCGATTGTTCGAGAGTTTTATGCAAATTTTTTGGATGCTGAAGATTATAAAGTATTTGTTAGAGGAATCGGAGTTGGATTTAGTTCTGAAAGAATCAACATATTTTATGGCCTGCAACCGACTATTGAGTGCTATTATTCTGGATTATCACCATCTGAGAGAGATTTGGACATGATTATTGCTTATTTGACTAACGGTACTGGATCTTGGAAGATCAGGAACGGAAAAAGGGTAAACTTCAAATCCTCCGAATTAAATGGTATATCTAAAACATGACACTATTTTATTTCTGCAAGATTGTTACCTTCCAACCATCTGAGTGAAGTGACTAGAGATCGAGCGATCTTAAACTAGTGCATTCAGGAGAGGAAGCCTATTGATGTCGGGAGCATTATTTATGATTCCGTGGATTCTACTCGCGAGATCCAAGCACTTCGTTGGATTGGGATTTCCATCTCTGATCTATTCACTGTGTGTTAGTAATGGAGTCACTGCTGATATTTCTGAGGAGAAGTTAAAGTCTACTAAGCCAATTGGACAGGAGAGTGTTAGTATCTATGATCGTCTTCGAGGGAAGAGATCGACTGCTCCTTCTACTTTTGCACATACTTCAGGTAGACCTTCTACTTCTAGACCCTCTACTTCTGCTGAGCCACCATCTCGATTTCGGGAATCAATGCATGATCGGCTTTTAGAGCGACGACGATGAGTTATTTCAAACTCACCTGCGAGATTGATATTATTGATAGAAAACTCGATCATTTATCTGATTATACCTAGAGGAAGAGTAGTTATGATGCTGAGTATGATGAAGCACTAGTAAAATTTCTGAAGGGTGAACAAGATGTTAGTTTTCCTACTTTTCCTAGTTTCACACCATTTGTTGATCCTAAGGACGTAGAATTTTCCTTTGGTGATGATGATGATGATGAGGCTACAACTAGTGACTAGTAGTTATAGATCTTTATGTTGTGTTATTCAGTTAGTTTGTTTTGTTTGTGTTGTTTATTTAGTTTTGTGTTTGATGTATGTTGACTGATTAGTGTTAGGATTCTGTTGTGTTAAGACTGAAGTTAGAGTTAATTTATATGTTTGTCTTAGTCTACTGTTTAGTACTTAATAATTTTGCTCTATTTTAATTCTGTTTCAAATTTATTATCATCATAAAATTAGCCTACTTACTTTTTTTATGCTTAAATTTTATTTTTAATTATTCATAAAAGCATGAGTAGAAGTAATTTTTCTTTTTAAGATTGTTTTTACATACTTATTAAAAAATTCTTATGATTTTCTTTCTCTCATACTTTCAAATTATCATAGAATACCAAAACTTAAGTTTGGGGGAAGGGAAAATCCATTCAAAATTAAATTTTATTTGTCCTTAAAGAATTAGTATTTTCATAAAAAAAACTTTTTAACATAACTTAACGAATGAAAAATTTATTTGAGATCACTTTTATTTTTGAAATTATAAACAATTTAGTGAAAATTAACTAAAATTTTACTAACTTTGATTGATTTTAAGAATATAATTATTTAACTTAAAGAAGAATAAGATAAAGAAATTTTTCTATTCATGATAGAAATAATTAAATTTTAGAAATATTAAGTAATAAAAAATTATCACTTGAAAAAGAAAAGATTGGAAATCTTTTTGAATTCTTATTTATGTTATAATAATTAAGTGGAAATGTATAAGTTTTGAAAATATAAGTTAAGGATAGTGAAGTTCAAAACCATTAACAGTACTATCCAGGATATAGTAATCATCTCTATATAAAAAAAAGAAGAAGAGAGGAGAAGCTTCGAGGAAATGCCTAATCAAAAATCGGCTTCACTTGAATTATCTTATAGGAAGAAAACTAGTTACATATTTTACTTAATTTTTATACATAAATATTTATTTAGAAAAGATTTTTTCAAGAAGATCTTTTTCTTGTAAATAATCTATGAAAGCTTAATATAATAGATTTCTATTATTTTCAAAATGGATGGAAAGTTTGAAATCTTATGATTTGGTAGTTAAATATTCTTTAAATTCTTAAAATTAAACCTAGTTAGTAAAATTGAGTTAATAATTTACTAAAGACTTTATAAAATAAAAAATTATAAGGAATCTTAAATATTTATCTTTTATTCCGAAGGTTATATATTTTATATAGTAAAAAGAGTTATTTGAGGAAAAGTAACATTTAAGTTTGGGGGATTTTGATCTATAAAAAAATACCTATTTCTTTGTCTTAATTCTTATCAATTAAGGATATTATGCTTTAATGAAAGATATTTTTTCTGTGTTTTTGGATATAAGTGATGTAAAAAGGTCTAAAAAGGAAAAAGGAGCAAAAAGGAGCAAAAATGGAGCAAAATACAAAAAGTATAAAAAATTATGGCTCGGCAGCGCGAAGTCGGCGCCTAAGCGCCGTACTCGATACAAAAACTCGTCAAGTTTTCGACAACAGTTCGATCAGTTATTTTGATAGAGTGAGCGGTTATTGGACATTCTAGAAGACCGGCAGTTGTTCCTGGATAATAGGACATGTGATACATTGCATTTGGACGCTCCAAAACGGTTTTAATCGCGAAGAGGTACGAGCGAAGCGAAGAGGTGCGAAGAACGGACGCGTGTCCGCGCTGGCGCGATCCGCGCCAGGCGCCGATTCCGGCGCTAGGCGCCGGACCGACCTTCTAGAAGATTCATCGAATGTGGACATATTTTGAAGAGGTGCCTCAAAGCAACGCTCAAGCCTATAAATAGGGGTCCATTTCTTCGTAAAAGTGCCCCTCCCATTGTAACCCTTTCTCTTATCCACTTTAGGATCTCTCATCCTTAGAGAGAAATAGAGAGAAATTTAGGGCCAACTTTTGTTTAGTTTAGTGAGTTTATTTTCAATTTGTTGCATTCGGAGTTCATTACACTCGTGGAGTCGGTAGGAATCGGAAGATTCGTAGAAGGAATATTTGAGATAAGTATTTTACATTTGATTCAAAGTTTATTTATTATGTTTTATTGTTTATTTTCAATGTGTTCTGAGTAGTTAGTTTACTTTCTTCCTTCAATTATGAAGAGATAGATAAGATAATATAAAGATTCGATGGAGAATTGAAATTCAAAATATTTTCAAAACATTGTGATGACATTAATACCTGATCTTTCTTTATTTTTTAAATTGGTCATTTGAATTGTTAAAACCTGTTGAAGAGTTTTGAGACCTTGAAGGAGAAGAACTCTTAACTTGTAAATGTCACATGAATCTTTGGGTAGTCGAAGGCCATATGCGGGCTATTAAAGGTGAAGTGCAAATAAATAGGAAGATAAGATTTAAAGGGCGTAGAATTGCTAAGTTTTTAGAGTGACAAACTAAATTCTTATAATTTGATTTATAGATTAGGAAAGGGTCACTAGTAGTAGCCGACTATAGCCACCTCTGGACATCTAGAAGTATGAGCCTAGATTAACCCATTCTACTAACAATACATCCGGACCTATTCTGTAAATTAGCCAATGTTCTTTGCGCCTGGATCAAAGGGTAATGAATAGAAATGCTTCTATTTGGCACAATACCATAAATCAAATTCTCCAACGAATATCAAATTATCTTAAAAATCTTAGATTAATTGAAAGAAATAAAGTTGTTTATTTTATTGTTTTCTTTATTTGCATTTAGTAAATTAATAGTAATTTATAGTTAATTTAGAGGATAAAAAGATATTTTTGAAATATAATATTTAGAAAATTTATTACTATATTTTTTCCCCGTGGGATCGATACTGGGGTTATTAATGAAAACCCTATATTACTTGAAACGATACGTATACTTGCGTAGTACCCCTAGTGTCTAAAAAAATATTTTCTAAAAATTTACATCATTTTGATTTTATACACTAGCCGCTATTTATAAATTGGGTCAAGCTTGTGGCCATCTTTTGGAAGCGAATATTACTGCGTTATTTGCGGTCGGGTCACCAACGGATGACTCAATATTATAAGAAAATACATGTTTACTGGGAAATGCAAGGTTTGAGACCCATCAACGTGTCAGTGGCATTAATTGTCAGGCCATCCAAAACAAGGACTACTTTAAACTGGTCCCACCACTAAAGGTTGTCCTAGTCTTATTAGATACAAAGAGATATTGCCAGTACAACTATGACCACGTTCACGATACAAAGGAATGCCATTACCTCCAAAATCGGATTGAGGAGCTTATCCACGCCTGAATAATTAAAGATTTTGTCGTGGACAGTGCGCACATGCAGCTTTAGGGTAATGCCCCAACAGGAGAACCCACTAAATGGCCGTATTGGCAATGAGGTCAATGTAGCTAGGAACCCAACCATCTTCAGGGGAGAACCCCAACCCTCTGACTTGAATTGATAGTGTTCAGTAGAGGGATGCTCCGTCATCATCTATACTGATAACCATTTACCAATTATATTTGTAGATGCAGATCTCCCACTGTTGACCTCATTTTTGTCGAGGTTTACTTTTTCTCCTAGCTTTAGGATTCTAGCCTCAGGAGCTTCCCCGACGATCCTAGATTCTTAGCGATGGGACCCACCTCATTTTAGAGAGTTTGGAACCACTTCGTTACTCTTTGAAATCCTGCATGAGATTCTGTACCGCTAGTCTCTCGCCGGTCGAAGTTGACGTCAGAAATTCAAAATTGAGTCCCTATATGACCCCTGGACATTAAGACAGCCTCGTGCACGTCTGACACACCTGGACGCACAAATTCTCAGTTCGCGACCTCGATGCCTTCAATTTCTTCGCAGTGGACTGGAGCTGGAGTTAGACTAAACTGCCAGAGGTCGCTCCACTTGGGGTTTACCTCTTGTGAATCTTTCTCAGCAATCTCCCCCTTCCATTCTATAAATGTGACCTATTTGGGTCTTCCCTGGGTTGGTAGGCCGAATTTCTGGAGAACGGGGAAGTGCTGCTGGTTTGAGGTTTGGATTTTTGCTTCTCTTGTTCGTTCCACATTAGCTGGTAACCTCTTTTCTCTCCTCTACTCTTCTCGATTTGGTCTAGTGTGGCTTGTGGCTTGTGGCTTTGGTTCGTTTCTTCCTATTTAGCCGTTCGACTGGGCACTTATATGTCATAGAATGATTTGCTTGCTAACTTAAATGGTTACTCCTCTTCTTTTCTTTCTAACAATATGTTAGCTTGCTGTTATAGCCTTATTTGGGAAAGTTTATTATTTGAAGTATGTTAAGAATGGAAATGTGAGCATGTGGTAGGTTTGGTTTTAATGTCAAGCTATTAGCTCCTCTAGCAAATGTTTTGAATAAGGCTCTTCGCTTACTCTTGTTGTTATGAATTATAGAGAAACCTTTTGATTCTTTTATACATACGTGGGGCTTGGTCTTTGCTCCTTGTAGCTTTCCCTTAAAAAAAATTACATCCTAGGAAGAGATTTAATTTAATTTGGAAAAGTTCTATGCTTGTTCTCATTTGAAGCATATGGTGGGTCTATGTTTTGAATATGTGGAAGTTTAGTTATTGGGCTCCTTGTATCTTAGCCCTTTCTAAAAGCATGTTAAATGGATTTGGAAAGTTTCTATGCTTATTCTTGCTTGCAAGCATGTGATAGTTTCATGGTTTGATATATAAAAGGCATGAAGATATTATTGTGGTCCAAGATTGGCCGCTTTCTCAGTTTCAAGCCAAGGTTATGTTTCAAAATATATATATTTCATTTATTAAGATTTTGGAAAGCTTGCTTTATCGTGATGTTGGGCTTGGATTCAATCATGGCTAGGCTTGGTTTTAGCCTTATGTGGCTCGGTTTTTGAGTCCTGTTGTCCCCCTTTTTTCAGTTTTGTGTTGGGTTTGTTTTAAGCCATGTGATGGCTCGGTTTTTGTTGAGCCCTGCTGTGTTCTATGCTGTAACTTAGTGCTGGGTTTGTTTTTAGCCATGTGATGGCTCGATTTTTGTTGGCCCTGCCGTGTTCTCTGCTGTAACTTAGTATTGGGCTCGATTTTAGCCTTATGTTGGCTTGGTTTTTACCCCCTGCTGTATCCCTGTTTTAACTTGGAATTGGACCTATTTTTAGCCTTGCTGTGGCTCGAGTTTTGGTCTTATGTGGGCTCGGTTTTGCTCCTGTGGTACCTCTTGCTCTGGCTTTGTGTTGGGACTGTTGTAGCCTGAGGTTGGCTTGTTTCCAGCCTTGCTGTGGCTCTGGTTTTGGTCCTGTGTGGGCTTGGTTTTGCTCTTGTGATGTTGTTCCCTGGCTTAGCTTTGTGTTAGGCTGGCTGCAGCTTGGTGTTAGCTCGGTTCTAGCCTCATGGTGGCATGGTATTATGCCTTGTGTTGGCTCGATTTTAGCCTTATGTGAATTCAGTCCTATGGCTAATTGATGAATTTTTTTATGCACTTTATGATGGTTTGGATGTACCCTTTAGCTTGCTTGTGGGGAGATATGTTTGGAGAGTACCTTTTGGAGGAAACTTTCTTATGTCTTGCTTGAGAAAATTGGAGGTAGTTTGGAGGATTTGTGATCTTGTCCATTCACTTTCTTATGTATTAAAAGTTTTATTTTAAGACAGTTTTCCTGTTTTCTTTGCCTTGTCCGTGAGCTTCCTTGGCCCCAGTTGCCTTAGCCGTGAGCCTCTTTGGCCTTGTCCTATCCTGGCCATGAGCTTCTACTTGGTTTTATAGGAAGCTTTCACACTTGTGAGGCATGATTGAGTTATGAATTACATGGGAATAGGAAAATTTTAATATCTAGGGGTTTGAAAATACCAGTGCGGATTTTCTTAGCTTACTACTATTTGACTTACTGTGTGAGGTTTGGAAAACTGTTCAAACCTTATTTTGGGGAGTTTTAGACTAGCCCATCTACCGTTTGGGCCCCGCCTCTTTTAAACCGGGTTTGGGGGTGGGTTAGTCTCCTTTCCTCCCCCTTTTGCTCTTTGGCTTGTGTTCTTTTGTTGTTTTTCTTCGCTTTGGTTTTCGTTTTGTTTTGGGGCATAGGGTGCTAATGATAAAGGCACACCGGTGGTAGAGTGGAATGATATCCCATCCTATGACACCAGGACCCGCTCCAGGGCCCCGGTGAACCGTAGGATGATGGTATCATTCACCGCTATATGGCAAGCGGGGCATCCGTACCTTCTTAGGATTGCTACTGATCCTACACCTGACGAAGTGATCGACTTGTGGACAACCCTAATTTTCAAAAATTGATAAGAACAGATACTATATTTATGACAAAAAAATTATTTTTTCACTACAACCAAATACTGATACAAACTCTCTTTTGTATGCCTGAAATCCACGTGCATGCTAAAAAATATAAATTTTAAACTATATTATAAACTTGGTTGTCCACTTGTTGATTATCAGTCTTGAGTAGAGGAACACCCTCCTGAGTTAGGTTTAGTAGGACACCCTTCTAGTCGAGTAGCGGGCTCTATACACTCGGGTGACCGAGTAGCCTTCGACGACCCTCGAGAATAACTACACAGTTTCTGAGCCTAGCCCCGACCCGAGTGCTTGCGGTTTTCTTCGAATTTTTCGTATGATTTTTAGATGAAGCACTCGTGGTCCTTTTTTCAGGATTTTCCCGAGGTTTTGATGATTTTATTTTATTTTGTTATTCGTTTTCCCAAGGTTTCTATCGTGTTTCATTCGCCGTCCTTTCTTGAGTTTTTTGGACGATATTTCTTTTTCTGTTTGGCTTTCATTTTTGTGATACACTTCAGCCTGCCGCATTTAAGAAAATAGCGAATCTCCCAGGTATACAGGTTTGTTTATATTTACAGCGTGTTACTTTTCGTACCTGCTACTGTTCTTTTTAGCACGTTGTACCATACTCTGCTGCATGTTTTACTGTTTTCCTGTGCTATATACCCTGCTACACACTGTACAACATTTAAACATACTTGCATAGGATTTAGGAGAACTCGACCATAAGGCCACCTAATTTAACATTATAACTTGCCACCTTAGAAAACTTAACCTCTTCACGACAAGGAGCTTGGAGCTAGCGCGGTGGGCAGCACGGTCATCTTCAACAGCAAAACATGTCTTCACCAGCTAAACCATTTCTTAGTAATTAAACAACAATCCATAGGATTTCGAGGTTGTTCGCCTAGTGCGACATAAATCCTCAACTTCTTTTTGGGCCTTTGTATAGCTCTATCGTACAATATAAGCCCCAAATCATTTTAGGATTCTGAGGTTGTCGTTCATTACTACCTAAATTCTCACATCTTCTAGGCTATTCGTGTGATCTTTTCACACAAATGTAAGCCCTAATTAAAAAAAATCGGCAGGATGAAACATTTAAATAATATCTCCTCTAAATCGAAGCCAAACCATAAGATAGCTTGAGAAGTCACCGAGGTTCGCCTCCGGATCTCCGACTTCCACTAGTTCTTCCTTTTGATTCTAAAAAAATTTTTCCAAATTTGAGCCAATCCCCTTTCACACTTCTTTATCCGATTTCGTTGAAAAGTCCTATCCTTTTGACCTCCTTGAAGATAATATTTCTTGATTTTTATCGAGAGTTTTCTTAAGTGATTTCGGTCATTTAAGATGTAATTAACTATAGGGGCTTGCCCTTATAGGAAGTATTTCCGAACCCAGCTTAAAATAAATCCTATTTAATTCTTTATATTAAATAGGAGAACTTGTCGGCAAATAAAATGGTTTCGCAGACCAAACGGACATCATATATTTCTTAGTTTATTTGATCGAGCCTCACCCTCAAGTCTTGTGTTTATCTTTCGGGATAAATGCATGACTTGAGGTGTAGCGCTCTTTCATTTAAACTATGAAAAATATGAGGTCAGTTTGATTTCATATTTTTCTAAAAATATATATATATATGTAAATTAAAGCGTCCTTCCGAAGCGGGTGACGGGATTTCGATTCCGGCGATCGACAGCTTCCTACGGGCACTCCACACCTAAAACAACGCCGACAGCTTCTGGCGACTCCGCTGGGGATTTGCTTCTCTCTCCATTTAAATCATGAAATCTTATCTTCACATCGGTAATATGTCCATGTCCCTTATGGACCAGATTACCCTTCTTCCGTTGACATGCTCCTCCCATTTCTTTCTTGGGTGAGTACGTTTAACTCTTTTGGACTTCAGAACCATCTATTCTATCACCTTTTGAACAGAGAGGTTCAGAAGGCCATTAAGGACCTTTTTGATCTTTGTGTGGGTTGGACCCCCAATAGGTGTGTCGGTGGATTAGTTCCACCTGGGTATTGTGCGTTGTAAAGTTAGTCCCGCACTGGGTCCTAAACTTTACTTTCCTTTTTGTGTCCTTTCAAGTTTGATTTGTTATTCTGCAAACTAAATCGAATTGTGTCGCGCTGAGCTTGCTCTTTAATTAAACCTTCACATTTTAAACAATTCACAAATTAAATAAAGACTTACCCGGTCTACAGATCGATCTTTGTTAATTTGTTGTGCTTGCACTATGATTACGAGGTATTGACCAAATAACTAACCCCTGGGTTTTCTTTTTTGAAGTTTCTGTGATGGCGTTCCCAACGCTTACCTTTTCCTGCAACTTGCCGACGAGTCGTGACGCCCGCAATGTCACTCCTACCATCAAGTTTGGAATAGGGTTTGATGAATTCGAGGTCATACTCGGTAAAGCTCCATTTGTTGTAGTGAAAGTCGCCACTCCGGATGTCCAAGAACCATCCGCAGAGTTCAACCTGAATTGCCTACATGTTTTTCCTTCTTACCAGGAGAAAAAGACTACTGCTACCACAACACCTGCTAAGCTTGTTTCTCCTGTTTCTGCTAAAGGAAAAGAGGTTATGATCGTCAAAGATCAGACTGAAGGATTTGTTGTCCCACCGTCAGTGTTTGAAATTGGATCAAGTTTGAAAGTTGCGCCACTAACTCGGTTGCAAAGAAGAAGCCGCAGCAGAAAGATTCACAAGGCTACTAAAGTTCAGATTTCTGAAGAGATGTATGTTGATGAGATTTCTTGTCCGGAGGAACTGGGATTGTTAGATACCAGTCCACGCTCGCAAGGGAGTAGGTTCCATCCCTTAATGGACACCAATGGACACGAGAGTATCCAAAAGATCACCGCTACGTTATCAACACCTCATGGACATGGTGAAGAGAAGAAGAAGTCTACTCATATCATCCGAGTCAGTACAGTGTTTCAGAGACTAGCTGTCAAAGAAGGTTGTTCAGTCAGTGAATTGCTCAAGCGAGTGGGATGTGCAGTATCTCCTTACATGAAGAAAGAAATACTAAGGAATGTGAGATCTACCAAACAATCTCAGACACCTGTTGAAGCTTCACCTCCTCGCATTCCCGTCAGATTCCGCTTGGGGAGCAGAGTTGATGCTACCACTTTCACTACCAATGCTACCGTTACTAAACCAGTGGGACGTCGACCAGTTAAGTCACGTATGGGTCCAAGAGTTCTACCGATTACCAGCCGTGAAGATGTTCCTAAAGTTCCGAATAAAAGGATAAACAGGTTGCCTGATACGGTATCTGGTCTTTGCCATGGAGAGCACACCTTTCTTCGATACGTCGATGTTTCTGTTGAGACACCTAGTCTCAAAGCATCACTGTCAAAGAAAAAGGTGTGGATACCCAAGTTCACTGCACCGATACGATTCAATGAGCCCGTAAGTCAGAATTGTGGAATAAAGTAGAAATCTGAAGTATCCGACAGGGTTACGAAAATTACAAGTGAAGGAGATGTGCAGACAGAGGATTTCTAACAAAGGCCTTCAGATCTCAAAATGATACAAGGGTCAATAATTGAAGACAAGATCGAAAGGCTCAAGAGCGAGATTTCAAAGTTGGATCAGGGACGAGGAATTCCTATTGATGATGAAAATGGTGACTTCGAAGACTACCTCGAGGAGGACTGTATGGATATCAATGTCATCGAAACCAGAGCCGTTACATCTGCGCGCGATGCCCAACCTCCTCCTGAAGGGAACGTCGTAGATGAGCTGTGTAGGACTGTCCTCTTGAGGGATGAGCAAATCAGTTAAATGGAGAGAAGGATGGAAGAGATGACCGCTGCCATGACTGCTTTGGCTGCAGCTCAAGGACAATCTCAAGCGCAACAGCCAGCTTCTCCATAAGTTAATCAGCCAGAAATTATACAAATCATAGATGAAAGGAGGGAAGTTGCCTCAGCTAACTGAGATGATCAACAAAAGAAGGACTCTGCCCATAGCGTCATACCAGAAAGATAATTTAAGCAAATGGTCGAACAAGTTTGGGAGGCTATAGCCCTGTCTAAGAGTGGGGCATTGATTTTAAAGGGTAGAACCTACTCGAAGGAGTTTGATATCGTACCTTACCCTAAAGGCTTTGTGTCACCGAACTTTAAGATATTTGATGAGACCGGAAATCCCAGACAGCACATAGCACATTTCCGAGCCAGTTGTGGCAATACCAGAGGTACCAAAGCATTGCTTTACCATCAGTTTGTCAGCATCTTGTCGGGAATAGCATTTGATTGGTACGCCGATTTACCTAATGGATCAATGAAGACATTCTTTGTTTTGGAGCAGTTGTTCGTGAAGAGATTTGCCGGAGCGCAACACCACGTTTCTATTGGAGATCTCATGATTGAAAGACTAAAGCCTATCGAGACTCTAGTGGACTACATCTTGAGGTGGAGAAACCTTAGCATGAAATGTGAATCTAAGCTACAGGAACATCATGCAATTGAGATCTTACTTAAAAGCATCCATGGGCCAATAGTTTTCATGCTTAAGGGAGTCACCATCAAATCTTTCGAGAAGTTACTCAGCAAAGCCAACCATTTACAAGAAGAGGTCAAGCATATGGATTCTCATGAGAAGGCCGAGAAGTCAAGAATAACCAGGATATTCGAGAAGAAGTCCGGGACAGTAGCGACGGTCGATAAGGGAAAACAGCTAATCAAGATTTATGCAAAAGATTCTTGTCAGAATTTCCAACCACCATCACAGCATAATCAACAACAACAGTCACAATGGTATGACCAACCCAGCTAGCAACCACATCAAGAAGGATCGTACCGAACAGAGAATAAGAAAATGGCCATGGCGGAACGAAAGAAAGTAGTGTATTCCTTCAAAGATGAAGCAGTACCCAAGATGTTCAGAAGCCTAATGAAGAAGTCTGAGTTCAAATTACCAGATCCGAAGAGACCGGAAGAGGTCGATAAGAAAGAACATTTAAATTATTGCCCGTATCACAGGATGCTTGGACACGCCATAGAGGATTGTTTCGTCTTCAAGAATTGGCTCGAGCGGAGTCTCAAAGAAGGAAATATAACAATCCCGAAATAACACTTAAAAGAACCCGAAAGCGGTTCTATAAATATGATTTTGACTGAGCCAATAGATTCGTACTCAAAAAGGGATGAATGGATTACAGTTTGGAACAAGTCATCCAGAAAGATATTGAATCAAATTCAGACCGCTTCAGTTCAGGCAAGCATTCAGAGTCCACAACGTGTTCATTCAGAGATAGAAGTTTCGTCAGAGAGATTATCGCAACCTGAGAAGAAAGATAAGAGCGACGTCACGAAGACTGATAGCGTGGGGGGTAGGATAGGGGCTGCCTCTGTTCGTTTAGTTGTCTCTGATTCGGGGGAGAAAATCCTCGAACCTTTGACCTTGTATGATTATCTTTTTGCTCCTCTGGGGTATTATAAATATAATGATAATGATTTCGGCTACGTTTTAACTGTTTCTGCTGATAGTGTGACTAATTTTGGTCACTCTAGCTTCAATCTCGATTCCCAAACCGATCCTCAAATGGTGCTTAAGTCCGATAAACCAGTCAACCAGAATGACGAAGACATCGACGACACCGGCTACGATAGTTCAAGAAGTGACGAACCAGTCCTCGAATGTAAAGGGACGCCGATCGCCATCAACTTGGACTTTTCTGATTCAGAGTCAATACCAGAAAGATCAGCCACAGCATCAGAAGAGATAACAGAGGTCTACTTGAGACGAGGGAGAGTGTTGCCCTCATGAACGACTCCGATGGATAAAGGAAAACAAACAGTTACAAAAGAAGAGCCACCCCCAGCAGTGGAAGAGACACGTGCCCAAGAGGAAATCAGAAGTTTAAATAAAGTGGATTATAACATGCTAGCGCATCTTAGGAAGTTGCCGGCTAAACTAAGCATCTACGACGCTCTAATTTTGTCAAAGGAAATGAGAGAATCTCTGGTTTCAGCGCTGCTTGATCCAGATATTTGCTTAGCCCAGTTGGCCAGCACATCCTCGGATGAAGTTTGCTCGTTAAAAGAACAGCCAGGGGTAACTTTTACAGATGAAGATTTGTTACTTGGTACCACCGACCACAACCGTCCGCTCTACATCTCCGTCAATATCGGCAGATTCGTGCTATCCAGAGTTTTGGTAGATTCTGGAGCATCCCTCAACTTGATGAGTCTACGAACATTGGCCTATTTGGATATTGAAGCTCAGGAACTTACGACCGATAAGATGATGTTAAGAGGATTCAACCAAAAGGGAGAGAGAGCTCTTGGATCAATTACTTTGCTTACGAAAGTTGGAGAGCTAGTAACAAATGCTAAATTTCATATCATCGATGCCGAGACCTTTTTTAATGCTCTACTTGGTCGACCGTGGATCCACGAGCATGACATGGTTCCGTCTTCTCTACATCAATGCATTAAGTATTATAAAGAAGGACAAGAATATTGCATCAAAGGGGATTTACAACCATTTTCAATTCATGAAGTTGGTATTCACGATGAAGCCACTAACTAATCGCCTCTAAAGAAGATCGTTTTCTCTCGAGAAGTTATGACAAATAAAGTAAAGGATTCAGAAAAATCATAGAGAGGAGGCCATTCAACTCAACTTCGACATTCTACTACTATCTCTTCACAACAAAGTGATGAGGGTTCTTTTAGTCCATACACCCGAGATCGAGGCCGGGGACGTGGACGAAGAAGAGCCGATGTAATTGTTGAACGGACTAGGCCAACCATCAACATTAATGAAAAAGAGAGTTCTAAAGAAGAAATAATAATGACAAAATAGAAGAAAACTCGGTACGAGATATCCTTAGAAGATACAGAGAAAAGTGAATATGAGACAATGTATGATCGGATAAACTACTAAGAGAACACCATGACCCTTACTCCGGTCATTCCTCAAAAGGTGGAGAGTTTAGAGGTCAAGGAGGTCCCTTGCTGGTTTAAAGCTGATCAAGTTTTAATGTGTTTGTGCTTCTAGTAGTCTTGAAAATCATGTAAATTTGGATGAGAGTTTTAATGAATTAATGGAATTACCTTTTGGTTACTCTTCGCCTTGCGTGCAAAAATTAATTCAACAGAGACATTTTCCAAAACAGATGCTGAAAGATAAATTAAAACTCTTTGAAAAATTATGGAATGTTAAGAGTCGAGTTCCTAACTCGAAAGAGGGTCTCGGATTTGGTACGGTCGGACCAGTCGATGATTCGGAATTTTGCATGGTTGTTACTAGTGAATCGGAAGAGGATTGCCTCGATGTGGAGGATGACTCTACTGATCAACTAATAGAAGATGCTCCGCCATAATTTGAAGAAGAAATTAAGTCAACAGTTGATGAGTTAAAAGAAATCAATCTCGGGACTGAGGAGCAACCTCGACCAACCTTCATAAGTTTTCTACTTAATAAAGAAGAATCTACAAAATTAATAAATTTTTTGTCAGAATTCAGAGATTGCTTCGCATGGAGTTATGATGAAATGCCAGGACTATCAGCAGAGGTTGCAGTTCATAAACTCGGGGTGGACAAAGACATAACCCCAGTGAAACAGGCTCCAAGAAGGATGCGCCTCGAAATAGAGCACCAAGTGATATCCGAGGTGAAGAAACTAATGGACGCTAACTTTGTAAGAGAAGAGCAATACCCCACATTAGCTAACATTGTGCCAGTTAAGAAGAAAAATGGACATATCCGTGTATGTGTCGACTTCAGGGATTTAAATAAAGCATGTCCAAAAGATGAGTTTTTCTTGCCAATACCAGAAATGATAGTGGACATCGCTTCGACACACGAGATTTTCTCCTTCATGGATGAATCGTCGGGATACAACTAGGTCAGAATGGCTCCAGAAGATCAGCCATTACAACCTTTAGAACACCTATTAGGATTTTCTGCTATACAGTAATGCCATTTGGGTTGAAGAACGCCAAACAACTTATCCGCGAGCAATGATGAAGATTTTTGATGACCTCATTCACAATCAAGTGGAATGGACGTGGATGACTTGGTTATCAAGAGTAAACAGAAGATAAACCATTTGCACGATTTGAGGATAGTGTTCGAACGATTACGACAATAGAATCTCAAGATGAATCCCTTAAAGTGAGCCTTTGGCGTTACCTCCAGGAAATTTCTAGGATTCGTTGTTTGTCATCGGGGAATCGAGATCGACCCGGATAAGATTAAAGCTATCTTGGAAACGCCTCCTTCCAAAACCTTGAAACAACTACGTTCCTTCTAAGGGAAGTTGGCATATCTGAGACGCTTTATTTCTAATCTCTCAGGTAGGTGTCAGCCCTTCTCGGCATTAATTAAAAGGACGCCAAATTTTTTTGGGAAGAGAAATGCCAACGGGCCTTTGAGGACGTTAAGAAATACTTTATGACACCTCCTGTTTTGGTAGCCCCTATCCCGGGAAAACCTTTGATACTTTATACCGCGGCTTTAGACGACTCTCTCGAAGCCTTACTAGCCCAAGTCAATAGCGAGGGTAAAGAGAATGCACTTTACTACTTAAGTCGAAGTCTAATACCTATGGAGGTAAAGTATTCGCCTATCGAGAAGCATTATCTAGCTTTAATTTTTGTCGCCTAAAAGCTTAGACACTACATGCTTTCTCATAAGATAACCCTGATTTTGAAAGTTAATTCGTTGCAATATTTGATGACCCGACCAACACTTTTCGGACGTTTAGCAAGGTGGTCAATGATTTTATTGTAATTTGATATAACTTTTGCTCCCCTTCGCGCTATTAAGGGACAGATTTTAGCAATTTTCTCGCTGCACACCCACTTCCAGTTGGGTCCCCGCTTAATAATGAGTTACCAGATGAGCAGATACTACAAATGGAATCCTCCAGTGCGCAACGTGATGCACCAAAAATATATACTCTTTTAGGAAGGTGTTTTTCATGATTAGTTGCAGACATGATGATTATATGTGATTGGAGCGAAAAGATGCAAAAAGGAATGAATTTGGAGAAAAATGGAGCAATTTGGAGGAAAACAGCTTCTGGCCCTGCCAGCGCCCCTCTCCGGGAACTTCAGCATTTATTGGCAGGATAGGGTGCCGCCGGTGCCCTATGTCGGTTCATTTCAAATTGAAGCGTTTTGGCGGATTTTTGAAGAGGTGCTTGAAGAAACTCTTGAAGAATTAGGTCCTAACATAAAATTAAGTGTTCAAAACGAAAAAGAAGAAGAGGATTACTGTAGAGAGTGTAAGGAAAGTGTGAGTGAGAGTTAGGGTTTATGATTTGAAGAGAGATTCTTCTCTAAGGAGGGGAGAAGAGGGAGTAAAGTGAGAGATTTCTTCTTCATATTTGTTCCAAAGAGGAAATCAAGTGTTGGAAGGAATAGAAAAGGAATCAAGGGAACTTTGAAGGAATTTGCTTGGGGAAGAGAAGGAGATAAGTTGTATTTGCTATTGTGATTTGTATGATTCTTCTTTTATATATAAAATCCATGTTTTATTGTATCTTCTCCATGATTTGTGATTAGTTTCCTTTGTCTTTCTTTTTGTATAAAGTAGTGATGATGTGGTGATGTGGAATTGATGTGACCTTAAAGTGTTATAAAAGTTGTAATAGTCCTTTTATTTGGAACTTGATTTACTTTTCAATCCGGCCAATTAATTTGTTAAAATATGTTGAGGAACATTAATTCCAAAAGAATTGAATGTTCTACAACAAGAATGAAGAACCCATTTAATGTCCATGAATGAATTGCGTAGTTCATGAGGATTGAGTGCAAATAAATAGGGAAATGAGTTTGGATGAACTTCAAATTGGAGGTTTCATGGTGACAGAATGGGATCCCCAATTTGGTTCTAAGATTGGTAACTAAAGCCTATGGTTAGCCTTCGGGTGAAGGGTGAGTGGGAGCTCCGTAGTGAGAGTCGGTATCCTCCCAGTCTAGCCTTAGATTTAGTGACTAAACTTAAGATATGTCAATGTTCTTTACATGCTTGGAAGAGGAGATACTCTTTTAAGCGTAAAGAAGCAAATATGCTCATATTTGGCACAATACAAAAAATTTCCATTCTTCATCATTCACACATCATAATCTTTATGCAGAAAGGAAGACACTTTTCACATAGAAGTATCTTATAAATCACATAAGTTAGTGTGTGTTTGTTAAATTAGTTTAGTAAGTAGAAGTAATTGTAGTAGCTTTATTATTATCGTAGTTTGCATTCACTAGTTGTAGTACACTTGAGCAATTTTTACAGTTGGTATTGGATTTTAGTACTATATTATCTGATTTAAAGAACGTTGCCTTCCCTGTGGGATCGATAACCAGGACTCCATTAGAGCCTTGTATTACTTGATACGATACGTATACTTGCATTGAATTTGTGACTTTACTAAATCATTATAAATTTATAAATCTGAATTCATAAATTCTTGCATTTTTAAGCATATATAAAGTCGCTGTCAAGTTTTTGGCGCCGTTGCCGGGGAAGGTAGATAAAAGGTACTTATTTATAGATATTGTAGTAACTGAAAACTTTTACTTTGTAGTATATTTGTGTGCTTATTTACTTTTTAGTGTGATTTTGTATGTGTAGTAGTGTATCTGTAGGTTTGATACCTTACGATTCAGAGTTAGAGCGTACTATTAGAAAAATTAGAAAACAACAAAAATAAATTAAAAATTACTGCGAAATGACGAATAATCAAGAGAATCAGAATATTAATGTTGGAAATTTGCCAAGACCCTTAAGAGATTATGCTAACCCAACAACAGATGAAATTCATATAACTATTCAAAATTCTGATGTTGTTGCTAATTCGTTTGAACTTAAACCTGCTATTATCCAAATGGTACAAAATAATCAATTCGGAGGACCACTTAATGAAGACCCAAATTTACATCTCGCTAGTTTTTTAGAATTGTGTGCTACTTTTAAGTTTGACGAAGTGTCGAGTGATGTTGTGAAATTTAGACTTTTTCCTTTTTCCTTAAGGGATAAAACTAAGGTGTGGTTAAACTCATTAGCACCTGGATCTATTCGCACTTGGGGAGAACTTTCTCAAAAGTTTCTATCAAAATATTTTCCTCCATCAAAAACTGCTAAATTAAGAAATGATATCACATCTTTTGGCCAGTTTAAAGGAGAGTCAATATATGAAGCTTGGGAGAGGTTTAAAGATTTTCTTAGGAAGTGTCCACATCATGCTTTGCCAGATTGGATAATAATTCAAACTTTTTATAACGGATTAGTGGGATCATTGAGATCAATTATTGATGCTGCTGCTGGTGGATCGTTAATGTCAAAACCTTCCGATGAAGCATATTCATTGATTGAAGAGATGGCTACTAATAATTTTCAATGGCCCTCTGAACGGGTAAACCCTAAGAGAGTAGCTAGTGTTCATGATTCTGATATGATGACTATGATAGTTTTTCAAATAGCAGCATTTTCTAAGAAAGTAGATCAATATGGAATGAATTATTCTCAACCACCCCCAGTGTTAGAGGAAAATTCATTTAAGCAGATAACTGAATCTCATACACCTTATGAGACTTTAAATGCGATTAATAGACCTAATAACCCTTATTCGAATTATTATAACTCTGGTTGGAAGAATCACCCAAATTTCAATTGGAATAATAATAATGCTAATGTGAACCCACAATGGGGGCACAATTCTATAAACCCAATTGGAAACTCAAATAACCAAGAAAATATTAACTTTAGACCATCTTATCCTCCTGGATTCAATAATAACCCACAGTTTAAGGATAAAAAGTTGTCTACAGATGAAATGATTTTGAATATGGGAAACCAATTACAAGTTCAAGGTGTTGCGATAAAAAATATTGAAAATCAAATGGGACATATTTTCATTGCGCTTAATAATGGACCTTCTGGAACGCTTCCTAATAATGTGAAGATCAATCCAAAAGATCAAAACAAGGAGCAACTTAAGGCTATTCAATTAAGGAGTGGAAAAGAATTAGAAACTAGAGTGCAGAAAGAAGTTGAAGAAGAGAAGAAGAAGGTGAATATTGAAAAAGGTTCAAATAAGATTTATCCTGATCTGGAATATCCTCTTGAACCAATGAAGATTACTGTTGAGAAACCACATCCTCTATTTCCTCAAAGATTGAAGCAGAAGAATAGGGATAACAGATTTGGAAAATTTTTGGAAATCCTTAAGAAGTTAACAATAAATATACCTTTTGTTGAAGCAATAGAACAACTGCCTGATTATGCGAAATTTATGAAGGATATTCTTAAAAAGAAGAGAAAGTTCACGGATCATGAGACTGTTGCACTTAGCGGAGAGTGTAGTGCAATAATTCAGAAAAAGCTTCCTGAAAAACTTAAAGATCCTGGTAGTTTCACTATCCCTTGTGCTATAGGTGAAAAGTTTTTTGGAAGAGCCTAATGTGATCTGGGAGCTAGTATTAACCTTATGCCTTTATCAACTTTCAAAAGATTGGGAATTGGAGAAATTTCTCCTACATCTGCAACTCTTCAATTAAACAATCATTCTATTACTTATCCTAAGGGAGCGGTAGAAGATGTGCTAGTGAAAGTGAATAAATTTATCTTTCCTGTGGATTTTATTGTGCTTGATATGGAGTAAGATAAAGAAATTCCATTTATTTTAGGAAGACCATTCCTAGCTACTGGAAGAACTGTAATTGATGTTTAAAAGGGGAATTAACTAAGAGAGTTAATGATCAAGAGGTGACCTTTAATATTTTGAAGTCTATGAAGTATCCCTCAGTTGCAAAAGATAATGAATGTTTTAGGATGGAAGTCTGCGGATATTTGAGAAATGATTATTTTAAAGAGATGTTTGAAAAAAAAGTGGAATATGAAAATATAATTGAAGATGAAACTGGAAATGAAAAATATTCAGATAATGAGAAGAATAAGGAGTTGGAGTATATTCAGGAGAACTTTGAAGTGTTAGATACCATGGAAGGTGGAGATAAAAGTTTAATTTCATTTATTATTAAACGTCCTGAACTTGAGATGAAAATTCTCCCTAAGCATTTAAAGTATATGTTCTTAGGAGAATCATCTACCCTACCAGTTATTGTATCTTCGGGGTTAACTGAAGATTAAGAACAAAAATTATTGGAAATCTTAAAAAGATACAAAAAAGCTTTTGGATGGACTTTGGCAGATATCAAAGGAATCAATCCTTCGATCTGTATGCATAGAATTTTATTAAATGAAGAACATAAACCTAAAATTGATCCGCAAAGGAGATTAAATCCTATAATGAAAGAAGTAGTTAAGAAGGAAATTTTAAAATGGCTTGATGCTGGAATTATTTATCCTATTTCGGGTAGTGCTTGGGTAAGTTCAATTCATTGTGTACCGAAGAAAGGCGGAGTGAGTGTGGAAGTGGATGAAAGGAATGAAATTTTACCTACTAGACAAGTTAATGGATGGCGAATTTGTATTGATTATAGAAAACTGAATGCTGCCACCCGAAAAGATCACTTTCCTCTTCCTTTTCTCGATCAAATGTTGGATAGACTTGCTGGACACAAGTACCATTGCTTTTTGGACGGATATACTGGTTATCATCAAATACCTATTGCTCCTGAGGATCAAGAAAAGACAACGTTTACTAGCCCCTATGGAACATTTGCTTTTCAAAGAATGCCTTTTGGACTGTGTAATGCACCTGCAACTTTTCAAAGATGTATGATGTCTATCTTTAGTAGTATGATAGATAATGGAATAGTTTTCATGGATGATTTTTCTGTGTTTGTAACTTCATTTGATATTTTCTTGGAAAACTTGGCAAAAGTTTTGGAACTCTGTGAGAAAACAAATTTAGTTCTGAACTGGGAAAAATGTCAATTTATGGTTGCAGGAGGAATAATGCTTGGGCATAAATTCTTTGAATATGGTATGGAGTCGATCCTGCTAAAATTCGAGTGATTGAGAGATTACCACCACCCAAAACTGTGAGAGAGGTGCGGAGTTTCTTAGGACATGCTGGATTTTACAGGCGTTATATTAAAGGTTTTTATAAAACTACTAAACCTTTGTGCCAACTTCTAGAAAATGATAGAAAGTTTGATTTTAATGATGAATGTTTGTGTGCTTTTGAGTTACTTAAAGAAAAATTAATCACTGCTCCTATAATTGTTTCACCTGATTGGGAGAAACCCTTTGAATTGATGTGTGATGCTAGTGATTATACTATTGGAGTTGCGTTGGGGCAAATGTATGATAAAATTTTCAAAGTCATTTACTATGCTAGTAAAACTCTTAATGATGCTCAAATTAATTATACCACTATCGAAAGGGAGTTATTAGCTATAGTATTTGCTTTTGATAAGTTTAGAACTTATTTAATTGGGACTAAAAGTATAGTGCATACCGATCATTCAATTATCAAGTATTTAATGCAAAAGAAGGATGCTAAACCTAGATTGATTAGATGGATACTCCTTCTGCAAGAATTTGATTTTGAGATAGTTGATAAGAAAGGATTTGATAATCAAATTGCTGATCATTTGTCAAAAATAGAATATGATAAATTATCTGAATTTGAGAAGGAAGTTATAGAAACTTTTCCTGAAGAACAATTGTATATTCTTATGGAAAAGAATTTGCCTTGGTATGCTGATATTGTGAATTATATTGTGAGCGATATTATACCATCGGATTTATCAAGGCAACAACAAAAAAATTTAAATATGATTTTAAATTTTATTTTTCGGATGAGCTCTATTTATATAAATAGTGTAAGGATCTGATTATTAGAAGATGTGTGCCACATGAAATTAATCCAATTATTCAGAGATGTCATGATTCTGAACTTGGAGATCATTTTGGTGTTGATAAAGCGACTTAGAAGATTTTACAATCTGGACTTTATTGGCCTACTCTTTTTTGTGATGTTTATAAATATGTTAAATTTTATGATCGATGTCAAAGAGTAGGTAATATTTCTAGAAGAAATGAAATGCCTCTGAATTATAATTTGGAAGTTGAAATTTTTGATGTATGGGGAATAGATTTTATGCGACCATTTACACCTTCATTTGAAAATTTATATATATTAGTCGTTGTTGATTATGTTTCGAAATGGATTGAAGATGTTGCTTTACCAAGATGTGATGCTCGGAGTGTTTCTAAATTTTTAAAGAAAAATATATTTACAAGATATGGAATGCCGAAAGTGATTATAACTGATGGTGGATCCCATTTCAAAAACAATCAAATTAAGAGAATAATTGAAAAATATAATATTATTCATAGGATCTCTACTGCTTATCATCCCCAGACTAGTGGTTTAGCAGAAGTATCAAATCGGGAAATTAAAAGAATTTTGGAGAAAATAGTGGATATTCATATATTAGATTGTTCTGCTAGATTAGATACCGTATTATAGGCTTATAGGACTGCTTTTAAGACCCCTATTGGAATGTCTCCTTATAGACTAGTATTTGGCAAAACTTGTCATTTGCCGGTTGAATTGGAGCATAAAACATATTGGGCGATTAAGGAGTTGAATTTTAATTTGAAAAATGCGGGAGAGAAAAGATTTATGCAATTGAATGAGTTGGAAGAAATTAGAAATGAATCATATCATAATGATAGAATTTATAAACAGAAAATGAAAATATGGCATGATTATAAGATATTGAAAAAACGATTTGAACTTGGATAAAGAGTTTTATTATATAATACGAGATTGAAATTATTTCCTGGAAAACTTAAGTCCAGATGGATGAGACCTTTTATTGTAGTGAAAGTTCATTCTTTTGGAGCTGTTGATACCGAGTATCCTAAAATTGGAAATATTTTCAATGTTAATGGGCATCGTTTAAAACCTTACTTTAGAGGGTTTTTAAGAGATTTCAAAGAGGTTTTATTGCTGAGTCATCCTAGTTAACTGAATGGTTTGTCGGGCTGACGACGTTAAACCAAGTGCTTTATAGGAGGCAACCCATGTGTACTTGTGTGTTGTGTTTGCTTGCTTATTGTTGTTTGTGCTTTTAGTTTGATATTTAAGAATCCTAATTACCCCTAAATAAGTTAAAACTTAAAAAATATATTGGTTCATATTGCGAAAATGAAGTATTTCGAGCCAAATAAAGTTCGGTGAAAATTTTTACCACTAGCGCCGTCGATGCCCTATTCTTTTAAAATTAGCCGAATTTCTAGTTTGAGAGCCGCCGATGCCCCTATTGAGCGCCGCCGGTGCCCAAATTTTGGTTGACGGTTTTTAATTTTTATAATGCGATTTTGGCATTTTTGAGCGGGATCTTCTTCCTTAAAATACCCCAAAACTCCATTTTAAACCCATAACCACCAAAAAAATGAAAACTTCCTTTCCCAATTCGCATCCCATGGATTCCTACTCCATTGAACTCTTTAGATCTCACATTTACAACCGACGGAAGTTCGTTAGTTTCGAGGTGCAGCGTCTATTCCATAAAGTGATGATGAAAATAAGGATTATCAAGGAAAAAAGGCTCTGTGAATCGAGGTTTGAAGAGTCCGACTACAAGAGTTGAAGAGATAGTAAAGCAAAGGCTTTGGGAAGTGTTATGCTACACTACCGCCGCAGTGGTTGTTCCAGTCGTGAAAGAATTTTATGCAAATCTGCATGGGATCAACCAAGGATGTGTTTTTGTGCGAGGTAGGTATGTACCATTCACTCCTGCGATGATTAATAATCTCTTCATGATTGAGAATGTACCTATTTGTCATTATGCAAATTTTAATGCGTCGAGCGATGATATGAATGAAATTTATCATTATTTGATGGATGAGAATGAAGAATGGGAAGTAAGGGATAATGGATATATCAGTTTCTCTTCTTCATCCTTAAATCCAGTATCAAAGCAGTGGCATTACTTTATTTCGGCAAAATTAATTCCTACTATGAAGATAAGTAAGGAAACGAAGGAAAGTGCTAATCTGAATTTCTGTATACAAACTAAAAGACCAGTGGATATTGGATCAATCATTACAAAATCTGTTTTGGGATTGATTGTGCATGGATCTAAATATGGGCTTGGACACCCGTCCACCATATTTCTGTTATGTAGTCAATCACAAGTACCATATGAGAGTTGGGAAAAAGTTCTTCTCCCCTGGAGACCTATTGATCCAAATGATCTTTATGACTATCGAGCAGAAGGAGATGAAGGAGATATGTATTTGCTTGCTGATCAGCCCACTGAGAGTTCACAACCTATTCATCCTTACTATTCTGAAAGTTCGAGGGTGATATTAAAGAAGATAAAGAAGTTGCAAAATGAGGTACAGAATGTTCTGAATGCTATTAATAATATTTATGATTTATTTGATCACATTGATTGGAGGATGAAAGAGCAATTTGATCATACTGGTTGGATTGAGTTGGGTTTGATTAATCTGTTGAAGAAGAATGCTGTGGTAGCTGAAGATTCATCTGATGAATTCCCATATCGTCCCTCCTACAATATGTTCGTTCATCGTCAATCAATGGGAGACATTAGAGAGGATGAGACTTCTGAAACTGATGAGGAGTAATTAGTAGATTCTATATGCTGCTTTGTTATGTTTAAGTGTTTGCTTTGATTGCTATGCTGTTTTCTTTGCTTTTCTTTGCTTTAGTAGGGTGTGATTGGACTATTCTGATTTCTTGTGTGTACTGAGGACTTAGTATTTACTTATCATAGTGTACTTGCAACACTAAGGATCTAAGGAGTGTTGATTTTATTTGATGAACATAAGTGTGTAATTGTTGTATCGTGAATTTTATATATGAAAGTGATGTGATGTGTTGTTTGTGTAAAGTGATGTTGTTTAGTGTTTGTGAGATGAAATAGATGCTTGTTGATGTATTAAATAGGACTTCGGAGGTTGAAACGATTGAAATTGCGACAAAATTTTTTGTACTCAGTGGAATTTTGGACTGGCGCCACCGGCGCCCAAATTCAGAAAGTTTGGCTATTATTTTGAATAGAGCGTCGTTGGCGCCCACCCGAGACCCTTAAAAATTCGTGAAAATTGCATAGGACCCATTTTTCCACCATTTCCTTCGTCTCCCACCTCCATGTTAGCAATTTTGAAGCTTTAGGGCTCGTTAGATCTCGGAGTAGAGATGATTTTAAGGATTTCTGAGGCCGGATCTGCACTTCTCTTGGTAAGAGCTTTACTTTAAGCTAAAATTTTTGGATTTTCGCCATGTGAAACTCTCACATTGTTTGGATGATATTTTTGGGAGATTTTTGAGAAAAAGTGAGGTTTCCTATGGTGGAATTTGTTCTTACTTGTTTAGATTAATGCTTGGAGTTAGTACATTGTGGATTTGGGATTTATTGGTAAATTTTTGCAATTTTTAGAAATTCACATGGCTCCTAAAATGAGTAAGGGGAAGCGACAATTTGATTGGGACGGCGAAAGATTTGTTAATGTTAAGGCTCAGTTTCGCTTCAACTCTATGTTGCAAAATAAGAAGTGTATTCAGGATCGAGCATTTGAGAATCCTGGTGGATCTGTGGAACAGTTGATTTCTGAGCGGAATTGGGAGCGTTTCTGTTACTTTTCTGCTAATGCTGTTTTGGGAGTAGTCTGAGAATTTTATGCTAACGTGCTTTGGTCTGAGATGGAATATGTGCTAGTCCGAGCGAAACTGGTTGAGTTCACCCCACCACGTATCAACACATTTTATCAAATTCAAGAACCTTTTGTTTGTGAATTTAAGAATTTTGATACTAGTGAGGGGAATTTGATGAGTGTGATCACGTATCTGACCGATGGAAGAGAGGAGTAGAAGATGAATCAGAGACAGATGATTAACTTCCCTGTTTCTACTTTAAATGTTGCTTCTAAAGCGTGGCATTATTTCATTTCTGCGAGACTGTTACCTTCTTATCATCACAGCGAAGTTACTAGGGATCAAGCTATTTTGAATTATTGCATCCAGAATATGAAGAAGATCGATATTGGAGCCATTATTTTTAAGAGCATTCACTCTATTGCCAAATGAGAAACCATTGGTGGATTAGGACATCCTGCCCTAATTCATGCCCTTTGTGTTCAGTCTAGAGTTGAGTATAGTAGTTCTAAGGAAGTGGTGATACCTTTGAGACTGATTACGAAGACCATTATTCGTACTTATGAGGCTCATGTGGGTGCAAGAGAGGGGAGTAGGAGTACTGATATTCCTACCACGAGCCATGATGTTCCATCTACTTCTGAGCCCCCGACACTATCTGATGTCATGGACCAGTTGAGACTGCTAAGTGATAGTATTGATAGGATGCATAGTCGGATGGATGTATTCGAGGGCAGGAGTGATGTGAATGAAGACTATTTGTAGAGAAGAGTTGAGTTCGATATTACTTATTATGATGCTCTAGCCAGATTTATGAGAGGAGATACTAGCGTGATATTTCCTACTTGCCCTGGTTATACACCGTACAGGCCTAGACCTTCTGACCCTGCTGACGATGCTGGTGATGTTGAGTGGTAGTTTTATACTTCTTTGTTGTACTTTTGTGTTTTGTTATGTGTCGTTGTGTTGTACTGTTGTAGTGTGTGAAGTTGTCTGTAGTATTTTTTTTAGATGTACTGTAATATTTTTTTTTAATGTAGCAGTTGCACTTGAAACTTTAAAAATGTTAAATGTTATGTTTGATGTTGTGAAAGTTTATTAGTATTTGTAATGTTTTGTTAAAAAATGTGTCAATGTTGGTATTTTTTTTCTTTACCCTGGCAGATTTTTAAATGTTATATATATCATTGCTACTAATTGTTTCATACTTGCTAGCTGTAAAATTTTGATTAATACTTGATAGATTATGAAGATTTCAAAATTCCGGCACAAAAAGGTTAGTTCTTTTACTCTCTTTTATTATATTGCAAAAATTTAAGTTTGGGGGAGGGTAGAAAGGATATTAACTCTTATTTGTCCTAAATTAAAATATTTAAAAAAAATTATTAACATAATTCCTAGCAGTAGAACTTCACTTTAGAAAACTAAGATTCTATTTCAATTAAATATTGAAAAAGATTTGATGAAAGTTTTTGGTGATAAAGGTTGATTTTATAAGGGTAAGATATTTGGTATGAAAGGATTTGATTATAATTAACTATTTAAAGTAAAGAAAATTGTATTTTTGAAATTATTAAGAGACTTAAAGTATTATATGTTGAGAAAAGATTATGACTTTATAATGAACAATAAAGTTGATACCCATGTATAAAGTAAAGAGGTGTTTTAGGTTTGAACTTTATAAAGAGGAGAGTGGAGTTCAAAATCATTAAAGGCTATTCAGATACAGTAATCCTCATCAAAAGAAAAAAAAAGAGAAATGAAAAGATGGATTGAAAAACAATCCCAAAAAGAAGAAAAAAATAGAAATAAAAAAAAAGAAAGAGGTGGAGAAGCTTGAGGAGATGCCTAATAAAAATTTGGCTTCACTTGAGTCATCATAAAGGGAGAACCTGATTTTATTTCTGAATTTATACTTAAAGTATTAGCCTACATTCTGATGAAGTTAGCATAAAATTCTTTTTGTATAATATTTTTAAGTCACTTTTAATGTGTCAAATTATAGTTTTTCTTGAAATAAATAGGAGACTAGAACCCTTATACTTGATTACTGAATTTTCTTATACCTGTAGAGTTGACTTGAGTCACTGAATTTCTTTCTAAAAGTCTTTCCAATATATTTCTTTGAATAAAAGATTTTAGTATTCAATAGGTGAAAAGTACATTTCTATGGGTTATATCTTTATGTAGTAAAAGGATTATTTGAGGACAAGTAATAGTTAAGTATGGGGGATTTTGATGCACCAAATATATATACTCTTTTAGCTATATGTTTTTACTTATTTTTTGTGATATTGCACTTTAAAGGAAGGTATTTTTCATGATTTGTTGCAGGCATGATGATTATAGGTGATTGGAGCAAAAATATGCAAAAAGGAACAAATTTGGAGCAAAATGGAGCAATTTGGAGGAAAACAGCTTCTGGCGCCGCCGGCGCCCTCTTCCAGAAACTTCAGCAATTATTGGCAGGATAGGGCGCCGCCGGCGCCCTATGTCGGTTCATTTCAAATTGAAGAGTTTTGGCGGATTTTTGAAGGGGTGCTTGAAGAAACTCTTGGGGAATTCGTTCCTAACATAAAATTAAGTGTTCAAAACGAAAAAGAAGAAGAGGATTACTGTAGAGAGTGTAAGGAAAGTGTGAGTGAGAGTTAGGGTTTGTGATTTGAAGAGATTCGTCTCTAAGGAGGGGAGAAGAGGGAGTAAAGTGAGAGATTGCTTCTTCATATTTGTTCCAAAGAGGAAATCAAGTGTTGAAAGGAATTGAAAAGAAATCAAGAGAACTTTGAAGGAATTTTCTTGGGGAAGAGAAGGAGATAAGTTGTATTTGCTATTGTGATTTGTATGATTCTTCTTTTATATATAAAATCCAAGTTTTATTGTATCTTCTCCATGATTTGTGAGTAGTTTCCTTTGCCTTTCTTCTTGCATAAAGTAGTGATGATGTGATGATGTGGAATTGATGTGCCCTTAAAGTGTTATAAAAGTTGTGATGGTCCTTTCATTTGAAACTTAATTTACTTTTCAATCCGGCCAAATGATTTGTTAAAATATGTTGAGGAAAATTAATTCCAAAAGAATTGAATGTTCTACAACAAGAATGAAGAACCCATTCAATGTCCGCGAATGAATTGCGTAGTATATGGGGATTGAGTGCAAATAAATAGGGAAATGAGTTTGGATGGACTTCAAATTGGAGGTTTCATGGTGACAGAATGGGATCCCCAATTTGGTTCTAAGATTGGTAACTAAAGCCTATGGTTAATCTTCGGGTGAAGGGTGAGTGGGAGCTCCGTAGTGAGAGCTGGTATCCTCCCAGCCTAACCTTAGATTTAGTGACTAAACTTAAGATATGTCAATGTTCTTTACATGCTTTGAAGAGGAGGTACTCTTTTAAGGGTAAAGAAGCAAATATGCTCCCATTTGGCTTAATACAAAAAATTACCATTCTTCATCATTCACACGTCATAATCTTTATGCAGGAAGGAAGACACTTTTTATATAAAAGTATCTTATAAATCACATAAATTAGTGTGTGTTAGTTAAATTAGTTTAATAAGTAGAAGTAATTTTAGTAGCTTTATTATTACCATACTTTGCACTCACTAGTTGTAGTACACTTGAGCAATTGTTACAGTTGGTATTGGATTTTAGCGCTATATTATCTGATTTAAAGAACGTTGCCTTCACTGTGGGATCGATAACCATGACTCCATTAGAGCCCTGTATTACTTGATATGATACGTATACTTGCGTTGAATTTGTGACTTTACTAAATCATTATAAATATATAAATCTGAATTCATAAATTCTTGCATTTTTAAGCATATATAAAGTCGCTGTCACAATGCTGGAAGATGAACTTCGACGGAGCTTCATCGGCCAGAAAAGATAAAGGATCAGGAACAGTTATACCAGGCAAAGCAGGAATTAGACTAAAATTCATTACACCAGATAAGGGTATACTGAGATGATCCTACCACCTGACAGAGCCGTGTACAAACAATGAAGCTTAATACAAAGCTTTAATCACCGGATTAGAATTGGCAATTTCAATGGATATAATAGATATCATCGTCTACGTGATTCTCAACTTATAATTCAGCAAGTCGTCAGGCGATATAAGATCTTGAAGCTAAGACTAGCGGAGTATCATCAGTACGCAGTGAAGCTGCTGGAGCAGATTCCCAATGTGACTTTCTACCGGATTCCTCGGGCAGATAATGCTCATGCCGATGCTTTAGCAAAACTTGCAAAAGAATTGGCGTGTCCCTCGCAGGGTTCCATCGACGTCACAGTACAAGGAAGACAGGTTTTGTCCCAAATCGACCTCGAAGATCTACGAAAGTTCGAAGAAGAAGAAATGACAGTTGTTGTTTCTGATGTCAACGAGGATTGGTGCAAGCCATTTATAGAATATTTGCAAATTGGAAAGTTACCGGAAGACAAGTCAGCGACACATCACATTACAAGAAGGGCTATGTCGTACGCTTTAGGGGTGATGTCCTCTACAGGAGATCGTTCGATCAGATGTGGTTGCGGTGTCCAAACAGGGCTGAAGCACAAAATATTATCAAAGAGGTACACGACGGATCGTGTGGTGCTCACCAATCAGGACCGAAAATGAAGATGAAGATCAAGAGACCCGGATATTATTGGCTAGCGATGATGTCCGATTGCATGGATACAGCCAGAAAGTATCACCAGTGCCAAGTGCATGGGGTGGTCTTACACCAACCTCCGAATGTGCTGCACCCGACTGTTGCTTTGTGGCCATTCGAGTGTTGGGGTACGAACATAATAGGTCCGACCCTCCACCCTCTAAGGGGGATAGATTTATTCTTGCAGCTACGGATTAATTCTCTAAATGGGCAGAGGCAGTGCCGTTATGAAAAGTTACAACAAAGCATGTTCCTCTCTTTTTCAAGAGTCAGATAGTTTACTGTTTCGGAATTCCGCGTAGAGTAATCCCTGACAATGGAACAACCTTCAAAAGCACCAAGATCAACAACTTCGTCAAGCGACATGAGATAGATTGGAGGTACCTAACAATCTACTATCCCAGAGTAAATGGTTTAGCCGAAGCATTCAACAAAACACTGTTACAGATTTTGAAGAAAGCACTGGACGAAAACCAAAGGGATTGGCATAACAAATTACTAGAAGCTTTGTGGGCCTACCGAACAACGTTCATGATGCTAACCCGATGTACACTCTACGCACTCATATACGGATCAGAGGTCGTGCTACTGCTAGAAGTTTAGACGTCGTCTCTCAGAATTGCTGTCGCCAATCAGCTTACAACAGAAGAAAGTGCAAGACTTAGACTTGAAGAATTGGAAAGTCTCGAAAGAAAGTGATTGGAAGCACAAAAACATTTGGAGCTTTACCAGATACGAATGACACAAGCTCATGACAAATTGGTCCGCCCAAGGACGTTCAAAGTTGGTGACCTCGTTCTCGTTCTCAAGAGACATGTTCTTGCGCGCCGCAAGATAGGTGGAAAATTTGAGCCAACTTGGGAGCGACCATTTATCGTTGAGAAAGTATATTCAGGAGGAGCTTACCAGCTGGTGGATTCTCAAGGCGGAAGACCCATGTTGCCGATCAACGACCGATACTTGAAGACATACTACGCAACTTGACATCGTTTGAATTGAAACTTTAAAATCTTGATTATTCTAGGGTTATTTATTTGTCCAAATGTCTATGACCGGGTCCAAAAATTTTTGTAATAAAATTAACCTCAATAAAATGAGAACTTTTGAAAATACATACTTTGAATAATCAAATAAAACAATCTTTTGAAAAATCAATCAACGAAAATCAAATTTTGAAGAACGTATTTTGATAATTGAAACAAAACATACAAAAGAAAATAAATTTGTTAAGTTTGTTTATCTCGAGTTCGAGATTTCTCACTCTCTGCTTGAGAAGCGCGACTATCATAGTCTGCACAAGTTTTCTACACATACTCACATAATCTCACATTCAGCCCAAAATCTCACAAAATATCACATATCCCACATATCTTTATCAGCCTTATCACATGACACATCAGTGATCTGACATTACCTTTTTGAGGTAGAGGATCCCAGCATCCGATACCGCATTGCTTAGCAATGGACCGACATTACCTTTTAAGGTAGAGGATCCCACCATCTGATACTGCATTGCTTAGCAATGGACTGACATTACCTTTTTTGAGGTGGAGGATCCCAACATTCGATACCGCATTGCTTAGCAATGGATCGAAATTACCTTTTTGAGGTAGAGGATCCCAGTATCCGAAACCTCATTGCTTAGCAATGAACCGACATTACTTTTTTGAGGTAGAGGATCCCAACATCCGATACCGCATTGCTTAGCAATGGACCGACATTACCTTTTTGAGGTAGAGGATCCCAGCATCCGATACCGCATTGCTTAGCAATGGACTGACATTACTTTTTTGAGCAATGGACCGACATTACTTTTTTGAGCAATGGACCGACATTACTTTTTTGAGCAATGGACCTACATTACTTTTTTTAGGTAGAGGATCCGAGCATCCGATGTCGCATTGCTTAGCAATGGACTGACATTACTTTTTTTGGAGGTAGAGGATCCCAGCATCCGATACCGCATTGCTTAACAATGGACCGACATTACCTTTTTTGAGGTAGAGGATCTCAGCATCCGATACCGCATTGCTTAGCAATGGACCAACATTACCTTTCTGAGGTGAAGGATCCCAACATCCGATACTGCATTGCTTTGCAATGGACCGACATACTTTTTTGAGGTGGAGGATCCCATTATCCGACACTGCATTGCTTAATAATGGTTCACACTATATTCTGCGATATTCTTGAGGCTGAGGGAATAAGCCCTTCGATTAATTCAAGGCATCCTATCCTCAATCATTCGAGATTGGTGCAAGACCCCCTTAAATGGAGTATGACATCCTTTCTCTCTTACTTCCACCAAATTTTACCAATACTTTGATTCTCACCTCGGGGTCAGTATCTAAATATTGATTCCCCTCTTCGATACACATCTGAAATTTGATAACTCCAAATCCACTCTTCAATCCTCAGCGAGAGTTTATACTCCTCAATTTTGATCGAGTATTCACTTGCTAATTCCCCAGAGGAAAGAGCTAGCACTTCTCTCGACACTTCTTTCTAGATCTGTCGACTTATAAGTCTGTATTGACTTTGTTGATCTCGTCGGTCAACGCTAATACACGCGGTGTGCCTGCCCAACACACCACACCTATTGGGGGTCCATTTGTTGACCTCATTTTTGTCGAGGTATAGTTTTTCTCCTAACTTTAGGATTCTATCCACAGGAGCTTCCCTGACGATCCTAGATTCTTAGCGATGGGACCCACCTCGTTTTAGAGAGTCTGGATCCACTTAGTTACTCTTTGAAATCCTGCACGAGATTCCGTACCGCTAGTCTCTAGCCGGTCAAAGTTGACGTCAGGAATTCAAAATTGAGTCCCTATAGGACCCCTGGACATTAGGACAGCCTCGTGCACGTCTGACACACCTTGAAGCACAAATTCTCATTTCACAACCTCGACGCCTTCAATTTCTTCGCAGTGGACTGGAGCTGGAATTAGAACGCCAGGACGATCAACATTAAAGTCAAAATTTTAGAAAATGCCAGATTTGACGCACTTTCGACGCGACCGTCGACGAAGTTGTCCGACCGACCTTGGATGAGGAGATTGACTGCGCCGATGCGTCCGGAACTTGGATTTTACCTAAAATTGATATTTAATTTACGACGATAGCCTGTCGGGAACGAAACTTATGAAATGATTATAATTATCCTATTAATAATGATAATATTTATATTATTATTATTAATATATATACTCATATTTATTCCTTTTATCATGTTTCCTAAGTCCTAAAATCCCTACCCCGTTTGATCGGCTCGCCTCTGCTCTCGTTCGCACAATGAGGAGCTCTCGTTTCCTCCTCCTCCCGCGCTCGAGCATGTTACCCCGACCACCTCTGTCTTCCCCATGCTCGAGCGTATCCCTGCGGGGCTTCTCCTTCTCAAGCCACACGAATTTCCCCCCATCCGTTATCTCTGGCTGCACCGGCTCTCCTCTGCCTTCCTGTGCGAGACTGCGACTACCTGCAACCCTTTTATGTCTCTGCTGCCAGAGGTCACTCCACTTGGGGCTTATCTCTTGTGAATCTTTCTCAGCACTCTCCCCCTTCCATTTGTTTTCGCCATTCTTTTCTCTTTTTTATTTTAAAAGGAGTCGCCAGCTTGTCGATCGTCGTATACTTCCCCTATTCGAATAAATCTCCCTCCCGAATCAAATAAGTGATTCGAAGAGGAGAGGAACCGATTAAGAAGGGACATACGACAAAGTGACAAACAAGAGAAAAGAAAAACATGGAGAGTCTACGTGCGATAAACCTCGCAAGGATAAGTCAAGCATGTCCGCTCAAACAAGATCGGGCGGAGGCACCTTGAACGAATATCCGCGAAAAAAATATCTATGTAGACTACCCATAACCAGAGAGTCAAGTGTATGTACACGTTCTGGGGTCAAGAGCACTCCCAGAGGAACGTATTCCTACTGGTTAATTACATCTTGGGGGATACCCAAGAATACTCTCGATAAAAGGAGTTTCGCTTTATATTATCATAGACCTGGGGTATAGGCAATCAAAGGGAGATTATTCCGTGTGGGAAAGTCTCGACACTTCAAAGCTCTCGCTAAGCCATCGGGCAGAGTGAGTCTCTCACATCCCAAATGGGGTAGCGGCTCATCGGCATACGAAACCCACGAGAATAACCTAAATCATCTTGACGGGGGTATCCCAACACGTCGAAGCACGTCCGGGCCATAAGGGCGGAGGACAAATCTTCGTATCCCGAACGGGCGGCGGCTCATCGGCATCGGGCCATCAAAATGATATCAACGAAGTCAAGGAGCGAAAGGGCTCGACGAGGGTAGTTAAAGGAAGAAAGGAGTAATCCTAAAGGGGTAGAGGTAGCCAAGTCGGGGTATCACAAACCCGTCATCCAAAGCGAGTAGGACCCTAAGTCTACCCGAACGTGAAGGTAGTCGACCCAACACATCCCGAGATCCCCGGTCGGCTATCCGAGAATTGCAATATCCACGGGGACCTCGGTAGCCCTAAGGTCGAAGGAAGGAAACTGCATCCTATGACTATAGGCGGAGCTCCAAGAGGTGGGTCTTACACCTGCCAAAGTGACAAGATGCCTCAGGAAAGGAAGAGAGATGGAGGTTCAGCTACAAAGCTGCAAACGCTCCAAACAAAAGGACTTACACCCCGTCTGGGTCGGGGAGCCTTCTAACACCCTAGGCGCACTAGACAACCACCTATAAAGGTATGTTGAGCCAGTCAAGTTGGAGAAGCATGAGGAATCCTCCTCAGAACATGCAAATATGAATACAATTATCTAGAGCGGTCCTTAAGTAATGTGGAGGCCCTATTAGTATGACTTGGGTGATAGCCATGCAATGCAACCCATTTAAAATCCGGCCCGAAGGCCATGCAAGAAAGTAAAAGTGCATTTTTTAAAATCTTGAATATTTTAATTTTAAAATTCATTTATCTTGAATATTTTATTAGGATTTTTAACATATAAAGTTTACAATTTTAGGGTCCTTAAAGAGCCTAAATGATATCGTGAAATCCCAGATCACAGAAAAAAAATAAGGAAAACACATGCAGGCATGCAAATATGCAATAAAAGCAAGAAAGAAAGCACTCTATAATAAAATAAAAGAGGCCAAAATGCCGCTGGACCGGCAACATAATCCAGAAAAAGAAAAATGCGGCCGGACTCCGCATATACATGCCCGGTCCTAATTCTATACATCAATATAAAAATGCAGAATTAAGATACGGGGCACGAGCATCAGCTCCTAGTCCCCTCCACGTGGTTCCTACGCCAAACGCCTTGGAACCCGTGCCCGTATCTTATTTCGCTACGGGACTCTCCTAGACTCTAAAAGTACAAAGAAAAATAAAAAGACTCGATCCTGCATGAAAACAAGTGTTAGCGGGAAAGCTCACATGCAAATGACGTATAATGAGCCATGCTTTATAAATGGGGGAGCTAATAGCACCTGCAAACAAAAATGTCAGAAATCATCACTTGCTCCCCCATAGCGGTACCTGTGTGTGTATAAATAAGCATGGCTCCCTGCGGAAAAGCGCCCTAACACACTACCATACATATGAAGCATGCAATCACATCACGAGCAAAGTGCTGAAGAAAGATACTCGGCTAGGGCAACCAATCCATCAAAGAACAATAGCCGGGCATCAAAAAGACTACCTAGCAACCTAAGTCCTAGCACTAGCACACCATCTAACGAAAGTGCACAAACCTAGTGCCTAAGTGCAGGGTAAGTCTGGGTATAGTATGACTTTGACGGGGTCGCCATACCGGCCCCATCCTAAAGATCCGAAGGATCTAAAGGGCGTCACGAAGAGTGGGGACACAAGTTAGATCCAATGGATCCTTAGCACAATCATACATGTGCTGATCCAGATGACTTAATTCACATTGCTCATTGGGATCAACCCAGCAAGCAATGCTCGTTAAGGCATCGCGACCGACACATGGTCACTCTCCTAACGAGTAGGACAAGTCATCGAAGAATGGGTAAGCAAACAGTCATGCAAGAAGCCCACATTGTGATTGCTCGACTGAAGTACGAAACAATCACAACGGGTGCCCAAAAGAGCAAGCACACACATCATGCAAAATGCAAGGATGCTACATGCAAAGAGAATGCACCAAAGTGGTGATGGTGAGTATACCATAAAGGCAGTGACTCAAAAAGAGCGGGCATGCCGTGAAGGCAGCGGCCCAAAGGATGGGTATGCCGAGGAGGCAGTGACCCGAAGGTGGGTATGCCGTAGCGGCAGCGGCCCGGAGGTGGGCATGCCGTAGTGGCAGCGGCCCGAGCAAATGAGTATGCCGAGGAGGCAGTGACTCGGAGGTAGAATAATTCTCACTAGGGAGAATCATAAAAGTGCGGTGCAAATGCAATTGCAAATGCAAAATATGGTGCAACATGCAACCAGACCAACATGCACATGCCAGAAAACATGCAATAAAATGCAAAAGCATACAAACATGAGTGATTGGTCGACCGGACCGTGGTGGCTGGTAAGACCAAAGAAATGGGTGGATTAGTTCGGGGTAACCAATCCGACCCTAAAGGATAGGTGATCGACTTGGGACAGTCGATCGAACCAATTGAGGATCGGGGATCGGCCCGGGACGGCCGATCAACCCGAAGTGCTCATGCGAACATGCATACAATGCAACAAATGACCACATGCAAAAATGCAACAAGATGATCCATGCACATGCGATGAAACCCCAACGGTCGACGACACGTCGAACTCGTCCTAACGACCTCACATAGGTACCTAGGGTTGACGCACTTGGATGCGCGGCATCGCCGCCTCCGGCTTTGGCGTGGCTATGTGGAGGGTTTCCCGCTCCGATTTCTCGTAGGGAAACTCTCCATCGTTCGTAGGGCGGACTAGCTACAAAGCTTTTCCGCTCTACGAACACCCCGATCTTATAGGACGGACTAGCTACAAAGCTTTTCCCGTCCTCTAAGATCGAACTCAACTAATCCCTCCGAGGAGATTAGGAGCGCCAAAACTGTGGGAAATTGGGATTCCAACCCAACAGGATTAAGATCTAAAGCTCAGAACAGGAAAATCGCTAGGCTACGAATAGGAATTGGCCAACACACAAGATTCCTAACCTATAGCTCACTCTACGTAAATCAACGATCCATCACATAGGCACGTCGACACGCCAACTCACACTAGCGCACGCACCCCGTGTGGGCGATCGAACCCACACGCCTAGACCGGACTAAACATAGGGTCGGCTAAGGGACAGAGAAATCTCACCACCGTGACGGTTGAAGACGCGTTCTCTTGATGCTTGAAGGAGAGCCCACGTTCCGGCGAACCGCCGGTGTTCGGTCCACGTGCCGACACGCCTCGCAATATGTACCTCGTCGAGCATGCAGGGAACGAGAAAAAGACTCAATGAGGGCAAGAGACACACCTCGCAACAAAACCACGCAAACAAGGGAGGAATACGTGAGGGCGAGAGGTATGCGATGTACCAAAAAAATAATAATAAATAATTTTGGCATATAAAAATATGACCAAAATTCACCTTCGCATTGCATCACGACGGAGTTCGCCACCACCTCGACGATGATGAGGCAGACAATGAAGTCTCCAAAGGAAGTCGGCGACGGAGGAGGTGGTCACCGAGTGAAGGTGGATTGCCGATGAGGGAGCCGAAAAGGTATGCCATGGGTCACATTTTTCGGCCCGAGTGGGTGCTGGTCCGCACATCGCCGGCAAGGGAGCAGCTAGGAAGCACGCCAGAGGAAACTTCTTCGGCGGGAAGAGATGTCGTGGAGAGGGCTCGGCCAAGTAAGAAGGAGGTGGCGCGACCTGCTGAGCGACGAAGCCGGCGGCTGGAGCAGAGAAATCCGGCAGCTGGAGGAGACGCCAGCGAGCTTGTCGGCGGCATCGTCCGCCAAGGGAGAGGAGGACCTCGACGTGGGCTTCACAAAAGGGGCTCGACCAAGGAGTCTCGCTGTCGGGATGAGACGACAACGAGTTCGCCGGCGAGGAACGCCGGTCGGCGGGGCTTGAGCGCGAGGAGACGATCCTGAGCTAGGGAATTTCGCGAAAACGGGGCTGTCGGCTGGCTAGGTTTCGCGATTTTTTTTTTGCTGCAAGAGGGAGAGAGGGTTAAATGATATTATATAAGATAATTATAATATTATATATATAATATATATATATATATATATATATATATATATATATATATATATATATATATTATGTAATAATAATAATAATATAATTATCCTTCACGTATTTTTAGTCCGTGCACGTACTTGCAGCGAAACAAATGTCCCTCTTGGCTAAAATCGATGTTTCGGATTCAATGGTGCAGACCGTTTCGTCATCCGGGGTCGTTCGGGGCTGTTCGGGCCACTTTTTGAGCAATTAGGCCAAAAAGAATAATTCGCATATTTTAAGCCCGCCCGCGATGTCGTAGCAAAATGAACATCCTCCGTAGGTAAAATCGACGTCTCGGACACAATCGTGTGATCTGTTTCGTCGTCCAGAGTCGTTCGAGTGACTTTTGACGATCGGGCTAAAAAAACGATAATTTCCACAATTTTTACCCCGCCCGCAAAGCCGTAGCAAAATAAACGTCCTCCCTAAGTAATATTGATGTCCCGGACACACTCGCGTGGTCCGTTTTGTCGTTCGAGGTCATCTGAACAAGCTCGCATGTGGATGGGCCAATTTGAGCTAATTTCTCGCACGACGCATCGAGTAACACCTGTCGGCCTGACCAAAGCTATCTGATGTGTGAAATGTCGACCGCCTTCGCCTAGCGAAAGCCAAAGTCTAACAGAATGACCCCGATTGTGTGCCCCTCAACACACACTGAAAGGTCACAAATGGATGTCTGGAGCTACGGGTGACTTATTTGCATAAAGTACGATCCCGATGCGCTCGAGCGGACCTCCCACACATGTGATATATAAAATAATAATAAAAAAAATGATGCCAACAAAGGACCCCCAACAAGTGTGGTGTACCGCTGAGGCACAGTGCACTTGTTGGAAGCATCCTTAAAAGAGAGCATCTCTTGGTAGTCGATGTGACATCCCAAGAAAAGAGTACAAGAAAACCTCGACCAGGCCAGATAGACTGGACATGGTATGGTCAAGAGTGTGGCTAACCTTGCATGACCGGTCAATCGCCAGAAATAGGTTCAGAGGCCGTAAAGGCATAACCTAAAAGGGTGGTTCAGAGGCCGTAATGGCATAACCACAATACTAGGTTCAGAGGCCGTAAAGGCATAACCTATGGGGGTGGTTCAGAGGCCGTAATGACATAACCACAATAATAGGTTCAGAGGCCGTAAAGGCATAACCTAGGGGGTGGTTCGAGAGGCCGTAGAGGCATAACCACAAAGAATCCCAACCGAGCCGGAAAACTCGGGCAGAGTTGGGGGTGGTGGTCGGTAGTCGAAGTGCGTCACGAAGGCTCGGCGAGCGGATAAGCTGGACATGGTATGCTGAGAAAGATTTGTCGACCTCATTCGAAACGGCAATCGATCGTCGACCTCATTCGAAACAACGAATCAATGAAAATCCGTACGACCACATTCAAACGGTAGGAGAGAAGGACCGACGGCGGATAAATGGACATGTTTGGTCAGGTTTGCGACCTCATTCGAAACGGCAATATCAATCTGTTTGACCTCATTCGAAACAACGGAATCGATGAAAACCCCATACCCGACCACATTCGAAACAGTAAGGGAGAAAACTCAGTCATCTCGTGTGACCAAATCTCCTGTTATGTTTCCTTTGAAAGAGACCGCAATTGCGAGTCTATCGATCTCCTCGAGACGAAACACCCATCACTTTAATCGGGTGGCTATAAAGCACAACATATCCGATCGGAGGTGGCGATCAAACCAATGAGTATAAAGTATGGTTGACCCAAAAGAAAAAAGAGAGGTGGTTCGGAGGCCGTGAAGGCATGACCAAACATAGTGGTTCGGGGGCCATAAAAGCATAACCACATAAATAGGTTCGAGAGGCCATAAAGGCATAACCTAGGGGTGGGTTCGGAGGCCGTAGAGGCATGACCCAAGGAAAGTACGAAGAAGAGATACTCTCGTAAATGAACCGGCCCAAAAGGGACATATGGTCCGAGAAGTATCGAAAGGCTAATGAGTCGGATACGACAATATGTCCTCATAAGAGCTGACTAGAGCGCCATATAGCTCGAGAGGTGTCGTATCAAACGACTACATAGCCAAAAAATAAAATGTCAAAAGACAGGATGTCCTCGTAACAAAGCCGACTAAAGTGTCATATGGCTCGAGGAACATGGCTAGAAAGCCGAAAGTGTCCGGAGACGGGATACTCTTGTAAATGAACCGGCCCAAAAGGGACATGTGGTTCGAGAAGTATCGAAAGGCTAATGAGCCGGATATGACAATATATTCTCATAAGAGCTGACTAGAGCGTCATATAGCTCGAGAAATGTCATATCAAACGGCTACGGGGCCAAAACGTCAAAAGACGAGATGTCCTTGTACAGAGCCGACTAAAGTGTCATGTGGTTCAAGAAACATCAAGGTATATGGCTATGTAAAGCCGAAAAATGCTCTCATAAGAGAACCAGTCGAAATGGGCATGCGGTTCGAGAGGCCTCAAAGCCAAATGGCTACGAAACCCGACGTGCCTCATAATAAGGTCTTATCATCAAGGGTCGGACAAGTGAAGGCAATAGTGCCGTTGATCGAAACATCAAATGATCAGAAAGGTATATATCCCGATCGAGGTGGTCCATGAAGTATGTATCCTGACTACACATCAAGTAAAGTAGGAGGTATGTACTCTACTTCACATATCAAATGGCACAGAAGGTATGTATTCTGGCTAAGCATCAGAAAGGACAAGAGTTATGCATCTTGCCTACACATCAAACGAGCAATCATATGGCGCAACAGCCTGAGGCAACATGCTCAAAGTATAGTCGGATGTCAAAACGCTCCGAAAGAACATGGATCGGTGTTAAAATCGATACGACATGTGACTTGACGTGGTGGATAGAACCAACCGAAGTAGTCGAAAATATCAAATAGGACAGGGGAGGTATCCTGCCTATGCACCGAATGAGCGACCATATGGCTAAAATAGCCCGAGGTATCATGCTCGAAGTATATGTTGGATGCATAGAGCGCTCCAACTAAACATGGATCGGCGGTAAGGCCGATGCAACATGTTACTCGATGTGGCAGACAGAACTAACCAAATAATCGAAAGAATTAACGAGGTTAGGTAACTGAAATGGTCTAACCAATAAAGTGCTTTTATGTAAGCACTAGCGAGACAAATCTCGCAGGGGATTCTCCCATTTAGCAAATAATTATGCTTGGGAGGCATCAAATATCCCGGTGTAGACATGGATCAACCGAGCGGCTGATACAACATGTCATTCGATGAGGCGGACCAAACTAACCAAGCCGATCGAAATATCATCGAGGTGGACTCACAAGTCCAAATGTAGAGTGCTTTAAGCAAGCACTAGAGAAATAAGTCTCGCTAAAGTGGCCCTCGAAAACTAGCGAAGTAGTTGTCGGCGAGGAGAGCTCGATGGATATTTCCTGCAAGAACGAGCTAAGGCAATTCCTGTCAGGGACAATACCGAGGCGAACATCATGCCTCAGAAGTGCAACTGACTAGCGACATGGATCGAATAGAGAATAGACAAAGTCTAAAATCGATACAACATGTCGCTCCAACAAGGCAATGAAAATTGACCGAGTCAAAAATATCAAAGAGGGTGGATGGTCAAAACATACCAACCCTATACGATACTGCTACCGGAAATTTGGTAGAATGAATTCCAATGGGGAATTACCACAATATCCAAGAGTGGTTGGTAAAAAAAATATAGCATTCCAACCGCATGGGTGCATGGATCTCAGACCAACCCAAAAACATCCTCCTAAGAGGGAAAATGCCGCACTCATTTGAAATGAGCGGGAGACTCTAATTCGGACCCACACAGGGTGCTCGACCGAATAGAGGAGTCGAGGAAAGAAGTATGGCTTTCTCGCACAAAAGAGGCATCAATCGAACTTGACCTCAGTCAGTCGAGACACCTTAGAAAGGTTGGGCAAAATAGAGAGAACCAACCAAAATATCCCAAATGATATTTAGCCGGAAGACCAAAACATATCCCTTAAGAGGGAATACACCACACTCATCTGAAGTGAGTGGGCCCAAGCATATCCGTAAAAAGGTGCTCAGTTCGGATCCTATGTAGAATGGATAACCGAACAAGAATGCTAGGAAAGGGCATGACTTTCCTGCATAAGGCAAATATCAATCGAAATTGACTCTTGTCAATCGAGATATTGCGAAGGTTAGCTAAGCAAGAAATGATAATCATAATTGCAAGATATAATAACCATAAAGCTATGCTCAAATCCTCCAAAAAGAGGGTATCTTCCACTCTCACTGTGACGAGAGGGACAAATGTATCTACCACACTCATTTATGATGGGTGGGACACCCTTGCTCGGGTCCGCTCGAAGCGAGGAACCGAAGAGAAAAGATAAGAGAAGTACTTGGCTTCTCTTACACCGATTACTGGTTGCGCCAGGTATAAGCCGCTCGTAAGACTTCCACTTTATCTGTTTAGCAATTCAGCAATCAGTTTTAAGAGATGCACAAGACCTCTCTTACTTGCAATGAAGCAAAGGAATGGGTGGGTGTACAGTGTCGTACAACATACCCACAAAGAAGGCTAGTCAACTTCCGAAGGAAGGACTGTCAGGAACCCGAAGGTCAACACATAAAGTGTACAAGAAGGTGGGTAAAAGCCCACAAGATGGCAAGCCTTTCTTCCGAAGGAAGGGCCACCGGACCCAGAGGGTCGCCACATAGTACGTAAGGGTGGTGGGTGAAGAGTCCACACACAAGAAGGAGAGTCAACTTCCAAGGAAGGACTGCCGGACCCAGAGGGTAGACGCATAAAGCGTAAAGATGGTGGGTGAAGAGCCCACAAGATGGCAAGCCTTTCATCCAAAGCAAGGGCTGCCGGACCCAGAGGGTAGACGCATAAAGCGTAAAGATGGTGGGTGAAGAGCCCACAAGATGGCAAGCCTTTCATCCAAAGCAAGGGCTGCCGGACCCAGAGGGTCGACGCATAAAGCATAAAGATGGTGGGTAGAGAAGTCCACACACAAAAAGAGAGTCAACTTCCAAGGAAGGACTGCCGGACCTAGAGGGTCAACGCATCAAGCGTGATATAATGTGGGTGTACGGTATGTCGTACAACATGCCCACAAAGCTATTGAGAGCCTTCCATGCCATTTATATATTTTTTTATTGGCATTAAATATTATTATTATTTATTATTCCCAACATAAGTCGTTATGGGGAACGATTTGGCGTGACATGCCAACTCAATCTGGTAAGTGGAGCTCTCAAGTAAGCATCCTAGACTCATGACCAGATATACCATGCAAAATATGAGATTTGCAAAATTCGAGTCCGAGTGGGATTTTACTTAAGTACTCTTCCCTAGTCCCTATCCTTTAATTATTTTCACCCTTAGCCTAGATAGGCCTCGTCGTTCGTATCCGGGTGTAAAGAAAATGTTTTCATTTTGGAGATGTCTTTAAATCCATTACTAATTTATCAGTCATCCCAATGTCACTTAAGCAATTATCTGAACCTTAATATTCTAAGGATCTTACCGGGAGAATTTTGAAATCAAAAGGTTCTTTATATCGAAATTTTTGATTTCCCACTCACCTCGAAGCTTCTTCTCAGGAGTGTTGATCATTTTTTTTTCAATCTTTTTTTCTTTTTTTTTTATTTTGAAGCCTTTCACACTTTTTTTATCTCTCCTGAGAATTACTATATCTGGTGAGCTTCTTTTTGTTATAAAGTAATTTACTCTGACTCAAAAATCTCCTGAAGAAAGATTCTTAGAATTTTATGGTACATTACTTGTCAAGCTTCCATCGGTCTAGCTGAATGGAAAAGTAAGAGATCTAAATATTCTCTGAAACTACTCACATCTCAATGACACCCATCTAGTCACTCTGAGGTGTTCTCAGGACTTAGGTGAAAGTTCATTAAAGTAAGGGATTCGGTCATCAAGTCATAATTCAAATCCCCTGAACCATAAAGATCGAGCAAATCCTAAGAAGGTGCATACATGGTCCGGCTTAAACCCATCCTCGGGATCTATCATAGATTCGACCTCGAGAAACATCGAAGGAAAATCCAAGATAAGATCAACTAAGGAGCACCGTTCCTTTCGGAAGCGTCTCAACGGCCTCTGTAAATGGAGCCGAAATATCAAGAGGTACAGGGATAAGAAGCCACTGTTTCTTGGTCAAGGTATATCTCGGTTAGATAAGCAGTGAGGTCTAACCGGTAGTGTCGGATATCGAGGTATCCCGATGAGTCATGGACTGATTTATCATGACAAAGTGTTTTAATCAGTTCAACATGAATATTAACATGATGATAAGAATCAACCAAGTCAAACAAAATATCCATGAGGTTGGATATAGGAGATGAATCCATCTCACAGTGATGCTTTCTCACCAAGAGCAGACTAAAAAGTGAATAAGATTCTAGATGGGTGAGGCACCAAATCCTAGTCAGGTGTAAAGTAGACTGACTAAGTCAAATGCTAGACAAATAAGTTGGCCTTAGCAAAGAAATGCTCTCATCAAGAGCTTAGCCAAAAGGCAAACATAGCTCAAACTGAATGAGGCACTCTCAAATAGCACGAGGAGATGTGCATCACGGCTAAACATGGATCGACTAAGGCTAGCAAAATGGACTAGTCAATACAACATGTTATCAACAAAAGATTTTTTGGGGTGTCCCCCAATCGAAGTATAAAACTTCAACTATAGCCTTGCTTAATAAATGAAAGAGGTCGAATAAAGCACTCTTCAAAGCAAAGGCAAGTAAACTCCTCGCTGTCAAATGTGGAAAGTCATTCTACATGTAGCGTCGGAATATCAAGAGACATGGTGGCAAGAATTTGTCTAACCCAATGAGTATTCGCCGAAGTACGGCGATCAACTTATGTCCTCGAATAAGGAGGGAATCGACGGGGTATGCCCTGGATCTCCTTTATCGACATAAGACAGATTCATCTAGCGCGATGAAGAGGAAGCCACAAAATTTTCCTCGTGATTACAGGAAAGAGTTAGCACATCAAATATGGGCAAAAGCCACTCCAACATGATCATCAGTGATACCTGGCACAACATCTGGCAAGTGGCACTAAATACCACGCCAAGGGTTCCATGCAACTCCTCGGCGGGTCTCATGGCCTGCACAACAGATGGCAAACATCCAGATCTTATAGTGGACTGAGAAGTATATCTCGGTCTCCTACTATAAGGATCGTGGGGTATGGTAAGTAGAGGAGTTCTTACACAACATGCTTAGATATTTCAGAGATCTAAGCAAGGAACTCATCTTAAGAAATTGGACCTTATCCTCTTAAAGAGGAAACTAGAATCTCAACAGGTAAAGAGACCTGCGGCTAAGTCAGCCACTATGGTTGCAGCAGTCTGTTCCTATTCTTCTGGACGCCCTTGCCTAATGTAGGGACAGGCGAGACCTCAGAGAAACCAGAACAACTGGGGCTGGGACAATCGTCAAACCAGCAAAAACATTTCCACTTAAATAGGAAGATGCTCCTACGATCTTCTAACTCAGAGAACTCGTGGTAGCAACAACAGTACGGACTGCAAGGTGAGAATGACTTGCATCCGGAGGAGGGAAGAATCCCAAGAGAACCTGACTGGAGTGTAGTCCACATAACCAGACAGAGGAGAGAAAATGATTTTCAGCTAATGGAATTTGGGCGTTATCCTGTGCTGAATCGGAAACAAGTCATGGCGGGGACATGGTCCACATCGTCAGAAGATGAAGAGGTGATTCTCAGCGGATGGGATTTAGCACCATCCCGGGCCAGAACCAAAACAAGCCATGACATCGACATGGTCCACAACGTCGGAGGACGAGAAATGTGATTCTCAACCTTCAAGATTTAAGTATAAATCTTGGGCCGGAACCAAAATAAATCACGGCGGGGACGCGGTCCACACCGCCAGAGGACGGTACCATAACTGGTAACTCTAGCACTCTTACATAATGCAACATCCGTGAGGATGGAAATCCTAAACATATGGAAGGACTAAAATAGAGGCTAGTAAGCAGGAAAGAGCATTATAGCGTATCGCCATCTGGCACTAGTCCTTTCCTTAAAGGAAAAGTAACACCAATGCGGGTTGCTACAACGAAAGTAGTACTACATGCACAACTCCTTTTCAAAGGGGGGCACGTAGCAAATGTCCAATGAGGACGTGGTCCGCTCAACGGGGACAGTAGCAAACATGACTCAAAACGGGGGCCGAAGGCACCTCCTAAACGGGAGTCAAAATGGGTATAGAAACCTGATACAAGCAATGCTGCTAAATTTGCAGCAATCTATTCCTGGTCCTCATGGCCTTCCTGCCTAATCGAGGGACAGGTGGATCCTCAGGGAAAACTGGAACAGAAAGAGAGTCGGGACAAATGTCACAACGACGACAGTAGTGACAAACCTACTGCTAAAAGAAAACTCACCTGCCTATGGCAAGGACACATGTGAGAACACAGAGGGACAAGTCTAGAAAAGACCGTCAGGTGCGGCGGCGCAGCGCTATCGAGCGTCGTCCTCTTTTTGCAAAAGAAGTGAACGCGACGCGAGCCACCACAGCAAAAATAGCTAAATGTGTACGACTCCCCTTTAAAGGTGGAGGACACGGAGGAAAACGCCTCAGATAGCGCAGAAACAACTCAATATGCACGTCTCCCCTTTTAAAAGGGAGGGCATAGAGCAAAACGTCTGAGAGAGCGTAAGAACAACTCAATATGCACGTCTCCCCTTTTAAGGGGGAAAGCATAGTGAAAATGCCTCAAATGGCGTATGAAAGACTCAATGTGCACGTCTCTCCTTTTAAGGGGGAGGGCATAGTGCAAATGTCTCGAAGGGCGTAGGATTACGTAAGGTAACCCCACAAGGGTGCTTGAAAGAACTGAAGGTTGTGACACCCTCAGGAGAACAGAAACACTTGGGGAGAGGGGAAAGAGCTCTCCCTGGCGGCAACGATCATATCCATCTTTCTGCTCTTCCGCATAGCAGGGCAAAAAGAGACAATGATAAAAAAATAAGGAAATGTCAAGAAACCAATCACAAAACTACAACGACATCGATGCATGCGATAATGCTGCAACCGAAATGTCGAGGGTGAGAGAAGGGATAGAATGCATCGAGTTGCTACCCCAGCAGCCGACACATGGACTGAAAACCAAGGTCTCACAAAAGGCTCAAATGTGACTCGAAGGAAGAGAACCAGGTCACGATAATATGAGCGAAACTCCAAGTATGGATAGAGGCTATAACCCCAGAAAAAGCGAAGCTCCAAGTATGGAGAGAGAGACTCATCCCCAGCGGAGTCGCTAGTTTTGCGAATACACTGGGATCCGCAAGACTCATAAGCGAAAACTCCAAGTATGGAGAGAGAGACGCATCCCGCCGGAGTCGCCAGTTTTGTTTTCGCCATTCTTTTCTCTTTTTTATTTTAAAAGGAGTCGCCAGTTTGTCGATCGTCGTATACCTCCCCTATTCGAATAAATCTCTCTCCCGAATCAAATAAGTGATTCGAAGAGGAGAGGAACCGATTAAGAAGGGACATACGACAAAGTGACAAACAAGAGAAAAGAAAAACATGGAGAGTCTACGTGCGATGAACCTCGCAAGGATAAGTCAAGCATGTCCGCCCAAACAAGATCGGGCAGAGGCACCTTGAACCAATATCCGCGAAAGAAGTATCTACGTAGACTACCCATAACCGGAGAGTCGAGTGTATGTACGTGTTGCGGGGTCGAGAGCACTCCCGGAGGAACGTATACCTCTCGGTTAATTACATCTTGGGGGATACCCAAGAATACTCTCGATAAAAGGAGTTTCGCTTTATATTATCATAGACCTGGGGTATAAGCAATCAAAGGGAGATTACTCCGTGTGGGAAAGTCTCGACGCTTCAAAGCTCTCGCTAAGCCATCAGGCAGAGAGTGAGACTCTCACATCCCAAATGGGGCCGCGGCTCATCGGCATACGAAACCCACGGAATAACCTAAATCATCTTGACGGGGGTATCCCAACACGTCAAAGCACGTCCGGGCCATAAGGGCGAGAGGACAAATCGTCGTATCCCGAACGGGCGGCGGCTCATCGGCATCGGGCCGTCAAAATGATATCAACGAAGTCGAGGAGCGAAAGGGCTCAACAGGGGTAGTTAAAGGAAGAAAGGAGTAATCCTAAAGGGGTAGAGGTAGCCAAGTCGAGGTATCACAAACCCGTCATCCAAAGCAGTAGGACCCTAAGTCTACCCGAACGTGAAGGTAGTCGACCCAACACATCCTGAGATCCCTGGTCAGCAATCCGAGAGTTGCAATATCCACGGGGACTTCGGTAGCCCTAAGGTCAAAGGAAGGAAACTCTATCCTATGACTATAAGCTGGAGCTCCAAGAGGTGGGTCTTACACCTGCCAAAGTGACAAGATGCCTCAGGAAAGGAAGAGAGATGGAGGTTCAGTTACAAAGCTGCAAACGCTCCAAACAAAAGGACTTACACCCCGTCTGGGTCGGGGAGCCTTCTAACACCCTAGGCGCACTAGCCAACCACCTATAAAGGTATGCTGGGCCAGTCAGATTGGAGCAGCACGAGGACTCCTTGGGACATGAAAATATGAATGCAGTTATCTAGAGCGGTCCTTAAGTAATGTGGAGGCCCTATTAGTATGATTTGGGTGATAGCCATGCAATGCAACCCATTTAAAATCCGACCCGAAGGCCATGCAAGAAAGTAAAAGTGCATATTTTAAAATCTTGAATATTTTAATCCTAAAATTTATTTATCTTGAATATTTTATTAGGATTTTTAACATATAAAGTTTACAATTTTAGGGTCCTTAAAGAGCCTAAATGATATCGTGAAATCCCAGATCACAGAAAAAAACAAGGAAAACACATGCAGGCATGCAAATATGCAATAAAAGCAAGAAAGAAAGCACTCCATAATAAAATAAAAGAGGCCAAAATGCCAGCTGGACCGGCAACATAATCCGAAAAAGAAAAATGCGGTCGGACTCCGCATATACATGCCCGGTCCTAATTCTATACATCAATATAAAAATGCGAATTAAGATACGGGGCACGAGCATCGCGCTCCTAGTCCCCTCCATGTGGTTCCTACGCCAAACGCCTTGGAACCCGTGCCCGTATCTTATTTCTGCTACTGAGACTCTCCTAGACTCTAAAAGTACAAAGAAAAATAAAAAGACTCGATCCTGCATGAAAACAAGTGTTAGCGGGAAAGCTCACATGCAAATGACGTATAATGAGCCATGCTTTATAAATGGGGGATTAATAGCACCTGCAAACAAAAATGTCGAAATCATCACTTGCTCCCCCATAGCGGTACATGTGTGTGTGTATAAATAAGCATTGCTCCCTGCAGAAAAGCGCCCTAACACACTACCATACATATGAAGCATGCAATCACATCACAGGCAAAGTGCAGAAGAAAGATACCTGGCTAGGGCAACCAATCCATCAAAGAACAATAGCCAGGCATCAAAAAGACTACCTAGCAACCTAAGTCCTAGCCTAGCACACCATCTAACGAAAGTGCACAAACCTAGTGCCTAAGTGCGGGGTAAGTCTGGGTATAGTATGACTTTGACGGGGTCGTCATACCGGCCCCATCCTAAAGATCCGAAGGATCTAAAGGGCGTCACGAAGAGGGGTGACACAAGTTAGATCCAATGGATCCTTAGCACAATCATACTTGTGCCGATCCCGATGACTTAATTCGCATTGCTCATTGGGATCAACCCAACAAGCAATGCTCGTTAAGGCATCGCGACCGACACATGGTCACTCTCCTAATGAGTAGGACAAGTCGTCGAAGAATGGTAAGCAAACAGTCATGCAAGAAGCCCACATTGTGATTGCTCGACTGAAGTACGAAACAATCACAACGGGCACCCAAAAGGGCAAGCACACACATCATGCAAAATGCAAGGATGTGTTGACCTCATTTTTGATGAGGTCTTCTCTTCCCTCTTTAGTGTTTAGGATCTAGCCTTAGGCTTTTCCTTTGACTATCCTAGAGGACTAGAATTGGGACCCATCCCTTAGAAATTTGAACCACTTCTTGCCTCCCTGAAAACCCCACAAGCTTGATTATAGACCCCTAATCACCTAGAGGGTTGAAATCAAATGTGGAGGTTTAAAGGATGAGTTCCCTATGGGACTCTTTGGCCTTAGGACCACCCCGGGTGGCTCGGTCCAGTGAGGGTTGACTTACACACTCACTACACTCATACTCTACACTCTCACACACATAATTCAAATCCTAAAACCACACCCATACCCAACTTGACTCCTTGACTCATGTAGGTAATTCATATGGATGGACCTTAACCCCTAAGCCCCTGGTTAAGAGGGTTAGGAACAACATACTGAATGCCTCAAATGAGTCCTCCTATGGCTCTTATAGGCTTAATATGGCTTCATGGCTCAATCAAAGTGATTCCATTCCACTCATATTTGATCAATCTTCTTTTTTCAAAATTTCAATTTTCGACCCGGGGACCCTACACCCATCAAACCTACTAAAAGCCCTTAAAATTGCCCAAATCCTCCAAAATTTCCAAATCACCCAAAATTCCCCAAAATTAACCTTGAACATTTCCTTACCAATCAAATTGATCATCCATAGCCAAAAATACCAAAAATTCCAAAAATACCCCCAATACCCTCCAAATACCCAAAATGCCCCTCTTAGCCAAAAAATCCAAAAATTCAGAAAATTCCCAGAAAATTCTAGAAAATCCCAAAAACTCCCAATTTCATTTTGTCCAACTATACCATGGGCCATTTTTGTCAATTTACCCCACTTTTACCAAAACCCCCAATTTAGCCCATTTTTAACCCAAGTGAACCCAATGTCAAACCAAATCTACCCAATTGACCCCAATTTTGGTCCAATTCAATTCTAAACTTCAATTTAATATTCAAAATATCAATTTATACCAAATCCAAGTCCAATTTGATTGACATTTGAATCCAATTTCACTTTTGACCTTAAAGTCCAATTTGGACCCATGACCCAAACTTAGCCCAAACCAAACCAATTCAACTCCAATTAACCCCAAACCTTTTCTAAACCTTCCCTAACATCCCCAAAAACAAAACACTAACATAATTTGCCCAAAATTTGGACCCAAACCCTACTCAAATTCAACCCAAAACCAAAAAGCCCAATTTTGACCTAAACCCAAACCTAACCCAAATAAGCCCAAGTCCCAAAACCAAAACCCAACCAAAGTTAAAACCTCTTTGAAACACTCCCATAAACATTTCCCAACATTAATTTTACATCAATTTCAACCTTAGCCCAACATTGGCCCAAATTAGCCCAATTTGACCTACATTGGCCCATTTACCAAATGAACCCAAATTCAACCCAATTCAAACCCAAACCACCTCAAATTCATTTCAAATCACTCATGACACATCCCTAAACCAAACCCAACAATTATTTGGCCCAAACTTCTACAAAGTTTCCATCCATGAATTCATTCTTAAACCTAAAGGCTCATTCCCTTAAGCCTTCCTAAAAGCCCATCCAAAATGATTTCAAAAAGCCCAAAATCCATCTTGAAGCCCACATGACAATCCTCTATCAGCATCCATTTGATAAAACCATCTCCTAAGTTCTAAATCCTCGATGAAATAATTCCAAATCAAGCCATATGCCAAATCCCATCAAATCACCCCTAAATTACCAAAATTTCTAAAACCCTTTTCATGTAAATGACCAAGCTTTGTCCCAAGCCACATGGAGCCATGAGCAAGCCATTTACAAGCCATATGAAGCCATGGAAGGTTTGACATGTGACCAAGCCATTAATGGAAAAAGGAGGGCCCCCTTTCCTAATCCTTCATTAAGCCTTTTTAACCATAACCATGTCACACACTAAACCAAGTTTAGCCACCTCACCATGGATGGAGACTTCACCACTCCATGGCGAATGACCCAACCGATCCCCCGGCCCAAAATCCGACCATGGGAAGGTGAACCAAGCCCAAATACATGGGTTGACCAAATTGAACCCAAAATGAGCCTCTCCCCATTCCATTTCAATTCAGCCCCTTTACACATGTCAAACTCCGATTGATCGCACCATTGCCAACCCCCGACCCCACCGGTCAAGATGGTGACCAGTGCACGGCCGGCCAGCCACCGTGCCGCCGGAAAACACCATGGCCGAAAGCTCCATGTGAGCCAAAAATTTAATTCTCCCTTGCCGACTTGTCTCAACCCAAATGGACAGCATAGCTCTTCTTCTCCTCACCAGAGCAGCTGATCCCAGCCTTCAAACCCCCCTGGGAAGCCCTCCAGCCATGCCTATTTAAACACCACCTCCTCTCGGCCATGAGAGGTGCTGAACCAAAACTTACTGAAACCCTGCCAAAATCATCCCAGACCACTCTCTACACATAGAGAACTTGATCCCCACTGAAATCCCCCTGCCATTTCTCTCTGCGAGCTCGATTTCGGAGTTGAAATCCAAGCTCAAAACCGGGACACTTCACCACAGTGAGCCAATCTCCAAATTGATTGGTCCTACACCTTCACCAGACCAAGAGGAGAAGTTTCCCAGCAAAAGCCCCTCACCAGGCCAGCCATTGCTCCCAGCCTCCAAGCTTTGTGATCGGCTGTGGTCGAAATCATACCTAGACAATTCACCAGGCCAAGGGACTTCATCTGGAGCTTGCTTGGACCCAATCGAAGGTGACACAACTCTCAGATCGAAGCTTCACTTCTCTGAGCAAAGGTATGGACTCACTCTTCTTCCCGATCTTACAGAGATTCTCCATTTAATTTGAATCAATTTCAATGCATGTTTACCGTATGGATGTGTTCGTCTCTTCAAGACGAATCCATAGAGCATAAGAACACGAAAATCCATTGAGAATCGAGTGAGAAATTAGGGTTATAAGGTTGACAGTCACAGGTTCACACCAGTCGTAGACGATGACCAGGAGCCGTCGGATTACGCGTGTATCGAGCGGACGGCCATGATCGCGCCGGACGGAGCAACGGGACATAAACCGCGGGCCGCGTGGCATCCCAGTCAGATGGCGGCGCCGAATCAGGAGACGACGCGTGGAGCTTCGGAGCTGCCGAGGTTGACGCGGCGCCGCGTGGATAAGTAGGAAAATAAGGAATTTTCTTATTTATTAAATACCCAGAACTTCAAAAATTCATAACTTTGTGTAGAAAAATCCTAAAAATAAAATAAAAATACCCTCTTGCTTAGTGAACAAAGGAGAATAATGTGAAAAGGAAATCAAGTAATTTCATTAAGTATTTTATTTTTAATGATTTATTTACTCTCTGAATTGTTTTAATTCTCCATGCATATAGAAAATTCACTATGACATGAGACCATAGGGCTTTTGAAGCCTCTGAACTTGGGAACATTCCCTAAATTTTCCAAGGTCAGAGGCCATCCTTATGAGAAGTTATTGATTTTTCAAGTTCATGTTACTGTTTTGAGTATTTTAATTCCAATAATTAGCATGTTGAGAAATAAATTCTAGGAAAATTTGGTGATGTTACTTGTTACCGAGAGGGACCTAGGAAAAATAAGTTTTGAGTTAATTCACTTTGAACAACCCTAATTGGCCTAAATTCCCAAAATTGAACTTTAATTAATTAGGGTTAACCATTCATCAAATTAACTTAAAAACAATTCTCCACTGTCCTCTAGGGATAGGAGAACATCACATAAAAAATTGAAACCAATTGGACTTGATTAACCCCACCAAATGGGTTGATTAAGCCTCTTAAGCAAAAATGGGTAAAATTAAACTTTAAAAATTGATAACTCACAAAATACTTTTCAAAAATTCACAAAAATGGTTTTGGAGCCTCTCTGATATCAGAGGAACTTAAGAAAATTAAAATTGTAATTTTCTAAAAAAGTTGATTTTTATCAATATTTTAATATTTTTAATAATTAAAAAATAATAAAAATTATAAAAATATTAAAAATCACCAAAATATCACATTTTGAATTCTAATCATTTAGGAACAAACCAAATATTTTTCTTAAGTCCCTAGGGTAAGATATTGAATTTTAAAGGCTTAATGTAATTTTTAATATTAAAAATGTATTTTCCAACCTTTTCACTAAAATAATTCTAATAAATCAAAGAAAAATCAGAAAAATATAAAATTTATTTCTCTGGACTCCTTGAGGTCAGAGAGATTTAAGAAAAATATAAAATCTATTTTTCAACTTTAATTTCATTTTAAAATTAATTAATGCTCCAAAACTCAAAATAATTCTAATAAATAAAATATAATTCAAAAAATCACCAAAATTAGTCCAAATGGTTCTCTAATCATTAGGAGTGCCCCATAATTTTCTTAAGAACAGAAAAATTCCCTTGGTTATCTTATTCAATTTTCCTTGGAAATCCCTATTTTCTACAAAAAATAATTATATAAATAAATTAAATACAGAAAAATCATATTTTCTCCTCTAATGTCTTAATTGACATGTGAGTGAAGCCACATAAAAATTTCAAATTCATTTAAGCTCAATTTAGTGAGTTATGGAATTATTAAGCTTGAAGGGCAAAAAATGGTAATTAAAATTTTAACCCTTAATTAAAACTTCAGGCTTAATAAAATGAGAGAGTAAAATATTTGATCCTAATCTGATTTGGATGATTGAAATTTAAATAATTAAAGGATAGAGACCCATCAATCATTTTTAAGATTAATTAGAGTAAACTTTAATCATTTAATTAATGAAATTTGGAAGATTAATAAAAATTGAAATTATTAAAATAGGGATATTATTAAGAAGACATTTGTTCTTTAATTTAAGAATCCCTAAATTAATCACCTCAACAATATTTAATTCCTAATTAAAATGATAATTCAAACTCAAGATTTAAAATACTAAAAGACTTAATCATTAAATTAAATTAAAATTAAAGCATTTAAATTAAATCCTTCCAAAATTTCAATTAAATTAATACTTTAACAATTAAATTAAATCATCTTTAAAACATAAAAAATAAAATATTAAATTAAAATTAAAATTAAAATTAAAATTAAAATTAAATTAAAATTAAATTAAATTAAAATTAAATTAAATTAAATTAAATTAAATTAAATTAAATTAAACTAAATTAAATTAAATTAAAACATATTAAATTAAATTAAATTAAATAAAAAAATAAAATCAAATTAAAATAAAATCTAAATTAAATTAAAATTAAAAATAAAATTAAATTAAAATTAAGACTAAACCAAATTAAATTAAATTAAATTAAATTAAATTAAATTAAATTAAATTAAATTGAATTGAATATAACAACACCTAAGACATAAAGAATTCAAAAATAAATCTAAAACAACTTGAACACTATTTCAAACTTAAACCCATTAATGAAAATTAAATTAAATCACAAATCACTTAAACATCAATTTGCCCTCAAAAGCTCTTGTTGTCATAACTTCTAAATGGAGTATTAAGTGAAGTGTTACTTCACTTATAGGATATTCAAATATCCTAATTCACTGAGCAAGATAACAAAACTTAAACTCCTGGATGATTAATTCACTTGTATAATTAAATTCTCTTGGACTTAAAACAATCCTAGAGGTATTGAAAAGATGTTTAAGACTCGTCTTAAGCACTTCCTCAATATGATAGGATATTTATAAGAACAATTAAACTTAATTGTTCTTTGATGAAGAAAATTGTCCTTAAACCAAAACACAAGAACCTAGACGTCATAGGAGATGACTAGCTATAGGATTAGGATCTTGGTAGAAAACCAGAAACCTTGCCCTTAGCTTTTCCTGGGTAATTGCCACAAATACTTAAATGCCTTAACATGTGTTTTAAGTGCAGCTTGGGATGACGGGAAGACCCTCCAGGTACGCTTTTATTTTATTGCAATTTACCTTCTCGCAATTTAATTAATCACATTGCACTTTCTTTTCTTGCATGATAAACAACTGTTGCATGAAAACCAAAACCTTTAGGGTAGTCCCTAAACTGAAATCAAAATTAAATTAAAAAATCATTACAAGATAAAATTCACCGCCACAACATTTCAAAATATAAAACAACTCAAAATTTAATCACAAATAGAACACAAAACTACAATTGCAACTAAATTAAAACGTATCGTTGAATGATCGGGAATACCTCGGATGATGTAACCCACGTGTTGCTAACGGAATTTCCCACGGTCTAAATGAAGGTGTGGAACTCATTCAGTTGAGTTTAGCAAATTCATCTGGACTTAGTGAATTCAATGAAAATAATGGTGCCGAGATGACGGAACCGTGGGATCTTAATCAGTTCTGTTTAAACAACTTTAAGATTTGTTTTAATTAAAATATTAAAAACACTTAGATTTTAAGATTTTCTCTAAACCTAAACACTTCTCTCATCTCCTGATTTATGACTTCTAAAACTAAACCTCAGCAACAACAAGGAGCTTGGAGCATGGTGGGCAGCACGGCCATCTTCGTCAGCAAAACAACTCTACATCAACAAAACTTTCCTTAGAATTAAATAACCAAGCCATAGGACTTCGAGGTAGTTTTCCTAGTGCAACATAAACCCTCAACTCTTCATTAGGCATTTGCATGATCATATCATGTAGATTAAGCCCTAACCGGTCTTAGGACTCCGAGGTAGTCCTTCGTTACGACATAAACCCTCACATCTTCGAGGCTGATTGTATGATTATGTCATACGAATATAAGTCCTAATTAATTAAAATTGGCAAGATTGAAATATAAGATAATATTAAGATTTTCTCAAATCTAAGCCAAACAATAGGATAGTTTGGGAAGTTGCCGAGATTCCTCTTGGATCCTCAGCTTCTCCTACTTCTCTTCCTTTGGACTCCTAAAATAAACTGTTCCAAATTTGATCCATTCCCAATTGAAATTTCCAAAATCCAATTGTTTGAAAACCTTAAACTTTGAAATTCTTGAGAGCAAAACCACTGATCATTATCGAAAGTTTTCTTAAGTGATTCCCGTCACTTAGGATGTAATTAACTATAGGGGCTTGCCCTTATAGGAAACTTTAAGAACCCAGGTAATATAAACCCTGCTTAATTAATTTATATTAAGCAGGGGAATTTGTCGGCTTATAAAATCGGATGTCACAGATCTTCTAGTTTATTTAATTGAGCCCCATTATCAAGCAGTGTGTCTATTCTTCGGGATAGATACACGGTTTGTGGTGCAGTGCTCATTTATATAAACTATTCGGGATGTGAGATCGGTTTGATTTCATATCTTAAAATTTTCAAACTTAAAATTATTTTCAAAATCAAATGCTACATTCTAAATTATATATATTTAAATTAAATTTAAAACCTAAAATTCACCGACAACTTCTGTAGGCGACCCCTTTGCAAAACACATAACCTAAAAATATGCCGACAGGATGCTACATGCAAAGAGAATGCACCAAAGTGGTGATGGTGAGTATACCATAAAGGCAGTGACTCGAAAAGAGCGGGCATGCCGTGAAGGCAGCGGCCCAAAGGATGGGTATGCCAAGGAGGCAGTGACCCGAAGGTGGGCATGCCGTAGTGGCAGCGGCCCGGAGGTGGGCATGCCGTAGCGGCAGCTGCCCGAGCAAATGAGTATGCCGAGGAGGCAGTGACTCGGAGGTGGAATAATTCTCACTAGGGAGAATCATAAAAGTGCGGTGCAAATGCAATTGCAAATGCAAAATATGGTGCAACATGCAACCAGACCAACATGCACATGCCAGAAAACATGCAATAAAATGCAAAAGCATACAAACATTAGTGAACGGTCGACCGGACCGTGGTGGCTGGTCAGACCAAAGAAATGGGTGGATTAGTTCGGGGTAACCAATCCGACCCTAAAGGATAGGTGATCGACTTGGGACAGTCGATCGACCCAACTAAGGATCGGGGATTGGCCCAGGAAAGTCGATCAACCCGAAGTGCTCATGCGAACATGCATACAATGCAACAAATGACCACATGCAAAAATGCAACAAGATGATCCATGCACATGCGATGAAACCCAAACGGTCGACGACACGTCGAACTCGTCCTAGCGACCTCACATAGGTACCTAGGGTTGACGCACTTGGATCTGCGGCATCGCCGCCTCCAGTTTTGGTGTGGCTATGTAGAGGGTTTCCCGCTCCGATTTCTCGTAGGGGAAACTCTCTATCGTTCGTAGGGCGGACTAGCTACAAAGCTTTTTCCGCTCTACGAACACCCCGATCTTATAGGACGGACTAGCTACAAAGCTTTTCCCGTCCTCTATGATCGAACTCAACTAATCCCTCCAAGGGAGATTATGAGCGCCAAAACCGTGGGAAATCGGGATTCCAACCCAGCAGGATTAAGATCTAAAGCTCGTAACAGGGAAATCGCTAAGCTACGAATAGGAATCGGCCAACGCACAAGATTCCTAACCTATAGCTCACTCTAAGTAAATCAACGATCCATCACATGTGCACGTCGACACGCCAACTCACGCTAGCGCACGCACCCCGTGCGGGCGATCGAACCCACACACCTAGCACCGTACTAAACCTAGAGTCGGCTAAGGGACGAGAAGTCTCACCACCGCGACGGCCGAAGACGCGTTCTCTTTATGCTGAAGGAGAGCCCACGTTCCCGGCGAACCGCCGGTGTTCGGTCCACGTGCCGACACGCCTCGCAATATGTACCTCGTCGAGCATGCAGGGAACGAGAAAAAGACTCAATGAGGGCAAGAGACACACCTCGCAACAAAACCACGCAAACAAGGGAGGAATACGTGGGGGCGAGAGGTATGCGATGTACCAAAAAATAATAATAAATAATTTTGGCATATAAAAATATGAACAAAATATACCTTCGCATTGCATCACGACGAGTTCGCTGCCACCCGACAATGATGAGGAGACAATGAAGTCTCCAAAAGGAAGTAGGCGAGGAGGAGGTGGTCACCGGTAAGGTGGATTGCCGACGAGGGAGCCAAAAAGGTATGCCATGGGTCACATTTTTTGGCCCGAGTGGGGGCTGGTCCGCACATCGCCGGCAAGGGAGCAGCTAGGAAGCACGCCGGAGGAAACTTCTTCGGCGGGAAGAGATGCCGTGGAGAGGGCTCGGCCAAGTAAGAAGGAGGTGGCGCGACCTACTGAGCGATGAAGCCGGCGGCTAGAGCAGAGAAATCCGGCAGCTGGAGGAGACTCCAGAGAGCTTGCCGGCGGCATCGTCCGCCAAGGGAGAGGAGGACCTCGGCGTGGGCTTCACGAAAGGGGCTCGACCAAGGAGTCTCGCTGTCGGGATGAGACGACGACGAGTTCGCCGACGAGGAACGTCGGTCGGCGGGGCTTGAGCGGGAGGAGACGATCCGGAGCTAGGACATTTCGCGAAAACGGGGCTGTCGGCTGGCTAGGTTTCGCGATTTTTTTTTTTGCTGGAAGAGGGAGAGAGGGTTAATCGATATTATATAAGATAATTATAATATTATATATATATATATTATGTAATAATAATAATAATATAATTATCCTTCACGTATTTTTAGTCCGTGCACGTACTCGCAGCGAAACAATTGTCCCTCTTGGCTAAAATTGACGTTTCGGATTCAATGGTGCAGTCCGTTTCGTCATCCGGGGTCGTTCGGGGCTGTTCGGGCCACTTTTTGAGCAATTAGGCCAAAAAAGAATAATTTGCATATTTTAAGCCCGCTCGCGATGTCGTAGCAAAATGAACATCCTCCGTAGGTAAAATCGACGTTTCGGACACAATCGTGTGATCTGTTTCGTCGTCCGGAGTCGTTCGAGTGACTTTTGATGATCGGGCTAAAAAAACGATAATTTGCACAATTTTTACCCCGCCCGCAAAGCCGTAGCAAAATAAACGTCCTCCCTAGGTAATATCGATGTCCCGGACACACTCGCGTAGTCCGTTTTGTCGTTCGAGGTCATCTGAACAAGCTCGCATGTGAATGGGCCAATTTGAGCTAATTTCTCGCACGACGCATCGAGTAACACCTGTCGGCCCGACCAAAGCCTATCCGATGTGTGAAATGTCGACCGCCTTCGCCTAGCGAAAGCCAAAGTCTACCGTAACGACCCCGATTGTGTGCCCCTCAACACACACTGAAAGGTCACAAATGGATGTTTGGAGCTACAGGTGACTTATTTGCATAAAGTACGATCCCGATGCGCTCGAGCGGACCTCCCACACATGTGATATATAAAATAATAATAAAAAAAAATGATGCCAACACCATTATATAAATGTGACCTATTTGGGTCTTCCTTGGGTTGGTTGGCCGAATTTATGGAGAAGGGGGAAGTGCTGCTGGTTTGAGGCTTGGATTTTTGCTTCTCTTGTGTGTTTCACATTAGTTGGTAACCTTTTTTGTCTCCTCTACTCTTCTCGGTTTGGCCTAGTGTGGCTTGTGACTTGTGGCTTTGGTTCGTTTTTTCCTATTTAGCATTTCGGCTGGGCACTTATATGCCATAGAATGATTTGATTGCTAACTTAAATGGTTGCTCCTTCTCTTCTTTTCTTTCTAACAACATGTTAGCTTGTTGTTATAGCCTTATTTGGGAAAGTTTATTATTTGAAGCATGTTAAGAATAAAAATGTGGGCATGTGGTAGGTTTGATTTTAATGGCAAGCTATTAACTCCTCTAGCAAATGTTTTGAATAGGGCTCTTCACTTACTCTTGTTGTTATGAATTATAGAGGAACCTTTTGATTCTTTTATACAAACTTGGGGCTTGGTTTTTTCTCCTTGTAGCTTTCCCTTAAAAAAAATTACATGCTAGGAAGAGATTTAATTAAATTTGGAAAAGTTCTATGCTTGTTCTCATGTGAAGCATATGGTGGCTCTATGTTTTGAATATGTGGAAGTTTAGTACTTGGGCTCTTTGTATCTTAGCCCTTTATAAAAGCATGTTAAATGGATTTGGAAAGTTTTTATGCTTATTCCTGCTTGCAAGCATGTGATAGTTTCATGGTTTGATATATAAAAGGCATGAAGATATTATTGTGGTCCAAGATTGACACTTTCTCAGTTTCAAGCCAAGGCTATGTTTCAAAAAATATATATTTTATTTATTAAGCTTTTGGAAAGCTTGCTTTAGCTTGATGTTGGGCTTTGATTCAATCATGGCTGGGCTTGGTTTTAGCTTTATGTGGCTCGGTTTTTGAATCTTGTTGTCCCCCTTTTTCCAGTTCAGTGCTGGGTTTGTTTTTAGCCATGTGATGGCTCGGTTTTTGTTGAACCCTGTTGTGTTCTATGCTGTAACTTAGTGTTGGATTTGTTTTTAGCCATGTGATGGCTCGGTTTTTGTTGGCCCTGATGTGTTCTCTGCTGTAACTTAGTATTGGGCTCGGTTTTAGCCTTATGTTGGCTTGGTTTTTACCCCCTGATGTATCCCTATTTTAGCTTGGAGCTGGACCTATTTTTAGCCTTGCTGTGGCTCGGGTTTTGGTCCTATGTGGGCTCGGTTTTGCTCCTGTGGTACCTCTTGCTCTGGCTTTGTGTTGGGACTGCTGTAGCCTGAGGTTGGCTTGTTTCCAGCCTTGCTGTGGCTCGGGTTTTGGTCCTGTGTGGGCTTGGTTTTGCTCTTGTGATGTTGTGCCCTGCCTTGGCTTTGTGTTAGGCTGGCTGCAGCTTGGTGTTGGCTCGGTTCTAGCCTCATGGTGGCTTGGGTTTATGCCTTGTGTTGGCTCGATTTCAGCCTCATGTGAATTCAATCCTATGGCTATTTAATGAATTTTTTTTATGCACTTTTTGATGGTTTGGATATCCCCTTTAGCTTGCTTGTGTGGAGATATTTTTGGAGAGTACCTTTTGGAGGAAACTTTCCTATGTCTTGCTTGAGAAAATTGGAGGTAGTTTAGAGGATTTGTGAGCTTGTCTATTCACTTTCTTATGTATTAAAAGTTTTATTTTGAGACGGTTTTCCTATTTTCCTTGCCTTGGCCGTGAGCTTCCTTGGCTCCCGTTGCCTTGGCCGTGAGCCTCTTTGGCCTTGTCCTGTCCTGGCCATGAGCTTCTACTTGGTTTTATTGGAAGATTTCACACTTGTGAGGCATGATTGAGTTATGAATTACATGGGAATTGGAAAATTTTAATATCTAGGGGTGTGGAAATACCAGTGCGGATTTTCTTAGCTTACTATTATTTGACTTACTGTGTGAGGTTTGGAAAACTTTTCAAACCTTATTTTGGGGTGTCTTAGACTAGCCCACCTACCATTTGGGCCCCGCCTCTTTTATATCAGATTTGGGGGTGGGTTAGTCTCCTTTCCTTCCCCTTTTGCTCTTTGACTTGTGTTCTTTCATTGTTTTTCTTCGCTTTGGTTTTCGTTTTATTTTGGGGCATAGGGTGCTAATGATAAAGGCACACAGGTGGTAGAGTGGAATGATATCCCATCCTACGACACCCGGACCTGCTCCAGGGCCCCGGTGAACCGTAGGATGACGGTATCATTCATCGCTATAAGGCAAGTGGGGCACCCGTACCTTCTTAGGATTGCTACTGATCCTACACCCGACGAAGTGATCGACTTGTGAACAACCTTAATTTTCAAAAATTGATAAGAACAAATACTATATTTACGACAAAAAAATATATTTTCACTACAACCAAATACTGATACAAACTCTCTTTTGTATGCTTGAAATTCACATGCATGCTAAAAAAATATAAATTTTAAACTATATTATAAACTTGGTTATCCACTTGTTGATTATCAGTCTTGGGTTGAGGAACACCCTCCTGAGTTAGGTTTAGTAGGACACCCTTCTAGTCGAGTAGCGGGCTCTATACACTCGGGTGACCGAGTAGCCTTCGACGACCCTCGAGAATAACTACACAGTTTCTGAGCCTAGCCCCGACCCGAGTGCTTGCTATTTTCTTCTGATTTTTCTTATGATTTTCGGATGAAGCACTCGTGGTCCTTTTTTCGGGATTTTCTCGAGGTTTTGATGATTATATTTTGTTTTGTTATTCGTTTTCTCGAGTTTTCTACCGTGATTCATTCATCATCCTTTCTCGAGTTTTTCTGGACGATATTTCTTTTTCTGCATGGCTTTCATTTTGTGTGATGCACTCCAGCCTTCCATATTTAAGAATTAACGAATCTCCCAGGTATACAAGTTTGTTTATATTTACAGCTTGTTACTTTTCGTACATGCTACTGTTCTTTTTAGCACGTTGCACCATACTCTGCTGCATGTTTTACTGTTTTCCTGTGCTATATACCCTACTACACACTGTACAACATTTAAACATACTTGCATAGGATTTAGGAGAACTCGACCATAGGGTCACCTGATTTGGCATTATAACTTGCCACCTTAGAAAACTTAACCGCTTCACAGCAAGGAGCTTGGAGCTAGCGCGGTGGGCAGCACAGCCATCTTCAACAGCAAAACATGTATTCACCAGCTAAACCATTCCTTAGTAATTAAACAACAATCCATAGGACTTCGAGGTGGTTCGCTTAGTGCGACATAAATCCTCAACTTCTTTTTGGGCCTTTGTATAGCTCTGCCGTACAATATAAGCCCCAACTTATTTTAGGATTCCGAGGTTGTCGTTCGTTACGACCTAAATCCTCACATCTTCTAGGCTATTCGTGTGATCGTTTCACACAAATGTAAGCCCTAATTAAATAAAATCGGCAGGATGAAACATTTAAATAATATCTCCTCTAAATCGAAGCCAAACCATAGGATAGCTTGAGAAGTCAGAGGTTCGCCTCCGGATCTCCGACATCCCCTAGTTCTTCTTCCTTTGGATTCTACAATAAAATGTTCCAAATTTGAGTCAATCCCCTTTCACACCTCTTTGTCCGATTTCGTTGAAAAGTTCTATCCTTTTGACCTTCTTGAAGATAATATTTCCTGATTTTTATCGAGAGTTTTCTTAAGTGATTTCAGTCATTTAAGATGTAATTAACTATAGGAGCTTGCCCTTATAGGAAGCATTCCAAACCCAACTTAAAATAAATCCTATTTAATTCTTTATATTAAATAGGGGAACTTATCGGCAAATAAAATGGTTTCGCAGACCAAACATATGTCATATATTTCTTAGTTTATTTGATCGAGCCTCACCCTCAAGTCTTGTGTTTATCTTTCGGGATAAATGCATGACTTGAGGTGTAGTGCTCTTTCATTTAAACTATGAAAAATATGGGGTCAGTTTGATTTCATATTTTTCTAAAAATTATATATATATATATATGTAAATTAAAGCGTCCTTCCGAAGCGGGCGACGGGATTTTGATTCCGGCGACCTGCAGCTTCCTACGGGCACTCCATACCCAAAACAACACCGACACCCACAAAAGGGGAACCCCTACAATAAAGTGATCGTCGTCACGATGCTAATCACAACTACCAGGTGGGTAGTATTCTTGTTGATACGGGGTATTTGGTTAATATTCTGTTGAAAATGGTTTTCCGTAACATTGATCTGAAGACTGATTGGTTGACAACACCGACCGATCAGTGTTCGGATTCTCAAGAAAAAGGAAGGATGCCCTAGACCTCATTGCTCTAGCCATCTCTTGAGGGGAGCCAGAGAAGAAATACAATAGCACAAAGGATTTTCTTGTGGCAGAATCTACACCGAATTATAACTCTATCTTCAAACGACCACTTTTAAATAACCATCGGTTGGGGATTTCTATCTACCATGTGGCCATAAAATTTATGGCCGATAGTCCGGGGTAAATTGGAGTAGTTTAGAAGATGCTATTGCTAGTAGTCTTGAATGTTGACCATGAACCACTTGATATCCAAATCCAGATGGGTCTAGAGACTAGTGAGGTCGTCCTTTAGGTACTTGTGTCTTACGAAGAACTAGGTAATATCTTTCTAAATAGTGAACATTTCAATGCAAGGTTCAGAAACCCACATATACAAATTCTCCAAAAGCACGAGGAGGTGTTTTCTAAAACGCAGTGGAAACGCTCGATGTTTCACTTGACTCTACATGCCACCAGATCGACATCATCCCCTACTATCATCTAGTCCAAAAAATATCTGGTCAGCCGCCAATACTTTGGTCGAGCCAATAACAACAGAGGTACAGAAGTTGTTGAACGTTGGCTGCATTCGTGAAGTCCAATATCTAACCTAGCTCATGAATGTCATAATGGTCAAGAAAACTAATGGCTAGTGGCTGATATGTGTCAACTTCATCAATTTTTTAACGCCGCTTGCTCAAAGGACACCTACCTCTGCCAAAGATTGACAGCTTGGTGGACGCAACAGTTGGATATTAGGAAATGAGTTTCCTCGATGCACATTCCAACTACCATCAGATAGAAATGCACCCGACAGGTGTAAAAAAAGACATTTATTACTGCACACGGCATCTTTGTCTTAATGTAATGCCCTTTGGGCTTAAGAACGTTGGGGTGACCTATCAACACCTCATGAATATAATTTTTTTCTAATAAAAAAAGAAATAACATTGAGGTGTATGTTGATGATGTTCTAGTTAAGAGTAAGACAACCGAAGAACACATTGAAGATCTAAATGATATCTTTGGAACACTAAAAAAATTCAATGTGTGGTTAAACCCCTCCAAGTGCACCTTCTGAGCGTCGAGCAATAGGTTCCTCGATTTTTTATTGACTCCCGAAGGATTGAAAGCCAATTTGGAGAAAATATAGGCGATCTTAGACATGCCTCTAATATTCCACACAAGAAATTTAAACATCACAACAACCTTTGTTCCCTCTAGTTGAGGCAATTAAAGAAGCTGATACTAATTGTATGATTAATGGGGACGAATTTGTTGGTCATATGCTGGAGAATTTAGATAAAGGTAACATGGAGGTTCATGGGAATGATATTCCTACTGCTGGTAATAACACTAGTTTGCCTAAGGATGTTTTACCTACGATGAGAGAAATTCATCATGAAAACTTACTAGTTCATGATAGCTTTCCTTGTTCTACGGAAGTGGTTAACACTAGGGTTTTGGTAAGCCTGTTGTTGATAATATTGACAAGTATCTTGTCCTTGATAGAATTGAACTCGAAGAAGATTGGTTAATCCAAAAATCTTCTAAGAAAAGGAAAATTAAAGGTATTAGAGAGCTTAATTATGTTAATCCTGAGGCAACTCAGGTACAGAAAAATGGCAAAGAAATTGAGCTAAATTTTAACTCTACTCCGTATAGAGTTAGAAACAAGACCAATACCCTTACCTCTCCTGATAACATTATCGTCAACAACCAAATAAGTCAAATTCTTTTCCTTATACAAGTTCTTTTCAATTAATTGATTACTATTAAAAGATTTCAATTCAGGGTGAGAAATGTAGCAGTTAGTCAAATTATGATCAAACACCTACATTTCCAACAGTTTGGAGACATATTCCATTTCTACACTCTGCCAATAGCTAATTTTTGCATCTCCAATCCAAACACAATCATAAAAAGGAAAAGTAACATCCCTTTCAACCATAACACTCGAAACAGAGGGCCTTGAACAATTAAAAGTAACCTGATCAATCTTCCTGAGCGTTCCAAAAATAGCTCCCAAAGAATAAAGAACTTTCATATTAATCAAATGCAATTTCTAACCTGGAAACCGAAACCAGATGGGGACAATTAGAGGTTCTTCCTTAGGATTAAAATAAGTAGCCCACATTATGATTTCCATATTCACCTTTTCAAGCTCAAAACTTTCCTAGAAAATAAAGAAGTGTAATCAAATTCTTTTTCCATATGAATCATAAGATGTATTCCATTGATCAACCCTACATTCCAACGACCTTGAAACTTCAAATCTGTAAAATACTTACAAATAATTTCCATTTTAGGATGAGCAAAGGTGAATTTCCCAACTAAAGTGAACTTTAACGTTCAATAAGAGCCATAGTTTCTTCTTGAAAACAGATCGGGGATTTCCCATTCTTACGCACCGCTTTTTAAATAAGGGCAAAAAAAGAGCTTTCTATCATTTGTTCCTTAAATTCAATTGGAATTAAGAATTCATTAGCATCAATGGGAATCAAAAGCTGACTACCCACCATAATTTTCTTATAAGAAGGCTAGTTTGGCTAAGAAGTCATCATCAAAATTTTGAACCCGACAACAAAGCGATAAGGTAGAACAAATCTAAGGCAAGATGGAAAACACTGAGGAGAGTCCTCAACGAAATACTTCTCAATGAAGCGCCCTAAGAAAGAAAAGCTTCAAGAAGCTACCAGGTATACCACACGATATTGGATTAACCATCATGCACATTGATATAAACAAACATATATGTAATTATATGTTGAATATTCTAATATGACAATCATAATAATCATATATATATATATATATATATATATATATATATATATATATATACACATATATATAGAAGCCGTAAGCATTCTATTGAAAAATAAAAAGGATACAAATGGATGTATGAGAGGACCCCATACAAGCCATACAATACATATCCCAACCAAAAGATCAAGATAGACTCAAAAGACATAAAACATAAAATAAGCGGATAACAAGTAGCTATGGACAAGGCACTTTAGTCCTGCCTCTTCTTCTGTTCTTGCAGCAGAGCCAGATAACAAACTCTGAAGTGTTGTGTCATTGCTAGGGGTGACCATAGTATCGTCCATTAAGTCTCCAATCTGGATAGTGCCCTCAGCCTTCTTCTTCCGCTGGGAAGTGTAAACTTGTCATTCTTCCTCTGGAGACTGGGCATCTCTTTATTGAACAGGGTCAGACAGGTCTACTACCATTGGGGAGTCACAACTACATCTACAATATCAGTAGTATTTTTTGTGTTTTGATCAAAGTTGGCTTCATTAGCATTAGGAAAAACCTGCTGAAAAGCATGTAGGGGAACCTGAGTACCCCCCACAGTGGAAAGACCAACATCTACAATCCTAACACTGTCAGAAACAACAACAAAATTTTGCACATTATCCTCAGCAGCACCATTTTGCGTATTATTCTCCATCAGCATAGTTGGAATCTCAACGACCGCTAACTCAGTATTTGGGACAAGACAAGCATTTACAACAATGTGAGTATTCTTCGGTAGGGACAAGTCATTAACCACAATATCCCCCAGCTGAGTCGGGGAGTGAAGGGAATTAGTAGCAAGAATATGGAGAGAAGACTTAATGTCGACATTTCTGTGGGTCTCATTCAAAATGGGGGCAACCTGTGATTGTGGCTGTAAATGTGGGTGCAATCGGTAGTAAACAGAATTGTTATGGCCGAACATCCGACAGCGAGAAAAATAATGGGGATGCGGGCCCATCAAGATCTCTTGCTAATAACCTTGATGAGGACCAATCCAAATCTCATCAGAAAAAGATTTGGTGATGTCTCATTCGACAAGCACACAAGCTTCAAAAGTCTTAGAGACTTCAAGTATGGGTGTATCCACCTTAAGTGGTTTACCAAAAGCCGAAGCAAGCATGTAACAATGTACCTTGAAGCTAAGAAATGTAACCCAAACCAAAATAATTGGAGACTCCAATTTAGGGTCGAAATCCACCGACCACTTCAAAAGTTTCATAAAACGATTCTCAAATTTTAGAACTTTTTGTGGGAAAATTCTGGTAAAATCGGCAACATTTAAGAGCTGAATAACGATATGACGCCCATCTAATCGTCCAATTCCAATTACTGGTAAGTTTTAAATTATCAAAATATTTGTGGATCAAATCAAGTTTTGGATACCCATAAGTGAATTTCCCAATCAGATAATAGCGACATGCTGAAGCAAGAATATTGGTTTCAGCCTCAGTAAGAAATAAAACTGACTTTCCATCATTCTTCCCTAGTTGTTTGATGAAAGTAAAACCCCCTCCCACCTCAAGCGCATCTTGAAATTCTTGTGGAAAATAGCAAGAACGACTACCTCCTCCGATGCCCCTGGAGACCGCCGCTGCATAGGAGGGAGCTATACCCCAAAACACCAATCAGCCACAAGTCTCCAATACTGGAGCAAAACTCAAAATCAATCACTTGAGCTGGTGAGGATCACCGGAGCCAAACCTAGGGCGTCGGAGCTTCTTCCTCCTGTTCCTCTGTACACGACTACCGGCTCGCAAGTGACTCTTTCTGCAGACGAGCTTCCTTCTCCTCTATTACTCGAAGCCTTAAATGAGGAGCACGAGATGCTCGATTCCTCGCTCCGCACTCACAGACAATGTCGTAGCTGCTCCTGCAATATTCACAATGGCAGCGTCGAAGCTGCTCTCGCAATATTCACAATGGCAGCGTCGGGTCTGTGAAGCCCTTCGTCATCGAGAAAGAAAGACTAGAAGCATAGCAGAGGTGCGTACACTTATGCGAAGCAGGAGATGACCTGTGAGCCCTTCGAGAAATGACCTGTGAGCCCTTCAAGGACTTGTGAGCAAAACCGTCTTCGTCTGGCAGGGGCGTGCGAACCTTCATCATCGGGCACGGCAACAAAGATGAGAATCGATGTCTACGGAGACACACACACACACACACACACACACACACACACACACACACACATATATGCTGCAAGGCTTGGCCTGTTGGTTGTCAGTGTTCACTGTAAGTTACCTCAGGTCAAGGGTTCGATCACCCATAACGCGAGGTTCTCGAATATTAAGCACATGGTGCAGGCACCCCATCATAGGTGCCCGAGCGCAAAAGAAAATTGGTATTTGAGGCCCACATGACTCAAATACTGATTTTTTATAATTTCCTAGGACAGTTTGTGGACTCAGGTGCATGCATATTTTGCATTTCACATTAGTGTAGTGCCAAGGGAATATGAGCATTCATTTTAGATATTTTTGATATTTTGGATGTATTGGAACTGTTTGTTTTGTTATCGGATAAAGGTTAGGTAATTTTGGAAGCCATGAGGTGAATTTTGCCTGCTCATTGAGTCACGTTCATTGTTCATCTTTTTTCTAGAGCTTAATGAGTTGACTTCAAATGGTCTTCTTTGTTAGATATTAACGGCCTTGTATGCAATATAGTCTATTTTGTGTGCAAGCATCATTTGAACGGGTACGACATCATCTGAGGTGAACTGGCCTTGATTTGTATGTGGTCGCATTTGTTTTCCTCGAAGTATTTGATCACATCACTAAATGTTGCATATATAGATGTCAAAAGATCAACATAACTTTAATTGGAGTTATATATTCATATTTCTAAATGGTTTGATTGCTTGCCTTCTTTCTGCATTTAATTCCAAGACATTATTAAATTTTGCATTGATCTTTGAATTGAATGTTCTCCATTGAAACATCTTGAAACCATTTAAGTTTCGCATTCCTCCCCTCCTTCCCCACGTAATTAACATCCCTCCTTTCTCTTATTTCTCTTCTTTTGATACTTGCGCTAGCTTTTGCTATAATTTATAAATATCATGTGTCTGATCTTTTATTGATAAAAATTGAATAAAAAATTCACTCGAGTTTTCTAGTCTTTTTATGTGTTATTTTGCTTGCAAAGGACATCCCTCCTTTCTCTGGTTTCTCTTCTTTTAGCTTTTGCGCTACTTCTACCATGGCCCTGATATTGAGTTATAGTGACAACATTGAATAAAAATTTATCACACTAGTTTTCTACTCTTTTTATTTGGTAATGTGATTAACCATACATATAATCGTCATACATCCATAATTACATTTATTTTATTCATTTCGTAATAGATTACACACATCCTATAATAGTTTATATTGATGAATATTACGTAACTCTTTACATGCTAAGATATCATTATCATTTTTTTATGTGATTATGTTAGGTTGCCATCTATCACTCTATGAATCAGAATTGAGCCACATGTTTCTAAATCATATTTTCATCATGAAATTTTCGAGTAGGAGATCTTAGCCTTAAAAAAAAAAAAAAGAACATTCCAACTCAATAATATGCTCTAAGATAAATCAATTTGGGAAGGATCAAATATCATTAAATAACAAGTAGGCCCTAAAGCATAAAGACTTTAAGCTTATGCGGGCATGGTTATTCCGGCAACCTCTTTAAAACTTAAACATACATTAAAAAATTATTTATCAAGTTCGTTATGACATACATATAAATGCATGCATATCATATTATAAATGTTCTAACTAGCTATCTTTTATATCAACTCTCTTCGTTATAATCAGTTCCATATTAGGCCCCCCTTAAAAGAGAATAAGATCTTTTTAATGTGGTGCTCATATACATGATGTTCATCTTTTATCATGATTCACAATGGCTGTATTCATATTTATTCTCTTTAAAACTTAAACAAACTTGCCAGCTTGCCCTTCAATGGGGATAATCACTATGGATTGTTGATCTTATCATCAGAAAATCATATACACAAATTTCACTAATGTAAATTTATGTGTCATTATTTTCATATATTTCAACCGTTTTTGTTTAATTCAATTTTTATATTTAAAAGTATGTATTTCTACATTAATAATCACATCATACGTATTAGATAATTCAATATTTATTGGATAGTGTAGAAGCTGATATAATCAAGACGCAAGTTAAATCAACATGGAGGAGATTTTTACTTTGCACAAGATGGTTGTATAATATCATGAACTAATTTTGATATTCATATCATAATCTATGACTTATGAATTGTTTAGCTTGCATCATTACAATGAAGAAATATATAATAAAAGAAATTAAAGTTTCATAAAGTATCAAGATGCTATAAATTCAAACAATATAAATTTGTTGTATAAATCATCATTGGTTTAATATGAAGAGATTCTCATCATCAAAATATTCTAAGAGTCCTGGAAAACTTTAGATAAGCACTACTATCGTTTATTCATCATCTCACCAGTGCCTTAACGACAGAATCCAACACCTCAACGCCAAACATTATCAACATTAGAATAAATATCCAAAAGGCAAAGACATTTGCAGCACAGTGAGAGACATTCCTACATCACATTGCAACATCCTGACATGAATAGTTATTCCCTTGGAATTTCATATTCCAAAGCTGGAGCAGGAATTGTATCGGCAGAAGGACTTTAAAAAAAGGTAGGAGCACAGTCTATGAGGAACATTGGATAGTATAGAGTCAATGTTAGTGTCTAGTGTGAGTGTGTGTGAATGAGTGAGAGTGAAAGAAGGATGCTTGGCTTAGTGAAGCAAGCTGAAGGAGAAGGAGAAGGAGAAGGAGAAGGAGAGGAGGGCTTGATCATTCCATACACTGTTTGAAATTTGGGTTCTGTTATTTCTTAACCATTTCTTTGCCAAATCTTTGTACAATCTTATTATTATGGTGACATGAAAGTGCTTTGTGTTTACATTGTGAAATCATTCTAGGCTAAAGGTTTTCTTTCCTATGAATGTTTTAAAAGTTAAATTTGGTCTATTATAAGGTTTTCAAAATTTAAATCCAAAGCTTGTTTGTGATTCCTCCATGTTCATTTGGCATGAGTAGCAGCCATGCTTGTGATTAAAATTTAGTGTATTTAATGATGTCAATAGAGTCTTAATTTTGACAAGGAAATTTATATGTTGATTTTAAGAGAATGACACTATGTCTTTTGAACCCTAGCAATCATAGAAGAAAATGAAAAATTCAATTTTTAAAAACTCTAACTGCATAAAATACAACAATAGTCTTAGAAATTAATATTTTAGGTCAATTTCAGAAAAAAAAATTAAAATCATATTCAAATTGTTTTTACTTGTGAGGACTCGATTTCTGCAAAATAAAAGGAGCACCTTCCATATGTGGATTTATGGGAAAGAGCACGTGAAAAAAAAAAAAAAATTGGAGTATAAACGCTCCCCTTAGGGGCGTTTATTAAAATTTCACCTTTTCGTACAAATTTAATTTTTTTTTATATATGATATATTTTATTATAAATAATATAAATGATAATATATATTAAGTATTATTGTAAATTAGTTTGTTAACTAGTCTGTATTAATGAATATATTATATTTGTTAATAAATTTTGACATTAATTAACATAATTAATATTTTATTAATGAAAAAATATAATTGAATAGAATGAATTTACTATAAAAATATGAAATCCAAAAAAATATTTCATATTTAAATATTTTCTTAATATAATGTCTACAAAAAACCTATCTTCTCCATCGAGGTGGAATGATGCCAAAATCTTGTATACATTGAGACGATGATTACAGTGGTCGATGTCACGACTAATGTTCTTGAAATTCTTCTTCGATATAATCGTCTGTAGTTTCATCATTCATAGTTTGTTGTGGCATCCAGTAATTTTTTTATTGAGATTTGACGGTGAATAAAATTGAGGTGTACCGAAATCCACGACTACATCGGAAATAGACACAATCATGAGATTATTCTGAAAATTTAAATCCAAGACTCTTACGATGGAACCTCATATGCTGATGGTACTACTTAGTGGGAGGGTTCTGCTTAACTGGAGAGTCCCGCAAATATTGAGTGGACATGATGAACAGATGACTCTTGGTTTTGTTGTTCGTGCAACTCTTGAAATAAAAATCTTTGTTTTATGCTGACTTGTGATCTCCTTGGACTATCTATTGTTGATCATGTCGTAGTGGTGGAAGACGACCGATGTGGAGTATCAGAAGTCGATTTTTCGGGCTCTTGCAGGCCGACATCTATTCTATGAGATAGCCTTGCCTCAAAATCATTTCCACTTAGCCTATCAAATACAATATAGTCAATATGTATTAATTCTTTTACTTTGCGTGATAGCTCCAAAATATCGTCATAAATCTTGTTTCATGGAATTAGCGCTTGCACCAAGATCCCCTTCGAACCTTTCTGCAAAATTGTTGCCACGAATGAAGTAATTCAAATGTTTAATTGATAATTTAAGATTATAATTATGTATTTTAATTAAAAAAATTAGTAGTTACTATAAAATAATGCAAATCCACATTGCTATTCTCTCTGTTGGTGATTGTTGATAATAGATATCACAACGCAGAGTAGGATTCTTCACTAAGTCGAGCAATGTCCAAAATCGATAGCACTGCAAATATCGAGTTAATTCTTTCTTTCTGTCTTCTTGTGCTGAGTTTAATGGTACAATAAATTCCCGATGATTATTTATATCTCGATATAATTATGGTAATATTGTTCCGAATCAAGTCCTATTCTACCTCACCCATTGAATCTCAAAACCTTATTCAATGGGTTCAATATATATAGATTAAATACTAGAGAATTATCACATAACGTGTTCTGGAAGGTGCCACTCGACACACTTCTAGGTTATTAATGGAACACGACAGTCCAAATATCTATGTTCTCAAAACACATGTCATGTAACAACACTATATTTACATCATAAGTTGGCGCCCAAAAAACCTACGTATCAAATTATAAATTAAATTATATTTAAAATAAATTTAAGATAGGAATATGGAATTAAATAAAAAATGAGTGTTATACCTGACTCTTTCTGACTCCATCAAGTTCATCTCTATATATGTTGGTATTTAGCACAGCCACAGTACATGCCCAATCTTCATTCTACTTACATGTTCTTTAAACAAATGAGTTCAATGTAATTAAAAAAACTATTTGTGGAGATATAAATAGAGAAATTAATTTTGTACCTTATTTCGATCGATTTGCCTGTTAATTCCTGAGGAGCCAGAACATGAAGAGTGGGCCTACCAACATGTAAAAGCTCCCAACACTATGTTTGGAGTAAGTGCAAAAATCCACCAATCGTTGCATGTGTAGGCTTCATTGATACATTCAAATCTCTATATAGATTTGTTAAAACCGCACCACCTAAAGAAAGTTATTTAAATACCTCCATATCCTCTAATAATAATAAATTTTCCAAGAGAACATGCATTTTAGAGATATTAGTAATTAAGAACATCCTAATACAAACAAAATTTAAGCTCTAACATGCCTTAAAATTTACGTTGATGTATATCAATGTAACTCCCTATAGAATTGCTAGTAGAGCGAACATAGTGCAAGATAGTCTTTGATTGAGACTGTTCCATATGGAATTTTGATATAATGTTAAGGTCTTTTGAGATGGTGGTAAATAACTTCATCCCTGGGATGGTCACCCAACTGGTCATCACAACATGCTGAACATTAGGCCCCATAAGGGCATTTCCATCTGCCATAATACCCAGAAGTATTTCAACAACTTGTAAAGTCATAGTTATCTCACATGATAGAATTGTACAATGTCTAAGAGAAAAAAACTATCACAATAATATTTAAATTTAACTGTAAAGTTATCTTATTGATAAGGAAATGAAATGTATAAAATGGTAGGCTTTGAGGTAGTTAAAGTGTCAAATACAATTAACTCCTTGTTGACCTCACTTTTGTTGAGGTCCAGTCTTTCTTTAGAAGAACCTAAGATCTAGCAGATGACTTTCTTGGTGAGTATCGTAGAAGACTAGCAATGGAACCCTCATCCCTTAGAAATTCAAAAAAACACTTTCTTGCTTCACTTGGAGTTTCAAATGCTTAAGTCTAACCTCTAAGCACTTAGGTGGATGAGATCAAGCATAAGGAAACTCAAGAGTTCCCTATATGATGGTCACGCCTTAGGACTAACCCTGGGTGTTCTGGTCTTGGTCAGGCTTGCACACTCACACACACCTAAACTCCACATTTTTATTCACTACTTCAAACCCTAAACCAAATTTTCCCATCCTTTCATCCCTTACTCTTTTGGAAACTCATGTTGGTAGTTCTCCAAGCTCTTAGCCCTAGGCTAGGGTTTAGTTAGAACCAACACATGAAGGATCCAAGATAGGACTTCACTTGGTCCATGGCTCAAATAGATTAGTATTAACATTGAAATCTTCAATCATTCCCAATTTTGCCAAAATCCCAAAACTTCCACCAAATTATCAATTTTGCCCTTCAAACCTAATTTTGACCAAATTCCCAAAACTAAACAAATTACCCAATTTTCTCCAAAAATCATTTCAAAATGTCCTTCACCACCTAAATCGACCCAAATACTCCAAATTTTCCAAAATTCCCAAAATGACCAAAATACCCCTCAAAATCCAAAAATTCCCAAAAATTTCAAAATCATCCCAAATGTCCCCAAAATCAATTTGAACCACTTCATTGGGCTCAATTCGACCAAATTGACCCATTTTGACATAAATCCCCAACTTGCCCCTTAAGGCTCAAAATGCCCAAATCACCTCAAATGCCCATCCAATTGACCCAAATCCTCCCCAATTTCAATAGTAAACTCATATTCATCATCCCAATCCCAATTCTAACCAAATCCAAACACACTGTGACCCAATTTCAAGCTCAATTTCAACCCAAAATAAAAAGGCCCAATTTTGACCATGTACCCAAAATCCCCTAAATTGAACCCCCTAGCCAAGTCAATTTTCCCAAGATTAAATTATAAACTCTCTATAGCATTCCTACACACTAAATTGATTCAAAAATTGACATTGATTTGAACACATACCTCACCCAAATCTAACCCAAGTCAAAATCCCTAAATTTGCCCCATATATGCCACATACCCAAATGTCACCAACTTGAATGCCATAACCCCAAAATTTCCACCCAGTTCTTATCCAAAATACTAATGACAATCACCTACATCAAATTAAACCATCAATTGAACCATAGCTAAGATCTAGCCCAACGCAAACCCAAGTCTAACCCAAGTTAGCCCAAATTGACCAAATGTCCAAATCCCACCAAATTGACCTTCTAAATCAATTCAAAATCACTCAAATCCTTTTCTAAACTATTTGTAACAATCATACACATCATTTTGAACAATAGATTGGACCTAATCTCAAAAAATAACCTAGCCTAACTTGAACCCAAATGACCTAAATTGAACCAAGACTCAAATGTCACCTAAGCCTAGCCAAATTGACCAAGACAAGTCTCCTACAACCATCAAATGGACCTTAAGAACAACCCTAGATCCTCTTAGCACAACTTAGTTGGGTCATGGACCAAGGGTCCCTTAATTTATGGGATCTCTTCCCATTTAAGCTTAAACCATGGAGATCTCTTACCCAAAGCCACCACCACTCGGGTTAATCATCTTAATGGCCTGCCGACTGGATCACTTGACCCCACCCCTGGCCTGGCTGGCCAGCCTAGTCGTCGGAGGAGTCAAAGTCAAGAGAGGCCTCCCATGGACAAAACTCAAATGCATTCCCCCTGAGCTATCTCAGCTTGATTGGTTAATTGCTCCTTCCTGCCCTCCACCTAAGCACTTGGGCAAACCCAAATCCAAGCCATGGCAGCCACTCTAAGCTCTTATATTTAAACCACCACCTCTCACAGCCAAAGAAGGAGAGCACACAAAACCTCGGGGAAACTTTGTCCAACTGCTTCCAAAGCTTATCACAACCTTCCTAAGATCAACTCGCCTGCTTTCAGCTTCCCCCAACCACCACCTGAGACTAATTTCTCCACTGAAATTTGCCCTAAACCATGACACCTTCTGTCACAGCTCCTCAGTGCACTAAACTTAAAATTAAGTGGCTCCTCACCATCCCCTCACCAAACGAAGAAGATCCCCCACAGAAGCCCCATCACAAAGCCTCTCCAACACAGACTTCCCTCAGACCTGAAATTACCTCCTGATTAAGTTCTGGTGCAGACCCAAGGAGAGCTTAAAATGGTGCTTACAGGAGCTTAAAGAGGTCACAACGAACATGTAGAACCAATCTGATTGAGGCCTCACCTCTCAGACCAAGGTATTGAGCTCTCACCTTAACATGAGCTTATTTTGATTCTCCATGCATGTATATTGTATTTCATACCGTATAAGCCATATAGATAGGTTCGTTTAGGTTAGATGAGTCTATAGAAACAAACCCGAGATGATTTGGTTGAGCCTAGCTTAAGATCTTAGGGTTAAAAGGTGGACAGCTCTTGAGATGAACCAGTCGAGGATGAAGCTCGTGCGCCCTTGAATCACGCGTGTATTCAACGGACAACTTTAATTTCACTGGATAGAGGAGTGTGCAAAAAGTGCGGGACGTGTGGCTGTCGAGTGACATGGCTGCATCGAATGGGAGCGCGCCGCGTGGGAGTTCGGAGTCGTCGTAGTTTTGTGTGGCACCGCGAGTTTAAATAGGAAAATATGAATTTTTGGATTTATTTAATTCAGTCTAACTTTAAAAATTCATAACTTGGTGTAGAAAATTCATAAAAATAAAATAAAAATGCATTCGTGCTCAGTGAATAGAGGAGAATAATGTGGAAACAAATTTGAAGTCATTTAAATTATGTTTATTTTAAAATTAATTAAATACAGTAAGACTTATTTAAGTCATAACTTAGCATAAACATTTCACCATGGCATGAGGTTTGGAGGGCTTATAGGCTATGTGGCTGGGTTCTTCCCTGATTTTTCCAAAGTCATGTGGCATATCTAGCCAGAGATCCCTAATTTTAAAGTTAATCCCCTCTATTTTGGTTTAAAATTTATACTAATTAAAATATTGATAAAAGAAATACAAAACTTATTTGGTAAGTTCACTGTGGTTAGAGGACCCTAAGAAAAATATCAAATGGGTTTAAATAATTAAGAATGACACTAATGGTAATTAAATCATTAAAATTAATTAAAAATTAAATAAATAAAATAAAAATGTAAAAATCATAAAAATGATTCTCTGCTATTAAAAACATACAGAGGAGTTCCCCATAAAAAATTGAAGTTAATTGGAGTTAATTTACACACTAAAATGAATTTTTCAAGTTAAATGGTATTTTTAGAATTAAAATAATTAAAATAATTATAAATTAAGTAAAAAAATCATAAAATTAGATTTGGGAGCTCCTAGTGACCAGAAGAACTTAAGAAAAATAAAATTGTAATTAAAATAAATATTTCACCTTTAAACCTATTTTTAACATTTAAATAATTAAAAAATAATAAAAAATAATTAAAAATAATAAAAATCATAAAAATACCAAAACACACTAAAATGTGACATTTGGTTTTGTGACCACTTAGGAGTAATTGAAATAATTTTCCTAATTTTCTAAGTGAAGACATTAATTTTTAAAGACTCAAAATAATTTTTAAAGACTAAAAATAGATTTTTCCTAATTTTTCACTAAAATAATTCTAGTAATTTAAATATAAATCACAAAAATATGAAATTTATTTCTCTGGGTTCCCCGGACTCAGGGAGATTTAGGAAAAATATAAAACTTAGTTTTAAACTTAAATAATATTTAATATTAATTAATACTAAAAATAAACAAATAATTATAATCATATATTAAAGCTCAACAAAATCATGAAAATTAGTCCAAGTGGTCCTCTAACCTAGGTGAACATCCAATAATTTTCTTAAGGATAGATAGTTTATTTTGGCTAAGTTATTGAATTAACATTGAAAATCCCTATTTTGTATTAAAATAATTATAAAAATTAAATTAAAATCAGAAAAATCACATTTTTCTCATATGATGTTTTAATTAAACCATGAGTGGGGTAACATAAAAACTTCAAAGTCATTTGAGTTGAATTTAATGAATTATGAAGTGATAACACCTTTAGGGGCAAAATTGTAATTTTGAAATTTAAGCCTTAATTAATATTAGGCCTAATCAAACGAAAATGGGTAATTAACATATCTAGATGATTGAAATACAAGGGACTTAATGGTAGAAACTAATCTCACACTTCTCCACATTAAGGATAAAATTGTAATTTCTTGAATTAAAGAAATTTAGCAGATAATTAAAATTAAATGATTCTAAGGTGAAGGGTTTGACTTCAGAAAATAATAATTCACCAATTTAGAACCCTTAAACGATGATGAAATGATTTCCTCAATATTCCAATAAGGATTAAGATCACATTACTTAACATTTCTAAAAATTGCAAATTTACCCATTAAGTCTTAAGGGCTTAGTAGTGAATTAGGCTTAATCATGATTTGACTTAATGAGGTTTAGAAAATGAAATATGATCAACTTTAAAGACTTTGGAACACTACAAGCCCAATTCTAAAACTAAATTTGCTAAGTATTATAATCAAATTAATTTGACCCCTAAGGGCCTTCACCCACATAATTTATAAAAAAAAATATCAAGTGATAGTTACCCCATTCATAGGGAAAATTGAAACATCAAGAATCACTGAACATAAGGGTACATTTTGGATGAGTTATTTAGCAAGTATAATAAGATCAAATGAACTCGAGATGATTCAAAAGAGTTGTGAAATATCTAGGGTGTTCTCCGGATCTTTTCACAAGTCTTCTGGATATCTTAGAGAAAAACTGTATTTATTATACTTTGTTGAAGAAAGGCATCCTTTAAATGAACAAATAGGGACCACCAAGTTATGACATTGGATTTGGTAGGTACGTTTTAAACCTGTTTTCCTGTTTTCTGTCATGCAATTTTAAATTCCCTGAAAAATAATATTTGTTTCCAAAAGCTAATCTTTCAGCTATAGTGCGAGAAGAGGACTGATACACATTTACAGGCATTTTTCTGCTCATAAAACTTGCATGTCAAAGCTGAAACCTTTATGATAGCCACAAAATTAAAATAAAATAAAAATCAAATTCATCGCAAAAATAAATCAAAATATATAACAACTCAAAGTTTAATTACAAACAAAACAAAACCATAATTGTAATTAAATTAAAACGTCTCTTTGGATGATCGAGAATCACTCAGAGAAGGCAATCTACGGTTGCTAATGAGATTTACCACTGTCTGAATGAAATTACTGAATTCATTTAGTTGAATTTAGTAAATTCATCTGAAATAAGTAAATTCAAAGAAAATAGTAGTGCCAGAACGAGGGAACCATGGGATCCTAACCGGTATCACTTAATCAACTTACATTCCCCTTTAATAAGACATTAAGATACCTCATATTAAACATCTCCAAAACATGATGCTTCTCTCATCTCTTCAATTTGACAGTTCTAAAATTAAACCTGCTGCAGCGAGGAGCTTGGAGCATACACAGCATAACGTGATTATCTTCAACAGTAAAATTCCTTGTTTAGAAATAAACCACAAGCCATAAGACTTCGAGGTAGTTTGCCTAGTGTAGCATAAACCATCACTTTATCTCTTTAGGCCTTCGCACTTCATGCAATGTAAGCCCTAACTCGTCTTAGATTTTGAGGTTGTCGTTTGGTACGACAGAAATCATTCTAACTTCCAGGAAATTCACATGATCAATATCAATTGAATGTAAGCCCTAAATAATAAAATTGGTAGGATGAAATATTAAAATTATCTCAAATTGAAGCTAAACAATAAGATAGTTTGGAAAATCACCAAGATTCCTTTTGGAGCTGTATTTTTCCCTAACTTTTTCTTCCTTTGGATTATTCCAAACTTGAGCCATTCACCTATTGGAATTCTTATTACCACATTATCTTGAAAAATTCTACCTTTTGGAAGTCATAAAAATAATATTTCCTGATCTAAATCGAGAGTTTTCTTAGATGAATTCCTTTATCTAAGATGTATTTAACTATTGGGACTTGCCCTTATTGGAAACTTTAAGATCCCACATTAATATAAACCCTATCTAGTTGCTTCATATTAGATAAGGGAATTTGTCAGTCAATATAAATGGTTTGAAGACCAAATGAATGTCATGAATTCATTAGTTTATTTGATCAAGCCACATCGCCAAGCAATGTATCCGTTTTTCGGGATAGATATATGGCTTGTGGTGTAGTGCTTGATTATTTAAACTACTACATGTATGTGATTGGTTTGGTTTCATATTTTAAAATCAAAATGATATTTTCCAAAAATCTATATATATATATATATATATATATCTATATATATATACAACAACAACAACAACAAAGCCTTAATCCCACTAAGTGGGGTCGGCTACATGAATCCTTTTTCTCCATTGCGTCCTATTTAGTGTCAAATTTTCGTTTAATTCTAATAAATTAAGATCATTTTTTATGCAATAAGCCCAAGTTTTCCTAGGTCCGCCTCTGCCTTTCTTAACATAAGTTGTATTTAAAACATCTACACTCCTAATCGAATCATCAGATGGTCGACGTTTAATGTGACCAAACCATCTAAGGCGACTCTCTCTAATTTTATCCGTCACAGGTGCAACTCCAACCCTTTTACGAATATATTCATTTCGCATTTTGTCTCTAAGTGTAAAGCCACTCATCCACCTAATCATTCTCATCTCGGCAACACTTAACTTAACATTATGCTTCTCTTTTAAAGGCCAACATTCAAGCACCATAGAGCATCGAAGGTCTCACCACCATCTTATAAAATTTTCCTTTCGGCCTAAGCGGTACTTTTCTATCACACAATAGGTCGACGCATTCCTCCACTTCAACCAACCAACCTCGAATTCTACTATTAACATCCCCATCTATATCACCATCGCTTTGAAAAATGGACCCGAGATATCTAAATCGTTCACACCTTTTAATAATTTGATCACCCAAAGTTACACTCGTCGTCACTAGACCTACTATTACTAAAATTACATTCCATGTATTCGAGCTTTAGTTCTACTCAAACGAAGACCTTTAGACTCCAATGTAGACCTCCATAATTCAAGTTTTTCCCGGACTTTTTCTCTTGTCTTATCCACAAGGAGGATATCATCGCAAAAAGCATACACCAAGGTACATCCTCTTATCGGTAAGACCATCCATAAATAAAGCAAAAGATATGGGCTTAAAGCCGATACTTGATGTAAACCAACGAAATAGTAAAATACTTGGTCAATCCTCCTTCAGTTCGAACACATGTAACGAACTCTAGCATACATATCTTTAATGACTTGAATATAAGTCATATCAACACCTTTCTTCTCAAGGACTCTCCAAAGAACATCTCTAGGAACTTTAGCATAAGCTTTTTCTAAATCAATAAAAATCAAATGTAGATCCTCCTTATTATCTCTGTACTTCTCCATCAAACCTCTCAATAAATGTATAGCTTCCATGGTAGACCTGCCCGGCATAAATCCAAATTGATTATGAGAAATCTTCGTAATACGTCTTAACCTATGTTCAATTACCCTCTCCCATAATTTTAAAGTATGACACATCAATTTAATTCCTCTATAATTTGCACACTCTTGTGCATCTCCTTTATTCTTAAAAATGGGGACCAAAATGCTCTTTCTCCACTCCTGCATCTTTTTAGTTTTTAAAATAAAATTAAAAAGTTTAGTAAGCCAGAAAACCCCTAAATCACCTAAACATTTCCACACTTCAATTGGGATATGATCGTGTCCTACAGACTTTCCCCCTTGGTTTTCTTTAAAGCCTCATCAACTTCTTTTTTACTAATGCGACGGTAAAAATGAAAAGTTTTATTATTATTAAAGATATTAAGATCACTAAGGTCAATCGTACTTTCAGCATCATCATTAAAAAGTTTATCAAAATAACTCACCCACCTATGTTGAATATCTTTTTCTAAGAAAAGCACTTTTTGATTTTCATCTTTAATACATTTTACTTAGTTAAATCTTTGCTTTTCTTTTCTTTTTATTTGGCTAGTTTATACATATATTTTTCATCCTCCTTAGTATCTAACCTGTTATAAAGATCACTAAAAGCAGAATTTTTAGCGTCACAGATTATTCTTTTAGACTCCCTGCGGGTAGTTTTATATTTTTCCCAGTTCTCTACGCTTTTACATTTAAACCAATTTTTATAACATAACTTCTTATATTTTATCTTTTCTTGCACATTATTATTCTACCACCAACTATTTTTATTTATAGAAACTTTTTCTATTTATTCTCCAAGTACATCTTTAGCCACTTGTTTAATAGTATTAGTTAAGTTTTCCCACATAACATTCGCGTCTTCATGAACATCCCAAATATTTAAATCTTGAATTTTACTCATAAAAATAATTTTATTTGTGTCTTTTAGGTGCCCCCATCTTATTCTACGATGTTGAATCCTAATATTCTTTATTTTACAACTCTTCATCTTAAAATCTAGAACTAATAATCGATGTCAGGTACTTAATCGCTCACTTGTAATAACCTTACAATCCTTACAATCTCGACGATCTCTTCTTCTCATAAGAAAATAATCAATTTGTGTTTTATTAGATCCATTCTTATAAGTAATAAGATGCTCATCTCTTTTCTTGAATAAAGTATTAGTAATAATCATATCATACGCTAAAGCAAAATCTAAAATGGCTCTACCTTCTTCATTAATCGCTCCATAACCGTAGCCACCATGAATATTTCTGAAATCTTCTACCACTCTACCGACATGTCCATTTAAATCTCCTCCAATAAAAATTTTTTCTTCAAGGGGTATCAAGTGTATTAAGTCTTTTAGATCATTCCAGAATTTATCTTTAGAGCCTATATCTAAACCAACTTGAGGAGCATAAGCACTTATAATATTAAAAATCTTAGTATCAATAATAATCTTAAGTGCTATAATTCTATCTCCAACTCTATTAATTTTGACAACATTATCTTTCAAAATCTTATCTATAATTACACCTACACCATTTCTAGTACGACTCTTACCGTAATACCAAAGTTTAAAACCTAAGTTATCAATCTCCTTAGCTTTTTCTCCAACCCATTTAGTTTCTTGAATACATAGGATATTTATCTTTCTATGGATCATAATATCAACCAATTCCATTAATTTACCATCGAGAGTACCTATATTCCAGGATCCTATCCTAATACTAAGTATCACGGACTAACTTCTTTACCCGCATCCGTCCGTAATGTGGGAACCCTCGCTTACTCGACACTACACCCGGCGCCGTGTAGCGGCCCTTGCACACTTTCCACCGTATTCGAAGCCATACGCCGCGTCGTCTGTGGACGCCCTAACACTTACACAATGATCAAAAGGATTCATGTCATGATTTTTTTTTGATAAGTTTTACGCTGGCTGTCGACTACCTAATGCAACCCTCCACTTTTCACATCCGGGCATGGGACCAAGCAACGACAGATTGTATATATATATATATATATATATATATATATATATATATATATATATATATATATATATATATATATATATATATATATATATATATATATATATATATATATATATATATATATATATATATATATATATATATATGTATATATATATATATATATATATTAATATATGTGTACTATGTCACCAACAGGAAGAAACATTACCTCATTTATTTTTCGTATGCAAGTTTCTCACAATCCGTGTGGATGGAACTTATTTCTCATCTAAGAAAGGGGTGCGATAATCTTCACTGGGAGTTGTTCCACACATGCTGGCAAGAGAGGAATAATCATAAGTTTAACACCATCCAATTTATTGTTCTCTGGTTCATCTGGATGGCTAGAAACCAGTCCAAATTTGAAGACATTCCCGCTCGTCATCTCTACAAGTGGTGAGAAACCGCAGATCCTACCTAAGCAAAATCATTACACATAAGAGGTTCCCTAATCTCCTACAGCTGATTCTACCATCTACTGATAGCTCACCACTTGTTAAAATTGTTAGATGGCAGCCTCCTCCCAGTAATACCATAAAGATAAACACTGATGGTAGTTACTCCAGCGATAGTGCAGGAGTGGGGGGTATTTTCAGAAACAATTGTGGTAAATGCCTTTTATATTTTCAAGTCCCCGTTGCCGCACAAGATCCTTTCGAGGCTGAGCTAATAGCCGTGTCGTGGGCACTTCAATTAGCTAGGAAAGCTTGCTGGAACAATATTTGGATTGAGGTGGACTCCAATGAATTGATTCAAAGCCTAAATAGTGTTACCCACACATATTGGCATCACAATTACTGGCTATAGCAAATTCATACCATGAAATCCCCTCAGACCCAATTTTCTTTCAATTTCAGAGAGGGAAACAAACCGACCAACCTGGCCGGCCCGAAATGGTGCCGACTCTCCTACGATCCCGGTTTCAAATCTCCCTCCCTATGAGCTTAAGATCCCGATTAATGGGGATAATTTGAGTTCTCCCCATTTCGGACTTGAACATTACTCATATAACCGAGGTTTCGGTTTTATTCTGCCGCAAGCACCATATATCTTTTGATGCATTTTACCGGGAAGGATTTGAATTGCAATCTGAGCTGCCTGATGTGCCACTACCTCACTAAAGCCAAGTTTTCATTATTTTGTTTTATTGTATTTGATGTTTGGATATTACCTTTCTATTTGTTATGGGTTCATTGTGATGGTTTGGTTTTATTCCCAATGGGTTTTGCTTGTAACCCCACATTTTGTGTTAACATGTAGGGAGCAAATATAGCTCCTTTATATATATATATATATATATATATATATATATATATATATATATATATATATATATATATATATATATATATAAATAAGATCAAAACCTTGAAACTTTTTCGACCAACAATCCTGCAATTTGCAGTGCATATATAAACCATGGGCACTAAATCTACCATCCTCTTGCCACTAGTACAAGACTCGTTCCTTCAGAAATTGAGCCCTACTAAATTCAATTAAATTAGATGATATTATTTTCACATGAATTTTAAAAAATAAAAATTGTTTTTTTATATTACATTATTAGGGTTTGTTAAACAATGTGCTTCACCTAAGAATGTAATACTAGGATGTAAGTATGACTTCTAGCTGATTGAACATTTTATTTAGCACGACAGTGGTGAACTCCTTAACCTGCTACCTCAGACATCTCTACAAAATAAATCATATTATTTATAAACAAAAGTTAATTTTATAAAAAAATTAGCTAAATTGAAGGAGCACTAACTTAACTTGTATGTTAATTTCAAAATATATTCTAACCTGCTTGTACTTGGATTATAGGGACAAGTTGCTTGATTATGCCCCATATTTTTACAAATGCCACACACTCTTGTGCTTATGATTCTCGTCTCATCCATTATGTTACTAATCATACTTGTCCTTGAACTACCACATCTTCTTGTAAATAGAGGGGGAAGTAAAGTGATGATAACATTGTGTTGATTGTATGGTGGCCATGATTCTTTCTCCAGTCCCCTTAATTGGGAGACCTTTTGCATGTCTTAAGTCCCCATGAAAACATTCTGATGCATTTGTGGTCATTGTGCCAATTTAGGATCCACCATCATATATTAAAGATAACGTTGTGATATCTATTTCCATTAACCAATCATATAACTCTCTTTTATGTGTTTAATATTATTCATGTGTCTATTAAATGTCCTAATTTCATCAGTATTTCTAAACCAAAAAATTTAATCACAGATACTATTAACATCCCTACTGCAAGATATCTTAATGCCTTTTTAAATTTTTTTCCTATATGACACAAGCAGCGTTGATGTGCAAACCATGGAAAGAATTCTCTACAATCATGAACCAACCCTGTACTTCTGTTTGATATTATACACAGGTCTTGATGAGCGGGAGTTTTTTTAGGCTGACTCAATTGTCTAAGATTTAATTAATTATAGGAGCTTGCTCTTATAGAAGAATGAGAATATCAGAATAGGTATCATACCTAAATCTCTGGCTATGGGAGATTTATATGGTTTTCTTTGTACGAGTATCTTAGGAGTTAAAAACTCAAGAGTTCTCTCTACAATTTTTACCACAATGAAGTTCTCCCCACACTTTCTTTTGTCTGTACTCCATTCCGTTTGCCCCCTTCCTTTCTTATACGAATTTCTTAGTATCTCAAGGTCATTTACATCATCTGAGAGAAAAGATTATTCGAAGAATAGAGCAATGCAATAGAAAATAGAGTGGCGAATTCTCAATAGCAACGTCACTCAAATGAAGCAACCCAGAGCATCGGCGGCGGTGACCAACAGAGGTAGATCAATACTATGAGAAAAATAAAAAATTAAGAGGGTAGGTGGATTACTGACAGTTGGGAGTGGTTAATGATGACATATTGTTTCTTTAGGAGTTGTTTAAGGAGCTTCCATTTAATAATTAACAACTTAAATCTAATTTGTTTCAGGGTATCAAAGACTATGTTTTAGCACTTCAGCTCACTGATATTCCTACATAGGAGGAGATTCATAAAGTTATAAATGATATTGATGGGTCCAAGACAACTGGCCCTAGTGGTTTCAAAGGTCTCTTTAATCAAACTTGTTGGTCAATTATCAAGGATGATATCAATGTTGTATTCCATTTCTTTTTGTTGGGTGAGATATGCATAATCTTTTTAAATCCGCTGCCAATGCATTGATTCCCAAGAGCAATCAGATTTGTCATTGGTCTGATTATAGGTCTATTAGTCTTTCTTCTATTGTTTCTAAAATAATCAGTAAGCTAGTAGTAGTAAGAATCCAACCTCGCCTAAGCTAGATTATCGACCCTTTTCCAAGCATCCTTCATCAAAGGGCTATCAATCAATGATAACACCCTCATAGCACAAGAATTGGCTATGGATTTTGATAAAATTTGTAGAGGAGGTAACCTCATTATTTAATTGGATATAAAAAAGTCTTATGATGCAATCTTCTAGAATTTTATCATTCAAGTTCTAATTGTCATGGGTTTTTATGCTAAATTTTATTCCTTTGTTAATCATCATGAAAAATAAATATTATTCTCTAATTGTAAATGGTTAGCAACATGGGTTTTTTAAAGCTTTAAGAGGCATTAAGTAGGGTGATCCTCTATCTCCTTACATGTTAATTTTGGCTTTTGATTATTTCTCCTGAAGCTTGCTACAGTTCTTTAGCTCTCACCAGAAATTCATTTATAGCAGCAAATAGAATCATCTCATCTCTAATTTAGCTTATGCTGATGATCTTATTGTGTTTACCAGAGAAACTAAGTATGTTTTTAGAAATTTGAGTCAACAGCATTTGTTATTTGAGCAACTTTCAGGTATGCATTTTAGTAAAAACAAATGTGGCTTACATATCAGAAAATTGGTCCCTCAACTTAAGTTTCAAAACATGTCTGAGTTTACTAGTTTTCCCTTGTTATCTCTTCCCATTTCTTATTTGGGGGCCAAAATTAGCAAAGGTAAAAGAAAGTGTTGTTTATTTCAAGGTATTATCCAGAAAATTTCCAATAAGCTCATTGATTAGGACAACAACTTCCTATCTCATGGTGGTAGCATTACTTTTCTTAGAAGTGTCATTACCTCCATCTCACTCTATTGTTAAAAATTTCTAAAATTTTCAAGTTATTATGGAGTGGTTTCTCATCTCAAATTCATAAGGTTAAGTGGAATAAATTGTGCAAAACTATTGAGAAGGAAGGGCTGTGATTTAGATCCATTGAAAAATCTATTCACTTCAACTTCATTAAATTCTGGATAAATTTCAGAGCTCAAAATTCCTTGTGGGCTAACCTGATGAAGAAGAAATATTGTAGTGGCTCTCACCCTAGGGCTTGTTATCTCTAACTAATTGACTCAACCATTTGGAAAAAGATGTTTGCTCATAGAGATTTTGTTGAGCTTTTCATTAAATGGGATTTGGGAGAATGGAGCTTAAGCTTCTGGTTTTTTGACTAGTCTCCTTAGTGATGTTTAGTTGATCTTTATGGTGAGCCTATGGAGCTAAATATCTATGTCAAAGATTGTTAGATGATGGGTCTTGGGACATTCTGAATCTTAATCAGTTGGTGTCTCACCAACATGCTTCTTTCATTTGCAGATTGCTTTTTGATAATCTTTGCAAATATAGTTTAATCTTTAAAGGCTACCCTGGTGCTTCAATGTCCAGAACCATTGCTCATGGTTTCAATTAAACTGCTCGTTCACATAAATATGCTTGGTTGTGGTGTAAAATACTGAAACCTTCCATGTTTTCTTTTGCTTGGAAGGCTCTTCACTTATTCCTTCCACTGATGATATCCTCAAACTCAAGGGTTTAACTTTCTTCCATCTGCCTATTGTGCAAATGTAAGGAAGATTCTCTATATCTTCTCTTTCTATTTTACATGTTCACTTAACAACTATGGAGCTATTTTTACGACTTTTTGGGGAATATTTTGCCAACACGGATGTTTCAATCTATTTGGGACTGGTGGCTTAATTAGGATGCATCTTCAAACCCTAACCCTATCAAAGGGTTTCTTATTATTTTGTGTTGGTTTTTATGAATGGTCAGGGACACTGCCAAGCATGGTGATCAAGGTGTATTGTTGAATTCACACAATGTCTTCTCTAACATTATCACTTATTTAGAGAAGGAGATTAAGTTTGTTGGGGTCAAGGATAAGTTTTTGGCTGATTTTTCTCCTCTTTATCTCATTGCTGCCTCTTCTCCTCAATTTGGGGTTGCCTCAACTGATTTATTAGAAGAAAAATGATAAGGCATGGTCTAAATAAACATTGATGGGAGTTGGATGATTGATTGTGCTTGAGTTAGTGGTGTTTTCAGTGATCAGAATGGTGCTTCTATTCTGGTGTTTTTTTTTCTATATTTTTTGCTCTCTCTCCACTTCAGGTTCAAGCTAAGGCTTTGTTAACTGCTCGCTCTATTGCCAAGGCCATTCACTGCCATAAAATTATAATTGAAATGGATTCCCCATCTCTTTGGAATTGTTGTAGGGAACTTGTTCAGTTCATTGGTAGATTTGTCATCATCTCAAGCTGGTGTCCTCGCTTTCCTTGAATTTTATTTTGAAGTGTTCCTTCATTCCAAGCGTGGGAAACTTCCACGATGATTGGTTGGCAAAACTTGCCACTACATCTCAATCATGTTTTCTTCACAAGTCTCCACCTCCCAATCTTATGGTTTTGTTGAATGGGGATGTTCTTGATCTTCCAGATGTTAGGCCCCCATCTATGTAAATTATTTTGCTAATGGAAAACTCTCTCTTTCGCTCACTATATATATATATATATATATATATATATATATATATATATATATAAGTTACTCTCATAGCTCGTTAGTGTTTATAGGTTGTGCATTAGGTTTTATGTGCTATGTGTTCTCATTTTTTGTGCATTTCAAATATTTTATATTCGCATACATTATTTTCAAAATACATCTTGATCTATAAAAAAATACCTATTTCTTTATGTCTTAATTCTTATCAATTAAGGATATTATGCTTTAATGAAAGGTATTTTTTCTGTGTTTTTGGATGTAGGTGATGTAAAAAGGTCCAAAAAGAAAAAAGAAGCAAAAAGGAGCAAAAATGGAGCAAAATACAAAAAAGTATAAAAAAATATGGCCTGGCGCCTAAGCACCAGACTCGATAAAAAAACTGTCAAGTTTTTGACAAAGTTTGATCGGTTATTTTGACGGAGTGAGCGGTTATTGGACATTCTAGAAGACTGGCAGTTGTTCCTGGATAATAGGACATGTGATACATTGCATTTGGACGCTCCAAAACGGTTTTAATCGCGAAGAGGTGCGAGCCAAAGTGAAGAGGTGCGAAGAACTGGACGCGGTGTCCAGCTGCTCGGCGCCGATTCCGGTGCCTAGGCGGCGAACCGACCTTCTAGAAGATTCATCGAATGTGGACATGTTTTGAAGAGGTGCCTCAAGGCAACCCTCGAAGCCTATAAATAGGGGTTCATTTCTTCGAAAACGTGCCCCTCCCATTGTAACCCTTTCTCTTATCCACTTTAGGATCTCTCATCCTTAGAGAGAGAATAGAGAGAGAAATTTAGGGCCAACTTTTGTTTAGTTTAGTGAGTTTATTTTCAAGTTGTTGCATCCGGAGTTCATTACACTCGTGGAGTCGTAGGAATCGAAGATCCGTAGAAGGAATATTTGAGATAAGTATTTTACATTTCGATTCAAAGTTTATTTATTATGTTTTGCTATTTATTTTCAATGTGTTTTGAGTAGTTAGTTTACTTTCTTCCTTCAATTATGAAGAGATAGATAAGATAATATAAAGATTCGATGGAGAATCGAAATTCGAATATTTTCAAAACATTGTGATGACATTAATACCTGATCTTACTTTACTTTTTAAATTGGCCATTTAAATTGTTAAAACCTGTTGAAGAGTTTTGAGACCTTGAAGGAGAAGAACACTTAACTTGTAAGTGCCACATGAATCTTTAGGTAGTCGAAGGCCATGTGCGGGCTATTCAAGGTGAAGTGCAAATAAATAGGAAGATAAGATTTAACGGGCATAGAATTGATAAGTTTTTAGAGTGACAGACTAAGTTCTTATAATTTGATTTATAGATTAGGAAAGGGTCACTAGTAGGGCCGACCATAGCCACCCTTGGACATCTAGAAGTGTGAGCCTAAATTAACCCATTCTACTAACAATACATCCGGACCTTATCTGTAAATTAGACAATGTTCTTTGCGCCTGGATCAAAGGGTAAAGAATATGAATGCTTCTATTTGGCACAATACCATAAATCAAATTCTCCAATGAATATCAAATTATCTTAAAAATCTTAGATTAATTGAAGGAAAGAAAGTTGTTTATTTTATAGTTTTCATAAATCATTTTCTTATTATTGTTTTCTTTATTTGCATCTAGTAAATTAATAGTAATTTATAGTTAATTTAGAGGATAAAAAGTTATTTTTGAAATATAATATTTAGAAAATTTATTACTATAATTTTTCCTCATGGGATCGATATCTGGGTTATTGAAGAAAACCCTATATTACTTGAAACGATACGTATACTTGCGTAGTACCCTAGTGTGTAAAAAAATATTTTCTAAAAATTTACATCATTTTGATTTTATACACTAACCACTATTTATAAATTAGGTCAAGCTTTTGGCCATCTTTTAGAAGCGAATATTACTGCGTTATTTGCGGTCGGGTCAAGTTTTTGGCGCTGTTGCCGGGGAAAGAAATAAAATAGTTATGAATTTTTGTAAAAAAAATATTATATTTCTAAAAATACAAAAATTTAAAAAAAATTAAAAAATAGTAAAAATAAAAAAGAAAGATATATATTTTTATTTCTTGTTTTATGCGAAGATTTGGTTCTGAAGGATTAATACCTTTAGATTATGAATTAGAAAGAACAATTAGAAAAATTAAAAAGGGAAAACAAATTCAAAAATTTCAAGAAATGGCTACTTCACAAAATCCAATTGAACTTAATGATCAAAATGTTTATAAACCATTAAGAGATTATGCTAATCCTACAGACTGATGAACTTCATAGTAGTATTCAAATACCCACTCGTAGATGTTAATTCTTTTGAACTTAAACCGTCTATTATTCAAATGGTGCAAAACAATCAATTTGGTGGATTACCAAATGAGGATCCAAACTTACATCTTGTTAGTTTTTTAGAACTTTGTGCTACCTTTAAATATAAAAATGTTTCTGATGATGCTATTAGACTTAGACTCTTTCCTTTCTCTTTAAGAGATAAAGCAAAGATGTGGTTAAACTCATTAGCGACTGGTTCTATTAAAACATGGGTTGAAATGGCACAAAAATTCCTTGCTAAATATTTTCCTCCTTCTAAAACTCGCTAAATTAAGAAATGATATTACTTCGTTTAGTCAATTTGATGGGGAGACAATATATGAAACTTGGGAAAGATTTAAAGAACTATTAAGAAAATTTCCTCATCATGCTTTACCCGATTGGTCGATTATTCAAACATTTTATAATGGATTAATTGGATCTTTAAAATCAATTATCGACGTTGCTTCACTGGAGGTTCTTTAATGTCAAACTCATTTGAAGAAGCTTACACTTTAATTGAAGAAATGGCTAAAAACAATTTTCAATGGCCTTCTGAAAGGATTAATCCTAAAAAGATGGCAAGTATTCATGATAATGAAGCATTTTCTATTTTAGCTTCACAAGTTGCGGCAATGTCTAAGAAATTAGATAATTTTGCAATTAATATTTCACATAATAACTCCGCTAATATCGAAGATTCTCAAACTATTGAAACTTTACAAGCTATTGCAAGTAAAAATAATCCTTATTCAAATTATTATAATCCTCAGGTGGAAAAATCATCCTAATTTTAAATGGAATAATTTGCAACAACAATGGGGTAATAATCAATCTCATCCCACCGGAAATTGGAATAATCAAGTTAATTCAAATTATAAACCTCCTGGATTTAATAATCAACGAAAAAGTTATCAATAGAAGAATTAATTTTACAAATGAATAATCAATTACAAAATCAAAATACCGCTATTTGTAATATTGAAAATCAAATGGGGCAAATTGCTACTTTAATTAATAACGGCACTCGTAGGAACACTTCCTAGTAATGTTGAAATTAATCCAAAGGAAACTGGAAAAGAACATGAACAAACTAAAGTCAGTGCAACTTAGAAGTGGAAAGGAATTAAAAGAAAGAATGCAGAATGAAATTGAAAAAGAGATTGAGGTTGAATAAATTGAAAAACCTAAAGAAACTCTCTCTCCTAGTCAAGATCAAACTGTTATACCTGTTAATGTGGAAGTTGAAAAACCACCACCAGCTTTTCCTCAAAGACTTAAACAACACAAACTCGATCATCAATTTTCTAAATTCTTTGAAATTTTTAAGAAACTTACTATTAACATACCTTTTGCTGAAGCTTTGGAACAAATGCCAACTTACGCAAAATTTATGAAGGATATTTTAAGCAAAAAATGAAAATTCGAAGCTTTTGAAACTGTTGCATTAAGTGAAGAATGCAGTGCAATAATTCAATAGAAATTACCTGAAAAGCTTAAGGATCCTGGAAGTTTCACTATACCCTGTGCTATTGGAGAAAAATTTTGTGGAAAAGCTTTATGTGATTTAGGAGCAAGTATTAATCTCATGCCATTTTCTATCTTTCAAAGATTAGATTTAGGAGATATTACTTCCACCACTGTAACCCTTAAGTTAGCTGATAGATCTATCACTTATCATAAAGGAGTTATAGAGGATGTCCTTGTTAAAGTGGATAAATTTATCTTTCCTGTAGATTTCATAGTACTTGATATGAAAGAAGATAAAGACATACCTATTATTTTAGGAAGACCTTTTCTAGCTACCGGACGAGCTATGATTGATGTGCAAAAGGGAGAACTAACCATGAGAGTTAATGATCAAGAAATTAAATTCAATGTTCTTAAATCAATGAAGTACCCTGATAAAGAGAAATGTTATCGAATGGATAAAAATGATTATTTAATTGAAAAACATTATCAAGAAAAATGTAAAGTCATTTCTGAAGAAAAATTTGAATTTTTAATTGATGAAAATGAAGTAGTAAAACAAGAAGAGACTCATTTTATTAAAGATAATTGGGAAACTTTAGACATAACTCAAAATGATATACTTTTACCATCAATTAAAAGAGCCCCTGAACTGGAATTAAAAATGTTACCTTCACATTTAAAATATGCATTTCTTGGAAATTCATTAACTTTACCTGTTATTATTTCTTCTGAACTCAGTAAAAATCAAGAAGAAAAACTAGTAGGTGTGTTAAAGAATTATAAGAAAGCTTTTGGTTGGACGATTGCTGATATAAGAGGAATAAGCCCTTCCATTTGCATGCATAGAATTTTAATGAAAGAAAATTTTAAACCTACTATAGAATCGCAAAGAAGATTAAATCCTATCATGAAAGAAGTTGTTAAAAAGAAATTATTAAGTGGTTAGATGCTGGTATTATTTATCCTATTTTGGATAGTCAATGGGTAAGTCCTATTCATTGTGTTCCGAAAAAAGGAGGTGTAGCTGTCATTGTTAATGATACAAATGAACTTATTCCTACAAGACAAGTTACTGGATGGCAAATTTGTATTGACTATAGGAAACTAAATAAAGCCACTAGAAAGGATCATTTTCCTTTACCTTTCTTGGATCAAATGCTCGATAAATTAAATTGGACACTCATATTTCGTTTTCTGGATGGATATTCTGGTTATCATCAATTACTTATTGCTCCTGAGGACCAAGAAAAGACAACATTTATAACTCCTTATGGAACATTTGCTTTTAGAAGAATGCCTTTTGGCTTATGTAATGCACCTGCAACTTTTCAAAGATGTATGATGTCAATATTTTGTGATTTGATTGACAAAGGAATTGAAATATTCATGGACGATTTTTCAGTTTTTGGAACTACTTTTGAATCTTGTTTGGAAAACATTTCCAAAGTTCTGAAAAGATGTGAAAAAACAAACTTAGTTCTTAACTGGGAAAAATGTCAATTCATGGTCACAGAAGGTATTGTACTTGGTCACAAAGTTTCACAAAAAGGGATGGAAGTAGATCAAGCAAAAGTAAAAATTATTGATGAATTGCAACCACCTACTACTGTCACTGATGTGAGAAGTTTTCTAGGTAATGCTGGATTTTATAAAAGATACATAAAGGATTTTTCTAAAATTGCTAAACCTCTTTGTCATTTATTGGAAAAAGATGAGAAATTTGAATTTAATAAAGAATGTATTAATGCTTTTAATATTCTGAAAGAAAAATTAATAATCGCACCTATCATTGTTGCACCTAATTGGAATAAATCTTTTGAATTAATGTGTGATGCAAGTGATTTTGCAATTGGAGCCGTATTAGGACAAAAATATGAGAAAGTTTTCAAAGTTGTATATTATGCTAGTATAACTCTCACCGAAACACAAAGAAATTACACTACCACCGAGAAAGAGCTTCTAGCTATAGTATATGCCTTTGATAAATTTAGACCTTATCTTCTTGGTACTAAATGCATAGTTCATACTGATCATTCTGCTATTAAATATCTATTATCTAAGAAGGATTCTAAACCTAGACTTATAAGATGGGTTTTACTTCTACAAGAATTTGATTTTGAAATAGTAGATAGAAAAGGAACTGAAAACCAAATTGCTGATCATTTGTTTAGAATTAAGAATGATATTATTTCGGAAGAAAATATAAATGAGAAATTTCCTGATGAATCTTTATATGTTATTCAAAAATACAAAACACCTTGGTATGTTGATATTGTTAATTATTTAGTTAGCAATATTTTGTCTTATGACTTGGATAACAAATTTATTAAGAAATTTAAATATGATGCTAAATCATATATTTGGGAAGAATCTCATTTATTTAAAATTGGAAGAGATTCTATGATTCGAAGATGTGTACCTTATGAGGAAACTTTTGCTATTATTCAAAAATGTCATGATTCTGATTTTGGAGGACACTTTGGCATAGATAAAACTGCATTTAAAATTTTAAATTCTGGATTTTATTGGCCTACCTTATTTAAAGATGTGAGACAATATGTGAAAACATGTGATCGATGTAAAAGGATGGGAAATATATCTAGGAAGAATGAAATGCCTTTAAACTATATATTGGAAGTTGGAATTTTTGATATATGGGGTTTAGACTTTATGGGACCATTTGTACCATCATTTGGAAAATTTTATATTTTATTAGCAGTTGATTATGTTTCAAAGTGGATTGAAGCTGTTGCTTTACTAAACTGTGATTCCAAAAGTGCTTCTAAATTTTTAAAGAAAATGATATTTTCAAGATTTGGAATGCCTAAGATAATTATCACGGATGGTGGAAGTCATTTTAGGAATATAAGAATTCAATCATTATTACAAAAATTTGGATTCAAACATAGAATTGCAACTGCTTATCACCCACAAACTAGTGGAATGGCTGAAGTATCAAACAGAGAAATTAAAAGAATTTTAGAGAAGACCGTTAATCCTAAAAGAACCGATTGGGTTGATAGACTTCGACTCGCATTATGGGCTTATAGAACGACTTATAAGACACCAATCGGAATGTCACCTTACCGGTTAATTTATGGTAAACAAGTGTCACTTACTCGTAGAACTTGAACATAAAGCTTATTGGGCGATAAAGGAGTTCAATTTTAATTTGAATAAAACGAGAGAAAAGTAATTATTGCAATTAAATGAGATGGAAGAAATAAGAAATGAAGCATATGAAAATGCGAGGATTTATAAAGAGAAAATGAAGATGTTGCATGATAAGAAAATTTCAGGAAAAATTTTTGAACTCGACAAGAAGTATTACTCGTTTAACTCTCGTTTAAAACTGTTTCCTGGAAAATTAAGATCTAAATGGATTGGACCCTATTTAGTTGAGAAAGTATACCATTATGGAGCTGTAGATATTAAAGATCCCAAATCAGGAAAAATTTTTAAAGTAAATGGAGTAAGATTGAAGCCTTATTTGGGAGATATTAAAAAGATTTATAAAGAGGCTTATGAATTGAGTCAACCTGATTAAAGATTTACTTAAGTCGGGCTGACGACGTTAAACCAAGCACTTTGTGGGAGGCAACCCATAATTATCTTTTGTTTTAATGTTTTTATGTTTTAATGTTTTTATGTTTTAATGTAAGGTTATGCCTCGATCTTGATTAATTTTATATTACTTTAGAAAAATTTGATGCTATAAGTCTTTGTTGACTTAGGTTGAAAATTATTTTGAAGTGTGTAAGATTTAAGAATTGGATCACTCTATTCTGAATATGATTAAAAGGAGATCAAGTTAACCTTCATTTTGATTGTATTTGAGTCTAAATTACTCTTACCAGTATAATATACCTATCTTGGAGAACGAAATTTTGAAATTTGACGATTAAGAAAAACGGAGTTGAACATAGTTTCGGCGCCCAGGCACCAGAATTCGGCGCCTAAGCGCCAGAATCATGTTATGTATCAATAGGTCTGGCGCCTAGGCGCCAGATTCGGCGCCTAAGCGCTGCGGTTACTAGGACGTGCAAAAACCGAAAATTTTCAGTTTTTCACACGATTTTCCCCTTTAAATTAACCAATCTTCTTCCCTAACCATCAAGCAATCAAAATTACATCCCTTGCACTTCATTCTTGAGAGATTTGAGAAATTTTGAAGAAATGGAAAGAAGAAATCATGGAGAAGAGGCTAGGGACAAGGTCTCAAGGGATCCTCAACCCTACTTCAATGGTTTCATCGCTGTAAGTTTGGAGAAAATTTCTAGTCGTTTGGATAAGTTTGAAACTGATTTTAAAAGCTTTGGAGATCGCCTTCATGAGATGTTTCATCAAGTTGAACATCTAGAATGGCAAATGAAACTTCAATTTGATTATTTTGCGGCTTATCAAGATGCTCAAGTTGAAATGTATGCTAAGAACAAGTGGATTGACGAAAAGACGGCTACGGATTTCCCGAGAGCATTAGTGTTCTTTCCAAGTGGAATACACAATTTCCCTTGTGAAGATTAGAGTATTTTGGTAATGAGATAGTCATTGTATGGTTTGTTGAGTCATTGTATCGATTTAGAGAATCGATTGTGTTTGTTTGTATATTTGCTTTCATGTTCAATGTGTGTTGTTTTTGCTTAGAAATTGTTGTGTTTGAGTGTATATTAGGAACTTGAATCAAGTATAACACTTATCTGGAATGTATTGAGTCATATTGAAGATTATGAATGGAATTTAGTGAGTTTGATTGAAACCTTTTGTTTGAATGGTGGATTAATTAATTTTTATAAATTTTTGAAAAATGATGTGGAAGTTAGAAATTGAAGCCCTACTCTAATATGAGTAATTGGAAGTTGAATTTATGAATTTTGGTGGAAAATTAAATTTAAAAATAATTTTTTGTGAAAGGCGAGTCTGGCGCCTAGGCGCCAGAATTAGTCGCCTAAGTGCCAGTTCGGCCTGGAACCGAAAATTTATTTAAATAACCCTCAAAAGCCATTTTTGACGCCTAAGCTTCATCTTCTTCCCCATTTTCACGAAAATACACCTTTTAAATTCATTTTGAGATCAAAACATCAAGGATTTGAGCGCGAAACCACTCGATTTCTTCGTCTCAAGGTCAGATCTACACTTTAAACCATTTATTTTTCGATTTTCACCATAGATTTTCCTAGTTTTGCTAAGAACCGAAATTTTGAAAAAAAATATTCGATTCTTAGTAATTTCTTTGGATTTTTAAACTTATTTTAAGTTTTATAAACTTAAAAAGAGTTTATATCTTTGATTCCTAAATTTGTTCTTGTTTTCTTCACGTTTAGATGGCTCCGAAATAGCGGGAAGGCATGAGATAACTTTGATAGCAGCAAATTTTCTACTGCGGCTGCGCATTTTCGCTTCCATGAATTTGCGACGTCCAGAAAATTCATTTCAGAACGAATTTTCTATCATCCTGGAGAAATGATCGAAAACACTATCGTTGCACACAATTGGCAACTATTCTATTATTTCACTGTTGTTGCTGTTATCCCGATTGTTCGAGAGTTTTATGCAAATTTTTTGGATGCCGAAGATTATTAAGTATTTGTTAGAGGAATCGAAGTTGGATTTAGTCCTGAAAGAATCAATATATTTTATGGCCTGCCACCGATTATTGAGTGCTATTATTCTGGATTATCACCATCTGAGGGAGATTTGGATATGATTATTGCTTATTTGGCTGACGGTACTGGATCTTGGAAGATCAGGAACGGAAAAAGGGTAAACTTCAAATCCTCCAAATTAAATGGTATTTCTAAAGCATGGCACTATTTCATTTCGCAAGATTGTTACCTTCCAACCACTCCGAGTGAAGTGACTAGAGATCGAGAGATCTTAAACTACCGCATTCGGGAGAGGAAGCCTATCGATGTCGGGAGCATTATTTATGATTCTCGTGGATTCTACTCGCGAGATTCAGCACTTCGTTGGATTGGGATTTCCATCTCTCGATTTATTCACTCGTGTGTTAGTAATGGAGTCACCGTCGATATTTCGAGGAGAAGTTAAAGTCTACCAAGCCAATTGGGCAGGAGAGTGTTAGTATCTATGATCGTCTTCGAGGGAAGAGATCGACCGCTCCTTCTACTTCTGCACATACTTCAGGTAGACCTTCTACTTCTATACCCTCTACTTCTGCTGAGCCACTATCAAGTTTTTGGGAATCAATGCATGATCAGTTTTTAGAGCAGCAGCAGGAGTTATTTCAAACTCACTCGCGGGATTGATACTATTGACGGAAGCTTCGATCATCTATCCGATTATACCCGCAGGAAGAGTAGTTATGATGCCGAGTATGATGAAGCCCTAGTCGGATTTCCGAAGGGTGAACGAGATGTTAGTTTTCCTACTTTTCCTAGTTTCACACCATTTATTGATCCTAAGGACGTAGAATTTTCCTTTCGGTGACGACGATGATGATGATGAGGCTACGGCTAGTGACTAGTAGTTATAGATCTTCGTGTCGTGTTACTCTGTTAGTTTGTTTTGTTCGGATTGTTTGTTTAGTTTTGTGTCCGATGTATGTTGATTTATTTTTGTACCTGTGTGGATTGATTGTGTTAAGACTGAAGTTAGAGTTAATTTATATGTTTGTTTTAGTCTACTGTTTAGTACTTAGTAATTTTGCTCTGCTTTAGATTTAGTTTATTATCATCATAAAATTAGCCTGCTTACTTTTCATACATGCTTAAATTTTATTTTTAATTATTCATAAAAGCATGAGTAGAAGTAATTTTTCTTTTTAAGATTGTTTTTACATACTTATAAAAATTCTTATGATTTTCTTTCTCTCATACTTGCAAATTATCATAGTATACCAAAACTTAAGTTTGGGGGAAGGAAAAATCCATTCAAAATTAAATTTTATTTGTCCTTAAAGAATTAGTATTTTCATAAAAAAAAAAAAACTTTTTAACATAACTTAAGGAATGAAGAATTTATTTGAGATCACTTTTATTTTTGAAATTATAAACAATTTAGTGAAAATTAACCAAAATTTTACTAACTTTGATTGATTTTAAGAATATAATTATTTAACTTAAAGAAGAATAAGATAAAGAATTTTTCTATTCATGATAGAAATAATAAAATTTTAGAAATATTAAGTAATAAAAAATTATCACTTGAAAAAGAAAAGATTGGAAATCTTTTTAAATTCTTATTTATGCTATAATAATTAAGTGGAAATGTATAAGTTTTGAAATTATAAGTTAAGGATAGTGAAATTCAAAACTTTTAACAGGCTATCCAAATATAGTAATCCTCTCTATAAAAAAAAAACAAAAAAAGAGAAAAAGAGAAGAGAGGAGAAGCTTGAGGAAATGCCTAATCAAAAATTGGCTTCACTTGAATTATCTTATAGAAAAAAAACTAGTTACATATTTTACTTTTTTATACATGAATATTTATTTAGGAAAGTTTTTTCAAGAAAATCTTTTTCTTGTAAATAATCTATGAGATCTTAATATAATAGACTTCTATTATTTTCAAAATGAATGAAAAGTTTAAAATCCTATGATTTAATAGTTAAATATTCTTTAAATTCTTAAAATTAAACCTAGTTAGTGAAATTGGGTTAATAATTTACTAAAGACTTTATAAAATAAAAAATTATAAGGAATCTCAAATATTTATCTTTTATTTCAAAAGTTATATAATTTTTATATATAGTAGAAAGAGTTACTTCGAGGACAAGTAACATTTAAGTTTGGGGATTTCGATCTATAAAAAAATACCTATTTCTTTATGTTTTAATTCTTATAATTTAAGGATATTATGCTTTAATGAAAGGTATTTTTTCTGTGTTTTTGGATGTAGGTGATGTAAAAAGGTCCAAAAAGGAAAAAGAAGCAAAAATGGAGCAAAATACAAAAGTATAAAAAAGTATGGCCTGGCGCCTAGGGGCCAAAAGCTGGCGCCTAATCGCCAGACTCGATATAAAAACTGTCAAGTTTTTAACAACGTTTGATCGGTTATTTTGACAGAGTGAGCGGTTATTAGACATTCTAGAAGACTGGCAGTTGTTCCTGGATAATAGGACATGTGATACATTGCATTTGGATGCTCCAAAACGGTTTTAATCGCGAAGAGGTGCGAGCCAAAGTGAAGAGGTGCGAAGAACTGGACGCGGTGTCCGGCACCTAGGCACCAGATTCCGGCGCCTAGGTGCCAGACCGACCTTCTAGAAGATTCATTGAATGTGGACATGTTTTGAAGAGGTGCCTCAAGGCAACCCTTGAAGCCTATAAATAGGGGTTCATTTCTTCAGAAAACGTGCCCCCTCCCATTGTAACCCTTTCTCTTATCCACTTTAGGACCTTTCATCCTTAGAGAGAGAAATAGAGAGAGAAATTTAGGGCCAACTTTTGTTTAGTTTAGTGAGTTTATTTTCAAGTTGTTGCTTCTGGAGTTCATTACACTATGGAGTCAGTAGGAATCAAAAGATCTGTAGAAGAAATATTTGAGATAAGTATTTTACATTTGATTCAAAGTTTATTTATTATGGTTTCTGTTTATTTTCAATGTGTTCTGAGTAGTTAGTTTAGTTTCTTCTTTCAATTATGAAGAGATAGATAAGATAATATAAAAATTCGATGGAGAATTGAAATTCAAAATATTTTCAAAACATTGTGATAGCATTAATACCTGATCTTACTTTACTTTTTAAATTGGTCATTTAAATTGTTAAAACCTGTTGAAGAGTTTTGAGACCTTGAAGGAGAAGAACTCTTACTTGTAAGTGTCACATGAATCTTTGGGTAGTCGAAGGCCATGTGCGGGCTATTCAAGGTGAAGTGCAAATAAATAGGAAGATAAGATTTAAAGGGCATGGAATTGATAAGTTTTTAGAGTGACAGACTAAATTCTTATAATTTGATTTATAGATTAGGAAAGGGTCACTAGTAGGGCCGACCATAGCCACCCTTGGACGTCTAGAAGTGTGAGCCTAGATTAACGCATTCTACTAACAATACATCTGGACTCGATCCGTAAATTAGCCAATGTTCTTTGCGCATCGGATCAAAGGGTAAAGAATAGGAATGTTTCTATTTGGCACAATACCATAAATCAAATTCTCCAACGAATACCAAATTATCTTAAAAATCTTAGATTAATTGAAGGAAAGAAAGTTGTTTATTTTACAGTTTTCATAAATTATTTTCTTATTATTGTTTTCTTTATTTGCATCTAATAAATTAATAGTAATTTATAGTTAATTTAGAGGATAAAAAGATATTTTCGAAATATAATATTTAAAAATTTTATTACTATAATTTTTCCCCGTGGGATCGATACTTGGGGTTATTAAAGAAAACCCTATATTACTTCGAAACGATACGTATACTTGCGTAGCACTCCTTAGTGTGTAAAAAAATATTTTCTAAAAATTTACATCATTTTGATTTTATACACTAGCCTCTATTTATAAATTGGGTCAAGCTTGTGACCATCTTTTGGAAGCGAATATTACTGCGTTATTTGCGGTCGGGTCAAGTTTTTGGCGCCGTTGCCGGGGATCGAAATAAAATAGTTATAAATTTTTGTTTAAACTTTCCACTTAAACTTTCCAATTATTTCAGAAAATGTTTACAAAATAACTCTAAATACATATCTGTAAAATATTTTCTCCTTTGTTACTTTCCAATTATTCCGGTTTGATTAGCTTCTTCTTCTTAAGTATAATACAAAAAGTTACGAGTTCAATAGGGGTGTAAACGAACCGAACACGAACAAACAGAGCTAGTGTTCGTGTTCGAAATGTTCGAACACATCACTGTTCGTGTTTGGTTCGTTTAACAAACCAAACGAAAAAAATTTGTTCTTTTTCGTCTCGTTTGCTTATCGAACGAATCGAACATGAACTTCCTGACGAACCGAACACGAACTGTTCGCGAACGAGCTTTTTTGACAGCCCTAGCTTTGATAGCATACTTCCTCAAAATGAAGCAAATTAATCAGGTATTCCGTACACATCAGGTAATTCATACTTCCGCAAAATGAAGCAAACTGAATAAGTCGTTTAGAGTTTTGTTTAGGATTTTATTTTAATATATAGTATATTATATTAATTATAGTACTATAATATTTATATTAATATAATTAATACTATACTATTATTATTGTTATTAATAATTTATTATATATTATAATTTATAGAAGTTTAATTATTTAAAATATGATAAATTTTTATAAAATATAATTATTTTTAAAATATCATAAATTTTTTATTTTAAATTATTTTAAATTATTTTAAATTTCAAACAAGAACGAATCGAACAAGAACGAAAGAGTCACTGTTCGTGTTTGGTTCGTTTAATAAACCGAACAAAAAGAATGGTCCGTGTTCGTCTCATTTGCTTATCGAAAGAATTGAACATGAACTTCTTAACGAACCGAGCACGAATTATTCGCGAACAACGAGCTTTTTTGACAGCCCTAGAGTTCAACATTAATTTTTGATAAAATTCTATTGTAATTTAAAAAAATTTTATAACTATTTTTAATATTAATCAATGATCCACGATATCTTAGTAATTTCAGCTTACCGATAACACCCTTTTTCTTCCTTTCCTCGTAACAGCATTCTCCTGGTATTTGAATAATTAATCATATCTAGAGTCTTATTTTACCACATATATATATATATATATATATATATATATATATATATATATATATATATATATATATATATATATTAAAATAAGACTCTAGATATGATTAATTATTCAAAGAATGGACTGGGGCATGAGGTCCCTAACTCATTCTATTAGCTCAACAACAATTGGATTTGGGGGCGATTCGGTGTGCAAATAATTCAAATTTACTCAAGTTGATATTGTATCTGATTCGAACCCATAATTTGAAGAACTTAGCCTTCAGAGAAATTGTTTTATACACAGGCCATGGAACACAAAACTATTATCTATATATATATATATATATATATATATATATATATATATATATATATATATATATATATAAAATCAATATTTAATAGTTTATTAATCCAACTACAAATACCGATTTCTCATGTGCTTATCTCGACCCGTCCGCACCACGTGCAGAATCGAACCTAGTGACCGTCGTGGACTTACAGATCGAACCCCGTCCAAACTATCAGTGCTTAGCTGAGCGCACGCGCACACACACACAAACATATATATATATATATATATATATATATATATATATATATATATATATATATATATATATATATATATATATAGATTATAACTAAAATCACTTCAAAGTTAATCTTTAACGTATTAAATCACATTAATTTGTTGAAATAGACGCTTTCTTTTTTACTAGTTTATGTTGCATTACATTTTATGATAATAACCTTACTTTAGGATTGATACATCAAAATAACCGTATAATCAATTCAAACATTTTTTAAATATAAATACCCTTTTTTAAAAAAAATAATTGTAAAAATACAAGGCAATTATCTTGAATTCCTTGCGCTGATGTGCGGGTCACATGCAATGTCGTCGGCACAGCTGCCAAAAATTTTGGCGGACAAAGCGACAAAACCAAAGGAGAATCTCTGCCAGGCCACCTACCCTCGGTAGCAGCGCAGATAATAGTGGGTGACAGCCGGACAATCGAAATGCTTCGTAACCCGTGCATATAATTCACCCTAATCGTAACTTCACGATTTCGGTGGACAAAAGTTTTCATTTTTTCTTGGAATAGTTGGACTAAAGTTGGCTAAATTTTAAACACCTGTTTTCAAAAATAATATGTGAAGTATGTATTAACATGAGAGGGATATCTTCTCGTAATTTTCATCTTTTTATTTTTTTAATTGTAAAATAAATTTTTTATAATCTGATATTGAAAAGAGTTGTCTTTAAATTTGATACGCCACCAATAAATTTCATCATTCAACACGAATATCGAGATATGATATAGATCTCGAGGTAATCTTTTGAACAAGAAACATTCAAACTTTGATAAAAAAACATACATAACTCTGATTTTAGGAAACTTATAGTCAGACTGACCAGCTCAATGAGACGGACCTAATGATATAAAAATTAGTTCAATCTGAGTCAAATCAAGACCAGATCAAGTCATCAAACCACTCTTAGAATATTTTCAGACACATTTGGAAGGTCAAACAAATGTTAACACTAGCAAGTCTATACTCTAATCGAGCGTCTCGACAAGATGAATCCAACGAGCCCAAGATCACTCAATTCCGACATCATTAAGGCACTCAAATGTCCATTAAACAATGTATGATCGAAGAAAGCTCTCTGGACCGTCCGATCAAAATATTTCACATTCCTCCATTAATTGCATGCAGAACATTATAAATAGAGCAACAACTCTCTCATGAGAGAGAAGACTAAAAGCTTCAGAGAGAACTCAAAGCTCTGAGAAGGAGCTGAAGTCCAGTAGCATCCCGTCGTTAATCGCCGCCAGCAGCCGTCGGCCACTGCCGACCGTCGTTGACCACGTCGATTGCCGTCAACCGCCCCCACACCATCGATCACTAGTATCGATGTCAACAACCACAAACCATTGTGAACCGTCGCTTACAGTCATTAATAACCACCAATCACCGTCGACCGTCACTGACCGGAAACCGTCAGTCGACGTTATAACTTAGAAGATCTAATAACCATTTCTCATCTGTGGGACAAAAGCTTATCACTACAGTTCATGTGGCATAAATGACCTAAGTGGTCAACATCTCGTGCGGCTCACGACTCCGGCCCTCGTGGGCTATGGATTTCATTCATACACGCCACAATGGACTACGTTGTTCACAACCCTTACAGCTCCCGACTTCGGCCCCCGCGGCCTACAGACGTTATTAATACTCGTCAGATATGACCTACATGGTCCACTGTTGCTTACTATGGTTTCTCTTACCAATCAACGCTTCTGAAGCAACAATCTATGACACTCATAACAAACCACTACCTCCACTACAATCAGCAATGACACTTGCAACCTGATGTCACTAAAAACTACAGCTGGATTATAGTTACACAACTTTGTAACTCCTCCTTTCCTTATTTATGAGAAGAATGAACTTGTGTACTCATCATTCAAAGTGGATTATTTTAACTTGGCTAGGCCCCGTGGTTTTTCTCCCTTCCAAGGGTTTTCCATGTAAAAAATTGAGATGTATTCTCTTGTTTACTTCTCTTACCTGAGTGTGTGTTGAATTATCGTACAACGCTAAGACAATAATCCATTACTCTACCGCTGAGAATTTTCCAGCACGCATCAGTTTGACGCCTTTTATGGGAAATGATGTCTCATTCGACATTGTTTACAACTCTAAGACACCGAGCTCCTGCTTCCTTTCACAATGATATATTTCATTCAACAAACAAATGAATCATTTTTGCATCTTGAAGCTCATCTCTGGAGCATTATTCGATTTGGGGGGCAACGTTTACCGCAGTCTTGAAATGTCGTTCATGTTAATGTCCTAGGCACGACTGTGGTGAGCATTTCATCCCATATTTTATTCATATTAAAAGTCTACAAGAATCGCTCCTGGACTGGGGGACAGTCTTCACTGCAAATAAAGCTTCCTCGACGTTCCTCATCGTACTGGAGTTCCTCTTCAACTAGATCAGAAAGTTGATCTCTTCAATGCCCAATACATGTGTTGTTTTACTAGTTCGCATGGACAACACTCCCGCTGGGTGGGAAAAAGATTCAAATGCATCAACTAACGAGTTGTCAAACATTACTCTTGAGTATAGCTGCAACCATATTTCCAAGAAAACATACGATCCATTGCGATCTACACCCTAGTCTCGAGAAACGCAGAGCATCTCTGACAGCTCATTTTATGCATAATTGATCCCAAGGGGACTCGATTCGACCTCTTCCATTACAGGCTATCGTTGTTAAACAAATACTTCGACATACAGCCTCATATAGGTCAAAAATCCTTAGTGGATTCCCTTTAACCTCTTCCATTATAGGCTACCGTCGTTAAGCAAAAGCTTCGACATACAACCTTAGATAGGTAAAAAATCCTTGGTGGATTCCCTTCGACTTCTTCCATTACAGGCTACCATCGTCAAGCAAAAGCTTCGACATACAGCCTTGAATAGATAAAAAATCCTCGGTGGATTCCCTTCGACCACTTCCTTTACAGGCTACTGTCGTCAAGCAAAAGCTTCAACATGCAACCTCAGATAGGTCAAAAATCCTTGGTGGATTCTCTTCGACCTCTTCCATTACAGGTTATAGTCGTCAAGCAAAAGCTTCGACATACAGCCTCGGATAGGTCAAAAATCTTTGGTGGATTTTTTTCAACCTCTTCCATTACATGCTACAGTTGTCGAGCAAAAGCTTCGAAATGCAGCTTCAGATAGGTATAATTCCTTAGCGGATTTCCTTCAACACTCAGCCTCGGATAGGTAAAAAAAAATCCTTGGTGGATTTCCTTCCGCGTCTTCCAAAACAGGTTAATACCGTCGAGCGTCTCCGGTTATACAGCTTAGAACTAGTCTTACATCCTTAATGTATTCTCCTTTCAACCATGCCACTGAAAGTCGAGCCCAAGAGGCAAGACTTGATGGGATGATATGGTACTCCTGAAAGTCAAGCCTAAGAGGCAAGACTTAATGAGAAGCTACCATGCCCCTGGAAGACTAGCCCAAGAGGCAAGTCTCGATGGGAAGCTAGTAGTGGACACGGTCCTCACTAGAAATTCCTCACTAGAAAGAATGTATGAGACCAAGTGGTTGACAGGGTCTCCACTCAAAGACCTCAGAAGGCTTTAAGCCTCAGAAGACACAGATACATCAAAGACCTCAGTAGGCTACAAGCCTCAGAACTCAAAGACCTCAGAAGACTACAAGCCTTAGAAGGCACAGGTGCATTAAAGACATCAGAAGGCTACAAGCCTCAGAAGGTGCAGATACATTAAAGACCTTAGAAAGCTACAAGCCTTAGGAGACACATTTATACTCAATGACCTCAGAAGGCTACAAGTCTCAGAAGACACATGTACATCAAAAACCTCAGAAGACTACAAGCCTCAGAAGGCAAATGTACATCAAAGACCTCAGAAGGCTATAAGTCTGAGAAGACACAAGTGCATAAAATTCCTCAGAAGGCTACGAGCCTCGGATGGTACTGGTTCATTTCAAGCTCCTATAAGGCATAAGCCCGAAAGGGGATAACCTCGGAAGACTAGTCACAAAAGGTACATGATTCAACAATTTATAAAGTGTGCGTTAACTTAAATTGCAGAATTTTGCACAATTATGAAGTCACAACAACCGAGGAAGCAACAAATAAATACATTATTATCATATACCAATATCAGATCATATGATTAAAAATGTTATAAAGACCAACATATACAAATATCATATACATATACAAATATCAGATCATATAATTAATTGGAATCCTTTTAAAAAAAATCTTTTCATTTTATATTCTTTTTATTTTAATCATTTAAATTTTGCAGTTATAATATGAAATTAATTAGAATCCTTAAAAAAAAAACATTTCATCTTCCAAAATGAAAAATAAAAAAAGAAATATTTTCCATTACCTCAAATTCGGGCTCCGAACTCTTTGTATTCTGAATTTAGTCTACCTCTTCAATAAATTTTCCAATCATTCAACTTTCTTTTAAATTTCTGGACCTATCTCTTCATCTTCTGGTTCATGGCAGGACTGCGACTCTTCAAATTTGGGCTAATGGGCTGGCTCAATTATGATCCGAAGGATTAAAGTCGGGCTAACATGCGGACCCATTTTTAGCCCGCCAGACTGAGGTCTGATAAAATTTTTTTATTTCTTTCTAGCACAGGATTCGAACCCGAGAACTCTCTTATGAAGCAAAAGGAACAAACCATTTATGCTAAGTTTAACTTCTTTGTATATAAGAATAAAAAATATTCTTATACTAATAATAAAAAAATAACATATACACACGACACAAATGCTTCAGATCTTGATATTTTCGGATGATAAAAATGGTCTCGCCCGAAAATAGGTGAGCAACTGATATGCCACCAATAAATTTTTATCATCTAACATAAATCTCGAGGAATGACACGGATCCCGAGGCAATCTTTTGAGCAAGAAATATTCAAATTTTGATGAAAAGACTTCCAGAACTTTGATTTTAGCAAACTTATAGTTAAACAGGCCAGCTCAATGAGACAGACCTAATGATATAAAAACTAGTCCAATACAAGTCAAATCAAGCCCATATCAAGTCATCAAACCACTCTTAGAATATTTTCGGACACATTTGGAAGGTCAAACAAATGCCAAAACTAGCAAGCCTATACTCGAATCGAGTGTATTGATAAGACGAATCCAATGAGCCAAAGATCACTCAATTCTGACATCATTAAGACACTCAAATATCTATTAAACACTGTATGATCGAAGGAAGCTCTCTGGACCGTCCAATCAAAATGATTCATATTCCTGCATTAATTGCATGTAGAACATTATAAATAGAGTCCCAACCCTCTCATGAGGGAGTAGGCTGAAAGCATCAGAGAGAACTCGAAGCTCTGAGAAGCAGCTGAAATACAACACCATCCCATCGTTGATCGTGACCAGCAGTCGTCGGCCATCGCCGACCATCGTTAATCACCATCGATTGCCGTCAATCGCTCGCACACCTTCGAGCATTAGTATCGGTATCAAACACCATGGACCATTGTGAACTATCGTTTACAGCCATTAATCACCACCATTCACCGTAGACCGTCACTGATCGGAAACCGTCAGTCAACGTTGTAACTTGGAAGTTCTAATAACCATTTACCGTTTATGGGACAAAAGCTCATCACTACAGTTCATGCGGAAAAAATGACCTACTTGGTCAACATCTCGTGCGGCTCATGGCTCTGGCCCCCGCGGCCTACGGATGTCATTTATACTCGCCACAACGGACAACATTGTTCACAACTCGTGCAGCTCCCAACTCCGGCCCAGCGGCTTACATATGTTATTAATACTTGTCAGCTACGACCTACGTGGTCCACTGTTGCTTACTTCGGTTTCTCTGACCAATCAACGCTTCTAGAGCAACCATCTACAACGCTCACGACAGACCACTACCTCCACAACAATCAGCAATAACTCTTGCAACCTAATGTCACCAAGAACTACAGCCGGATTATAGTTACACAACTTTGTAACTCCATCTTTTTTATTTAGGAGAAGAATAAACATGTGTACTCATCATTCATAGTGGATTATTTTAACTGGGCTAGGCCCCATGGTTTTTCTCCCTTCCAAGGGTTTTCCATGTAAAAAATCAAGATGTCTCCTCCTGTTTACTTCTCTTACTTGAGTGTGCGTTGAATTATCGTACAATGCTAAGACGATAATCCATTACTCTACCACTGCGAATTTTCCAGCACGCATCAAAATCAAATGAATTTGTGCTACGAAAAGTCAGGTTGGCTTTCTTATATAGAAAAATAAGTAGCTAAATGTGGGAAATAATTTCTTCCCCTGCAAAGGCAATTTATATTAGAGTCAACAATAAGGACAATTCAAATAAAGGATATACATTCACAAAGAGTATTATGGGTGACAGGAAAATGTCAAATATTGTTTCTGATCACAGCGTGAGCCAGAAAGTTGGAAGTGCAAGTAAACAAGTTAAAAATTTAATCTTCAAACCTCTCACAAAGTGATGTTCCTTTTAGACATGGGCCAAAGAAGAATGATATCTTATCTAAATTTATAATACTGAGAGTAAGTCAAATTTTAACTCTGTTAGCAACATTTATCATATCTTTCCAGAAGAAGAAATTACTCTTTCTCTTAATAGAACAAAGGTAACCATAAAATTGGAGTTGGAGTTGTAAATTCTCCAAAGGATTTTGGCTTTAAACATCTAGTGAACTGTTTCAAGATTCGAGAGCCATAGTCCCAAAAGGTGTTTGGGTTTTGTAGTAATGTTTCAAGAAATAGTATGTAAACGATTAGCAGAGCAATTGTAGTAGAGGAAATTAATGATAAGGAAAGATATTTCCTTTTAAAGCCCATAGTTATGATAGAAGAACATAACCAATAAAATAAATAGTTCTAAACAGTAGATTTGATAAGTTGAAATTTGCTATCAAAATAGATATTTCTTGGTTTTGAACCACTCAAATAATGTTAAATCTTATCCATAAACTTATGACAAGTTAAAACATTCATCTTTGATAAATTAATGATAATACCCAGGTGTTCCCAAGGTAAAGGTTTATCTTGGAAACCAAGGATTCCAACAAAGTATATGCTTTTTTATTCTTTGATTGATTTGGAAAAGCAAATATAAGATTTGTTGTAATTGTCTTGCAGATTAGATGCTTCCATGAAAGTATATAGAGCAAGCCCAAGTTAGTGAACTTTAGTGGAAGTGGCTTTACTAAAGACCAAGAGATCATCAACATAAATAAGATGGGAATCATCCCATCTTTCTGAGGTATAGCCTGATTCCAATGCATGTCAAGTAGTCGAGCGAAGGCATCCACGACTAAAGTAAAAAATGAAGGGTGATTATGGGCACCCTTGCCTTAGACCCAAGAGAAGGGAAAATAGCCTTTAAGCTCTTTGTTTATAATGATAGAGATGTATAAATCTCTAGTGTATGCCTTTATCTAGTTGATAAAAGTAATAGGAAAGCCCATCTTGTCTAATATATCTTAAGATATATCTTAGAACAAAAACTTATAGCATGGCTAGAGGCATTGAAACCTTGCAAGAACTCATTTGCAAGAATAATGTTATCATAAATGTCTATACCGGCAATGAATGCAACTTGAGAGTGATGGATGGCAGTAGTCATGATGCTTTTGAGCCTTGTAGACAAGAGTTTTACAATGACTTTAATATTACAAAGTGAAATGCGCATAAGGTCATTTAACTGATTAGCGTGAACATTTTAGGGATAAGTGTAGGGGCTGAATGTTTCATTGCTTTATAAGCATAACAATATTAATGAAATGTTTAACAGCCTTGATACAAGTGTAACTGGTATTATCCCAGGTATCTTTAAAAAATTGGTAATTAAAACTGTCCGTCCCAGGTGATTTTTTTGAGCCAATATTAAAGAAAACTTTTTTGATGACCTCATCAATAAACTTAACAATCAAGTAGTTGCATTCAAGATGGGTAACCCTCCTTCCAATAGGAATTTGAAAATAAATGTTATAATGAGCATTACTGTGATTGATAATATAAGAAAAGTAAGATACATATTCCATAGAATTTGACAAGCCAAAAATTATTGTAAAGTAAGTCGTTCATACAACGCAACTATACATGTCAAAAAATATACCATATAAAAGTTTGCGCATCGATCTCATGAAAAAATATTAAACAATTATTCTCGTAGAAAGTCTATGGTTTACAAATCTTGTGAATCTAGCTTGTTGCAAGTTGTTTTTTATTCTAAATCTCTAATAGAAGGCAAATCAGATCGCAAACAGTAGAAAACAAAAAAGTGAAGAAAATCTCGAACGTTCTTTAAGAGTGATAAGGCTTGTGCCTTTGTGATTCGAAATCATGGTGGTTCAGGTGTCCTTAAATGTTTTCCTATGTGATTGTTGTCAACCGGGGATAGAAAAATCTTCTTATGCCTATGTCTAGGTCAAAACATGACTCGAATCAATTAAGTTGAGGCTCCCTCAATCACCATGGAATTTCACACAAAAATTTTGATCGCAAGGAAAGGTTGCAGAATCTACTGGAATATGTTTATCCTCTCAGGATTCCATGGTTTACCATTTCATTTCACTGTGCAATAGTTAAAGGTCATAGATTCATCAAAGATTTTAAAAGACTAGTTGGCTAGAGTAGGAGTAAATGAAATCCAGAGGTTAACCAAGAACATAAGGACAAAAAAGCATGGAAAATTTTATAAGAAAATCATCTTCAAAAATCACGATAAAACCATTACCCCTATATCATAATGACATGAAAAAGAGTTTAGCCACGCATTGTCGAGAAAACCATGAACAAGAAAAGTATGTAGATTTTATTGCAAGACACATGTAAATGTTAAAACTTACAATTAAACTTGTCTTCTCCATTAGAGAATAATTGCTCCTTCTCATACAAATCTTTCTCAAGAAATCACAAGACAAATGATGCGGAACACTCAGCACTCAAGGTTTCAATCCAAGAAAGTGAAGAAGGCTTAAGGGAGAAGCTCTCTCAGATAAAAAAATTTCCTTTGATCATTCTCTAGCCATCCTCAGATTTCTCCTCCTTCTTCCAAATGACCTAAAGATCATTTTTATAACGTAATCCATAAATTTTGTAAGAAAATTTCTTTTTAAAATGATTTCTGGCTCTATTGGCCTACTCACGCAAAAAGGTGTTGTGGTCAAGCCAGCCTCCTAAATCAGGCGGCGTGGTCACACTCGATTTTGACATGGTCACACCACCTATCTAAATTTACAGTGTAATCATGCCAGATTATGGCGTGTACATGTCACTGGTGTCATTTTTATGGTGTGGTCACACCGTTTCTAGGTGTGGTCACATCGCTTTAGGCCACTTTTAGCTTCATTTTTTCTCATTTTAAAATGCACATATCTAACACCTGGAACTTGCACAACATAAAAAAAAAACACATTCTCAAGTATAAATATAAGATAAATTAGTAGAAATAACATGTGAAATGCAGATGAAATAACATAAATTTGACTTATGCCAAAGACACAAACTTACCCCATTACTTGCTCTCAAGTAATATCATAACTCAGTGGAACACCATGAGAATAATATGTTCTCATGTAGGTACCTAAACTATTCGACTTATGTTTTAATGTAAATAAACGTGTTTAAGTGCCATTTTAGGATAAATTATTCTTAATGATTAATAATATGATATTTTCCTTAATTCACTCTGTTCTACACTTAGGAAATCCCAAATATCATTAAATTGGTGTTATGTAAGATATATTCACTAACCTCGAATGTCTTTAATGTAACTTCAGTGATTTAGCCAATTTAATACAATTTAACTTTTTCCTTAAAAATAACCCTAAAAGAATTTCATTAAGAATCGTGAAAAAGCTTTGTCACTTAAGCTCTACTAAACAATCTTATGGTTCACTTTTTTCTTTAAAATTATTGTGCTAACTTCATGCTTCTTCTCAAGGTTTTTAACTTTTTTACTGACATTTTTTCTTCTTTTCTATTATTTTTATTTTCATTATCTATTGAGAAGTAGTATATATGTTCAACAATTTTTTATTCTTATTTTAAATATGATGAAAGGTAATGTTCCTTAAGCAATAAATCTTAACAATGATAGTTTAATGTCACTTTTATTTTATCTTCTCAGTTAATGATTAAGACACATTAGATTGGTTAAAATAAATAGAAAATGACTTATGAATATATCTTTGGATTGCTAGTTAACATTTAAATGACACCTCTTTAATAATCATCAGATTTCTTTAAGCACAATTTGAAGTTGTTCAATTCTGTGACTTATTATTAAATTACTAAGATTAATCTTTCATAAAAGACATAAGGTTAATCTTTCATAAATGACATGTATACTCTTTTACAAAACTTTGAAAAGTAACTTTAAATAATAAGAATTCAAAATTGGAGTTACATTATTATTATTTAATCATTTACTGAGTTATGTGAACTACTTTCAAGTTTGTAAGAAGGTACAATCTTTCCCCAAACTTGCTTTTTTCTAACAAATAAGTGACACATTAAATAATTATTTTTAAAAAATTGGGAAAAATATTCCAATTATTCTAGGTGTCCAGGAAACAATTTACAACATTTTAGTGCATTTTTATATTTTTGTGATTTTCATTATTTTTAATTATTTAATATTATTTAATTTTATTTAATATTTAAAACATACTTTAAAAATCAAATATTTAAGTTATTTTAAATTTTATTTTTATATATTCCTCTAGTCACCGAGGACTCCCAAAACCATTTTTTATAATTTTCTTAATTATATTTTAATTATTATAATTAATTTAGTGCAAAAAATGATATTTTACTTAGAAAATCCATTTTAGTGATTAAATCAGTTCCAACTGACTTTAAATTTTTATGGGGAGTTAACATGATTATTATTTACAGTGTCCAATGATTTTTGTGATTTTTTTATTTATATTTTAATTATTTAATTTTTTTAAGATTTTTAATGAGTTAATTACTTAAAATGTCATTTTTAATTACTTAAATTCATTTAACTTTTTTCCTAGTTCCTCTGACCACAGTGAACCTACCAAACCCATTTTTGTTTTTCTATTTATATTTTAATTACTATACTTTTTAAACAAAACAGAGAGTTTATCTTAAAAATTAGGGATTTGTGGCTAAGGATGCACTCTGACCTTGGAAAAATCATAGAAAATTGATCCACTTAAAAATTACCTGTTTTTAGTGTTCATTTCATGCCCATTTTATGCACATTTTCAATGATATTACACTTTAAAGGAAGAAATTTTGCATTTTTTTGTCTTCAAGTATAAAAATATGATTTTAGAGAAAATGAAGCAAAAACTATGTAATTTGGAGCCAAAATGAGCAAAGAAGAAAATTCTGACCTAGTACATATCAATATATTTTTCTATGCTTAATCTATTTTACATTATTCACATGTTTTTGAATGAAATTATAATTTTAAGAAATGTTGTTTTTATGTCTATCTTGTAGGTGAAGATGTTAGGAACACAACACAACTGAAATGGGGCGAAACGGAGTTGAAACGGAGCCAAACGGAGCAAAACAGTGGAGTTGCACACAGGGTGGCGCCCACGCGCCAGTGGCGATGAGAAAACGGCGCCTAGGCGCCAGAATCAAGGTCTAGGCGCCACAATCATCCAAAAAAGGTTATTGGACGGATTTTTGACAACTTTGGGAGTTATTTTAACGGTGTTAACTAGTTTCTAGACCTTCTAGAAGACTGAAAGTTACTCCTAATATATAAGACATGTGATACAATGTATCTGGACATATTGGAACAATTTTAATCACAAAGAGGTGTGACCCAAAGTGAAGGGGTGCGAAGACTTGGTCACAGGAGTCTGGCGCCTAGGCGCCAGATCCCGACACCTAGGCGCCAGATCCCGACACCTAGGCGCTAGAGTCAGTTTCTAGAAGATTTAATGAATGTGGACTACTTTTGAAAAGATGCCATAAGCAACCCTTGGCCATTTTCAGAGCTCTATAAATAGGAGATATTTCTACAGGAAAAAGGGCCTCTCTTGTCTCTCTCTCTCTCTCTCGCTCTTGGACGCTCTCTCTCTCTCTCTCTCTCTCTCTCTCTCTCTCTTTCTTCTCCCTTAGTCATTTTAGAGTCATGAAGATGTAGATTTCTATATCTTATAGAGAGATTGGTGAGGGATTTTGAGATATTTATGTAAGGGATGTATGAGCTGCGCATGGATCGATGGGAGATTTTGGTGGAGAGATCTTCTTCTTTCCTTCAGAGGGAAATAGCTAAGTATTGTGTTCTTCATTCTCTTGTAATTGTTGTAAACACTTTCTAGTGGATTTTCTTTATTTTAAATCGAGTTTCCTGTCGTGATTTATCCATGATTCGTAAGTGATTTTATTTACTCTTTCTTTTAATATGAGTAGTGGCATGTGTAGGAAAATTATTTTTTTGATAGAATTATCTATTAAATGCTTCTAGGTGACAGATAGTTGCATAAATATAATAGAATACTAATGAAATAAGTTCCTTGTTGGCTCTTAATTTATTACATAATTCAATCAATTCTTTTACTTCTTATGCCATTATTTTCATTTAATTTTGTTTTATAATGAAATAGATGCATGTTTAGGAATTAAAATTTGCTTAGGGGCCGTTTGGAAGAGGAAATTCGCGGTGCGGCGCTTCCCCGCACCGCGAATGTGCGGCAAAGTCGCTGGCTTCGCGATGAATCGCGGCGCCCTACCTCGAATCCGCGTTGAAAGCGGACCGCGGGTTATACCCCGCGGCCCCGACTTTCGACCAGCTTCGCTGGAAGAATTTCCCGCAAGTGCCCTCGCCCGCCGCTTCTCCCCGAACTCTTCTCTCGCCCTAGCCCTTCTCGCGACTCGACTCGCTCTTCTTCTTCCTCGACCGACTTCGATCTATCTTCTTCCTCCCTTCCTCCTAGATCTATCCCTCGAAGGATAAGAAGTACTTGTTCCCATCCTCCTAGATCTGCTGCTGTGTATAGATTTCGATGTGGTTTTTTTGGGCTTTTGCTCCGTTTGCATACGATGGAATATTATGGATTCTTGAGGTCATTAGAAATGGCTTCTTATGCTTGGATAGTTTGTTGGGGCTAATCTCTCTTACATAGTTTTTTTGCAATGGAATTTTTGGCATTGTTTTGGGGCTCGGCTTGCTTGCTTTAGCTCCTACCTAAGAGCCTACTTCGATGTATTGTGTTTGTCCCTGCTTAAAAGCTTTGAAGGACTTGTTTTTGGCCTTGTTTGGGGGCTCGTTTTGCTTGCTTTAGCTCCTACTCGAGTCCGTTTGGTGTATTATTATGTGGTATGATCATTTTGGTTAAAACCGTTGTCACCATTTTACTGGCACTACTTTGTAGTTACTGTTTTTGCAAATTTTAGCAGTGTGTGTGTTGAAATGTGTATTTGTGTGTGCAGTGGCGAATTGTTTGGTGTTGTGTAGTGAAGTGTAGTGCAGTGCAATGTGTGTGTTCAATTGTGTGTGTGTGCGGTGCGTGTGAAGTGCGATGGAATTGTGTGTGTAGTGCAGTGGAGTTTAGTGCTGTGTTGAATTGTGTTTGTAGTGAAGTACAGTTGTGTAGTGCACTGTGTGTGTGTTGAATTGTGTGTGTGGAATTGTGTATTTGTGTGTGCAGTGGAGTTTTGTTTAGTGGAGTGCAGTGCAATGTGTGTGTGTGTGCAGTGCCAGTGAAGTGCAGTGGAATTGTGTGTGTAGTGCGTTGGAGTTTAGTGCTGTGTTGAATTGTGTTTGTAGTGAAGTGCAGCTGTGTAGTGCACTGTGTGTGTGTTGAACTGTGTGTGTGGAATTGTGTATTTGTGTGTGCAGTGGCTAATTGTTTAGTGGAGTGCAGTGCAATGTGTGTGTTGAATTGTGTGTGTGTGTGCAGTGCCAGTGAAGTGCAGTGGAATTGTGTGTGTAGTGCAGTGGAGTTTAGTGCTGTGTTAAATTGTGTTTGTAGTGAAGTGCAGCTATGTAGTGCACTGTGTGTGTGTTGAACTGTGTGTGTGGAATTATGTGTGTGGAATTGTGTATTTGTGTGTGCAGTGGCTAATTGTTTAGTGGAGTGCAGTACAATGTGTGTGTTGAATTGTGTGTGTGTGCGAGTGCGGTGAAGTGCGATGGAATTGTGTGTGTAGTGCAAGTGGAGTTTAGTGTCGTGTTAAATTGTGTTTGTAGTGAAGTGCGGTAGTGTAGTGCACGTGTGTGTGTCGAATCGTGTGTGTGGAATTGTGTGTGTGGAATTGTGTATTTGTGTGTGCGGTGGCTAATTGTTTAGTGGAGTGCAGTGCAATGTGTGTGTTGAATTGTGTGTGTGTGTGCAGTGCCAGTGAAGTGCAGTGGAATTGTGTGTGTAGTGCAATGGAGTTTAGTGCTGTGTTGAATTGTGTTTGTAGTGAAGTGCAGCTGTGTAGTGCACTGTGTGTGTGTTGAATTGTGTGTGTGGAATTGTGTATTTGTGTGTGCAGTGGCTAATCGTTTTGTGAAGTGGAGTGCAGTGTGTGTGTTGAATTGTGTGTGTGTGTGCAGTACCAGTGAAGTGCAGTGGAATTGTGTGTGTAGTGCAGTGGAGTTTAGTGCTGTGTTGAATTGTGTGTGTGTGTGCAGTGCCAATTGGGTGGTATGCATAAATATGGTTAAGTGCCTACTTTTAGCTCTTCCCATTAATCGTTGTACACTTAAAATGTTGGTCTTTATCACAATACTCAAATCTATAACTCTGCTTCAGTCTTGCCAAGCATTTTCTAGGATTCAAATAGGTTGAGCAATTCATAAATTGAGCAATTATGGAAACCACTTTACTAATCGCTTTGCTTGTGAGCACTCAAAAATGTTAATTGTGAATTACGATTTGCAATGCTAATTGTCTACCTTAACATGAGTTATAAATCTTTACCATATGAACTTATATTCGGCTGATTTTCAAATTGTTTCATGGAAGTGATATCATAAGTTCAGGTAACATATCAATACTTCAGAATTCAGTTGGGTTACATACTTTCAGTTATGGTTATTAAAATTTATGATGTCCATTGAACTAATTTGCCTACTTGAGAATTCAGTGGGGCTACAAATATTTACCATATGATCTTTTTTTAATTATTTGAGCTGTAATCCCGGCTGGGTGCTTGAGGGTGGCTCAGGTTTGCCCTTGTAATGGAGCTGCTACAGAATGGTCAATTTATAACCTTGTAATGTAACCTTGTGCTGTGCTGTGTAGTTCAGTGTAGTGCAGTGCTTGAGGGTGGCTCGGGTTTTCCCTTGTAATGTAACCTTGTGCTCTGTTGTGTAGTTGAGTGTAGTGCAGTGTTGTGTAGTGTAGTTTAGTGCAGTCCAGTGTAGTGCAGTGCAAATGTAAAAGCAATGTAAATGTTCAAAAGTTTCAATAATGAAAATATAATGCTCCTTTCCCGTGGACGTAGGTCAATTTGACCGAACCACGTAAATTTATGTGTTCCATTACCTTAGTAGCATTTCAAATTTATTATTTCGCAATTTAAAAGCATATTAGTCTGGACTTTCATATGTTTGTTGATTTATTTCATATTTAAAGATATTGCTGACTTGTGTTCTATTATTAGTATGGCAAGTAAGAACAAGGAATGTGCTACTCTTGCACTTTGGGAGAAGGACATAAAATTAATTTTATGCGATGTATGCATAGCGGAAATCGAAAGAGGCAATAGACCAAACTCTTTCTTCAGCAAGGAAGGCTGGCAAAATATAGTAACAAATTTTAGGGAGCTTACGAGAGTGAGATTACGACAGACTGCAGCTAAAAAATAAATGGGACAATCTAAAGAAAGAATTGAAACTTTGGAAGGACCTAAAACAAAGATCGACTGGCTTGGGCTGGGATCCGTCGAAGCGAACTATTGCTGCTACAGAAGAATGGTGGGCTGAAAGGCTAACGAGTAAGACATCATTGAATTAGTTTTGCTTGCGTTTGCACCACTTCTAATAAAAATTATTTACTCTTACAGATTTATCCCTGCGGCGAGGAAGTTCAAAACAGTGGGATAGAACCGTAATTCGAGGAGAAACTCGATCGAATGTTTGGTGGGACAATAGCCACGAGGAAATATGCGATTGCACCTAGCCAAACAATGGTTGATACAACCCCCGAGGAGGCCGCCGTAGAACTTTCAAACGATTCGACAGAACCGCGCACATACGATCAAACTGAAATGCAATCTACAAACCGAACAAAGCAGCCTCGGATCGATAAGAAGAGGAAAACTACTGTTGGAAGTATGAAAGAGCAGCTATCATTACTTGTGGAATCAGCAGATGATGCTCCACATAGAGTTCAAAAAAAGTCGTCCAGGAGGTTGTTAGGCTTCTAAAGGAAGACCCAGAGATTATAGTGAATCGTGATCTTTTCTTCTTTCCTATCGACCTCCTCCGGGACTCTCTCCACCGAGACTTTTTCATTGCAGTTGATAGAGAGCTACGCTTAGATTACATTCGCTATTATTTTAACCGACGTACCCTGTGATATGATATGGAAGTGTTGCTTTAATTTCATCTTTCGTTATTGTTGTTAGCGATGTTGTCAGGACAATTTATATTTGAATGTTTGAATGTTTGAGTTATTTCCTTTCTTAATGTAGTTCATTCATTTGCTTTGCTTAGGTACTACTTCGATTTCTATAGAGAGTAACATTTTTTCTTTGAAAGGTGCAGTTTATACCATCATGAATCCAGAGGAGGTCCGACGCCGTAAGAGAAACGCAGCGATAAATATAATGCTGCAATACTATAATACATACGTCAATCGTGAACCTTGTTACAATTCAGCTCAGGTTGGAGAAAATTGGATGGGTGAAATGATTTCAGGACACCCAACGAGATTTCTTAATATCTTCCGAATGTCACATGAGGTTTTCAGAGATCTTCTAGTTGACCTAAGAACATCTCATGGACTTCATGGGTCTTACAGGACAACAGACCGTGAAGTACTTGGCATCACACTATTCATACTGTCACATAACGAGTTAATAAGGGGAGCCATGGAACGCTTCCAGCATTCGTCGGAAACAATTAGCCGATATTTCTCAGTTGGTTTGGCTTCTCTTGTCAGTTTAGCGAATAATATGCTAAAACCAACTGATCCAACTTTTGCAAGGACCCCGACAGAGATTCTTAATGATGAACGATACATGCCATATTTCAAGGTACGAATGTTAAGTACAACAATTTTTTAATAGAATGGATTGCATATTGATATGATTACTTTTTTCTTAAGGATTGCATTTGCGCAATAGATGGAACGCACATTCATGCGGTAGTGCCGGATAACGAGAAAGTAGCTTTTATCGGTCGTTCTGGTAGAACAACTCAGAATATTATGGCCGTTTGTGATTTCAACATGTGCTTTACATTTATATTGGCTGGATGGGAGGGCAGCGCACATGACAGTAGACTCTTTAAAGTTGCTACAAGAAAGCCAGAGTACAATTTCCCTCACCCACCACCCGGTAAGGTCATTTATAATATTAAAAGTTGATGTTTTTGGTCATATACCTAACTATACTTTCTATCATTACAGGGAAGTATTATTTGGTAGATGCTGGCTACCCCATGCAGAGGGGGTATCTTAAACCCTATCCTGATACAAGATATCACATTCCGGATTTTGAAAGAGCTAGTAATCGCACAAGGACTAGAAAGGAGTTGTTTAATAAGAGACATTCATCCTTGAGAGGCGTTATTGAGAGAACATTCGGAGTTTGGAAGAAGAAGTGGGCCATTCTTCGGGATATGCCTCCTTATCCGTTCCCCAAACATGTGCAGATAGTGTTGGCAACTACGGCCCTGCATAACTATATCAGGCGGCATCCAACTCGGGCTGATGTTGATTTTGACGAGGTTGCTACAACCGACGGTTTACAGGACCGCATTGAACCGTCTCAACCACGGGAGGATGACAATAGTGCACCAATCTGTACAAAAGAAGGGGAGGGTGCAAATGAAATGGCAACACTTCGAGCAGACATTACTCGATTGTTAGTTGGAGAGTGAGTGTTTTTTTGCAGTGCAATGTCAGTCTTTTACATTCTTTCTGAGCACTTTACTTCACATTATTTACAATTCTACACACTAGATTGATTCTTTTCATTTTGTTTGACCATTTGACACTCAAACTAATTAAGCTGCATATGTTCTTGCATTTCGTGTAAAAATGAGCTCCAACACGTCGGCTACCTCTCGCCGATCGCTATGTCGCCGTGGGTTGCGAGCATCTCTTTTGACATCACGTTAGCCGCATAGCTTTCGACGAAAGTTTTATGTCTGTCCTCGAGACATTCCAGATCAGTGTTGTTTCTTTCGATGGGCAGATAGTTTATCAGATTTTCACGAGTCTGACGCTGGAGAGTGTACGACCACAATGGAAGACGCAGTGAAACGGGAGTTACAGATTCTGAAAACTAAAGTGAACATCATTATATTGTTGGTTGTTGTTGGAATAGTTCTTCAGTTTTTTTTCACTCTACTGCTGCTGCTACGTGTTTGAGAGGAGTATATGTTTTGTTGTAGAACTCTATGACTATTTTGAGATTTGCAATCGCTCTATTGTCGTGTTATTAAATTTTTAATATAATTTGAACAATCTATTTAAAATATTTTATAAAGCTCGTAAATGTTTTATTAATACGAACAACCTTTTTAAATTATAAAATTTTTAATATATATATATATATATATATATATATATATATATAATTTATTAAATTTAAAAAATAACCAAGTTCGTTAATATTTTATTTTTAAATTAAATTAAGATATACCGATGCTCGTAAATATTTTGTTAATATACTTAAACAATTTAACATATATAGTGAATTATTGAATTGAATCAATAATTCACTATATATAGAAAATATATATTAAAAATATAAAAATAAAAAATTCTAATTTAAATTTATTAACTTGTATATTTAAATATAAAATTTTTCAAAAAAAATTTATTCCACTTTCAAATAATTGATCCTACATAAATATATTGAAATATTAAAACAAACTTCTAATAAACGAAGGGCATCGGTCATTTTTACGCCTCGTACTGTTTTCCCACAATCTGCAACCAAACGGACAGATGCTTTCCCGCAATTGCTTCCCCGCACCTGCTTCATAGGCAACGCGATTGCAATGTCTAGAGTCTGGCAAAGACAAACTGCTTCCAAACAGGCCCTTAGATATTCTCTTATTAGATTATGGTGATGATATTTATACCGGATCTTCATTTACTTTACAAATTGATTACTTGTATTGTTAAAACCTGTTGAAGAATTCTAAGACCTATCCGGAGATGAGTTTTTAACCAGTAGATATCACATGAATCCTTGGGTAATCGAAGGCTTTATGCGGGTTATTCAAGGTGAAGTGCAAATAAATAGGGAGATATTATTTATTGGGCGCAGAATTGATTAGTTTTTAGAGTGACGGACTAAACTCTAATAATTTAGTTTATAGAAAGAGAACGGGTCACTGGTAAGGCCGACCATAGCCACCCTTAGACATCTAGTAGTGTGAGCTTAGATTAACCCATTCTACCAATAAAACATCCTGAATCGATCTATATATTAGCCAATGTTCTTTATGCCTGGACTAAAGGGTAAAGAATAGGATTGCTTCTATTTGGAACTACTACATAAAATTTTAAGCATCTCTTTCCTACACATTATCTATGTAATTGCAAGAGAAAGGTAGTCTTTAATATCTCGAAATTCTCCAAACCAATTAATCCATAAGATATCTTTTTACTTAAGAAATTTATTTAGGATTGGTTATTAAAAAAAATCATTTTAATCGACATTCCTAATTTAGGCCTTATAGAAAAAGACTGGAATTAGCCTAAAGAATTTCTTACCTCACTTCTCTGTGGGATCGATACTGGGAAAACCCTATATTATTTGAAACGATACGTATACTTGCTTAGTACCCCTAGTGTGTAAAATATTTTCTAAAATCTTACAACATTTTAATTTTATACACTAGCCGCTATTTATAAATTGGGTCAAGTTTTTTGTCATCTTTGGAAGCAAAAATTACTTCGTTATTGCGGGTCGGGTCAAGTTTTTGGCGCCGTTGCTGGGGAAGCTTCGGTAAGAACTTTTGGAGAATTTTTCTTGAAATAATTAGGTTTAGACTTGGTAGACTGTAGTGTCGTAAAAACTATTTTTGTGTGAAAAGTGTTTTATTATATGAAAAAGTGTTGTGAAAAAAAGAAAAAAATTGTTTGTGTGAAAAATAAGGTGTTCGTGAAAATGTTTTGTTGTGTTGAATATATTTCATCTATTATTTGTTTAATTGTTAATGTATTGTTTGTTGTGCTATGTATGCGAAACAAAGAATCTGCAAGACTTGTGCTTTATGATCCCGAGTTTGAAAAAATTAAAAAAATAAAAATACAGAAAGGACTCGAAAAACTAGAAATGGAAATGGAAAACATTCAAGATAATAACTTGGAAAATCATCATACTTCATTGAGGAATTACGTAAATCCTACGACAGATGAAATTCACTTAAGTATACAAAACCCTGTCATAGAATCTGACTCATTTGAAATAAATCCTGATTATCCAACTGGTGCAGAACAATCAGTTTGGGGGAACTTCTTTGGAGGATCCCTATTTACACTTATCTAGTTTTCTAGAACTTTGTGCTACATTTCGTTATAATGGCATGTCAGACAATGCTGTTAAACTAAGGCTTATTCCTTTCTCACTAAGGAATAAGGCTAAAATATGATTATACTCATTAGCACCTGGCTCTATTAAAAATTGAGAGGAGTTAACTCAGAAATTCCTAGCTAAGTATTTTTCACCTTCAAGGACTATTAAACTTAGAAACGATATTATCTCATTTTGTCAAGAAGGAGAATCAATATACAAAGCCTTGGAAAGATTTAAGGAACTCCTAAAAAAGTGTCCACATCATGCTCTGCCCGATTGGTTAATCATTCAAACTTTTTATAATGGGTTAGTAGGATCCCTTAGGTCTATAATTGATGCTACTGTTGTGGTTCATTAATGTCAAAATCATTTAATGAAGCATATGCATTAATTGAAAAAATGGCTAAAAATGAATTTCAATGGCCCTCTGCAAGGGTAAATCATAAAAATGTAGCTAGAGTTCATGATATAGATGTGATTACAATTCTTGCATCTCAGGTTGCCACAATATCAAGGAAGTTGGACCAATTTGGAATGAACCAGCCTCAATTTACTTCTGTAAGTGAGGAAAGTTCATTAGGGCATATAGTTGATTCTAACTTATCATATGATGCTTTAAATACCATAAACAACCCATATTCTAACTTTTACAACCCGTGTTGGGAGAACCATCCTAAATTTAACTGGAATCATACTACTGATGGTGGAAACAAAAAATGGGAAAATAATCTTGTGAATCCTAATGGAAGTTGAAATAATCAGGGTAACACAAACTATAGACCTTCATATACACCAGACTCTAACAATGATAAAAATTTTGAGCATAAGAAGATGTCTATGGAGGAAGTGGTATTGCAAATGGGAACCTAGTTGTAAAGTCAAAATGCTGCGATTAAAAATATAAAGAATCAACTGGGTCAAATTGCTAATTCACTTAGCTATAAACCCCAAGGAATACTTCCTAGCAACATTGAGATCAACCCTAAAGAGAACACTAATGAACAAGTAGAAGTTTTCCAATTAAAAAGTGGAAGAGAGATAAAGGATGTGGTTAGAAAAGAGAAGGATATTCTGAGAGAAACAAAGGAAACTAAATGACCTGAAAAACATATTTCTAAGGATTTGGAAAAATTAATTTCTCCAACTAAAATCAGTTTGGAAAGACCAACACCTCCATTTCCTCAAAAGACTTAGACAACATAAGTTGGATAAGAAATTTTCAAAGTTCATGAAAGTACTCAAGAAGTTAACGATAAATATTCCTTTCACTGAAGCTTTGGAACAGATGTCAAGTTATACAAAGTTTATGAAGGAGATATTAAACATGAAAAGGAAATTTGGAGATTACGAGACAGTTGCACTAAGTGAGGAGTGCAGCGCTATACTTTAGAAAAATTTTCCTCAGAAATTTAAAGATCCTTGTAGCTTTACAATTCCTTGTGCAATTGGAGAAAGATTATGTGGAAAAGCTTTATGTGATTTAGGAGTGAGCATTAATGTGATGCCTCTATCTATATTTAGAAGGTTAGGTTTAGTCGATATTTCTCCCACTACTGTAACCCTTATGTTAGCTGATCGATCTATCATTTATCCAGAAGGAGTTATAGAAGACGTGCTTGTTAAACCAGATAAATTTATCTTTCCTTTGGACTTTATTGTATTAGATATGGAGGAAGATAAAGAAATTCCAATTATTTTAGAGAGTTCTTTCCTTGTTACTGGACAAGCTATGATTGATGTGCAAAAAGGAGAGTTGATTATGAATATTAATGACTAGAAAGTCACTTTTGATGTATTAAAGACTATGAAATATCCAGCTGAGAGAAAAGATGATGATTGTTTTTGGATAGATGAAATTAATTATTTAAGTAAAGACCATTTCTAAGAAAGTTTTGATAGTAAGTTAACATATGCGATTGAAATGAATTTTCATGATGATCCAAAAATGTTATTTAAAGAAGACTGTATGTATGTTTAGGAGAGGTGTGAAATGATGGACGCTACCAAAAATAGTAAACTTTTAATTCCATTTGTTGAAAAATCTCATGAACTTAAGATGGATGTACCCCATACAATTTTAAAGCCTATCTATTTAGGGAATTCATCTACACAACCAGTCTTTATATCTTTAGATGCGACTCAATCACAAGAAAAACCTGAATTGAATGATGAACATGATAAAGTTTTTGAACTAGGACTTGGAAGAGAATTTGAGGATATATTTCAAAAGAACTTTGAGTTGAGAAAAGTGGATAAGGATATTGAAAGACCATTGGAAGAAATTCCTAAGGAATTAGAAAAACTTATTTCCTCAACTAAGATTGAACCTCCATCATTTAATAATCATAAAGGGGAAGAATTTGAAGATAATTTGAAACAGAAGAGTAACATAAAAGATATTGATCCAAAATCTGAATTATCAAAAGAGAATCCAATCCAAAATTTGGGAGATATTAAAATATCTTATAAAGATCCATTTCTTATAAATTTCAAGGATGATATTAATATGCAAATTCAGAAAATCAATAGAAGAATATTGGATCTAGAAAGAAATATGAGGAACAATGATATAAATCAAACTGAAAATGAAGTGTTGAATGAAAAATTAAAATTTGAGGATTTTATAGGAATCCCTGGATCTGGAAATGATTGGGCGATTGATCGAGGATTACTTAATAAGAATTTTGATCCAGGAGGAATCATTTTTCGGGCTGACGACGTTAAACTTAGCACTTTATAGGAGGAAACACATAGTTATCAGTTGTCGGGCTGACGACATTAAACCTAGCGCTTCATGGGAGGCAACCCATAGTTATCTTTGCTAGTATGTTTATGTGTTGTTTTGTGTTTGCTTTAGTTCGGATTAGATTAATTTTATGAGGTTATGCCTTGGTCTTGACTAAATTTGTATATGACTCCTGGTAGTAGCAGGCTAACGAGTTTGTTATTACTCAGTTCTCAACCGGAGCTGAGCATTACCTTGAAGCATGTAGAGTTTGGACTTAGACCACTCTATGTTAGCTCTATTACTTCCTTTATCTAACTTTGTTTTCACTAAGTAAGGTCATGAAATTGCTTCATGAACAACATATGAATGAACTGTACTATTTTTGTTTATCAGATTATTGTTATTAGTGTAGTTTCTTCCGTTAGAAATTGAAAGTAAGGAGGGAAAATGTGAGTACAAAGGAGATGAAATTAACCTCAATTGATATTTGTTTATGAATCTGCGAGTCTATGTATTTAGTTTGTGTTTTTGTGTTTGTGTTTGTGTTTGTGTTACAACAATTTAGAGATTTGAATAACACTTAAATATATATTCCTATGCCGATACATGTCTTGCTTATTGAACCTTTCTTTAATTTAATTTTATTCTAGCATGTTTAGTTTAGATTTACTTTCTATTGCAAATTATTATGTCCTGATGAATATTTGTAGATGTTTTTGACAAATATTTGTGGTAGATAGAATTTCTGAACTAATTTTCTTCCTGCTTATATTTTCAGTGTTAAATGCTATACATGTTCAAATTCAAGTTTGGGGGTAGGAAGAAAAATATATTTTAAAGTTAATATACTTCATTTAAGTTTAATATTATAACAAGCATGTGTTAGGCTTGATTTACTTTCTCCTGCAGTCACTCTATCCTGATTATGCATGTATTTAAATTTGATAGGATCTTGTAGTAGTTAGTAGATTCAGCTTTTATTTTTCTTCCTCCTACATTTTATGAGATTAATTGCAAAATATTTTAAAATTTAAGTTTGGGGGGAATGAAAAATAATTTTTCAAAAACTTCAATTTTATTTTTCCTCAAGAATGTTATAAATAAATTTGATTTTGATTGAAAAATAACTATGTGTATGAAGTTATATTAGGGAAATAAAATTTTGAACATAGAAATGAGTAAAAAAAATTTAGTTAAAATTTATAGCAGTGATGAAAAATTTAAAGTTAAATTTTTCTTAGTGAAGAAATGATAAATATTGTGTAACCATCTTTTGTAAGAAAAGTTGTATTTTTAGAAAAATAGAAGGATTAGAATTTTGTTTTCAATATTTAAATTTCTTTTATTGAAAACTAATTTTCAAAACTGTTATTATATTTCTAAGTAAAAGATATATATCTACCTTATGCTTTAAGAAAGGAATGGTGGAATTCAAAATTATTAAAGGCCTATCCAGATATAGTAATCCTTGCCTGAAAAAAAAAAGAAAGAAAGAAAAGGTGAAGAAAAAGAAAAAGAAAAAGAAAAAGAAAAGAAAAGTATAGTATGTGAAAAAGGAAGGAGAAGCTTGAGGATTAAAGGGCCTAATCAAAAATTGGTTCCACACTTGAGCTTTTTAAAGTATAAGATTTGAGAAAATCTTAAGCTTAAAAATATAATATAGTTAGTATAATTATTTTTAATAAATATTGTTAAGTAAAAAAATAAAAATGTCTAACCCCTATATTTTGAAAATTTTACAAGAATTTCTGAATTAGATAGCAACACATATTTTCATACTCTTTCATCTAAGAGATTTCTAAACTTTAAATTTATCTCATTTACTAAAATTTTTTTCTAAATTGGACTACTATATTTCTAGAACAAAATTTTAGAAACTCCTAAAGAAACTCATACACATGATTTTCTTATGTGGTTTTACATGATTATAGTGTTACTTGAAGACAAGTAACATTTACGTTTGGGGGAATTTGATCCACTTAAAAATTACCTGTTTTTAGTGTTCATTTCATGCCCATTTTATGCACATTTTTAATGATATTGCACTTTAAAGGAAGTAATTTTGCATTTTTTTGTCTTCAAGTATAAAAATATGATTTTAGAGAAAATGAAAAAAAAATTATGCAATTTGGAGCAAAAATGAGCAAATAAGAAAATTCTGACCTAGTACATATCAATATATTTTTCTATGCTTAATCTATTTTACATTTCTCACTTGTTTTTGAATGAAATTATACTTTTGAGAAAGATTAGTTTTATGTCTATCTTGTAGGTGAAGATGTTAGGAATGCAACGCAACTAAAATGGGGCGAAATGGAGTTGAAACGGAGTCAAACAGAGCAAAACAGTGGAATGGCACACAGGGTGGCGCCTGAGCTCCAAATCCGGCGCCCAGGCACCAGTGACGACGAGAAAACGGTGCTGAGGCGCCATAATCAAGGCCTGGGCGTCATAATCATCCAAAAACGGTTATTGGACGGATTTTTGACAAATTTAGGAGTTATTTTGACGGTGTTAAGTAGTTTCTAGACCTTCTAGAAGACTTGAAGTTACTCCTAATATATAGGAATGTATCTGGACAAATTGGAATGGTTTTAAGCACGAAGAAGTGCGACCCAAAGTGAAGGGGTGCGAAGACTTGGTCACAGGAGTCTGGCGCCTAGACGCCAGATCCCGGCACCTAGGCTCCAGAGTCGGTTTATAGAAGATTCAATTAATGTGGACTACTTTTGAAGAGGTGCCTTAAGCAACCCTTGGCCATTTTCAGAGCTCTATAAATAAGAGATATTTCTACAGGAAAAAGGGCCTCTCTCTCTATCTCTCTCTCGCTCTTGGACGCTCTCTCTCTCTCTCTCTCTCTCTCTCTCTCTCTCTCTCTCTCTTTCTTCTCCCTTAGTCATTTTAGAGTCATGAAGATATAGATTTCTATATCTTATGGAGAGATTGGTGAGGAATTTTGAGATATTTATGTAAGGGATATACGAGCGGCGCATGGATCGATCGTAGACTTTGGTGGAGAGATCTTCTTCTTTTCTTCAGAGGGAAAAAGCTAAGTATTGTGTTCTTCATTCTCTTGTGATTGTTGTAAACACTTTCTAGTGGATTTTCTTTGTTTTAAACCGAGTTTTCTGTCGTGATTTATCCATTCTTCGTAAGTGATTTTCTTTACTCTTTTTTTTAATAAGAACTAGTGGCATGTGTAGGAAAATTATTTTTATGATAAAATTATCTATTAAATGCTTCTAGGTGACAGATAGTTGCATAAATAAAATAGAATACTAATGAAATAAGTTCCTTGTTGGCTCTTAATTTATTACATAATTCTATCAATTCGTTTACTTCTTATGCTATTATTTTCATTTACTTTTGTTCTGTAATGAAATAGATGCATGTTTACGAATTAAGATTTGCTTAGATATTCTCTTATTAAATTATGGTGATGATATTCATACCGGATCTTCATTTACTTTACAAATTGATCACTTGTATTGTTAAAACCCGTTGAAGAATTTTGAGACCTATCCGGAGTTGAGTTCTTAACTAGTAGATATCACATGAATCCTTGGGTAATCGAAGGCTTTATGCGGGTTATTCAAGGTGAAGTGCAAATAAATAGGGAGATATTATTTATTAGGCGCAGAATTGATTAGTTTTTAGAGTGACAGACTAAATTCTAATAATTTGGTTTATAGAAATGAAACGGGTCACTGGTAAGGCCGACCATAGCCACCCTTGGACATCTAGTAGTATGAGCCTAGAATATCCCATTCTACTAATAAAACATCCTGAATCGATCTATATATTAGCCAATGTTCTTTATGCCTGGACCAAAAGGGTAAAAAATAGGATTGCTTCTATTTGGCACTACTACATAAAATTCTAAGCATCTCTTTCCTACACATTATCTATGTAATTGCAAGAGAAAGGTAGTTTTTAATATCTCAAAATTCTCCAAACCAATTTACCCATAAGATATCTTTTTATTTAAGAAATTTATTTAGGATTAGTTAATAAAAAAAACCATTTTAATCGACATTCCTAATTTAGGCCTTATAGTAATAGACTGGAATTAACCTAAAGAATTTCTTACCTCGCTTCTCTGTGGGATCGATACTGGGGTTATAAAAGAAAACCCTATATTACTTGAAACGATTCGTATACTTGCGTAGTACCCCTAGTGTGTAAAATATTTTCTAAAATTTTACAACATTTTAATTTTATATACTAGCTGCTATTTATAAATTGGGTCAAGTTTTTTGCCATCTTTTGGAAGCAAAAATTACTGCATTTTTACGGGTCGGGTCAAAGATCCCTAACCACAAAGGGAACATATCCTCCAAATCCCATGCCATGGTGAATTGTTTATAACAAATTATGATTTAATGAAGTTTCAGAGTATGTAATTAATTTAAAAATAAATATAAGTTAAACATTTTTTATTTTCTTTCCACATAGTTCTACTTTGTTCACTGAGTAACATTCTTCTATTTTTATGAATTTTCTACACCAATTTATGGTTTTTTAAAGTAAACTAAATTAAAATAAACAAAAAATCTCATAATTTTCTATTTATCCAACGCGACACTGATGCACCAAAAATATATACTGTTTCTGCTATATAATTTTACCCATTTTTGGTGATATTGCACTTTAAAGAAAGGTATTTTTCATGATTTGTTACATGTATTATGATTTTAGGTGATCGGAGCGAAAAGAAGCAAAAAGAAACGAATTCAGAGCGAAAAGGAGCAAAATGGAGAAACCTAGGTTCTGGCGATGCCGACACCATTTTCCCGAGAGCTCCAGAAAATATTTGGGCGATATAGCGCCGCCGGCGCCCTATCGGGCATCGCCGGCACCTTATCGGGCATCGCCGACACCCAATGTCGGTGCAATTCAAATTTGAAGATTTTTGGCGACTTTTTGAAGTTATGCTTAAGGAAACTCTTAGGATTTCATTTCTAACATATATGTAACTATTTTTGGATGGAATGTGTGTGGTTCTAGGGTAGAGGTAGAGAGTTCTATAGAGGGAGTGAGTGTGTTGAGTGTTAGGGCTTAGAAGAGAAGAGTGTAGAAGTGAGGATTTGAGAGGGATTCTTCTTTATGGAGTGAAAGAGAAGGAGTAAAGTGAGAGATTGCTTCTTACTTTCCATTCTAAAGTGGGATTTAAGAGTTGCAAAGAAGAGAGAAAAGGATTCAAAGGAACTTCAAGGGATTTGCATTGGGGAAGAGAAATAGATAAGTTGTATTTACTTTTGTGATTTGTATGACTTTTCTTTTATATATAAAATCCATGTTTTATTGTGTATTCTCTATGAATTCTGAGTAGTCCCCTTTGTCTTTCTTCTTGCATAAAGATGTGATGATGTGATGATGTGGATTTGAAGTGCTTTTAAAGTATTGAAGAAATTGTGATGATTTTTCATTTCAAACTTAAATTACTTTTCGATCTGGCCAATTGAATTTTTAAAATCTGTTATTGTACATTTACTCCGAAAGGATTGAGTGTCCTACAACAATAATGAAAAATCCATTCAATGTCCATGGTTGAATTGCGTAGTTCATGGGAATTGAGTGCAAATAAATAGGGAAATGTGTTTTGATGGACTTCAAATTAGAGGTTTCAGGGTGACAGGCTGAGATCCCCAAATTGGTCCTAAGATTAGTAACTAAACTTGAAGGTTAGCCTTCAGGTGAAGGTTGAGTGGGAGCTCCGTAGTGACAGCCAGTATCCTCCCAGCCTAGGCTTAGATTTAGTGACTGAACTTAGGATATGTAATGTTCTTTTCATGCTTGGAAGAGAGGATACTCTTTTAAGGGTAAAGAAACATTTATGCTCCTATTTGGTACAATATAATAAATAATCATTCCATATCATTCACACATCATATTCTCGTTGCAAGAGGAAAAATACTTTTCATATATATCAAAACCTTTCAAATACAAGCTTGGTGTGAGTCTGTTAGTTAATTCTGTTTTAAAGTTTTTAGAAGTAATTGTAGTTTACTTAATTGTTACTGTCTTCTGCATCTTGTTAGTAGAAGTAAACTTAAACTTAAATTGCCATTTGAGTATTGGATTTCAGTATTACATTATCTATTGTAAGAATCGTGCCTTCCCTGTGGGATCGATAAACATGACTCAATTAGAGCCCTGTATTACTTGATACGATACGTATACTTACGTTGAAGTTTGGAATTTACAAAATCATTATATATATATTGAGTTCATAAGTTCTTGTAATATAAAAAGTCCGCATCATGTTTTTGGCGCCGTTGCCGGGGAAGGTATAAACGGTATCTATTGATAATATAGTAACTGAAAAACTTTACTTTGTAGTGTGTAATTGTGTGTTTGTTTACTTTTTAGAGTATTTGTGTGATTTTATATGAGTCGTAGTGGATCTCTAAGTTTAGTATCTTACGATTCAGAGTTACAGCGTACTGTTAGAAAAATTAGAAAACAACAAAAACAAAGTAAGAATCCTTGCGAAATGGTGAATAATCCAGACAATCAGAGAAATGATATTGTAAATTTGCCAAGACCTTTAAGAGATTATGCTAACCCAACAACAGATGAAATTCATGTGACTATTCAAAATTCTGATGTTGTTGCTAATTCATTTGAGCTTAAACCTGCTATTATCAAAATGGTACAAAACAATCAATTTGGAGGAACAGCTAATGAGGATCCAAATTTACATCTCGCTTGTTTTCTAGAACTGTGTGCTACTTTTAAATATGATGGAGTGTCGAGTGATGCTGTCAGACATAAACTTTTTCCTTTTTCATTAAGGGATAAAGCTAAGGCGTGGTTAAATTCGTTAGCACCTGGACCTATTAGAACTTGGGGAGAACTCTCTCAAAAGTTTCTATCAAAATATTTCCCTCCATCAAAAACTGCTAAGCTAAGAAATGATATCACATCTTTTGGTCAGTTTGAAGGGGAATCAATATATGAAGCTTGGGAGGGATTTAAAGATCTTCTTAGGAAGTGCCCACATCATACTTTACCAGACTGGTTAATAATTCAAACATTTTACAATGGATTAGTGGTATCATTGAGATCGATTATAGATGCTGCTGCTGGTGGATCGTTAATGTTAAAACCTTTTGATGAAGCATACACATTAATAGAAGAAATGGCTACTAATAATTTTCAATGGCCCTCTGAACAGGTAAATCCTAAGAGAGTAGCTAGTGTTCATGATTCAGATATGATGACTATGATAGTTACTCAAATTGAGCCCTTTCTAAGAAAATAGATCAGTATGGAATGAATTATTCTCAACCACCCCAAGTGTTAGAGGAAAATTCATTTGGACAAATAACAGAATCTCAAACACCTTATGAGACCTTGAATGCTATTAATAGACCTAACAATCCTTATTCAAATTATTATAATCCTGGTTGGAAGAATCAATTAAGGAAATACCAATTTTAGACCCTCTTATCCTCCTGGATTCAATAGTAACCCGTAATTTAAGGATAAGAAGTTGTCTACTAAAGAAATGATTCTGAATATGGGAAATCAACTACAAGCTCAAGGTGTTGCGATGAAAAATATTAAAAATCAATTTGGGCATATTTTCACTGCACTTAATAATAGACCTTCTGGAATGCTTCCAAGTAATATTGAGATCAATCCAAAAGATCAAAACAAGGAACAACTTAAGGCTATTCAATTATGGAGTGGAAAGGAATTGGAGACAAGAGTACAAAAAGAAGTTGAAATAGAAAAGGAGAAGGTGAATATTGAAAAAGGTTCAAACATGATTTATCCAGACTTGGAATATCCTCTTAAACCAATGAAGATTACTGTTGAAAAACCACTGCCTCCATTTCCTCAAAGATTGAAGCAACAAAACAGGAATAACAGATTTGGAAAATTTTTAGAGATCCTTAAGAAATTAACGATAAATATTCCTTTTGTTGAAGCATTAGAACAGATGTCTGACTATGTCAAGTTTATGAAGGATATTCTCAAAAAGAAAATAAAATTACAGATCATGAAACTGTTGCACTAAGCGGAGAGTGTAGTGCAATTATTCAGAAGAAGCTTCCGGAAAAACTTATAGATCCTGGTAGTTTCACTATCTCGTGTGCTATATGTGAAAAATTTTTCAGAAGAGCGTTATGTGATCTTGGAGCTAGTATTAATCTTATGCCTTTATCAACTTTCAAAAGGTTGGAAATAAGAGAAATTTCTCCTACATCTGTGACTCTTCAGTTGGCCGATCGTTCCATTACTTACCCTAAAGGAGTGGTGGAAGATGTGTTAGTGAAAGTGAATAAATTTATCTTTCCTGTGGATTTTATTGTACTTAATATGGAGGAAGATAAAGAAATTGCAATCATTTTGGGAAGACCATTCCTTACTATTGGGAGAGTGGTGATTGATGTTCAAAAAGGAGAATTAACTATGAGGGTTAATGATCAAGAGGTAACCTTTAATATTTTGAAATCTATGAAGTAACCCTCAATGGCAAAAGATGATGAATGTTTTAGGATGGAGGTCTGTGAATATTTGAGAAAAGATCATTTTGAAAATATATTTGAAAAAGAAGCGAAGTATGAAAATATGTTTGAAGAAGGAATTGAAAATGGAAGAAAATTCAGATAATACAAAGAATGAAGATTTGGAGTATGTTCAGGAGAGATTTGAAGTATTAGACACTATGGAAGGTGGAGATAAAAGCTTAATTCCATCTATCATAAAACCACCTGAACTTGAGATGAAAATTCTCCCTAATCATTGAAGTATATGTTTTTAGGAGAATTATCTACCCTACCAGTTATTGTACCTTCGGAGTTAAACGAATATCAATAACAAAAAATATTGGAAATTTTAAAAAGATACAAAAAGGCTTTTAGATGGACTTTAATGGATATTAAAGGAATCAGTCCTTCGATTTGTATGCACAGAATTTTATTAGATTCAGAACATAAACTGAAAGTTGATCCGCATAGGAGATTGAATCCAATAATGAAAGAAGTAGTTAAGAATGAGATTTTAAAATGGTTGGATGCTGGAATTATTTATCCTATTTCGGATAGTGCTTGGGTGAGTCCAATACATTGTGTACCGAAAAAGGGAGGATTATTGAAGTGAATGAATGTAATGAAATTGTACCCACAAGACAAATTAATTGATGGAGAATTTGTATTGACTATAGGAAATTAAATGCTGTCACTCGAGAAGATTACTTTCCTCTTCCTTTTCTCGATCAAATGCTAGATAGACTTACTGGACACAAGTACTATTCCTTTCTGGATGGATATACTGGTTATCATCAAATACCTATTGCTCCCGAGGATCAAGAAAAGACAACATTTACTTGCCCTTACGGAACCTTTACTTTTTGAAGAATGCTTTTTGGACTGTGTAATGCACCTACAACGTTTCAGAGATGTATGATGTTTATCTTCAACAATATGATAGATAATGGAATAGAAGTTTTCATGGATGATTTCTTTGTATTCGGTACTTCATTTGAAATCTGTTTGGAAAACTTAGCAAAAGTTTTGGAGCTTTGCGAGAAAACAAATTTAGTTCTGAATTAGGAGAAATGTCAATTTATGGTTGCAGGAGGCATTGTGCTTGAGCATAAAATTTCTGAATTTGGTATGGAGGTCGATCCTGCTAAAATTTAAGTGATTGAAAGATTGTCAACACCCACTACCGTGAGAGAGGTGAGGAGTTTCTTAGGACACACTAAATTTTACAGGCGATATATTAAAGATTTTTCTAAAATTACCAAACTTTTGTGCCTACTTCTATAAAATGATAGAAAATTTGATTTTAATGATGAATGTTTGTGTGCTTTTGAATTATTGAAAGAGAAATTAATCACTGCACCTATAATTGTTTCACCTGATTGAGAGAAACCATTTGAACTTGTGTGTGATGCTAGTGATTATGAGAGCGGAATAGCGTTGGGGAAGAGGCATAATAAAGTTTTCAAAGTCATTTACTATGCTAGTAAAACTCTTAATGAAGCTCAGATTAATTATACCATTACTGAAAGAGAGTTATTAGCTATAGTATTTGCTTTTGAAAACTTTAGACCTTATTTAATTGGAGCTAAGAGTATTGTGTATACAGACCATTCAGCTATCAAATATTTAATGCAAAAGAAAGATGTCAAACTTATATTGATTAGATGGATACTTCTTCTGCAAGAATTTGATTTTATGATAGTTGATAGGAAGGGATCTGATAACCAAATAGCTGATAATTTGTCGAGATTAGAGTATGATAAATTATCAGAATTTGAGAAAGAAGTTACAAAAACTTTCCCCGATGAACAACTTTATACAATTATGGGAAGAAATTTGTATTGGTATGCTGATATTGTGAATTATATTGTGAGTGATATTATACCACCTGATTTAACAAGGTAACAACAAAAGAAGTTTAAATATAATATAAGATTTTATTTTTGGGATGAGCCATATCTATATAAACAGTGTAAGGATCTGATTATTAAGAGATGTGTGCCAAAGGAAGAAACTAATTTAATTATTCAACGATGTCATGATTCTAAATTTAGAGGTCATTTCGGTGTTGATAAAACTACTTTTAAGATTTTACAATATGGATTTTATTGGCCTACTCTTTTTAAGGAAGTATACAAATATATTAAATTACGTGATCGATATCAGAGAGTAGGTAATATCTCTAGAAAAAATGATATTCCTCTAAATTATAATTTGGGAGTTGAAATTTTTGATGTATGGGGATTATATTTTACGAGACCATTTACTCCTTCATTTGGGAATTTATATATACTGGTTACAGTTGATTATGTCTCAAAATGGATTAAAGCTATTGCTTTACCTAGATGTGATGCTCGGAATGTTTCAAAATTTTTAAAGAAAAATATATTTGCAAGATATGGAATGCCGAGAGTGATTATAAGTGATGGTGGATCCCATTTCAGGAACAATTAAATTAAGAGATTGATTGAGAAATATAATATTATTCATAGAAGCTCTACTGCTTACATCCCCAAACTAGTGGTTTAGCAGAAGTGTCTAATCGTGAAATTAAAAGAATTTTGGAGAAAATTGTGGATAATCACAAATTAGATTGGTCTGCTCAATTAGATACTGCATTATGGGCTTATAGGACTGTTTTTAAGACCCTTATTGGAATGTCTCCTTATAGACTAGTGTTTGGTAAGACTTGCCATTTACCGATTGAATTGGAGTATAAAGCATATTAGGCGATAAAAGAGTTGAATTTTAATTTGAAAAATGCTGGAGAGAAGAGATTTATGCAATTGAATGAATTGGAAGAAATAAGAAATGCATCTTATCACAATGACAGGATCTATAAAGAGAGAGTGAAATTGTGGCATGATTGGAAGATATTGAAAAAGAAATTGGAACATGGATAGAAAGTTTTGTTATACAACACAAGATTGAAATTATTTCCTGGAAAGCTCAAGTCTAGTTGGTTGGGATCTTTTACAGTTGTAAAAGTTCATTCTTTTGAAGCTGTTGATATTGAGGATCCTGATACTAGAAAGATTTTCAAGGTTAATGGGCATCGATTAAAGCCTTAATTTGACGGGTTTCAACCTGACTTCAAAGAGGTTTTAATGCTGAGTCATCTCGATTAACTGAATGGTTTGTCGGGCTAACGACATTAAACCAAGTACTTTATAGGAGGCAACCCATATGTATCTTTGTGGTATGTTTGCTTGTTTGTTGTAGTTGTGCTTTTAGATAGTTATTTTGGAATCCTTATCACTAAAAAATACTTTTAAAAATTGATAAATATTGAATCCAATTGAGATATTGAAATATTTTGGGCCAAACAAAGTTTGGTGAAATTTTTTACCACTGGCGCCGCCGGTGCCTAATTACAGAGATGTGTGCAGAATTTTGGGTTTGAGCGCTGCCGTCGCCCTATCGAGCGACGTCGCCTCCCAAAACCTGTTGACAGTTTTTAGAGTTTCAAAATGTGATTTTTGGTGGTTTTGAGCGGGATCTTCTTCCTTATAACTTAGGGGAATTTAAGGGTATGGCCTAATTGGGGATTTTTGGATTGGAATTGAAATTAGGCTTGAAATTAGGTTCAATTGGGATTTAATATGATGAATTTTTATTTGGAATTAAAATTGGGGCAGATTGAAGTCAACTTGGTGGAATTTAGAAGTGATTTGGGCATTTTGGGCCTTTAAGGGTAATTTGGGGATCTTAGTCAAAATTGGTCAATTTTGGTCAGATTGGGCTTAACGGAGTGGTTCAAATTAGTTTTGGGGACATTTGAAGTGTTTTTGGAGATTTTGGGAATTTTTAGAATTTTTGGAGCATGAAGGGCATTTTGGAAATTTTAGGGGTTTTAGGGATATTTTGGGGATTTTGGGTATTTTGGGGTATTTTGGTCAATTTGAGTAGGTTGAAATGTTTTGAAATGATTTTTAAAGAAAATTTGAGAATTTGGGTAATTTTGGGAATTCTGGGAAAAATTAGGGTTGTAAGGGAAATGTGGTAATTTTGTGGTTTGGGCTAAAAGGGTCAAAATTGGGAATTTAATGAAATTGGGATTAATTAAGCATGTCAATCATGAGGTCAACCTATTTGAGCCATGGAAGAAAGAAAAGCCCCATTTTGGATCCTACATGTGTTGGTCCTAGCCAAACCCTAGCCTAGGGCAAAGAGCTTGAGGAACCACCCACATGAGTTTCCAAAAGAGTAGGGGACCAAGGTTGGGCATGTTTGGTTTAGGGTTTAGGTTGTGAGTGCAAGTGTAGGGTTCAAGTATGTGTGTGCAAGCCTGAACCAGACCAGACCAGACCACCCAGGGTTAGTCCTAAGGCTTGACCATCTTATGGAGGACTCCTATTGAGTTTCCTTACACTTGGCTCCATCTTACTAAGTGCTAGAGGTTGGTAGTAAGCATATGAAACTCCAAGTGAAGCAAATAAGCATTTTGAATTTTTAGCGGGGAGGGTTCCATTGCTAGTTTTCTATGATAGTCACCAAGAAATTCTATGGCAAGATTTTATGCTCCTAAAAAAGACTAGATCTTGACAAAAGTGAGGTCAGCAGTGTCAAACTAAGGAGACAAGCTAATTTCATATGAAAATGAAAGAAGGCAATACGGAATGGTTTTACTATCAAAGTCTAATAATTGATAGTTTCATTAGATATTTTCAAAACCTTTCTAGGAATCAGATGTAGATCTCTTGAACTTGATCATGTAGCCATTCCTAATGATGTGGAACTTGTTGATAGTCCATAATTTAGTGTTATCCTACAGAAAGGGAAGTTTTGAATGCTTTTAATTCCATTGATATTGATAAAGTGCCTGGACCAGATGGGTTTAGTTCAACTTTCTTTGTCCACATATTGGATATTATGAAAGTTGAATAGATTCTAGCTATACAAAGTTTTTTTCTAGGATTCCTCCCACATAATTATTATATATTTTCTTGAGTTATGTTGATTCCTATGGATAATTTAAAATACAGATGGAAATATTTCCGGGCATCAAGCTCACCACTATTTCCTCCAAGATAATTTGTAAGTTCAATGTCAAAAGGCGTCAAAACATTCTCCATAACTAAGTTTTCCCTCAAAAATTATCTTTAATACTTCAAAGAACTAAAATATTATTGATAGCTTTGGTCAATCTAGATAAAAATTGCAGAGGTGGTAATGACATTCTCAAATTGGACTTAAGGAAGGCATATGATGGTAAAACTGGAAATTTATTGTTCTAAGGTCACTCTAATGAATTTTGCAATCTTATCATGATGTTCCTTGATAATAATTACTATTCTATTTTCATCAATGATCAAAATTAATCACACTTTGAGTTTGGTTGAGGTTTAATAAATAGTTATCCACTCACCCTTAGGCTTTTCATTATTGCTTAGATTACGGCTTTAAGAGACCTTGAAAGCACCTTGTTTCTCATCCTAGTGGCACGTACATGCTGAAGGAGGTGAATTAGTGACCCATTTATCTTATGATGATGATTAAATATTTTTTTTAATGTTATCAAGATCAAATCAAAACACTTTATCACATTCTCTAATATTTTGAGCCAGTTTCTGGCGTGCAATTCAATAAGAATAAATGCGAGTTTATTTTCTAAGTAAAAGGTTTTTAGTGGAGAAAAGGAAATTGATGTAAAATTATACTAGCTTTAGTGCAATTATCTACCTTTGAACCCCCTTGGCATTCAACTATCAACATCCAGACAACAAGAACTTGATATTTGGTGACGTGTTGCATAAATTCGATAATAGAATTCAGAGTTTAGAAAATTCCTTTCTATTCTTTGTTGATAGAGTTAATTTCTTACAATGTATTTTAACTTCACTTCCTTTATATATCTTATAGGTTGAGAAAATGTTTGATGGTATGCACTCAAAATTTGAAAGGATGTTCAATATATTCATAGGGGTTGGGCATGTGCATGGTATTTTTTTTGTCTTCATGGAGAAAGCTATACAAACCTAATAATGAGTATGATTTTGGATTTTAATCTTTTAAGTAAGCTATGGAGATCACTTACTATAAGTTTAGATTAAACTCATGGCAAATACGGCACATAGTTATCTTTGAGCTACTTTCATGAAAAATAAATATTTCAGATCTTCCCATCCCCTGCTTAGTAATCCCAAAATGGGCAATTCTATTATGTGGAAAGAATTGTTGAAGATTAGGAGTAAGAATGAAGATTTCATTCTTTAGTAGTTGGGTAATGGTCACCTTAACATTTGGCTTGATGATTGGCCTTTGTTGGGCACTCTGAAGGCGTTTTCTCAAGATATCCCTCATTATTGTCAAAACGTTATAGATGCCTAGGCTATGGGGTGTTGGAACAAGCAAAAACTCAAGGAACTACTTCATGATGACTTGGTGGCAACATTTCCTGCATTCCTTCTGATAGAACTAAAGTCGATGGCATTATAATCAAAGTTACCATTTATGCTTTTATGTATAAGAATATTGTTTGCAAGCTTTATTCAAATGAAAACCAAAAGAGGGGTGATTTTTTTTAGAATAACTTAAAAACCCTTTGTAGTCATTGTTTGCTTGGATAATGCATTTCAGGTTACTTTCCATTGATGATATCCTCAAGCTAAAAAGGATCAGAATCACTTCAATCTATCTTCTCTGTACACAAGATGAATCATTCTTACATGTTTTCTTTTTTTGCAGGTACTCATTTTCTTTGTTTTTGTTACAACTTGATTAATCTATTTCAGATTTTTATACCCAAGGAAGGTTATGTTCTTCTAGGTCAATTTTTGGAACTCAAGAGATGGAGTAACTATTGAACCCACCCATTTATAGAATCTGGAGTCTTATATCTGCAGCAAGTTCGTTTGGATGAAGAGAAATAATAAAAGAAATATTGACTATCAACATTCTACTTAGAGAAATGTGATACACATCAAATCCTACATTAGTAATGCTCTGAATTTTAGCAAGGCTTTACCAATGTTCACTCAAGTTATTGATAAAGTTTTGAAGGATTTCAAAATTCAGACAGTTTACAACCATAGAAAATTTTGTCAGTTGGTTGTTTGGATTAAACCTCAAATATCTTTTGTTAAAGTAAACCTGGATAGGAGCTTTAAGTTTTCTACAGCTAGCATGGGTGGCATATTCAGAAATCATGATGGTAAATGCCTGCTCTTTTTCTTTGCCCTCTTCTTGTTTCCCTCTACACACTTTTCTGAATAGCTAACAGTTTTATACAGCCTCCTATTAGCCCAATAACTGAAAATTTTTTCCCTAGTTATTGAAATAGACTCTATAGTAATATATAACATTTATACTGGTGTAAACTAATGTCCTTAGTATAACATCATCACTAGAAGAAGCACATTCTTATTGCTTTCACTCTTCAACTTTAAATGGTCTCATTCTTTGAGGGAGACCAACATGCATGTTGATATTTTGGCCAAATAAGGAGCTAATGGTGATACTGTTAGTGTGGGAACTTCGCCCACTCATGGGGTTCCTCTAACGATTCATGGAAACAACTTTAATACTCTTTATGTTAGAGCATCTTTTTTATTTTCATCATCTGTCTGTAATACTTTGATTGGTCTTTAATGGATCTTATTTTGGTTTTATATATGTGTGTGAGTTCTTTGGTTGTGAGAGTTTGTAATACTCCAGGGGTCATGAGTTTATGCCCGGTTCCTCTCATTGGAGCAGTTAAATCGTAAATTCTAGGCAATGGAGTCTCGTTTGGGCAACAAGTTCCGGCTTGGTCGGAAGATCGGAACTGGATTATTTGGTGAGATCTATTTATGTATGAACATGCATACAAATGAAGAGGTCGCAATTAAACTCGAAAATGTTAAAACAAAACATCCTCAGTTGCTATACAAATCAAAGTTGTACAGGATCCTTCAAGGAGGAATCGGCATTCCTAATGTGAGATGGCTTGGTGTTGACGGAGACTAAAATGTGCTCGTCATGGATTTATTAGGATCAAGCCTTAAAAATTTTTTAAACTTTTGGTTTCGGAAGCTGTCTTTAAAAACTATTCCATTGATCAGATGATCAAACGTGTTGAATTTGTTCATTCTAAATCTTTCTTCCATCGAGACATCAAACCTGATAATTTTCTTATGGGTCTGGGCAGGAGAGCTAACGAGGTTTATATCATTGATTTTGGCCTTGCAAAGAAGCATAGAGACACTTCAGCCCACCTGCATATTCCATACAGAGAGAACAAGAATTTAACTGGGACGGCAAGGTATGCAAGCATGAATACTCATCATGGCAAAGAACAAAGCAGAAGGGATGATTTGGAATCTCTTGGTTATGCTCTGTTGTACTTTCTGAGGGGAAGTCTTCCGTGGCAAGGTCTCAAAGCAGCTACGAAGAAACAAAAAGTATGAAAAATTAGTGAAAGAACAGTCTCCACATATATTTGGCATTAGGTCGATCCATCAAAGTTCGCATCTTATTTTCATTACCGCCGTTCATTTTGCCTTGCTAATAAGCCTGATTATGCTTTCCTCAGAAGAATATTTAGGGATCTTTCTATACGCGAGGGGTTTCCCTTCAATTATGTGTTTGATTGGACCATTTTGAAGTATCAGCAGTCACAAGTTGATACTACTCAAGTCATATGTCAAATTGCTGGCTGGGCCTAACTCTGGTTTATCACCAGCTGTTTGAAATACTGATAAGAATTCATGTCAAGCTTTAAGTGGTGAAGAAGCTAGGACAATTGGTTGCTCTGCAATGGACCCTTCCATGCGCAGGGCTTCTGGACCACTGTGTGGGGAGCGTTTCCAAGCAGAAGAGCCGGGTGCCAGATGACTCTACTGGCACCAAAGAAGCTATGTTATTCAGTTCAAATTTCTTAGTAAGGTCAAGCAGTTCCTCTAGACGCGCTGTTTCTAGCAGCCCAGACATGCTTTTGGGTTGTGAGTTAGATCCACCATACATCCGAACCTCTGATGCAAGTCCTGGAACTGTTGGCGGTGTCTCTACTACTCAGAAAAGTCATCCCCTTGAATCCACCCTTGAAGGCATAACACTATCTACTGTAAAAATTATATGTTGTCTATTGAGCACAAATTTAGTTTTTACCCGTGGCTGCTGCGTTAGAGCTAAGAAGAAAAAAACAAAAAGATGGTGCCCGAGCAGTGATGGATAAACATTAAATCTGCCATTGTTCTTTGTGTGCTTAAAGGAAGCCTATCTGCTAATGTACTTAAGCAATCAAACGAGCTCCACTTCAGCTCTGTTCATGCCATCAGTCAATTGTATTTCATGGCTGCTATATTTTTTTAAGCCATAACCATATGTTAACCAGCTTTTCACGTTTAGCGGTGATTACCTGCGTATGGGAAGTATCTTAATCCTCAACGTTGAAATAGTGTTTGTTTTTGGTACTGTTTCTGTGCATAAATAATGAATAAATGTACTGAGGTTCTGCTTCTTGCATGGTTAAAACTTGGGGAAATATATAAATCTATGTTTGAAATCATACATTTTGTTTCATTCTTAGTTGATGTTGTGTTTCATGTTTATGTTAACTTTAGTTTTATGTATATTATAAATTAGATTTTTAATTTTTTTACAAAACGTTATATTTTATAGTTTGAATTTAAGCTATAATTTTGAGTTAATAATTGGGTTGAATTAGTTTTAAATTAATATCTAGATTCAAACTTAGTTTACTATTAATTTTGGTCCATTTTATATTAGGTTAGGTTTAGTTTCAAATTTAAGTATTAATTTAGGTTTGTTAAACTAGAGTCTCCATACGTAATTCCCATGATGTAATTGACCAGAATGACACATATTCATTAGAGATATCTTGAACCCAGGTTAAACAAAATTTGATTTTATACTCTAGTTTAAAATATGCTGTTTGTCGTAAACCTTTTATTATATATTCTCTTAGGTACAGCATGATCTGATTTATTTTAGATCATTTCACTATAGTTTATGTTATGAGGATCGCTTTATGATACATCTTCCTTTCCATGCCTCTTTATGTTTGCCCATTTTTTTCCTTTTCTTCTATTGTTTCATCTCATCAGAATAGAGGATGAGAGCGAAACGAATTCTAAGAGGGGCACTATTGACCTCATTCTTGATGAGGTCAAATTCTTGTCTTTAGGAGCCTAAAATCTAGCCTTAAGACTTTCTTATGGACTATCTTAGAGGACTAGTGAGGGAATCCACACCCCACATAGAAATTCAAAACAATGCTTAACTCCTCTTATGAAGTCCCACATGAGTGGTCACAAACCCCAAGTGTCATTTGGGATGGCTAAGACCAACATGTGGAGACTTAAGTGTGAGATCTTATAGGTTCAATCAAGCCTTAGGACAACCCTGGGTGTCTAAGGTTTATTCTCACACACACTCAAACCCATCAAATTCTTCACATACCCTAAAACCCTAAAATCACATACACTGGACCTACCTCTATAACCCTTTGGGAAACTCACATGGGTGGTCCCAATCCCTTAGCATTTGGTTAAGATGGCTAGGTCCAACATGTGGAGGCTCAAAAATGAGTTCCCATTTGATGTCTTACGGCTCCAAGATGGCTATTCGTGACATGCATGACCACCTTAACCAATCTTCCCCAAATGTCCCAAGATGTCGAATTTAGCCCCAAATTCAAGCCCTCCAAATTTAAGTGCCAGATTCAAAATCAATTTCACCAAACCCCAAATTCAAATTCAAATTTCAATTCCAAACTCAAATTCCCCAATTTTGAGCCAAAATGTCCAAATTCACACCAAAATTCCACCAAGTCTAAATCCACCAAATTGAACCTACACTCCAATTCAAATATACCAAACACAAAATCAACTTTGCATGATAATTCCAAAGCCCTTCAAACAAATTGGCGAGACCCAAAATTAATTTTCCTTAACCCATCCTAAAAGCCCAAAAATAATTTCTTCATGAAAAAATTCAAAAGCCCATAGGTTGAGCCCAATTCAAATTGCCATTAAATCCGACAAGACAAATTTTTATTTCACCATCCACTTAATCAATGTCATACAGTATGGAACCCCACATCATGCATCCATGCTTAAAAACATCCATGTTTGGTCCCATGGCATTCTCTCACCAAATTTTAAAATTCCTCATGAAAATTACCCATAGCCTCATGCATGTCATGAAACCACTCATGGGGGCCAACTAAAAGCATCACATGGCTCATGCACCCCAAAGTGGTAAAATGAGGACTTCTCTCACCGCCCACCAAAGTGAATTAACCAATACTCTATTACCGCCAAATGCATGTTTCCCATGCCAAATCAATCCACCCAAAACCCTAGGAGTTGACTCAACAACTCCATCCACCTTGGAAATTATTTATGCCCATTTCCATGGGGTTGAACCCATGGTTAACCCAACATAACCCAAACACATTTCCTACTTTGGATAATTTCAATTACCTATACTTGGACCAAATTGACTTCACATCTTCCCAATTCTTACCTTTCACACTGTGGAGCTGACCTTGCCTAGCCGGCTGGCTGCCTCTAGCCATCGAAAAACACCAAACCTGAAAGGTCCCCATGGCCAAAACACAAAATTTGAACTCCTTGATATGGCTCATTCCCACTGGATTGTTGCCCTCTTCTTCCCTCCACCGAAGTAGTAATTTGCACCCACTAGCTAGCACAATTGGCCGCCCTTTCCTTGCCTATAAAACCACCACAATTTCACGACCAAAAGAAGAGAACACACAAGACTTTGGTGAAGCCCTGCCAAATTGTTCTCAGACCTCCTCACAACCCTACGAAGCTCATCCCCACCTTTTTCAAGCCCTAAACCCGACCAAAAAACTCAATTTCCAAGTGCAATTCCAGTGCATTTATTGGCCTTGGAATCAACCTCAACCAAAATTAAAACTAACCTTCCCCATAGCCTAAAATCACCTCCCTGATCGAAAACCCCATCTCTTGAGTTCTCCAACCTAGACTTCGACCAAACCCGAGCCAACCTGTGATCATACTCATACCTAGGCCTATCAACTTATCAAATTGAAGCTTGGAGGATATTCGTGAGCTCAAGGTGAAGCTCCGGAACAAACCCAATCTTGGCCTCACCTCTTGGGACAAGATATGACTCAAAATTTTCTATTTTGGCCTCGATTTAGACTTTTGTGAAAGAAAGTTGCAATCCATGTGTATGTGGTCGTATAGATGTGTTCGTCTCACTTAGATGAAGGTGTAGGAACAAACCACACTTAATTTGGTTAAGTGTCCAGCAAGACCTTTGAGTTAGAACACGAACAGTTCTCGGGTTCGGTCGATTGAGGATGATGAACGGATGACGTCCATTCGCGCGTGCATCGAATGGACGAACCAGATTGAGTTGGACGAGAGAACAAGATGTGAACAGCGTGAACAATTGGCAGCCGACGTGGAAAGTGCAACAAATCGAGCACGTCACCTAGGATTTCGAAGCTGCCGAGGATGACAGGGGGCCGCGTCGGATAAGTAAAAAATTAGAGTATTTTGGACTTAGTTAAATATAAAAAAATATTTAACTTCAAAAATTCATATCTTTGTGCAGAAAAATCACAAAAATAAATAAAAATACCTCTATGCATAGTAAATAGAGGAGAATTTATTGGACCAAGAATCAAAAATATTTATTAAATATTTTATTTTAAACTAATTAAAAACTCTAGAAGAGAAATTAATTTTAATTAATTAAAAAGTATTCAAATTAAGTGAAATTTTAAGGGTTTGTTCTAATGACATTAGGGCCTTCTTTGAATTTTCCAAGTCAAAGGGTACCTTTATGATCAAAAGCTCTAATTTTCTATGACATTTAACATTTTCTTAATTTAAAAAATTATTAAAAAATAAAATAAAAGTTAGAAAAATACAAAATCAGATTAGAAAGATTTACTTTGACCAGAGGACCCTAGGAAAATTAAAAACTTAAATTAGAAGATTAAAAATGTCATGTTTAAATATTTTCTACTTTAAAATTAATAAAAATATCAAAAATGAGAAAGATATGAAATAATTCAAAAAATAACAAAAAATGACATAAATTGAAGATAATCACCTCTGTGAAAATTTGAAAGCCATAAGTGGTAATTTTGATATAAAATGTATTTTCTAATTAAATAAAGATTTTAGTTTAAAATAATTATATAAAATAACAGAAAAATTAGAAAATCATAAAAACTGGTTTGTAGTGTTTCTTGATACTAGAAATACTTAGAAAAAAGAAATTTGAAGTTAAAATAAAAACTTAATTTTTGAACTATTTTTCAATTTAGAAATAATTAAAAATAACTAAAAATCACAAATAGTTAAAAATACTTCAAAATATTAAAAATTATTCCAATACTATAGAAAACAACTTAAAAGTATTTTTATAAGTTTTTAAAGACATAAAAATGTATTTTTCCATTTTGTTAATAAAATAGTCATAAAAAATAAAAAAATATCAGAAAAATACAAAATATTATTCTCTGGGTTCTTTGAAGTTAGAGAGGTTTATGAAAAATATAAAAATTAATTTTTGAAATTAAATACATTTTCTATTTATTTACTCATTAATAGTAATTAAAAATTATAAAATTTTAAATATATTTAAAAAAATTTACAAAATTTATTCTTAGTGGTCCTCTGGTCTAGGTGAACCTCTTAAAATTATCTTAACGATATATTTTTTTGTTAGTAAAATTAATTAATATTGAAAATTCTCTATTTTCAATTAAAGTAATTGTTAAAAATTAAATAAAAATAAAAAAAATATAAATTCTTCTCTGGTGTATCAATTGGCCCATGTGTAGGGTAACAACAAAATTTCAAAGTCATTTGTGTAAAATTAAAGAAATTATGGAATAAAGAGCCCTGTGGATAAAAATGGTAATTATGAAATTTTGAACCATAATTAAGATTTAGGTAAAGTCAATGGGTTAATGGGTAACATTAATGATAATTAACTCTCTGATGTGATTAAAACCCAAAGTGTTAAAGGGAAACCCATTCAAGTCATTTGCTACAAAAGGGTAAAAGTGTAAATTCCAAATTTGTGAGAATTGGAAGTCAATCAAGTTTTGGAATATGCTAAGGTAAGGGGCTTGAGTTAGGAAGACAACAACTTATTAATTTGAAGTCCCAAACTAATGGTGTATTGATAACTTAATCTGTTAATTAGAATTAAACGACTTCACTTTACTTTTCCAAAATAATGAATTCACCCGTAACGTACCTAAGAGCTCAATAGTGAACTAGGTCTGATTTGAAGTTACTTAATGAGGCTTAGAAAAGAAATGCAAGTGATCATAAACATCATTGAAACACTACAAGCCCAAGTACGCTTGAAAAGAATGAAAGATTCCTTAATAACTAAGTTTACCTTAATGGTTCCTACTCTCATAAATCATTAGCATAACATCAGAATGAGTGATTAGTTTCCCTACTCATGGGTTAATTTAAACACCTAAAGTTCACTGAGCACAAATTAAAATATCATAACTAAAATTCAACATGACCGAGGTTGATCAATTCAACGAGGTGATAAGATCGAATTAACTGGAAAAAATTTGAAGAACTCCATAGTTGTTTAGGGTTATGTCCTAAACGCCTTTCAATGAATTTGAATATTTTGGAGGACACTTGAAGTTATTACATTTTTCTGAAGAAAATCATTCTCAAACTTATAGGGACCCGTCAAGATATTATTCGGAACCCTTTAATTCAGTAATTCCAATAAAATATCATACACTACTTATCCTACATTTTGACCCAACGCTCAAGGATTTGAGTCTTGCATAAGGTATTCAAATCCTTATGAGCAACTGGAAATTTTGTTAATGCTACATATGGATCATCAAGCTAGTGTAAGCCAGAGGTCTAAATGTTGAGGGAGATGATGACATCGCTTATGTGTGCTAAACTAGAGATACGAAGTGGGATTTGGACTTTTGAGAAAGGGGATAGGACCGATGACACTATTGAACAATGCTTGGTAGGAGTTGCTGTTGACCTCATTTTTGATGAGGTCTTCTCTTCTCTCTTTAGTACTTAGGATCTAGCCTTAGGCTTTTCCTTTGACTATCTTAGAGGACTAGAGATGGAACCTACCCCTTTAGAAATTCAAACCACTTCTTAACTCCCTGCAAACTCCACAAACTTGATTGTAGACCCCTAATCACCTAGAGGGTTGGAATCAAATGTGGAAGTTTAAAGGATGAGTTCCTATAGGACTCTTTGGCCTTAGGGCCCTCACTGGGTGGCACTGATGCAGTGAAGGGCTGATTTACACACACTACACCTATACACTACACTTTCACACACCTCCTAAAACCACACCCACACCCAACTTGACCTCCTGACTCATAAAGGTGATTCACATGGATGGTCCTTAACCCCTAAAGCCCTTGGTAAGAGGGTTAGGAACAACATAGTGGGTGCCTCAAATGAGTCCCTTCATGACTCATGTGGGCTTGATATGGCTTCATAGCTCAACCAAAATGATTTCATTCCACTTACATTCACCCAATCTTCAATTTTCCAAATTTTCGATTTTTGACCCAGGGACCCTACACACTGCTTCTACCCAAAACCGTCGAAATTACCCAATTTCTCAAAATTTCCAAATCACCCAAAATTCCTCAAAAACAATCCCAAACATTCCCACATTACTCAATTTGATCTTTCATAGTCAAAAGTACCAAAAATTCCAAAAAAACCTCTCAATACCCTCCAAATACCCAAAATGCCCCTCTTAGCCAAAAAATCCAAAAATTCAGAAAATTCCCAAAAAATTCCAGAAAATCCCAAATATTCTCAATTTCATTTTGTTAAACTACACCATGGGCCAATTTTGTCAATTTACCCCACTTTTATCAAAACCCCCAATTTGACCCATTTTAACCCAAAGTGAACCCAATGTCAAACCAAACCTACCCAATTGACTCAAATTCTGGTCCAATTCAATTCTAGACTTCAGTTCAACATCCCCAACACCAATCTAGACCAAATACAAGCCCAATTTGATTGGAATTTGGATCCAATTTCACTTTTGGCCTTAAAGCCCAATTTGGACCCATGACCCAAACCTAACCCAAACTAACCCAATTCAACTCCAATTAACTCCAAATCTTTTCTAAACCTTCCTTAACATTCCCACAAACAAAACACTAACATGATTTGCCCAAAATTTGGTCCCAAACCCCACTCGAATTCAACCCAAAGCTAAAAGGCCCAATTTTGACCTAAACCCAGAACCTAACCCAGAATAAGCCCGAACCCCAAAATCAAAACCCAACCAAAGCCAAAACCTCTTTGAAACACTCCCATAAACATTTCCCAACATTTATTTTACATCAATTTCAACCCTAGCCCAACATTGGCCCAAGTTAGCCCAATTTGACCTATATTGGCCCATTCACGAAGGAAGCCCAAATTCAACCCAATTCAAACCCAAATCACTCCCAACTTGCTTCAAATCACTCATGACACAACCATGAGCTAAACCCAACATTTGTTTGGCCCAATCCTTCACAAAATTCCCATCCATAAATTTATTTTCAAACCAAAAGCCCATTTTCTTAAACCTTCCTAAAAGCCCAAACTTCATGCTAAAGCCCATATGACAAATTCTTCTCATCATACCCTTAATTAAAATCATCCTTAAGTTCAAATCAATCATCAAATGGTTCCAAATCAAGTCATGTGCCAAATTCCATCAAATCACTCCTAAATTACCAAAATTCATAAAAACCTCTTTCATGAAAGTTGACTTAGCTTTTTCAGAGCAAAGGCGAAGCCATGAAGCCGAGGCATGAGCCACATGGAAGCCATGAAAGCCCTTTACATGTCATCATGCTATCTTGGGCAAATGGAGGGGTCCTTTCCATATTCCCTTAAGGTGATTAACCATGTTCATGTCTCCCCAAGCCATGTTTGATCTTAATTGTACTTGGATGGTGACCTTTCCCCACTAATCAAGCTGACCTAAACCACTTTCTCTTCGGCCCAAACTAGCCATGGGGAGGTGCACCTAGCCCAAAAGGATGGGTTGACCCAAATCGAAGCCAAAATGGCCTCTCCCCCATACCATTTTAATCCAGAGCCCTTTACACATGTCCATGGCCGATTGACGGCACAAACTTCCAGTCACGACCCACTTTGGACACTGAGGGTGACCCATGCTGCTCGGCCGGTAGCACAGGTCATAGGAAAACACCATGGCCGAGACCTTGGGAGGAGCCGAACTTTGGAATTCCACCTTGCTTGAGTTGCCCCGTGCCCGATAGTCCACCATGGTCGTTCCGCCCTTGACCTAGCGGTGATCCCGAGCCACTAACTCCCCACAGGAGGCCCTCCGCACCCCTCTCGGCCATGAGAGGTGCTTGAACCGGACCTTGCTGAAACTACGCCAAAATTGCTCTAGATCACTCTCCATACTTAGAGCGGTTGATCCCCGGTGCCGATTTTCCATAATCCACGCCGACGAGCCCGATTTCTCGGCGAAATTCCACTCAAAACCGGGACACTTCTCCACGGTGGATCGATCCTTAAATTGATTGGTCCTACACCTTCACCGGACCGAGGAAGAAGTCCACCGGCAAAAGCCCCCTCTCCGGGCCACCCATACGTTCCCGGACTCCGAGCTTTGTGATCGGGCTTGGTCGAAATCATACTAGGCGATTCACGAGACCGGGAGACTTCATGCGGAGCTTCGTTGGGATCCAATCGAAGGTGACACTGACCCTCGGATTGAAGCCACACTTCTCCGAGCAAAGGTATGAGCTAACTCTTTATCCAGAGCTTCGGAGATTCTCCATTTCAAATGCCTTAATTTCGATGCATGATCACCGTATAGATGTGTTTGTCTCTTGAGACGAATCCGTAGAGCACGAGAACACGAAAATCCGTTAAGTATTGAGTGAGATATTTGGGATTTAGTGTGGACGGTTCTCGGGTTAGGAGGCTTGGGGACGATGACCGGATGCCGTTCATTTAATACACGCGCGGACGGACGGCGGGGATCGCGCCGGATGAGGAGACGGAACGATACGGCGGGCCCCGGAGCGGCGAGTCGGATGGCGGCGTTGAATCGGAAAGCGCCGCGCGACGCTTCGGAGCTGCACTAGGATGAGTCGGCGCCGCAGTTTTAAATAGAAAATTAGGGTATTTTCTTATTTATTTAATTCACTAAACTTGAAAATGCATAACTTTGTGTAGAAAAATTAGAAAAATAAAATAAAAATACCTACTTGCTCAGTGAACAGAGGAGAATAATGTGGAAAAGAAATCATTTAATTTCATCAAGTATTTTATTTTTAATGATTTATTTACCCTCTGCATTGTTTTAATTCTCCATGCATATAGGAAATTCACCATGGCATGAGACCATAGGGCTTTTGAAGCATACGAATTTGGGAACATTCTGCGAATTTTCCAAAGTCGGAGGCCATCACTATGAGAAGTTATTGATTTTTCAAATTCATGTTACTATTTTGAGTATTTTAAATCCAATAATTAGCATGTTGTGAAATAAATTCTAGGAAAATTTGGTGATGTTTCTTATGACCGAGAGGACCACTAGGAAAAATAGGTTTTGAATTAATTCACTTGGAATAACCACTAATTGGCTTAAACACCCTAAATAGGTCTTTAATTAATTAGAGCTAATCATACACCAAATTGATTGAAATCAATTCTCCACTGACCTTTAGGATTAGAGGAACCCACTATAAAAATTTGAAGTCGATTGGACTTGGTTAGCTCTCTTAAATGGGTTGATTAAGCCATTTAGCCAATTTAAACTTTAAAAATTCATAACTTTCAAAATACTTTTCAAAAATTCACTAAATTAGTTTTGGAGCCTCTCTTATATTAGGGGAATTTAAAAAAATTAAAATTTTAATTTTCTAAAAAAGTTGATTTTTTGTATTATTTTAATATTTTAATAATTAAAAAATAATAAAAATCACAAAAATAATAAAATTCACCAAAATGTCTCATTTTGAATTTTAATCACTTAGGAACAAACCCCATATTTTTCTTAAGTCTCTATGATGAGATATTAAATTTTAAAGCCCTAAGGTAATTTTAAAATTAAAAAATGTATTTTCTAGCATTTCCACTAAAATAATTCTAATAAATCAAAGAAAAATGAAAAAATTGTAAAAGTTGGTTCTCTGATTTCCTTGATATCAGAGAGATGTTTGAAAAATGTAAAATTCATTTTTCAAACTTTATTTTATTTTTAAATTAATTAATACTCCAAAACTCAAAATAATTATAATAAAAATAATATAATTCAAAAAATCACCAAAATTGGTCCAAGTGGTCCTTTGGTCATTAGGAATGTCCCATAATTTTCTTAAGGACAGAAACTTTCCCTTGGTCATGTTATTGAATTTTCCTTGGAAATCCCTATTTTCCACCAAAAATAATTACATAAATAAATTAAATACAGAAAAATCACATTTTCTCCTCTCATGTCTTTATTGACATATGAGTGAAGTCACATAAAAATTTCAAGTTCATTTAATCTCAATTTAGTGAGTTATGAAATTATTAAGCTTGAAGGGCAAAATGGTAATTAAAATTTTAACCCTTAATTAAAACTTTAGGTTTAATAAAATTAAAGGGTAAAATATTTGATCCTAATCTGACTTGGATGATTGAAATTTAATAATTAAAGGGTAGAAACCAATTAAATAATTTAAAAATAATTAAAATAAACCTTAATAAAATAATTAATTAAATTTGGAAGAATAATAAAATTGGAATTATTAAAATAGTAATATTATTAGGAAGAGATTTGTTCTTTAATTTAAGAATCCCTAAATTAATCATCTCAATAATATTTAATTCCTAATTAAAATGATAATTCAAATTTAAGATTTAAAATGCTAAAAGACTTAATCATTAAATTGAATTAAATTAAATTATGTAAATTAAACCCTTTTAAAATAAAATATTAAATTAAAATTAAAAATAAAATCAAATTAAAATTTAAATTAAATTAAATTAAATTAAATTAAATTAAATTAAATTAAAACATATTAAATTAAATTAAATTAAAACACATTAAATTAAATTAAATTAAACCAAATTAAAATTTAATTTAAATTAAATTAAATTAAATTAAATTAAATTAAATTAAATTAAATTAAATTAAATTAAATTAAATTAAATTAAATCAAATTAAATTAAATTAAATTAAATCATATTATATTAAATTAACTTAAATTAAATTAAATTAAACCACATTAAATTAAAATTAAATTAAATTAAACCACATTAAATTAAATTACATCAAATTAAATTAAATTAAATATAACATCACACTAAGACATAAAGAATTCAAAAATAAATCTAAAACAACTTGAACACTATTCCGAACTTAAATCCATTAACGAAATTAAATCGATTAATAAGTCACTTGAACATCAATTTGCCCTCGAAAGCTTTTGTCGTCATAACTCCTAAACGGAACGTTAAGTAAAGTGTTACTTCACTTATGGGATATTCAAATGTCCTAGTTCACTGAGCAAGATAACAAAACTTGAACTCCCGGACGATTAATTCATTTGTATAATTAAATTCTCTTGGACTTAAAATAATCCTAAAAATATTGAAAAGATGTTTAAGATTTGTCTTAAGCACTTCCTCGATATGATAGGATGTTTATAAGAACAATTGAACTTAATTGTTCTTTGATGAAGAAAATCGTCCTCGAACCAAAATACGAGAACCTAGACGTCATAGGAGATGACTAGCTATAGGATTAGGAACTTGGTAGAAAACCATAACCCTTCCCTTAGCTTTACTAGGAATCGTTTTAAATGCTTAAATATTCTAATTGCGCTTTAAGTGCGGCTTGGGATGACGGGAAGACCCTCAGGGTACGCTTTTATTTTATTGCAATTTACCTTATTACAATTTATTTAATCGCATCGCACTTACTTTTCTTGCATGATAAACAAGCTGTTGCATGAAAACCCACACCTTTAGGATAGTCCCTAAAGCGAAACCAAAACTAAAGTAAAAGTCATTGCAAAATAAAATTCACCGCCACAACATTTCAAAATATAAAACAACTCAAAATTTAATCACAAACAGAACACAAAACTACAACTACAACTAAATTAAAACGCTTTGTTGGATGATCGGGAATACCTCGGATGATGTAACCTACGTGTTCTTAGCAGGATTTCCACGGTCTAAATGAAAGTGTGGAACTCATTCGATTGAGTTTAGCAAATTCATCTAGACTAAGTGAATCAGATAAAAATAACGATGCGGAAGGATGGAACCGTGGGATCTTAACCGGTGTCATTATAATCGACTTTAAGATTTGTTTTAATTAAAACATAAAAAACACTTGGAAATTAAGACTTTCTCTAAACCGAACACTTCTCTCATCTCCTGATTTATGATTTCTAAAACTAAACCTCTGCAACAACAAGGAGCTCGAAGCATGGTGGGCGAGCACGGCCATCGTCGTCGGCAAAGCTGAAATCTACATCAGCAAAACCATTCTTAGAATTAAATAACCAAGCCATAGGATTTCGAGGTAGTTTGCACTAGTGCAACATAAATCCTCAACTTTTCGTTAGGCATTTGCATAATCATGTTATGCAAATTAAGCCCTAATCGGTTTTAGGATTCCGAGGTAGTTGTTTGGTACGACATAAACCCTCGCATCTTCGAGGCCATTTGTATGATTTTATCATACGAATATAAGTCCTAATTAATTAAAATTGGCAAGATCAAAACATTAAATAAATATTAGGACTTTCCTAAGTTCAAGCCAAACAGTAGGATAGTCGGGAAATTACCGAAGTTCGCTTCGAATCCGTGATTTCTCCTACCTTTCTTCCTTTGAATCCCAAAATAAAATGTTCCAAATTTGATCCATTCCACTATTGAAATTCCAAAATTCAATCCCTTGAAAACTTAAACTTTGAAATTCTTGAGAGCGGAACTGCGATTATTATCGAGAGTTTTCTTAGGTGATTCCCGTCACTTAAGATGTAATTAACTATAGGGGCTTGCCCTTATAGGGAACTTTAAGAACCCGGGTAATATAAACCACGCTTAATTCATTTATATTAAGCGGGGGAACTTGTCGGCTTATAAAATTGGTTCGCGGACGAACGGACGTCACAAATCTTCTAGTTTATTTAATCGAGCCCCATCATCGAGCGGTGTGTCCATTCTTCGGGGTAGATACACGGTTTGTGGTGTGGTGCTCGTTTATATAAACTATTTGGGATGTGAGATCGGTTTGATTTCATATCTTAAAACTTTTAAACTTAAAATTACTTTCAAAATCAAATGTTATCTTTTAAACTATATATATATTTAAATTAAATTTAAAATATAAAAATTCGCCGACAATTTACGTAGGCGACCCCCCTTTCAAAATAAAACACATAACCTAAAAATATGCCGACAGTTGCCCCTAGCTCTCTTAGGTTGCTGGCACTCCTAGTCTGGCTAGACTGATTAGCTCATGGACTATAAAGTTTTACAAAATATATATAATACTATAAAACCAACAAAAGTCCCTTATGTGACGTGATTGCTTTTGAGAGTTAAACTCTATTTGCATGAAAACTGAAAGAACTTTTGATGAAACCTTATGAAAGTCCATGAGCTAATCAATTGGATTGAGGCTAGGTGTTGCCCCTCCTTGGATTGTCAGGTTGGCAGCTTTTATCAGTGTTGGATAATAAATCACACAGTTCAACTCTGACCCCCCACCTTCAATAGTGTTTTACACTTAGTCTCGGTCTTCTACATGTGACATTGAGTTTTTATTTTAATCACACTTTTTTTCCTGATGAATTTCTTTTTGGGTTTCTTTCGTGCCTGATTCTCTTTGCATTTTGTTTAAAATTCTTGCACTTTATTACCAAGTTTATGATACTAACCCATGCAGCTGTAGCAGGAGCGCTAGGTACGTATTTAATTATTTATTTACTATAGTTTTACAACTTTGCTTTACAGCATTTTCCTACTCATGCATGTTACACTTTACATATAACAAAACAACAGAAATATATATTTGAAATTAATAGTACACTCTCAAACTTTTAAATGCACTTAACCTACCCCTTTTTGGGTTCATGATGTCTCTCGGATGAGCTAACTTATAGTTGCTAATGAGAATTCTCTGGGCTAAATGAGTTTAATCTCTTGTTTAGACTAAGTAAACTCAAAAGAAAATAGTGGTGTAGGAATGTGGGAAATGTGGGATCTTAACTGGTGTCGCTTAACTTAAACTAAAACCCCCCGAACACCTAATAATGATAAATAAAACCAAAACATAACACATAAAAAATCATAATTCATAACACACATGAACTTTGAAGTTGCTACTTCGACGAGGAGCATTAGAGCAAGCCACGATCGAAGGGGGACGATGATCTACTATAGCAAAACAAGTATACATCAGCTAAAACTTTCCTACCATAAAAGAATGAGCCATAGGACTTCGAGATAGTCTGCCTAATGCGGCATAAAGTCGTCACCTTATCTTTTAAGCTTTTGCACATTGTTCAATATAATCCCTAACTCACCTTAGGATTCTAAGTTCGTCGTCCGATACAACGTAAATCTTCTTATCTTCCCATCTTTTTTCATAATGGGACATTTTGCAAATGTAAGCCCTAAAAAATAATTGACAGGATTGAACATAAATAATTTCGCTTCAAAAATGTAAATACGAACAAAATGATAACTTGGGAAGTCACTGAGGTTTTCCACTATCCTGTGGCATCCTCTATTACTCCTAAAATAAATGTTCCCGTTTAATTCACTCCAACTTGAAATTTCAACAAACTACCTTGAAAACCCAAACTTTGAATATCTTAAGGACGAAACCCTTGATCTTTATCGAGAGTTTTCTTAAATAACTCTGAACATTTAGGATGTAATTAACTATAGGGGCTAGACCTTATAGGGAACTTTAGGTCCCAGGTAAATAAACTTTGCATAATCTTTCTATATTGGGCAGGGAACCTATTGGCCATACACATAATTCACAAACTAAACGGATGTCATAAAATTTTTAGTTTAAATAATCGAGCCTACTAATAAGTGATATGCTTATCCTTCGAGATAGCATATTGCTTGTGGTATCGGGCTCGACTATCTAAACTAATTAGACATGTGAGACTCATTTAGTCCCAATATTTAAAAAAAAAACTAAGAAACTATTTTAAAAAATTAAAATTATACATTATTAGTAAATTGAATCAAATAACTTTCAAATTCGAAGAAGAGAGAGCAAAACTGGCCGACATTTTCTAGTGACTCTGCTATGGATTAGTTCATCTCTCCATTTAGATCAGGAGGTTTTTGATCCACTTAAAAAATACCTATTTTTATCCCTTATTTATGATTCAATTCTTAAGGATATTATGCTTTAATGAAAGGTATTTTTATGTTTTTGGATGTAGGTGATAAAAAAAGAATTCAAGAAGAAAAAAGGAGCAAAAAGGAGCAAAAATTGAGCTTAAAGGGCAAAGTGGTCGAAATTATAGGTCCGGAGCCTAGGCGCCAGAATCCGGCTCCTAAGCGTCAGTTTGATACAGAAACAGATAATATTTTTGATGAATTTTGGCAGTTATTTTGACGGTGTTATGCGGTTATCAGACCTTCTAGAAGACTAGAAGTTACTCCTACTATATAGGACATGTGATACAATGCATCTGGACACAGAAAAACGGTTTAAATCGCAAAGAGGTGTGATCCAAAGTAAAGAAGTGCGAAGACCTGGTCACGGCTCCGGCGCCTAAGCGCCAGATCACGGCTCCTAAGCGTGACGGTTACCTTCTAGAAGATACATTGTATTTGGATGAATTTTGAAGAGGTACCTTAAGCAACCCCTGGTCAAATTCAGAGCTCTATAAATAAGAGTTAATTCTACAGAGAAAAGTGCCCCTTTTAGCACCCAATAGCCATTCTATCACCATATACCCCCCTCTAGCATCCAATCATTTTAGGGATCCACTTTCTTTTGCATTAAGTGAGTTTATTTTGAGTATTACTACTCAATTTCTTGAGTAGTAAGTGTGAGTTTTCAAGTATTGTTGCTGTTGAAGTTTTGTACCTTGCATTGGAGTCAGTAAGAGTCAGCTGATCACTTGAAGGAACATTCTAGATAAGTATTTGTAACTTGGTTCAAAGTTTTATAAATATGTTTTGTTGTATGAATTCAATGTGTTCTGAGTAATTAGTTTTCTTTCTCCTTTCAACTATGAAAAGATAATAAGATAATTGAATTTTGTTGGAGAACTTAACTTAAAATATTTATAAAAATTGTGATGATATTACTACCTGATCTTAATTTACTTTTTAAACTGGCCATTTAAATTGTTAAAACCAGTTGAAAAATTTTGAGACATATCCAGAGATGAGTTCTTAACTAGTAGATATCACATGAATCTTTGGGTAATCGAAGGCTTTATGCGGGTTATTCAAAGTGAAGTGCAAATAAATAGGAAGATATGATTTATTGGGCGTAGAATTAATTAGTTTTTAGAGTGAAAAACTAAATTCTGATAATTTGGTCTATAGAAAGTGAAGGGGTCACTAGTAGGGCCGACCATAGCCACCCTTGGACATCTAGTAGTGTGAGCCTAGATTAACCCATTATACTAATAAAATATCCTAAATCAATCTATTGATTAGCTAATGTTCTTTATACTATCGAGCGAAGGTAAAGAATAGGAATGCTTCTATTTGGCACAATACTATAATCTAAGTTCTCCACAAATGATAATTATTCTAAAAATCTTGGATTAGTTGAAAATGAGAAAGTTGTTTATTTATACTTGCATTAATTTTTATTTAATTACTGCTTACTTACATTTAGTAAAAATTTTATTAAATTTAAAATCTGAATTTTGAAAAGAAATAAAAATAATAATTACTTTTAATTTGAAAAATCTAAAATATTTCTTAATTTTCTCATATTCTTCCCTGTGGGATCGATAACCAGGACTCCAACAGAGCTCTGTATTACTTGAAATGATACGTATACTTACGTTTGAAATTGTGACTTTTACAATAATTATTATAAATATTTAAATATAAATTCATAAATTCTTACATAAGTAAAAGTCGGTTCGTACCAGTATCAGTTTTGCCTTCATACATCGATAATGTGCCCATGTTCCTCATATGCGAGACTACCATTCTTCTATTAGCATGCTTTGTGCATTTCTGCCTTGTGCAAGTCCAGTCAACTCTTTTGATTCTAAAACCTTCTGTTTAGTCACCCTTAAATATAAATGTTTTGGAATCTTTTTGACCGCTAAAGTGGGTCGGATCCCCAATATGTGTGGAGTTATGAGTGGATAAGGTTTAAAATGAATCCTTCTCAAGTTTAATCTTCCCATTCCTTTGGAATGGGTCCTAAATTTAAAGCTTACTTCGCGTATCTTCGAAAATCAGGTTTGCCTTTAAAAAACACAATGTTCATCACAATAATCACAAAACAACAATAAAATAACAAAATAAAACAATGATAAAATATCATAATAATAAAACCTTCATAACTGCAACAAAATAAGACAACATTCGAAAACAAATGGAAATGAAATGACATTTAAGAAAACAAAGAAAACACTCATAATAACAAAGCTAAAAAGACAAAGAAAACAAATTTGCTTCAATAAGTTTCGAAAGAAATGCCCAGTTATAAAGACAATTACATTTGATAATTTCACCTAAGTCAAGTATGCTCTGGATGGAACACAACATGTTGCTGACACTCGAAACTTTTCAACTGACAAAAGAAATGTCGACCCCTACTAAGTGCTACTGTCTTATTATCTTTAAACTTCCATTTTCTATTAAGAATATCTTTCATAAACTTCACATAGCTTGACATTTGTTTTAAAGCTTCAGCAAAAGAAATATTATTTGTAAGCTTTTTTAAGATTTCCAGAAATTTTGAAAATTGTTTATCCAACTTTTTTTGACAAAATCTCTGAGGAAATGGAGGTGGTGGTTGTTTTTCTAAATCAATTTTAAGTGGAGAAATTTGTCTCTCAAAAATATTTGGAGCATCCTCTTTAGGTTCATTAATTTCTTGTCTCTCTACTTCAATCTCTTTTTGAACTCTACCTTCCAACTCTCTTCCACTTCTAAGTTGAATAGCCTTTACATGCTCTTTATTCTGGTCCTTTACATTTACTTTTGTATTACTATGAAGTGTTCCTTAGGATCTATTACTTAATAAATTGGCAATTTATCCCAACTGATTCTCAATATTTCTAATTGCATCTCCTTGGCTTTGTAATTGATTTCCCATTTATAACACCACTTCTTCTATAGTCAACTTCTTATCCTTAAATTGTAGATTATTATTAAAACTGGAGGATAAGTAGGTCTATAATTACTATTACCTTGGTTGTTCCAGTTCCCAATGGGTTTACTTGGTTGCTCCCCCATTGCTGATTGGTACCACTCGAATTGTTATTTCAATTAAAGTTAGGATGGTTTTTCCAACCAGGGTTATAGTAGTTTGAATATGGGCTATTTGCTTTATTGTTTATAGCATTTAAATTCTCTATTGTTGTTTGAGAATCTATTATTTGGCTTAATGAATTCTTTTTAATCATTGGAATTTGTTGAGAAAAATTCATTCCAAATTGGTCTATCTTCTTTGAAATAATAGCAACTTGATTTGCTAGCATTGCAAAAGCTTCAGATTCATGAATATTGCCTTCCTTCTTAGGATATGCCCTCTCATAAGGCCATTTAAAATTATTAGTAGCCATTTCTTCAATTAAAGCATAGGCTTCATGAAATGGTTTTGACATCAATGAACCACCAACAGTGACATCAATAATAGTCTAAGAGATCCAGCTAATTTATTATAAAAGGTTTGAATAATTAACCAATCTAGCGCAGCATGGTGTTGACACTTTCTTAGGAGATCTTTAAATCATCCTCAAGCTTCATAAATAGATTCCCCTTCAAACTGACAAAATGATGTAATATCATTTCTAAGCTTCGTAGTTTTTAAAGGTGGAAAATATTTAGCAAGGAATTTTGTGCCAAGTCACCCAAAACTCTAATAGATTTAGGTGCTAACAAATTCAACCATATCTAAGCTTTATCCCTAAGTGAAAAGCCTATGTCTAATAACATCATCAAAAACAAAATCATATTTAAATGTAGCACACAATTCTAGAAAATTGGCAAGATGTAAGTTTGGTCTTCAGTTGGTGCTCCCCCAAACTTATTATTTGATACAATTTGAACAATAATAGGTTTAAGTTGAAATGAATTAGCAGCTATAGCAAGATTTGAATACTACCATGAAGTTCATCCACTATAGGGTTTGCATGATCTCTTAAAGGTATAAATTCATACGAATTTCAACATTTTGATTATTTTGATTTGTCATTTCTTGATGTTTTTGAATTTTTCTGTACTTTTTATTTTTTTTAAAATTTTTTCTAATAGTTCTTTCTAATTCAGAATCGTAGGGCACTAGTCCCTCACAACTAGAACTACACATAAACTATTATAACAAAATAATGAAAATAAAATACAACACAAATAAACAAATAAAGTTTAAATAAAACTTTTTAAAATAGAATTTTAATTTTTCTAAAAATTCCTTCTAATTTTTCTTTTAAATTCAAATCCAACTAAAAGCAATTCTCCCCAGCAACAGCGCCAAAAACTTGATCCATTTCTGATATTTAAACTTGTGGTGATATGATTATAATTATATTTATGATATAATTTTTAGTCTTCTTCTAATAAAATTTCCTTCTTTACAATGACACTAAAAACTTCATTCCGATGTAAATAAGAATTCAACAGTTATATTTAAATTTAGGGATTCTATGAAAGTATATGTTGTCGGCATATTTTTAGGTTATGTGTTGTATTTTGAAAAGGGGTCGCCTAATAGAAATTGTCGGTGAATTTTTAATTTAATTTAAATAAATAATTTGAAAAGTAGTATTTGATTTTGAAAAATAATTTTAAATTTGAAAATTTTAAGATATGAAATCAAACTGATCTCACATCCCGAATAGTTTATATAAACGAGCACCGCATCATAAACTGTGTATCTATCTCGAAGAATAGACACACTGTTTGGTGATGAGAGCTCGATTAAATAAACTAGAAGATTTGTGACATCCGTTTGGTTTGCGAACCAATTTTATAAGCCGACAAATTCCCTGCTTAATATGAAAACATTAAACGGGGTTTATATTACTCAGGTTCTTAAAATTCCCTATAAGGCAAGCCCCTATAGTTAATTACATCTTAAATGACGGGAATCACCTAAGAAAACTCTCGATAATAATCGGTAGTTGTGCTCTCAAGAATTTCAAAGTTTAAGTTTTCAAAGGATTGAATTTTGGAATTTCAATAGGGAATGGATCAAATTTGGAACATTTTATTTTGGGAATCCAAAGGAAGAAAGGTAGGAGAAATCATAGATTCGAAGCGAACTTCGGTAATTTCCCGACTATCCTATTGTTTGGCTTGAATTTAGGAAAGTCCTAATGTTTATTTAATGTTTTGATCTTGCCAATTTTAATTGATTAGGACTTATATTTGTATGATAAAATCATACAAATAGCCTCGAAGATGTGAGGGTTTATGTCGTATCGAACGACTACCTCGGAGTCCTAAGACCGGTTAGGGCTTAATTTGCAATGCAAATGCCTAACAGAAGGTTGAGGATTTATGTTGCACTAGGCAAACTACCTCGAAGTCCTATGGCTTGGTTATTTAATTCTAAGAATGGTTTTGCTGATGTAGATTTCAGTTTTGCTGACGACGATGGCCGTGCTGCCCACCATGCTTCGAGCTCCTTGTTGTTGCGAGAGGTTTAGTTTTAGAAATCATAAATCGGGAGATGAGAGAAGTGTTCTGGTTTAGAGAAAATCTTAAAATCCAGGTGTTTTTAATATTTTAATTAAACAAATCTTAAAGTTGATTATAACGACACCGGTTAAGATCCCGCGGTTTCATCCTTCCGGCATCGTTATTTTTATCGGATTCACTTAGTCCGGATGAATTTGCTAAACTCAACTGAATGAGTTCCACACTTTCATTTAGACCGTGGGAAATCCCGTTAGCAACACGTAGGTTACATCATCCGAGGTATTCCCGATCATCCAACAAGACGTTTTAATTTAGTTGTAGTTGTAGTTTTGTGTTCGTTTGTGATTAAATTTTGAGTTGTTTTATATTTTGAAATGTTGTGGCGGTGAATTTTATCTTGCAATGACTTTTACTTTAGTTTTGGTTTCGAGTTTTAGGGACTATCCTAAAGGTGTGGGTTTTCATGCGACGAGTTGTTTATCATGCAAGAAAAGTAAGTGCGATGCGATTAAGTAAATTGCAATAAGGTAAATTACAATAAAATAAAAGCATACCTGGAGGGTCTTCCCGTCATCCCAAGTTGCACTTAAAGCGTAATTAGAATATTTAAGCATTTAAAACAGATTCCTTGGTAAAGCTAAGGGAAGGGTTATGGTTTTCTACCAAGTTCCTAATCCTATAGCTAGTCATCTCCTACAACGTCCAGGTTCTTGTATTTTGGTTTGAGGACGATTTTCTTCATCGAAGAACAATTAAGTTCGATTGTTCTTATAAATATCCTATCATATCGAGGAAGTGCTTAAGACGAGTCTTAAACATCTTTTCAATATTTCTAGGATTATTTTAAGTCCCGGAGAATTTAATTATACAAATGAATTAATCGTCCGAGAGTTCAAGTTTTGTTATCTTGCTCGGTGAACTAGGACATTTGAATATCCTATAAGTGAAGTAACACTTCACTTAACACTCCATTAGGAGTTATGACGGCATGAGCTTTCGAGGGCAAATTGATGTTCAAGTGATTTATGATTTGATTTAATTTCGAGTTAATGGATTTAAGTTTGGAATAGTGTTCAAGTTGTTTTAGATTTATTTTTTGAATTCTTTATGTCTTAGGTGATGTTATATTTAATTTAATTTAATTTGATGTAATTTAATTTAATGTGGTTTAATTTAATTTAATTTTAATTTAATGTGGTTTAATTTAATTTAATTTAAGTTAATTTAATATAATATGATTTAATTTAATTTAATTTAATTTGATTTAATTTAATTTAATTTCATTTAATTTAATTTAATTTAATTTAATTTAATTTAATTTAATTTAATTTAATTTAATTTAATGTGTTTTAATTTAATTTAATTTAATTTAATTTAATTTAATTTAATTTAATGTGTTTTAATTTAATTTAATTTAATTTAGTTTAATTTAATTTAATTTTTTTTTAATTTTTAATTTAATATTTTATTTTAAAAGGGTTTGATTTAAATAATTTAACTTTAATTTAATTTAATGATTAAGTCTTTTAGCATTTTAAATCTTAAGTTTGAATTATCATTTTAATTAGGAATTAAATATTATTGAGATGATTAATTTAGGGATTCTTAAATTAAAGAATAAATCTCTTCCTAATAATATCCTTATTTTAATAATTCGATTTGATTATTCTTCCAAATTTAATTAATTATTTTAATTAAAGTTTATTTTAATTATTTTTAAATTGTTTAATAGGTTTCTACTTTTTAATTATTTAAATTTCAATCATCCAAATCAGATTAAGATCAAATATTTTACCCTTTCATTTTATTAAGCCTAAAGTTTTAATTAAGGGTTAAAATTTTAATTACCATTTTGCCCTTCAAGCTTAATAATTTCATAACTCACTAAATTGAGCTTAAATGAACTTGAAATTTTTATGTGACTTTACTCATATGTCAATAAAGACATGAGAGGAGAAAATGTGATTTTTCTATATTTAATTTATTTATGTAATTATTTTTGGTGGAAAATAGGGATTTCCAAGGAAAATTCAATAACATGACCAAGGAAAGTTTCTGTCCTTAAGAAAATTATGGAACATTCCTAATGACAAGAGGACTACTTGGACCAATTTTGGTGATTTTTTGAATTATATTATTTTTATTATAATTACTTTGAGTTTTGGAGTATTAATTAATTTAAAAATAAAATAAAGCTTGAAAAATGAATTTTATATTTTTCAAAAATCTCTCTGATATCAAGGAAATCAGAGAATCAATTTTTATAATTTTCTGATTTTTCTTTGATTTATTAGAATTATTTTAGTGGAAATCCTAGAAAATACATTTTTTTATTTTAAAATTGCCTTAGGGCTTTAAAATTTAATATCTCATCATAGAGACTTAAGAAAAATATGGAGTTTGTTCCTAAGTGACTAAAATTCAAAATGTGACATTTTGGTGAATTTTATTATTTTTGTGATTTTTATTATTTTTTTAATTATTAAAATATTAAAATAATACAAAAAATCAACTTTTTTAGAAAATTGAAATTTTAATTTTCTTAAATTCCCCTAATAACAGAGAGGCTCCAAAACCAATTTGGTGAATTTTTGGAAAGTATTTTGAAAGTTATGAATTTTTAAAGTTTAAATTGGCTAAATGGCTTAATCAACGCATTTAGTAGAGCTAATCAAGTCCAATTGACTTCAAACTTTTATGATGGGTTTCTCTGATCCTAAAGGTCAGTGGAGAATTGATTTCAAGTCAATTTGATATATGGTTAGCTCTAATTAATTAAAGACCTATTTAGGGTGTTTGAGCCAATTAGGGTCATTCCAATTGAATTAATTCAAAACCTATTTTTCCTAAGGTCCTCTGGTCATAAGAAACATCACCAAATTTTCATAGAATTTATTTCACAAAATGCTAATTATTGGATTTAAAATACTCGAAAACGATAACATGAATTTGAAAAATCAATAACTTCTCATAGGGATGGCCTCGACTTTGGAAAATTCGGGGAATGTTCCCGAGTTCGGAGGCTTCAAAAACCCTATGGTCTCATGCCATGGTGAATTTCCTATATGCATGGAGAATTAAAACAATGCGGACGATAAATAAATCATTAAAAATAAAATACTTGATGAAATTAAATGATTTCTTTTCCACATTATTCTCCTCGATTCATCTGAGCGAGAGGTATTTTTATTTTATTTTTCGATTTTCTACACAAAGTTATGCATTTTTGAAGTTTTAGGGAATTAAATAAATAGAAAAATAACCTATTTTTCTACTTATCCACGCGGCGCCGACTCATCCTCGGCGGCTCCGAACGACCGAGGCGGCGTCTTCGATTCGGCGCGGCCATCGACTCGGCGATCCGGGGCCCCGCGGGTCCGCGTACCAACGCGGCTGTCCGGCTCGATCCGGACCGTCCCCTCGATACACGCTCGATCCAGGCGGCTCATGGTCATCGTCTACGGCGGTGTGCACCGTGACCGTCGACCTTCTAACCCCAATTTCTCGCTCGATTCTCGACGGATTTTCGTGTTCTTATGCTCTATGGATTCATCTTGAGGATACGAATACATCCATACGGTAAACATGTATTTAAATTGACTCAAATTAAATGGAGAATCTCTGTAAGCTCGGGAAGAAGAGTGAGACCATACCATTGCTCGGAGAAGTGAAGCTTCGATGCGAGAGTTGTGTCGCCTTCGATTGGGTCCGAGCAAACTCCGGATGAAGTCCCTTGGCACAGTGAATTGCACTAGCTATGAAAGTGACCACGGCCGATCACAAAGCTTGGAGGCTGGAACAAGCTGGGTGGTACGGGGATGGGGCTTTCGGTGGGAAACTTATCCTCTTGGTACGGTGAAGGTGTAGGACCGGTCGATTTGGGGATTGATCCTTTGTGGAGAAGTGTCCTGGTTTTTGTCTTGAAGTTTGAGCTTAAAATTGAGCTCGAGTGGAGAGAATTCGAGCTGGAATTCGGTGGGGATCAAGTGCTCTATGTGTGGAGAGTGATGCGGAATGATTTTGGCGAGTTTCCTTGAGGTTTGGTTCGGCACCTCTCATGGCCGAGAAGGGGTGGTGTTTAAATAGGCATGGTCGGAGGCTCTCCGGGGGAGTTAGGGCTTGGGTTCGGCTTGCTGCGGTGATGAGAAGAACGGCCATGGTGGCCATTGGGCATGGGGCGACTCGGCGAGGTGGAATCCCGAAGTTTGGCTTCTCCCCATGTCTCGGCCATGGAGTTTTCGGCGACCCGGGCGGCTGGCCGGCGGGCATGGGTCACCCTCGAGTCCGGGTGGGTGAGGGCTGGGGTTTAGTGCGGTCGAGTGGGCCTTGCCATGTGTAAAGGGGATGGCTTGGAATGGAATGGGGAAGAGGCCATTTTGGCTTGGTTTGGGTCAACCCATGTGTTTGGGTTGGGTTCACCTCCCCATGACCTGGTTTTAGGCTGAGAGAATAAGTTAGGTCAGCTGGTCGAAGGTGGTGAGGTCTCTTCTAAGAATATTTAGATTAAATCTTGGTTGAGGGGAAACATGCTTAAGGCTAATGACTTTAGGAGATTAAGGAAAGGGTCTCCTTCTTTTGCCCAAAATGGCATGGTGACATGTAAAGATGCTCTCATGGCTTCCATGTGGCTCATGCATGGCTTCATGGCTCATCTTTGGCTTGGGAAAAGTTAAGTCGATTTCATGGAAATGGATTTAAGAAAAATTTGGTATTTTGATGGGAATTTGTATGGGGCTTGATTTGGAATCATTTGATGATGGGATTGGAACTTAGGAAATGTCTTTGATTAAATGGATGACAAATGAAAATGTCATATGGGCTTTAGGGTAGATTTTGGGCTCTTTGAAATGGTTTTAGATGGGCTTTTAAAGTGATTTAGGGAAGTGGGTTTTTTGATTTTAGGATGGGCATTTGGGTAAAACTTTTGTGAGGGACCATGTCAAATAAATGTTGCAATTGGTTTAGGGATGTTTCATGAATGGTTTGGAGTCAATTTGGTGTGATTTGGAATTGAATTGGTTTGAATTTGGGTTCATTTGGTAAGTGGGCCGATGTAGGTCGAATTGGGCTAACTTGGGCCAATGTTGGGCTAGGGTTGAAATTGATGTAAAATTAATGTTGGGAAATGTTTATGGGAGTGTTTCAAAGAGGTTTTGGCTTTAGTTGGGTTTTGACTTTGGGGTTTGGGCCTATTTGGGCTAGGTTTAGGTTTAGGTTTAGGTCAAAATTGGGCCTTTTAGCTTTGGGTTGAATTTGAGTGGGGTTTGGGTCTAAATTTTGGGCAAATCATGTTAGTGTTTTTTTTGTGGGGATGTTAAGGAAGGTTTAGAAAAGATTTGGGGTTAATTGGAGTTGAATTGGGTGAGTTTGGGCTAAGTTTGGGTCATGGGTCCAAATTGGGCTTTAAGGCCAAAAGTGAAATTGGATCCAAATGTCAATCAAATTGGACTTGGATTTGGCCTAGATTGGTGTTGGGAATGTTGAATTGAAGTTTAGAATTGAATTGGACCAGAATTTGAGTCAATTGGGTAGGTTTGGTTTGACATTGGGTTCATTTTGGGTTAAAATGGGTCAAATTGGGGGTTTTGATAAAAATGGGGTAAATTGGCAAAATTGGCCCATGGTGTAGTTGAACAAAATGAAATTGGTAATATTTGGGATTTTCTGGAATTTTCTGAGAATTTTCTGAATTTTTGGATTTTTTTGGCTAAGAGGGGCATTTTGGGTATTTGGAGGGTATTGAGAGGTATTTTTGGAATTTTTGGTATTTTTGGGTATGAATGATCAATTTGAGTAATGTGGGAATGTTTGGGATTGATTTTGAGGAATTTTGAGTGATTTAGGTGATTTTGCAAATTTTGGGTGGTTTCGAGGGTTTTGGGTAAGTTTAGCGGGTGTAGGGTCCGGGGGTCAAAAATTGAAATTTTGGAAAATTGAAGCTTGGGTGAATGTAAGTGGAATGAAATCATTTTGGTTGAGCCATGAAGCCATATCAAGCCCATATGAGCCATGAAGGGACTCATTTGAGGCATCCATTATGTTGTTCACTAACCCTGCTTGCGAGGGCTTAGGGGTTAAGGACCATCCATGTGAATCACCTGCATGAGTCGGGAGGTCGAGTTGGGTATGGGTGTGTTTTTTAGGAGGTGTGTGAAAGTGTAGTGTATAAATGTAGTGTATGTGTAAGTCGGCCCTTCATCGGACCGAAGCCGCCTGGGGCGGTCCTGAGGTCGAAAGAGTCACATAGGAACTCATCCTTTAAACTTCCACATTTGATTTCAACCCTCTAGGTGATTAGGGGTCTACGGTCGAGTTTGTGGAGTTTGCGGGGAGTTAAGAAGTGGTTTGAATTTCTAAATGGTGGGTTCCACTTCTAGTCCTCTAAGATTAGTCAAAGGAAAAGCCTAAGGCTAGATCCTAAGTACTAAAGAGAAGAAGAGGAGACCTCATCAAAAAATGAGGTCAACATATGTATCATTATTAAATAATATAGGACTTTCTGATTAAGCCCCAAAATATCGATCCCATGGGGAGATTTTATAGGATATTTAAAAATAATAAGGAATTAGATCACAAAATCTATTTAGAAAAAGACACTTAAACAATTTCAGATAACAAAAACTTAAAAATGTGATTCTTTTTTATATTTTCTTATATTATGAAATAAAGTGAACAATTAACTAACTATAACGAGATTTTTGAAAGATTAAAGAAGAATAAATGAAAATATAATTTTCCTTATTATGAATAAGTAATAAGTATTAGAGTTCTGTTGTGGAAGTATTCAAAATGTGTTGTGCCAAATAGGAGCAATATTATTCTTTTCCCATATTAGAGACGCTATAAGGAACATTGGCTAGTTTAAAGTTTGAGTAGTTTTGAAGACGGGTTAGGTAAAGAAGATACTAGCTCTCAATCTAGAGTTCCCTCTTTTCCCTCCATCTGAGGGCTAACATCTCGTATTAAAACCTAAAACAATAAACCAAATTGTGGGCTTTATTCTGTCACCCTAAAGTCCTCTAATTCTACACCCATTGATGTGCATAAAAATGTATTTAATTTCATGCTATATTTTATAATGATATTGCAAATTAAAGGTATGTTTTCTTATATTTTTTGTTGTGGGTACATCAAATTGCAGAATTTAAAGTGATTGGGGCAATAAGAATAAAAAAGGAACAGAACGGAGTAAAACGGAGCAAATCGGGTCGAACCAGGGCACATCGAAGCATTGGGCGTTGAAATTGGACACTTAAGTGCCCGTGCCTGGTGCTTATGCGCCTAAACATGGAGCTTAGGTGCCACCAGACAGTGAGGAGAAAGCTTAAGCGCCCAAACTTGGTGCTTAAGCGCCAGTGACGATTTTTAACCTATCTTCTAGAATATACATCAAATTTGAACGATCTTTGAAGCGGTGCTTCGTGTGTCTCTTGGAAAATTTGTTGGAAATGAAAAAGGGACTTTAGAGAAGGATTTTGGGTGGTTAGAAAGATGTTTTTGAAGACTTTTGAAGAGGCACTTGAGGCACCCATTGGAAGTTTCATTGAATATGAACACTTTTGAAGAGACACTTAAGCACCTCTTGGAAAATTATATAAAAAGTCTTAGAAATGTTTTTAATTCACTCTTTAACTAATTAAAAGAGGAGAAGAAGTCTTGGAAATGAAGAAGAAGGGTTGGGCGAGAGCCCCGAGTAGGGCGACAAGGTGGGAGAGAAAGAGAGAGGGTGAGAGATTTCTTCTTTTCTTTTCACTTTATTCTTAGAGAGGATTGTAAGGAGATTGCTTTTTTTTATACAAGGAGAGTTTGATTTCCATTAAAGATAAGTATTTTCATTGTATTTTGATTTGAATCTAGTACTTTTTTTGGATGATTTCAAAGACTTGTTTAATGAAAAGTTCTTATTGTTTCTCCATGTGTAGTGATTAGTTTTCTTTACTCTTGCCTCTTATAATGAATTAGTATGCATGTGTAGGATATAGAATTGAGTAGTGAGAATATATTGTGGTGATTTTAGTTTGTTCATCATTTACATGTAAACTTAATCAACTTGCAAGTTAAAATTCATTGTGAGAACTTGTAAGATCCGTGATGGTATTGTCTCAACCAACTATGGAAGATTCATAAGAGATTTTATGGATGAGAATGTAGTTCATATGGTTGAGTGTAAATAAATAGAGAAATAATCTTTGATGGGTGAAAAATTAGAGGACATTAGAGTGACAGGCTAAAGCCCCCTAATTTGGTCTATTGTTTTAGGTTTTGATACAAGATGTTAGCCTCTAGTTGGAGGGATAAGAGAGAACTCTAGAGTGAGAGCTAGTATCTTCCCTTCCTAGCCCGTCTTCAAAACTATTCAAACTTTAGATTAACCAATGTTCTTTATAACATCTCTAGTAAGGGTAAAGAATATAATTTCTCCTATTTGTCACAATCTCTCTCGCTACATGTATTACTTTTACACGTCACTAATTTCACTGTATGAGGAAGGGTACTTTTAATATATCAAACCTCACTTTTTGATTTTCACCAAGTATTTTGGTTTAGAAGTAGAAGTAGTATTATAGTGATAATTATAAGATTTAATTAAAACCAAATCTTGATCAACCTTCCAAGCTCTCCGTGGGATCGTTATTCGGGGCTTACTCAGAAAGTCATATATTACTTGATAACAATCATATACTTGGATAGAATCTCTACTATTTAATGATATAATTGAAATCTTACTTTTCTTGAGATCAAGTTTTTGGCGTCGTTGTAGGGGATTAAAATCTTCAAGTAGTGGTGTCAACTTCATAAATCTTTACATATAAAAAAAATATCAGGATCAAGTTTTTGGTGTCGTTGTCGGGGATTAAAATCTTCAAGTTGTGGTGTCAACTCGATAAATCCATTCATATAAAAATTATCGGGATCAAGTTTTAAGTGTCATTACCGGGGATCACAATGGTTGATCTTGACTTTTAGGAGAATTTTAGTTGAAGTAATTAGGATTAGACTTGAAAAATTGTAGTGTCGTAAAAATTATTTTTGTGTGAAATGTGTTTTTTTTATTATGAAAAAGTGTTGTGAAAAAATAGTTCGTGTGAAAAACAAGGTGTTTGTGAAATTGTTTTATTGTGTTGAATTATTTTTTTCTTTTATTTGTTTAATTGTGACTTTTAGGAGAATTTTAGTTGAAGTAATTAGGCTTAGACTTGAAAAATTGTAGTGTCATAAAAATTGTTTTTGTGTGAAATGTGTTTTTTTATTATGAAAACGTGTTGTGAAAAAATAGTTTGTGTGAAAAACAAGGTGTTTGTGAAATTGTTTTATTGTGCTGAATTATTTTTTTTATTTTATTTGTTTAATTGTTAATTTATTGTTTGTTGTGTTGCGTATGCAAAATAAAGGATCTGCAAGACTTATGCCTTATGATCCCAAGTTATAAAAAAGGAAAAAAAATTAAAAACAGAAAGGACATAAAAAACTAGAAATGGAAATACAAAAACATTCAAAATAATAACTCGAAAAATGATTATAAATCACTAAGGGATTATGTAAATCCTACTACAGATGAAATTCACTCAATTATACAAAATCCTATCGTAGAAGCTAACTTGTTTAAATTAAATCCAGTGATTATCCAACTGGTGTAGAACAACCAGTTTAGGGGAACTCCTTTGAAGAATCCTTAATCAAGTTTTCTAGAACTTTGTGCTACATTTTGTTATAACGGCATGTCAGACGATGTTGTTAGACTATGGCTTTTTTCCTTTCTCACTAAAGGATAAAGCTAAAATGTGGTTATACTCATTAGTATGTAGCTATATTAAATATTGGGAAGAATTAACTCAGAAATTCCTCGCTAAGTATTTTTCCACCTTCAAGGACTACTAAACTTAGAAATAATATTATCTCATTTTTTAGTATAAAGGGGAATCAATATACGAAGCCTGCCAAAGATCTAAGGAACTCCTAATAAAGTGTCGACACCATGCTCTGCTCGATAGGTTAATCATTCAGACTTTTTACAATGGGTTAGTAGGATCCCTTAGGTCCATTATTGATGCTGCTGCTGCTAGTTCATTAATGTAAAAACTATTTGATGAAGTGTATGCATTAATTGAAGAAATTGCTACAAATGAATTTCAATTTCCCTCTGTAAGGGTAAATCCTAAAACAGTAGCTAGCGTTCATGATATAGATGTGATTGCAATTCTTGCATCTCAGGTTGCTGCAATATCAAAGAAGTTGGATCAATTTGGAATGAACCAACCTCAACTTACTCCAGTAAGTGAGGATAATTCATTATGGCATATGATTGATTCTAACTTATCACATAATACTTTAAATATCATAAACAACCCGTATTCTAATTTTTACAAACCAGGTTGGAAGAACCACCCTAATTTTAATTGGAATCATACTGCTGGGGGTGGAAACCAACAATGGGAAAATAATCATGCAAATCCTAAACAAAGTTGGAATAATTCAGGGAACACAAACTATAGACCTTCATATCCACTAGGCTCTAATAATGATCAAAAAATTGAGGATAAGAAGATGTATATAGAAGAAGTGTTATTGCAAATGAGAAACCAGTTACAAAGTCAAAATGATGCGATTAGAAACATAGAGAATTAACTGGGAAAAATTGCTCATTCACTCAGCAATAGACACCAAGGAACACTTCCTAGCAACACTGAGATCAATCCTAAAAAAACTAATAATGAATAAGTAGATGTTATCCATTTAAGAAGTGGAAGAGAGATAGAGGATGTGGTTAGAAAAGAGAAAGAAGTTGTGAGAGAAACAAAGGAAATTAAAAGTCTTGAAGAACATGTTGCTAAGAATCTGAAAAATTTAATATCTCCAACTAAAAATGAATTTAGAAAGACCACCACCTCCATTTCCTCAAAAACTTAGACATCATGAGTTGGATAAACAATTTTCAAAGTTCATGAAAGTACCTAAGAAGTAAACGATAAATATTCTTTTCACTAAAGCTTTGAAATAAATGCCAAGTTATGCAAAGTTTATGAAGGAGATATTAAACAAGAAAAGGAAGTTTGGAGATTACGAGACAATTGCACTAAGTAAGGAGTGTAGCACTATACTTCATAAAAAAATTTCTCATAAACTTAAAGATCCTTGTAGCTTAACAATTCCTTGTGCAATTAGAGAACGAATATGTGGAAAGCTTTATGTGATTTAGGAATGAGCATTAATGTGATGCATCTATCTTTATTTAGAAGGTTAGATTTAGCCGATATTTCTCCCACTACTATAACCCTTTAGTTAGCTGATTGATCTATCATTTATCCAAAAAGGGTTATTAAAGACGTGTTTATTAAAGTGGATAAATTTATCTTTCTTATGGACTTTATTGCATTATATATGGAGAAAGATCAAGAAAATCCAATTATTCTAGGGAGACCGTTCCTTGTTTCTGGACAAGCTATAATAGATGTGAAAAAAGGAGAGTTGATTTTGAATATTAATAACCAAGAAGTCACTTTTGATGTCTTAAAGCCTATGAAATATCCAGTTGTGAGAAAAGATGATGATTTTTTTTTTTGTATGGATGAAATTGATTATTTAAGTAAAGACCATTTCCAAGAATGTTTTGAGAGTAAGTTAATAGATGAGATCGAAATGGACTTTCATGATGAGTTGAAAATGTTGTTTAAAGAAGACTTTATGTATGTTCAGGAGAGGTGTGAAATGATGAACATTACCGAAATTAGTAAACATTTAATTCCATCTGTTGAATAATCTAATGAACTTAAGATGATGTACCCCATACAATTTTAAAGCTTACCTATTTAGGGAATTCATCTAAACCACTAGTCTTTATATCTTAATATTCGACTCAATCTCAAGAAGAACCTAAATTGAATGATGAAATCAGTAAAATATCTCCTAAGAAAGAGTTATTCAAAATCACTAATGGCATATTCCATGGTACACAGACAAAATGAATGAGATTCTGATGCTGGGGAAACTAGAGTAAACATTGGATATATCGGGTCGTCAATGTTAGACAAAGCGCTTCGTGGGAGGCAGCCCATGGTTATCCTTATTATCTGTTTAGTGTGATTGTTGTTATGTTAGATTGGATAATAGTGAGATGTTGGACTTTGATCCGTAATTGATGTGAAAGAGTGAATTAGATTAATGTTATGAGATAGTTCCTTTGTCGTGACTAGATTTGTATATGACTTCTGGTGGTAGCAGGCTGACGAGTCTGTTACGACTTAGTTCTTATCTAAAGCTAAGAATTACTTTGAAGCATGTAGAGTTTGGACTTGGACCATTTCATGTTAAATCTATTACTTTCTTTATCTGACTTAGACTTCACTGAGTAAGGTCATGAACTTACTTAGTGAACAACATCTGGATGAATTGCACTATTTTTATTTATCAGATTGTGTATACCTTAGACTTAGAGTAACCTTGAATTAGCAACAGATGAGAGAATTCTGGTCCATGGGTGATAGATAACCATGAGTTTCTTCTGTTAGAAATTGAAAGTAAGGAGGCAATGTGAGTAGAAGGGAGATCGAATTAACCTTAGTTGTTGACTGTTTATGAATTTGTGAGTCTGTGTATTGGAGTTTAAGTGTCAATATTTGTGAGTAAAGTAGAATGGGTCATTAGAGATGACAAAACTTATCTCAAAATTTTAAACTTGTTAGCATCCAACAATTCCTTTATAAAGTTTAAAATGTGTTCCTGTTTAATCTTCAGTTTGTACATGCTCTACTATTTAAAATTCCTTTATAATGTTATGTTAAGCATGTTTAGACTAGATTTACTATCTACTACAATATTCTAACATGTTCTATTTGTTGATATTTTTTTAGGATGTGTAGTAAATTATAAATGTGATCTTTCCCTGCCGCACATTTTTGTATTTCATTGTTACACATATTTGAACTTAAGTTTGAGGGAGAAAAGAAAAATGTTTCAAATTTAAACCTTACTTATTTCAAAATTACTAAAAATAAATTTGTATTTTATTTTTAAGGACTATTGTTATGGGGAGTCACCTTAAGGATGTTAGAAATTTAAGTATGAAAATGAAGTAGAAAAACTTAGTTGATAATTTTAGTGAATAGGGTGAACCTAGAGTTAAGGATATTTAGTAGAGAACTTGGGAAAATGAATAACTATCTTTAGTGGGAAGAATTGTATTTTTGAAAAACTAAGGATTCTTAGAATCTTTATTTTAAAATATTTAAGGCTCTTTTAGAAAGTATTTAATATATATATATATATATATACCTTATTAAGTGAAGGAAAGTAATAAGTTTTAACTTTAGAGGACGATAGTGGAATTTAAAATTATTGAAGGACTTCTCCAGATATAATCCTCACATAAAAAAAGAGCAGAAAAGAAAAGAATGGATTAAAAAGATCCTGAAAAAGAAAAAGAAAATCCAAAAAAAACGTGTGAGGAGAAGCTTGAGGAGAGGTCCTAATCAAAAATTGGTTTGACTTGCGTTTTTTGGTACAACCTTTTTAATTTGCCAAAATTTATGAACTCGAATTTATATATATATATATATATTGATTTAGTTTTCTGTTGAGTTACACAATTAAACACAAGTACACATATCGCTCAAGTAATACAAGACTCTAGTGGAATCCTGAATATCGATCCTACAGGGAGGCAATTAATTTTATGATGTAGCACATAAATCACTTCTCGAATCACAGCACAATTGCAAGTAATTACAATTCTTAAAGTAGAGGCAAATATTCATAGTTACTAATTCTACCAAAGTACGTTCTAACATTCTAGCAAGTTAAACTAACACAAGACTAAATTTATAACAAAGTTCAATTGTAAGAAAGAATCTTCCTCCTTTCCAACTATAATATGATGATTTTTGTGACATTGATCAGTGATGCAAATGTATTGTGCAAAATAGGAGCATTTCTATTCTTTACCCTTTTCCAAGTTCATAAAGAACATTGGCTAATCCTAAGTTCAATCCCTAAATCCAATGTTAGGCTGGGAGGATACTGACTCTCACTCCATAGCTCCCACTTTCCTTCTCCTGAAGGCTAACTCTCGCTTTGGTTTCCAAACCCTAGGACCAAATTAGGGATTTCAGCCTATCACTCTGAAATCTCCAATTCTACGCCCATCAAAGTATATTTCCCTATTTATTTGTACTCAACCCACATGAACTACGTCACTCATTCATGGAAATTGAATGTGACCTTAACTTTTGTTGCAGAACTCATAATCCTTTCGGAACATATGTTTCCCAACAAGTTTAAACAATTTAATTGGCCGATCAAAAAGTAAATAAATATCGAAGTTAAAAGGTCATCACAAATTCTCCATAATAAATCGACACATCATTTTCATATCACAACAGCAACACATCACATGAAAAGGAGGAAGACAAAGAAATCTACTCAAGACTCATGAGGAAAAGATGACAAAACATGGATTTTATATAAAAAAGCAACGTCATACAAACAGAGTAAAGATAACTTATCTCAAACTCTCCTCCAAGCGATTCTTAAGGAATTCCTTGGACTCCTCTTCTTCTTCTTCATAATAACACACAATTCTCTCTTTAGATAAGTAAGGAATAAGAAATCTCTCACTTTACCTCTCCTCTTATACTTCTTAAAAGAGAACAGACCTCCCTAGATTTCTAAACAAAATGAAAAGCCACACTCTCTCCTCACTCTCTCACACACTAAACTCTCTCTTCTTCCCTAAATTTGGCTCCAAAGTAGTTTAAATCCAGCCATAACTGATTTACCAAGAGTTTCTTCAAGCATCCCTCCAAAATCTGGCCAAATACATTGAATCTAGTTTAAATTCGGGATAGGGCGAGGTTCGGCGCCGGATAGGGTGCCGTCCGGCAATATTTTCTACTATTTGAGTCCAAAGTCTCTGTAAATTGGTGCAGCCCGATGCTGGTGATAGTGTCGTTCAGCACTAGTTCAATAAAATGCACTTTTGCCCCATTTTGCTCCAAATTTGCTCATTTTCACTTTCTTTTGCTCCAAAGGCCTAAAATCATTGTACCTGAATGAAATCATGAAAATAACCTTTCTTTAAAGTACAATATCATCAAAAACAGGTATGAAATGGACATATTAAAATTATTATCAAATTTTTAGTGGATCAAGATCCCCAAAACTTAACTATTACTTGTCCTCAAGTAATTTTACTTAATACATAAAATAATGATCCACTATAATGAACTTTCTTTCTAGAATACTATAATTTTTTACTTAGATAAATACAGTAGTAAAATTTTTAGAAAGATCTGTGAATAATTCAAGTAAATTTTGTAACTGCAAGACTATCTAGTAATCAAGTCTAAGAGTTTTAGCCTTCTATTCATTTTAAAAATGACTATAGATTATCTTATTAAAGCACTTAAAATTATTACAAGAAAATAAGTTTACGAGACACTACTAGTGAAGATGTTAATCCATACATGTAAGTTCAGGAAAGTAATTAAGTTCTTCCCTTTAGGTAGGTCCAAGTGAAGCCAATTTTTTATTAGACATCTCCTCAAGCTTTTCTTCACCTTTTTTTCTTTTCTTTTTCTTATTTTCTTCTTTCTTTTTCTTTTCTTTCGCTTTTTTTTTTCAAGTGAGGATTACTGTATCTGGATATCCTTTAATAATTTTGAACTTCAGCATTTTCACCTTAAATTTGAAACTTACCAGAATCCTTTACCTTATAGGCATTTCTTTAGCTTAATATTGATTCATCATAGAGTCTCAATCCTTTCCTTTCACATAAAGTTTTAAAATTCTTAATACTTCAAACATACAGTTTTTCTTACTTTGAATAGTTGACTATAGTCCTATTCTCTTATACTAAATATCTTAGCCTAGAAAATTACTTTTCATTACCAAATACTATCATTCAAATCTATAAAGTACTTAAATAAAATCAAAACACAGTTATCTGAAATTGAGTTCTATAACAGGAAATCATGTTCATAATTTTGAAAATACATTTAAATGTGAATAATTAACAGTTAATTCTTTCCCTCCACCAAACTTAACTTTTTGAGTATCACTATAATTAACATGGGAAGAAAGAAAAGATATAAACATATATAACTCATACCTCAATATGTTGGGCTTTTCATAACTTTGAGTTTAAGCAGGTTTTCTTCATAAATTAAAACAGTAGGCCTGAAATAATTAAGAGCATTTCTATACACAATAGGGTTAGATATTTGCAAGGGAAGAAGTTTAAAACATAAAACATCAACTAAGCACAACATTAACATCCAACTGTTACATCACATATTAAACTAACAAACTAATCCACATGCAAACTCCACTATCACATCACATTCATCACAATTAAACATTAAGTTTGCTACAAACACAATCAAATACAAATCAGAGAGAGTCTCAGGTACATCACTAATACATTAACAAATACAACATACAATGAAAATAAAAACACATAAACTACCAATCATCATCTACAAAAGCTCCGCAATCATCAGGTTCATCAGGCTGGTATGGAGTGTACTCAGGGTATGTAAAAAATACAACATTAGTGTCTCCCCAGAAAAATCTCATCTGTGCGTCATGATAAACAATCTCATATTCTCGCCACCGCACTTCATAATCATCATTTATCTTGTTCCTTGTTTCTAGTCCCTCTACTCTGGTGTTCAACCACTCTAACTGATCTATAACATCATGCAGAGTAGGCTCCCTAGATTTAGACGGTCTCTCATAACTAGAAGAAGGTTCATCAGCTTTCTTACTCTACTTCCATCCTACATGGGTTTCATAGGTTTTCAGATTTAGTTTACTATTGAGCTTCAGAGGATGGACTATCTCATCATTATCTTCAGTTGCTACGTCTGACTAAATACACAAGGCATGAATTAGGATGGGGTGTCCTAGTCCACCTGTAGTCTCTCCTTTTGAACTTGTCAAAATACTCTTATGAATAATAGCCCCAATATTGATATTCTTCATGTTCTGAATACAGTAATTCAGAACAGCTCTATCTACAGTAACCTCGCTGTGATGGCTGGTAGGCAGAAGTCTTGCAGAAATGAAATAATGTTAAACTTTCAATACAACATTCAGAAAGGGGAAATTTTACTTTTTGTTTCTGCTTAATCTTCCATTCCCCTTTTTTGTAAGTCAAATAGTTCATGATCATATCCAATGCGTCATTAGTAACAGGAAGATTTTCTTATTCCTACAAGTAGGGTTCTCTCAACTGGTATAATGCATTGATGCAGGATGGGTAAATTCAACCATTTGTCCTCTAACAAGGATATATTCGCTCTCATAATAGTACAAATTTGCATAACTTTCTCTCATAATCCCCAACATCACTTCAGCAGTAAAATAACAGAAAAATTCTCATTGACGATTTGCAATAAGTTCTTCAATCACACCTCCAGATTTTCAAAGGTTTTTTCTTGAATACACTTCTTATTGGTAAGAAATGTACTAAAGCAAGAATAAGCCTTGAAAATCACAAATTTACTCTAATCAAAATCAAATTTTCTCTTCCCCTTAGCAATTCTTGGAGCCATTTTTCTAAAAATGTCAAATTTATCCAAATCAATTTCAAAATTGCAATGTAATGGACTCCAAAGTAAATTTAAATAGATAAGAACTCTAATACCATGGAAAATCTCCAAATTTTCTCTAAAAACCTCAAAATTCAAATCTTCCTAATGCAAGAGATTTTCACGGTCAAAATTGAAAATAATTTAGTTTAAAGTGTAGCTCTTACCAAGAGAAGATGAAATCCAAACTTTTCCGGCCACGAAATCGCATCAAATCCAAATGCAAGTAATCCCTAGATGCGAAAATCGGCCTTGGCTGGAGGTAGAAGACAATGGTTTGGGCAAAATTGGCGGGCCCCAGGGTTAAATCATGAAATTTTAAGGTTTAAAGCCTATTTCTGGTCTAGCGCAGTCCGACACTATTTTTTGCTCTTATGACCAAACTCTCTATCTTTCGGTGCGGTCTGGCGCTGGTGATAGTGTCGTTCAGTGCCACTTCAAAAACTGGGCTTCCAACTTTCTTTTACAATTTTGATCTTTTCAAGCCTGCTCTAACGTCTATTTAGTCCAATTAATCATTGAATAGCATATTAAAGCCATGACAAATAATTTTTAAACAAAAAAAATACAAAACATCACTTTGACATATAAAATCCAAATTACAAAAACGTACAAATAACACTAAACACTACACATCGTCAAGCCATGAAATTCTAAAATTCAGCGTCACTCACAACCACAACACAATAACATTGAAAACTAAACAAGAAAGGAAGTCCAAATATAAGATCCCAACAAAACAAAGCAAAGCAAAGTAATCAGTTCAAATACACATACACATAAATACAATAATTAAGTCTTCATTCTTCCTCAGAACTATCATCAACCCTTAAATCTTCAATTGATTTGACGTGAACGAACAGATTATAGAATGGACGAAACAAAAATTCTTCAGTAGAATTCTCCTCAATACAACCTTTCCTTTGCATCAAACATATCAAGCTTCCTTCGAGGTACCCGGAATAATCAAAGTGTTCTTTCATTCTCCAATCCAGATGATCAAAGAAGTTAGATAGATTATTGATTTCATTAATCAGGTGTTGAACTTCCTCCTCAAATTTCTTAATTTTCTTCAAGATGATCTGTGAATTTTCAAGAAAGTAAGGAGGAATAGGTGTCAAACTCTGAGAAGGTTGATCTTCAATGATACACATGTCATTCATATCATCAACTACCTGGTTACTATGTTCATCTATTGGATCTATAGGTTTCCAAGGTAGCAGTACTCTTTTCCAATTCTCATATGGCACTTGTGATTAACTGCAGAGGAGAAATATGATGGAAGGATGTCCAAGCCCATACTTTGATCCATGAATGATCAATCCCAAAATAGATTTAACAATAATTGAACAAACATCAATAGGCATTCCCATTTGAATACAATAGTTCAAAATAACACAATCCTTAGTTACTTTACTGATTTTCATAGTTGGAAGCAATTTTGCACATATGAAATAATGTAAGTGCTTCGACGTAAGATTTAATAGTGTGGTAAAAAAAATTACATATCTGTTATCTCTTATCTCCCATTCATCACTTTCATCCGTCAAATATCTGTATATATCATTCATGTTATTCTTTATTGGGGCAAAGTTTGAATAGTGGAAGCTCGACACATTTTCAATCATGTATAAATCATTAATCTTTGCAGGAGTAAATGTGACAAACCTACCTCGCACATAGACTGATCTTTGGTTGATTCCATGAATATTTGTATAAAACTCCTTCACAACTGGGACAACTATGGTGGTAGTAGTATAACATAACACTTCCCAACGTCTCTGAGCAATAATTTCATCAATTCAAGTAGTTGAAGAATTTGTACCTCGATTCATAAAGCCTCGCTCTTTAATCAACCTCATCTTTGAGATATTCTTATTGAATAGATGTTGTGCTTCAAAACCGACAAACTTTCTATGGTTGAAAACATGAAATCTTGAAGTTACTATCGAGTCAGAATCCATTTGAACGAGATTTGGGATCTTCCTTTTCGTTCCTCTGGTAGTTTCTGCTAGGGGCAGTTTTTGGGAGTTCAAGTGGAAGAATTTCCGCCCAAAACCACCAAAACTCGAATTTAAAGACGAAAAACTATTTTCTGAACAGCGACTCGGTCTAACAATGATAATAGCGTCGTTCAGCTGTAGTTCAAATTTTGCCAAACTTCGTTTGGTCCAAATTCTTTCCAAACTTTGATCTGATTCATTTCTTTAATGTTGTTAATGATATTTAAGGAAGGGTAGGACTTAATTAAGTAACAAACTAACACAAATAATACATCAAACTAGCAAACACACAATAACTGTGGGCTGCCTCCCACAAAGCGATTGGTTTAACGTCATCAGCCCGACATAACTTCAAGTTATTCAGGTTGATCCAACATTAAAACCTCTTTAAAATTAGTTCTATTGCCTTCAAAATATGGTTTTAATATTTGTACATTAACTTTGAGTATTCTTCCAGATTTAGGGTCTTCAATAATAACAGCTCCAAATTGATAGATTTTAACGACAGTGAAAGGTCCCGTCCATCTAAATTTCAGTTTCCAGGGAATAATTTCAACCTTGTGTTGTATAATAAAACTTTTTATCCTATTTCAAATTCCTTTTTAACAATCTTCCGATCATGCCATATTTTTTTCTCTCCTTGTATATTCTATAATTATCATATGATTCATTTCTAATCTCTTACAATTCATTCAAGTGCAACAGTCTTTTCTCACCTTCGTGTTTCAAATTAAAGTTTAATTTCTTTATCACCTAATATGCTTTATATTCTAATTCAAATGGCAAGTGACAAGTCTTTCCAAAGATTAATCTGTAAGGGGACATTCCTATAAGAGTTTTATAAGCAATTTTGTATGCCCATAAAACAGTGTCTAATCTAGCAGACCAATTTAATTTCTCACGATTTATAACTTTTTCTAAAATCCATTTAATTTCGCGATTAGATACTTCTACTAAGCCATTATTTTGAGGATGATAAAATGTAGAGATTCTATGCCTAATATTATTTTTTTCCACCAATCTCTTAATTAGATTATTCCTAAAATGGGATCCTCCATCAGTGATGATTGTTCTAGGCATTCCATATATTGTGAAAATATTTTTCATTAAAAAGCTCGAAGCACTTCTTGCATCACACCTAGGTAAAGCTATTGCTTTAATCCATTTTGATACATAATCAACAACAATCAGTATATATATATGTTTCCAAATGAAGGTATAAATTGTCTCATAAAATCTAATCCCTAAGCATAAAAAATTTCAACTTCCAAAGTAAAATTAAGAGGCATTTCATTTCTTCTAGATATATTGCCTATTCTCTAATATCGATCACAAGTTTTGATAAATCTATAAACATCTCTGAAAATAATAGGCCAATAAAATCCAGATTGCAAAATCTTGTGTGCAGTTCTATCAATTTCGAAATGTCCTCTAAATTCATAATCATAACATTCTCGAATAATTCTTTCAGTTTCTTCATAAGGCACACATCTCCTAATAATAAGATCTTTATATTGCTTAAACAGATAAGGATCGTCCCAAAAATAAAATTTAGCATCATGCTTAAATTTTTTTTCGCTGTTGCATTGTTAATTCAGGTGGTAAAATATTACTAACGATGTAGTTTACAATATCAGCATACCTTGATAAATTTCTTTTAGTATTATTATATAATTGCTCATCAGGAAAAGTTTCTATTATTTCTCTTTCATATTCATCCAAATTAGCTTTTTCAAACCTTGATAAATGATCAGCTATTTGATTATTGACCCCTTTTCTATTAGTGATCTCAAAATCAAATTCTTGCATTAAAAGTATCCATCGAATCAGTTTGGTTTAGAATCCTTCTTTTGCATTAAATATTTAATACTAGAATGATCAGTATGCACTATATATTTAGCTCCAATTAAGTAAGATCTAAATTTTCAAAGGCATAAATGATAGCTAATAACTCTCTTTCTCTAGTGGTGTAATTAATTTGAGCATCATTAATAGACTTACTAGCGTAGTATATAACTTTAAACATTTTCTCATGCCTTTGCCCTAAAACTCAAAAAACATTATCGCTAACAACACACATTAATTCAAATGGTTTCTCTCAGTCAGGTGAAATTATTATAGGGGCGGTGATTAATTTTTCCTTTAAAAAATTGAAAGCTTTTAAGCATTCTTCATTAAAATCAAACTTCCTATCTTTTTCCAAAAGTTGGCATAGAGGCTTAGTAATTTTCGAAAATTCTTTAATATATCGCCTATAGAATCCTACATGTCCCAAAAAGCTTCTTACCCCTCTCACAGTTGTTGTAGGTGGTAATTTTTCTATAATTTGAATCTTCGAAGGATCTACTTCCATGCCATATTCAGATATTTTATGCCCAAGCACAACTCCTCCTGCAACCATAAATTGACATTTTTCCCAGTTTAGGACTAAATTTATTCTTTCACATACCTTTAAAACTTTTTCTAAGTTGCATAAACATGCTTTAAATGAGTCTCCAAATACTGAGAAATCATCCATAAACACTTCTATTTCATCATATATTAATTTGCTAAATATGGACATCAAACATCTTTGAAATATTGCAGGTGCATTACATAATCCAAAGGGCATTCTTCTAAAAGCAAAAGTTCCATAAGGGCTAGTAAAAGTAGTCTTTCCTTGATCCTTAGGAGCAATAGATATTTGGTGATAACCGATATATCCATCCAAAAAGCAATAATACTTGTGTCCAACAAGTCTGTCTAGCATTTGGTCTAAAAAAGGTAAAGGAAAGTTGTCTTCTCTGGTGGCGGCATTTAATTTTCTATAATCAATACATATTCGCCAACCAATGACTTATCTTGTCAGTATACTTTCATTTCGTTCATTTACGTCAACAATCACTCATCCTTTCTTAGGAATACAATGAATTGGGCTTACCCAAACACTATCAGAAATAGGATATATAATTCCAGCATCTAACCATTTTAAAATCTTTTTTTTAACCACTTCTTTCATTCTTGGGTTCATTCTCCTTTGTGGATCAACTTTAAGTTTATGTTGTTCATTTAATAAAATTTTGTGCATACAGATCGATAGACTGATTCCTTTAATATCCGTTATGGACCAACCAAAAGCCTTTTTGTATCTATTTAAGTTGTCCAGTAATTTTTGTTCTTGATATTCATTTAATTTCGAAGATAAAATGACTGGTAAGGTAGATGATTCTCCTAAAAACATATACTACAAATGATTAGGGAGAATTTTTAGCTCAAGTTCAGGGGTTTAATGATAGATGGAATTAAGCTTTTATCTCCATTTTCCATAGTATCCAATCTTTCAAATCTTTCTTGAACAAATTCTAATTTTTCATTCTTCACTTTCATTTTCATCCCCACATTCTAAATTTTCTTCAAATACATCTTTAAAATGATCTTCTCTCAAATAATCTCAGATTTCCATTCTAAAGCACTCATGATCTTTTTCAGTTGAAGGGTATTTCATAGATTTCAGAATATTGAAAGTTAACTCTTGATCATTAACTCTCATAGTTAATTCTCCTTTTTAAACATCGATCATAGCTCTCCCGGTAGCAAGGAATGGTCTTCATAAAATAATTGAAATTTCTTTATCTTCCTTCATATCTAATACAATAAAGTCCACAGGAAAGATAAATTTATCCACATTCACTAATACATCTTCCACAACTCCCTTAGGATAGGTGATAGAATGATCAGCCAATTGAAGAGTCACAGATGTATTTGAAATTTCTCCTATTCCCAATCTTTTGGAAGTTGATAAAGGCATAAGATTAATACTAGCTCCAAGATCACATAAAGCTCTCCCGAAAAATTCTCTCCTATAGCACACGAATAGTGAAACTATTTGGGTCTTTAAGTTTTTCAGGAAGCTTCTTCTGAATAATTGCACTACACTCACCGCTAAGTGCAACAGTCTCATAGTCTTTGAACTTTCTTTTATTTTTAAAAATATCCTTCATAAACTTTGCATAATCAGACATTTGCTCTAATGCTTCAACAAAGGGAATATTAATCGTTAATTTCTTAAGAATTTCCAAAAATTTTGCAAATCTATTATCCCTGTTCTGTTTCTTTAGTCCTTGAGGAAAAGGAGGAGGTGATTTTTCAACAATTATCTTCATTGGTTCAATCAGATATTTGTCTTGATAAAACCTATTAGAACCTTTCTCAATGTTCACTTCCTCTTTTTCAACTTGAACTTCTTTTTAAACTCTTGTTTCCAATTCTTTTCCACTCCTTAATTGAATAGCCTTAATTTGCTCCTTGTTTTGATCTTTTGGATTGATCTAAACATTGCTAGGAAGATTTCCAGAAGTTCTATTATTAAGCAGAGTAAAGATATGTCCCAATTAATTCTCAATGTTCTTCATCACAACATTTTGAACTTAAATTTCATTATCCATATTCGGAATCATTTCTTCAGTAGACAACTTCTTTTCCTTAAATTGTGGGTTACTATTAAAACTAGGAGGATAAGAAGTCTATAATTGGTATTTCCTAGGTTGTTTGGATTACTAACTGGATTCATAGAATTGTTTCCCCATTGCAAGCTAATAATAACATTGGCATTATTCCAGTTGAAGTTTGGGTGATTCTTCAAACTAGAATTATAATAATTCGAATAAGGATTATTGACTTTGTTATTTATGACATTCAAGATTTCATAAGGTGTTTGAGAGTCTATCATCTGTCCTGATGAATTTTCTTCTAACACTGGCGGTGTTGGAGAATAATTAATTCTATATTGATATATTTTCTTAGAAAGTGCAACAATTTGAGAGACTATCATAGTTATCGCATCAGAATCATGAATACTAGCTACTCTCTTAGGATTTATCCACTCAGAGGGCTATTGAAAATTATTAGTAGCCATCTCTTCAATTAAAGAATATGCTTTATCGAAAGGTTTTGACATTAATGATCCACCAGCAGCAGCATTGATAATCGATCTCAAAGATCTCACTAATCCATTATAAAATATCTGAATTATTAACTAGTATGGTAAAGCATGATGTGGACACTTTCTTAAAAGATCTTTAAATCTTTTCCAAGCTTCATATATGGATTCTCCATTAAACTGACTAAAAGATGTGATATCATTTCTCAGCTTAGCAGTTTTTGAAGGAGGGAAATATTTTGACAGAAATTTTTGTTAAAGTTCTCCCCAAGTTCTGAGAGATCCAGGTGCTAAAAAATTTAACCACGCCTTAACTTTATCCCTTAACGAAAAAGGAAAAAGTCTAAGCCTAACAACATCATTCGACACTCCATCATATTTAAAGGTAGCACACAACTCTAAAAAACTAGCGAGATGTAAGTTAGGATCTTCATTAGGTGTTCCTCTAAATTGATTATTCTGTACCATTTGGATAATAGTAGGTTTAAGCTCAAATGAATTAGCAGCAACATCAGGGTTTTGAATAGTTAAGTGAATTTCATCTGCTGTTGGATTAACATAATCTCTTAAAGGTCTTAGTATATTTTCATTTTGATTGTTTAAGTTGTTCGACATTTTGTGAGGATTTTCAGATCGTTTCTGTTATTTTCGAATTTTTTTAATAGTATGCTCTAATTCAGAATCGTATGACACTATACCTAAAGATTCGATACTACACATACAAACACAATAAGCACACTAAAAATAAACATAAACACAATTATGACTTGTAATACAAATATAAGATTTCAAATACTACAAAATTAGTTTTAAGCAGTTACCTTTCCTCCCCGGCAACGACGCCAAAAACTTGGTGCGACTTTTTTAATTTGCCAAAAATTTATGAACTCAGATTTATATATATATCGATTTAGTTTTCTATTGAGTCACAAAAAATGTAAATATACTTATCGCTCAAGTAATATAGGGCTCTAGTGGAGTCCTGGAAATCAATCCCATAGGTGTACGGCTTATTTTTAGGTTGAGTGTTGTATTTTTTAAAAGGGGTCGCCTACAGAAATTGTCGGCGAATTTTTAATTTAATTTAAGTAAATAATTTGAAAAGTAGTATTTGATTTTGAAAATAATTGTAAATTTGAAAATTTTAAGATATAAAATCAAACTGATCTCACATCCCGAATAGTTTATATAAACGAGCACCGCACCACAAACTGTGTACCTATCCCGAAGAATAGACACACTGCTTGATAATGGGGCTCGATTAAATAAACTAGAAAGGTTTGTGACATCCGTTTGGTCTGCGAACCAATTTTATAAGCCGACAAGTTCCCTCGCTTAATATGAAAACATTAAACGGGGTTTATATTACACAGGTTCTTGAAATTCCCTATAAGGGCAAGCCCTATAGTTAATTACATCTTAAGTGACGGGAATCACCTAAGAAAACTCTCGATAATAATCAGTAGTTCTGCTCTCAAGAATTTCAAAGTTTAAGTTTTCAAGGGATTGAATTTTGGAATTTCAATAGGGAATGGATCAAATTTGGAATACTTTATTTTGGGAATCCAAAGGAAGAAAGGTAGGAGAAATCACAAATTCGAAGCGAACTTCGGTAATTTCCCGACTATCCTATTGTTTGGCTTGGATTTAGGAAAGTCCTAATGTTTATTTAGTGTTTTGATCTTGCCAATTTTAATTAATTAGGACTTATATTCGTATGACACAATCATACAAATAGCCTTGATGATGTGAGGGTTTATGTCGTATCGGACGACTACCTCAGAGTCCTAAGACCGGTTAGGGCTTAATTTACATGATACGATCATGCAAATGCCTAACGAAGAGTTGAGGATTTATGTTGCACTAGGCAAACTACCTCGAAATCCTATGACTTGGTTATTTAATTCTAAGAAAGTTTGCTGCAGTGAGACTTAGGTTTTCGTCGATGACGATAGCCGTCTTGCCCACCATGCTCCGAGCTCCTTGTTGTTGCAGAGGTTTAGTTTTAGAAGTCATAAATCGGGAGATGAGAGAAGTGTTCTGGTTTAGAGAAAATCTTAAAATCCAGGTGTTTTTAATATTTTAATTAAACAAATCTTAAAGTTGATTATAACAACACCGGTTAAGATCCCACGGTTCCATCCTTCCGGCATCGTTATTTTTATCGGATTCACTTAGTCCAGATGAATTTGCTAAACTCAACTGAATGATTTCCACACTTTCATTTAGACAGTGGGAAATCCCGTTAGCAACACGTAGGTTACATCATCCGAGGTATTCCCGATCATCCAACAAGACGTTTTAATTTAGTTGTAGTTGTAGTTTTGTTGTTCTATTTGTGATTAAATTTTGAGTTGTTTTATATTTTGAAATGTTGTGGCGGTGAATTTTATCTTGCAATGACTTTTACTTTAGTTTTGGTTTCAGTTTTAGGGACTATCCTAAAGGTGTGGGTTTTCATGTAACGATTGTTTATCATGCAAGAAAAGTAAGTGCGATGCGATTAAATAAATTGCAATAAGGTAAATTGCAATAAAATAAAAGCGTACCCGGAGGGTCTTCCCGTCATCCCAAGCTGCACTTAAAACACAATTAGAATAATTAAGCATTTAAAGCGGATTCTAGGTAAAGCTAAGGGAGGGTTATGGTTTTCTACCAAGTTCCTAATCCTATAGCTAGTCATCTCCTATGACGTCTAGGTTCTTGTATTTTGGTTTGAGGACGATTTTCTTCATCAAAGAACAATTAAGTTCAATTGTTCTTATAAATATCCTATCATATCGAGGAAGTGCTTAAGACGAGTCTTAAACATCTTTTCAACATTTCTAGGATTATTTTAAGTCCAAGAGAATTTAATTATACAAATGAATTAATCGTCCGGGAGTTTAAGTTTGTTATCTTGCTCAGTGAACAGGGACATTTGAATATCCTATAAGTGAAGTAACACTTCACTTAATGCTCCGTTTAGGAGTTATGACAACAAAAGCTTTCGAGGGCAAATGGATGTTCAAATGATTTATGATTTAATTTCAGTTAATGGATTTAAGTTTGGAATAGTGTTCAAGTTGTTTTAGATTTATTTTTGAATTCTTTATGTCTTAGGTGATGTTATATTTAATTTAATTTAATTTAATTTAATTTGATTTAATTTAATTTAATTTAATTTAATTTAATTTAATTTAAGTTAATTTAAATATAATATGATTTAATTTAATTTAATTTAATTTAATTTAATTTAATTTAATTTAATTTAATTTAATTTAATTTAATTTAATTTAATTTAATTTAATTTAATTTAATTTAATTTAATTTAATTTAATTTAATTTAATTTAAATTTGATTTAATTTAATTTAATGTGTTTTAATTTAATTTAATTTAATATGTTTTAATTTAATTTAATTTAATTTAATTTAAATTTTAATTTGATTTTATTTTTAATTTTAATTTAATATTTTATTTTAAAAGGGTTTAATTTACATAATTTAATTTAATTCAATTTAATGATTAAGTCTTTTAGCATTTTAAATCTTAAATTTGAATTATCATTTTAATTAGGAATTAAATATTATTGAGATGATTAATTTAGGGATTCTTAAATTAAAGAACAAATCTCTTCCTAATCATATCCCTATTTTAATAATTCCAATTTTATTATTCTTCCAAATTTAATTAATTATTTTATTAAGGTTTATTTTAATTATTTTTAAATTGTTTAATAGGTTTCTACCCTTTAATTATTAAATTTCAATCATCCAAGTCAGATTAGGATCAAATATTTTACTCTTTAATTTTATTAAACCTAAAGTTTTAATTAAGGGTTAAAATTTTAATTACCATTTTGCCCTTCAAGCTTAATAATTTCATAACTCACTAAATTGAGCTTAAATGAACTTGAAATTTTTATGTGACTTCACTCATATGTCAATAAAGACATGAGAGGAGAAAATGTGATTTTTCTGTATTTAATTTATTTATGTAATTATTTTTGGTGGAAAATAGGGATTTCCAAGGAAAATTCAATAACATGACCAAGGGAAAGTTTCTATCCTTAAGAAAATTATGGAACATTCCTAATGACCAGAGGACCACTTGGACCAATATTGATGATTTTTTGAATTATATTATTTTTATTATAATTATTTTGAGTTTTGGAGTATTAATTAATTTAAAAATAAAATAAAGTTTGAAAAATGAATTTTATATTTTTCAAAAATCTCTCTAATATCAAGGAAATCAGAGAATCAATTTTTATAATTTTCTGATTTTTCTTTGATTTATTAGAATTATTTTAGTGGAAATGCTAGAAAATACATTTTTTTTAATTTTAAAATTACCCTAGGGCTTTAAAATTTAATATCTCATCATAGAGACTTAAGAAAAATATGGGGTTTGTTCCTAAGTGACTAAAATTCAAAATGTGACATTTTGGTGAATTTTATTATTTTTGTGATTTTTATTATTTTTTTAATTATTAAAATATTAAAATAATACAAAAAATCAACTTTTTTAGAAAAGTGAAATTTTAATTTTCTTAAATTCCCCTAATATCAGAGAGGCTCCAAAACCAATTTGGTGAATTTTTAAAAAGTATTTTGAAAGCTATGAATTTTTAAAGTTTAAATTGGCTAAATGGCTTAATCAACCCATTTAGTAGGGCTAACCAAGTCCAATTGACTTCAAACTTTTATGGTGGGTTCCTCTGATCCTAAAGGTCAGTGGAGAATTGATTTCAGGTCAATTTGATGTATGATTAGCTCTAATTAATTAAAGAGCTATTTTGGGTGTTTAAGCCGATTAGGGTTATTTCAAGTGGATTAATTCAAAACCTATTTTTCCTAGGGTCCTCTGGTCATAAGAAACATCACCAAATTTTCCTAGAATTTATTTCACAACATGCTAATTATTGGAATTAAAATACTCAAAAAGTAACATGAATTTGAAAAATCAATAACTTCTCATAGGGATGGCCTCTGACTTTGGAAAATTCAGGGAATGTTCCCAAATTCAGAGGCTTCAAAAGCCTCTATGGTCTCATGCCATGGTGAATTTCCTATATGCATGGAGAATTAAAACAATGCAGACAGTAAATAAATAATTAAAAATAAAATACTTAATGAAATTAAATGATTTCTTTTCCACATTATTCTCCTCCGTTCATCGAGCGAGAGGGTATTTTTACTTTATTTTTCTGATTTTTCTACACAAAGTTATGCATTTTTGAAGTTTAGGAAATTAAATAAATAAGAAAATACCCTAATTTTCTACTTATCCACGCGGCGCCGCGTCAACCTAGGCATCTCCGAAGCTCCACGCGGCGTCTTCTGATTTGGCGCCGCCATCCGACTCGGCGATCCGGGGCCCCGCCGGTCGCGTACCAACGCGTTGTCCGACTCGATCCGGACCGGTCCACTCGATACACGCTCGATCCGACGGCTCATGGTCATCGTCTACGACTGGTGTGCACCCATGACCGTCAACCTTCTAACCCTAATTTCTCACTCGATTCCCAACGGATTTTCGTCTTCTTATGCTCTATGGATTCGCCATGAGGAGACGAACACATCCATACGGTAAACATGTATTTAAATTGACTCAAATTAAATGGAGAATCTCTGTAAGCTCGGGAAGAAGAGTGAGTCCATACCTTTGCTCAGAGAAGTGAAGCTTCGATCTGAGAGTTGTGTCACCTTCGATTGGGTCCAAGCAAGCTCCGGATGAAGTCCCTTGGCACGGTGAATTGTCTAGCTATGAAAGTGACCACGGCCGATCACAAAGCTTGGAGGCTGGGACAATTGGGTGGCTCTGGAGATGGGGCTTTCGGTGGGAAACTTCCCCTCTTGAGTACGGTGAAGGTGTAGGACCGATCGATTTGGGGATTGATCCACTGTGGAGAAGTGTCCTGGTTTTGTTCGAAGTTTGAGCTCGAATTGAGCTCGGCTGGAGGGAGTGGGGCTGGAATTCGGTGGGGATCAAGTGCACTATGTGTGGAGAGTGATCTGGAATGATTTTGGCAGAGTTTCCTTAAGGTTTGGTTCAGCACCTCTCATGGCCGAGAGGGGGTGGTGTTTAAATAGAGGTGGCTGGAGAGTTTCACAGGGATGGCTAAGGGTTGGGATCAGCTGCTCTGGGCATGGGAAGAACAACCATGGTGGCCATTGGGCATGGGGCAGCTCAGCAAGGTGGAATTCCAAAGTTTGGCTCCTCCCAAGGTCTCGGCCATGGTGTTTTCCGGCGACCTGGTGGCTGGCCGGCCAGGCACTGGTCACCATCTTGTTCAGGTGGGTCAGGGCTGGGGTTTAGTGTAGGCAAATGGAAAATGCCATGTGTAAAAGGCTTGGATTAGAATGGTATGAGAGAAGGCTCATTTTGGCTTGATTTGGGTCAACCCATCATTTTGGGCTTGGTTCACCCTTCAAGGTGGCTTTGGGTGTTGTGGGGAGTCAAAGGAATCAGCTGGTTTGGCATGGAGAAGTCCTTATCCAAATATATTTGGATTAAATTTGGGTTAAGGTGAAACATGCTTAAGGTTAATGACTTTTAGGAGGTGCTTAAAGGACCTCCTCCTTTTTCCATTTAAGGAGGTTTGACAACTTAGAGATCCTCATGGCTTGCCAATGGCTTGCATGTGGCTTCATGGCTCCATGTGGCTTGGGAAAAGATTGGGTCGATTTCATAAAAGGGATTTTGTGGATTTTGGCATTTTGATGGAAATTGTTATGGGGCTTGATTTGGAATTGTTTAATTGATAAATTAGGACTTTAGGAATGATTTTAAATTGAATGTGTGATGAAGGAAAGTGTCATGTGGGCTTTAGATTGATTTGGGCTTTTGAATTTGATGGAAGTGGGCTTTTAGGAAGGTTTAAGGGAGTGGGCTTTTAGTTTTAAGAATGAGTTCATGGATGGGAATTTTTGTAAAAGGTTGGGCCAAATAATTGTTGGGTTTGCTTTAGGGATATGTCATGAGTAATTTGAAATAGATTTGAGGTGGTTTGGGTTTGAATTGGGTTGAATTTGGGCTTCTTTGGTAAAGGGGTTAATGTAGGTCAAATTGGGCTAACTTGGGCCAATGTTGGGCTAGGGATGAAATTGATGTAAAATTAATGTTGAGAAATGTTTATGGGAATGTTTCAAAGAGGTTTTGACTTTGGTTGGGTTTTGATTTTGGGATTTGGGCTTATTTGGGTTAGGTTTGGGTTTTGGTCAAAATTGGGCTTTTTAGCTTTGGGTTGAATTTGAGTGGGGTTTGGGTCTAAATTTTGGGCAAATCATGTTAGTGTTTTGTTTGTGGGGATGTTAGGGAAGGTTTAGAAAAGATTTGGGGTTAATTGGAGTTGAATTGGGTGAATTTGGGCTAAGTTTGGGTCATGGGTCCAGATTGGGCTTTAAGGTCTAAAATGAAATTGGGTCCAAATGCCAATCAAATTGGGCTTGGATTTGGTCTAGATTGGTGTTGGGGATGTTGAATTGAAGTTTAGAATTGAATTGGACCAGAATTTAGGTCAATTGGGTAGGTTTGGTTTGACATTGGGTTCACTTTGGGTTAAAATGGGTCAAATTGGGGATTTTCATAAAAGTGGGGTAAATTGACAAAATTGGCCCATGGTGTAGTTGAACAAAATGAAATTAGGAATATTTGGGATTTTCTGGAATTTTCTGAGAATTTTCTGAATTTTTGGATTTTTTGGCTAAGAGGGGCATTTTGGGTATTTGAAGGGTATTGGGAGGTATTTTTGGAATTTTTGGTACTTTTGACTATGAATGATCAATTTGAGTAATGTGGGAATGTTTGGGATTGATTTTGAGGAATTTTGGGTAATTTGGAAATTTTGAGAAATTTGGGTAATTTCAAGGGTTTTGGGTAGGCTAAGCGGGTGTAGGGTCCTGGGGTCAAAAATTGAAAATTTGGAAAATTGAAGCTTGGGTGAATGTAAGTGGAATGAAATCATTTTGGTTGAGCCATGAAGCCATATCAAGCCCACATGAGCCATGAAGGGACTCATTTGAGGCACCCACTATGTTGTTCTAACCCTCTTAGCTGAGGGCTTAGGGGTTAAAGACCATCCATGTGAATCACCTTTATGCGTCATGAGATCAAGTTGGGTATGGGTGTGGTTTTAGGAGGTGTGTGAAAGTGTAGTGTATAGGTTTAGTGTGTGTGTAAGTCAGCCCCTTCACCAGACCAGGCCACCCAGGGTAGTTCTAAGGCCAAAGAGTCCTATAGGAAACTCATCATTTAAACTTCCACATTTGATTTCAACCCTCTAGGTGATTAGGGGTCTTCAATCAAGTTTGTGGAGTTTGCAGGGAGTTAAGAAGTGGTTTGAATTTCTAAGTGGTGGGTCCCAATTCTAATCCTCTAAGATAGTCAAAGGAAAAGCCTAAGGCTAGATCCTAAGTACTAAAAAGAAGAAGAGAAGACCTCATCAAAAATGAGGTCAACAATAGGGAGGCAATTAATTTTTTGGTGTAGCACAAAAATCATTTCTCGAATCACAGCACAATTGCAAGTAATTACAATTCTTAAAGTAGGGCAAACATTTTGTAGTTACTAATTCTACGAAAGTACGTTCTAAAATTCTAGCAAGTTAAACTAACACAAGACTAAATTTATAACAAAGTTCAATTATAAGAAAGAATCTTCCTCCTTTACAATTATAATATGATGATTTTTGTGACATAGATCAATGATGCAAAGGTATTGTGCCAAATTGGAGCATTTCTATTATTTACCCTTTTCCAAGAGCATAAAGAACATTGGTTAATCCTAAGTTTAGTCCCCAAATTCGTGGTTAGGCTGGAAGGATACTGGCTCTCACTCCAGAGCACCCACTTCCCTTCCCCTAAAGGCTGGCTCTCACTTTGGTTTCCAAACCTTAGGACCAAATTGGGGATTTCAGCCTGTCACTCTGAAATCTCCAATTCTACACCCATCAAAGTATATTTTCCTATTTATTTGCACTCAACCGTCATGAACTACGTCACTCATTCATGAACATTGAATGTGACCTTCACTTTTGTTGTGGAACTCATAATCCTTTCGAAACATATGTTTCCAACAAGTTTTAACAATTTAATTGGTCAGATCAAAAAGTAAATGAAGTTTGAAGTTAAACGGTCATCACAAATTCTCCATAATAAATCAGCACATCATTTCCATATCGCAACATCAACACATGACATGAAAATGAGGAAGACAAAGAAATCTACTCAAGACTCATGAGAAAAAGATGACAAAACATGGATTTTATATAAAAAAGCAATGTCATACATACAGAGTAAAGAAAAGATAACTTATCTCAAACTCTTCCTCAAGCAAATCTCAAGGAATTCCTTTGACTTCTCTTCTTTCTTCACAATAACACACATTTCTCTCTTTAGATAAGTAAGGAAGAAGAAATCTCTCACCTTCCCTCTCCTCTTACACTCCTTAGAAGTGAACACACAAACCCTAGATTTCTAAACAAAATGAAAAGCCAGACTCATCCCTCACTCTCTCACACATTAAAAACTCTCTTCTTCCCTAAATTTGGCTCCAAATTAGTTTAAATCAGACCACAACAAATTTCCCAAGAGTTTCTTCAAGCATCGCTCCAAAATCTGACCAAATACATTGAATCTAGTTTGAATTCATGATAGGAAGCACTCGGACGCAGTATAGGGCGCCTTCTGGTGCTATTTTCTACCTTTTGAGTCCCAAGTCTCTGTAAATTGGCGCGGTCTGGCGTTGGTGACAGCGTCGTTCAGTGCTAGTTCAATAAAATGCACTTTTCCTTCATTTTGCTCCAAATTTACTCCTCTTTGCTTCCTTTTGCTCCAAAGGCCTAAAATTGTAGTACATGCATGAAATCATGAAAAATACCTTTCTTTAAAGTTCAATATCATCAAAAATAGGTATGAAATGGACATTAAAAAGCTATCAAATTTTTAGTGAATCTTCTTTCTAGAGTAAAAAACTTAGAACAATCCTAAGCTTTCTTTTTACACTTATATTAGTAAAATTATTTTTAAGAGAGTTCTTAAGTCTAGAAATTAAAGTTTATAAAATCCGAAGTTTGAAAAATCTGCATATATTTCTGAATTAGATAGGAAAATAAATTCTTAAGTTTGATGATAAATATTTAAACCCTTGGCTAGTCTGATTCACTAAAATTTCTTCTAATTTTAACTATCAAATTTTAGAAAAAAATTTTATTAATTCTGTAGGATGACCCATTAACTCTAATCTACATAAATTATTTTAAAAAAGTAGTATTACTTGATGACATGTAATGTTTAAGTTTGAGGATTTTGATGTGCCTAAAAATGTACTTTTTATGCTATATTTTATAATGATATTACACTTTAAAGGTATTTTTCTTGTGTTTTTGGTTTTAAGTACATCAAATTAAAGAATTTGGAGTGATTGGAGCAAAAGGAACAAAAATGGACCAAAACAGAGCAAACCAGAGCAAACTGGGTCAAACCGAGGCACACCAGAGCATTAGAGGTTGAAATCGGGCACTTAAGTGCCTGTGCCTAGTGCTTAAGTGCCCAAACATGGTGCTTAGGTGCCATCAGACAGAGAGGAGGGCGCTTAATAGCCCAAAATCGGCGCTTAATCGTTGTTGATGGTTTTCAACATATCTTCTAGAATATACATCAGATTTTGATGATTTTTAAAGCGATGCTTCTTGTTCTCTTGGGGAATTCATTGGAATTGAAAAAATGGACTTTATAGAAGGATTTGAGGTGGTTAAGACATTTTTGAAGACTTTTGAAGAGACACTTGAGGCACCCTTTAGAAATTCATTGAATATGGACACTTTTGAAGAGACACTTAAGCACCTCTTGGGAAATTATAAAAAAAAAAGGTGTAAAAATGTTTTTATTGCACTCATGAACTAATTAGAAGAGGAGAAGAAGGCTCGGAGCAGAAGAAGAAGGGTTGGGTGAGAGCCCCGAGTGGGGCGACAAGGTGAGAGAGAAAGAGAGAGAGAGTGAGAGATTTCTTCTTTTCTTTTCACTTTGTCTTGGAGAGGATTATAAGAAGATAGCTTTTGCTATACAAGGAGAGTTTCATTTCCATCAAAGATAAGTATTTTCATCGTATTTTTATTTAAATCTAGTACTTTTTTTTTATGGTTTCAAAGACTTATTCAATGAAAAGTTCTTGTTGTTTCTCCATGTGTAGTGAGTAATATTCTTTACTCTTTCATCTTATAATGAATTAGTATGCATGTATAGGATATAGAATTAAGTATAGTGAGAATATAATGTGATGATTTTATTTTATTTTTCATTTACATGTAAACTTGATCAACTTGCATGTTAAAATCTGTTGTGAGAACATGTAAGTTCTGTGATGGTGTTGTCTTAATCAACTGTGGTAGAATCACATGAGATTGTATGGATGAGAATGTAGTCCATATGGTTGAGTACAAATAAATAAGAAAATGAATTGTTGTAGAATTAGAGGAATTTAGAGTGATAGGCTAAAGCCCCCAAATTTGGTCTATTGTTTTAGGTTTTGATGAGGGATGTTAGCCTCCAAGTGGAGGGATAAGAGGGAACTCTAGAGTGAGAGCTAGTATCTTCCCTACTTAGCCCATCTTTAAAAATATTCAAACTTTAGATTAACCAATGTTCTTTATAGCATCTCTAGGAAGAGTAAAGAATATAATTGCTCCTATTTGTCACAATCTCTCTCACTACTTGTTTTACTTTTACACATGTCACTAATCTCATTGTATGAGGAAGGGTACTTTTAATATATCAAACCTCGCTTTTTGATTTTCACTAAGTATTTTAGTTTAGGAGTAGAAGTAGTATTGTAGGGATAATTTTAGGATTTAATTAAAACCAAACCTTTATCGACCTTCCAAGCTATGGCGTGTTATGTAGACTAGAATTTCTCTTGAAAGCCGCCGTGTTTAACCTCGATCTCCATGGGATCGATCTTCAGGGCTTAATAAAAAAGTCTTATATGACTTAATAATGATACGTATACTTGTGTAGAATCCCTACTATTTAGAGATATAATTGAAATCTTACTTTATTTGGGATCAACCTTTTGGCACCGTTGTCGGGGATTGTAAACTTCAAGTAGTGTTGTCAACTTCATAAATCCTTACATATAAAAAATATATCGGGATTACGTTTTTGGCACCGTTGCCGGCGATTAAATTCTTCAAGTAGTGGTTTCCATTTCATAAATCTTTTCATATAAAAATTATTGAGATCACCCATCAAATTAAATGTCCTTATTTATTTGCATAAAATTTTATGAATTACTTTATCATCCATACAATATCATTTGATTTCTTTCAAAAGTTGATTGAGAGAATACCTACAAGGATCTTACATGTTCTGAAAAAAGATATTAACATCTTAATTCGCCAAATCAAGAAGAAAATGAAATGCATGAATAAAATCAACACAACTTATTCCAGCATTAAAGATCAATACTTCCACATCTTCCTTCCATCACTTAATTAATTTTCATTTTAAGGAAAAAGATAAAGAAAACAACTCAAAATTCATAGAGAAAACACAACAACAAGTAATTTTAAAAGTATAAATCATGTTAAAACACTAGAAGTCTCAATTAAAATGAAATGAGTTACAAAGATAAAAACTTATCTCAAGTTCCTCTCCACCAAACTCTTGAAGTTCCTTTGAATATCATCCTTTCTCTTACAAGCCTCTCTAGGACTAGTCGTCCAACCCTAGAGGGTTAAAATCTCTTTGAAACAATGAATTTTTACTTAGAAATCTCTACCCACCTTCCCTTTCACTATGAATGAGATAAGTGTCAAGAAACACTAACTAATAATCATATAACTTCTTACTATAACTACTCTCCCTACTCACACTACTACTTTCTAACAGCCTCTCCAACACTCTAACACTCCTCTCTTTAACTTTCTTCAAGTTCTTTCTTTTGTATTTTCTCAAAAGTTCCCTTGATGTCTCTTTAAAATGTGTTTATATTCAATGAATATACTTAAAAGATGCATCCTTTCATATTCTTTTTGAATGTCTTTTGGCACCCTTGATCAGTTACCCATGATTGTACCAAAGGTTGCCTCAAACACCCCTTCAAAATTCGCAAAAAATTCCTTGAAAGTGTAAAGTACCTACCCTACTCTTAAGCGCGTGGTCCTTGGCACTTAGGCAGCATTCTCTGTCTACTGACGCTTAAGCTCCACATCTGGGCGCTTAGGTGCCCTAGTTCAATTTAACACCTTCTTCCTTTTTGCTCTGAATTTGATCATTTTTCACTTCTTTTGCATTTTTAGTTCATTTAATTGTACCTGAAAAAAATAGCACACAAAAACCTTCCATCAGTGCAATATCATCAAAATAGGTATAAAAAGTGTACAAAAATATTATATATTACAGGTATATCACCCACTCAACCAAAGGGTTTAAGGTTTGAGCTTGTATAAGTGTGGTCTAAGAAAACAGAACCCCAATTTAGGGTCATGTAATGAGTCCTCACAAAAGTGAAGTCAACGCCAACTCACAACATATTATATTAAAAAATGCAAGACATACAATCACAAATGAGTCATATGACTTTGAAACATGATATAAATGTACATAAGAAATATGCACATGTGTGCATAAATGAAACTCCAAAAATATAAGAAAGAGCACTATAATACTATGAAAACAACACCGTAACACTTATCCTAATATTTGGGAAGAAAAGGGGTTGGCTACATGGATTTTATGATGTAGTGTTTAGGCACCAACCACTTGCAACTTCAGATTAAAAGTTAAACTGTGCTGACACACTAAACCTAATACATAAAGCTTTTAATTAGTAGCGTGGCTCGAATTTCTATCATGACGCCTCACCGAGTGGTATTGAGGCTAAAAATAAAAGGACCTTATGCATGTCTAATTGATAACAATGAACAGACTATATGTCTGTCAGATCTAGTCGAGTAATGCAATGATTGTTAACTCCACTAGGGGGTGCAACAAATGATCTGAGAAATAAATTCTGATGTCCGATAGCCTATACTTATTTGATGTTCTTGCTTTTTTCGGCATAACCGAAAACATTTATAAAACTAATTAAATGGTAGAGATAGCCACCTCCGTAAGAAGATGCAACTAGTGGTCCAGGGTAGAAACCCTAAGTTTGAAGCCTATAAAAAGTCTTGACCTAAATTTGTTCATCAAAAAGGCCGAACATGATTAGATAGTTGATAAACATGTGGTCATTGCACCACAACATATGTGGAGCATTGACTATGCACCTATGAGAACGAAAATTCATAGGTTAGCTTTCAACACCATAACATCAAAGACATCATTGAGGCATCAATACAACTATGGCTCTATCGACAAAGTCACAGTTCTAGACCTAAGGGCTTATAACCCAGAGCCATCTTGCTAAGAATAGCTTCGCAGCTCTCGACTAAGTGGGGCCTAAAGCACAAGATCGTGAAACTAAAAATTGGCATCACCGATCTCAACAAAATAGACTCTAGGTCTGATAACGCCACAGTGTTGAGAGGAAACTCACAAACTCTTGGTCAAAAGCCACATATGGAATCGCGGTGTTGATAAGCAGCATTGCATTGCAGTTCCAACACAAGATAAGATGGTGCTACGACATTTTGGACACAATGTCATGGCGCTATCATGAGAGTCATATGGTGTCGAAGAGCCAGGAAGAGATGCTTAAAAGTTGCCTAAAAAATGGGAGTGGTTTCATTGCTCCGCGAGGGTGGTGCCGCAATGCTAAGGCTAAAACATGGAGTACTTGCACATAGTTTGCTTTGTAGTTTGTTAGGATAAAGGAAAAAGCATCTAACCTATTTTTCGCTAATAATAAAAGCCTAACCAAAATCTCGAAGACCACCCAAGGGGCTCCAGAAAGAGAAAAAGAACAAAGGAAAAAATGAAAATTCACATATAGGGAGATTTTTGGAAAGTCCCTAGTAATCTTAGCTCTCAAGCCACTGTACGAACACTCCGGTCACGACATGCACCAGCTGCGGCAATGAAATTATCCAAAATGAGAGGGAATAGGGAAGAAGCTCTCAATTTGCCTTGAGGAACTCAAGAAGGCCCGAAATTTAAAAATTTCCAACCTTAAGACCAGCTTCGACCTGCCCCTTTTAAAAGCAAAAAGTTGACAAAATAATAATCATTTCACTTTTCGTTGACACTTATCAGACAATGACCGTAGTGGCACCAAAATATCAATATAGGCTGCCTAGATGTCGTTGATGTGACAGGTTCCACATCAACCGATATTCTAGTTCAATCAGCTGCCACCCTGGAGAGTTGGAGAGTTGAATTATCGCATTGTGGTATTGTTGTTTGGCACTATGGCTCTATCAAGTGGCACTGCTGGTTTCAAATCATAAATTGTTGTAGATAACACTACGCCATGGGTCTTGGAGCCGTGGCACTATTAATCTACCAGAGACATGTCATAGGGAGGCAATTCCGACGATTTGGTGATGGGCATTGACATTGTGATGTCATTGATGGGCACTGCAGCTTTGAGTTTTAGTGTCGTGACGTCAGTCTTTTTCACAATTGGGGTTTGAGGCATGCATTAAAAGATCAATAAGGGGGTCAGGGCACTACAAAATGCGTTGGCATCAAAATGAGCAAAAATTGATGCCAACAATTCCTTTAAATAAGATCTATTTACTTGTGATTTAAAAGACTTTATAGCTTTAAAATAAAGTGATCTTGTGCTCATTAAATTTTTTTTATCAAGATATTTAATTTGATTAAAAGAATAAAATATTAAGTTATATGCGAGTTAATATTTTATAGTTTCTAATCATACTTCAAATACTTTATTTGAGTTTTTTTTTTTACAAAATCATATTAGTTCTAATATTGTTAGATTCATCTAGTTAATATATTCAATAAAATTATAAATTTACTAAACTTAGATGTTGCTTTATTTTATATTGATATTTGTATTTTATTGGAATAATTTTGTAATGACATATAAATAAGTAAATAAAATTTATATGTGAATGCAAAATATATGAGAGCATTAACAGAAATATCAAGTTACAGGAGTTGTTTGGTAGCCAGTTTTTAGCATGATTTATGCAGGATTTAAGCTAAATCTTATCAAACCACAAAAATGCTTTTGTAAAGACAAAATATTACATTCTTCACGGGATCTCAATGCACTACATTCGTGAATGATGTATGGAGAGCCGTCACTTGAATTTTTTTTAAAAAAAATTGAACTACCGCGATGTCTGGTAAGATCACTGACAGCATGTAATTTCTACGTGTGACGTCCGGATGTAATATTTTACCCTTTGTAAATCCTCTATGTTCTTAAATCTCATTTTTCTTCTATTTTGCCTTAAATCTGAGATTTATCATTATCCCGTAGGAAGTAGAATTTTTGAGATTTACAGAAATGAAATTTATGTGATTTAGTAAATTCTAGTAAATGTTATTAAGATGACCAAACTTTAGTTACTAACATACCAAATAATTTTTAGGATTTAACCATTTAACTTTTCATAAATTCGGATTTACAGATTTTAGTAGATCCTATTCAAATTAAATACCAGTTGCAGCCAAACATTACCCTTCCAGCAGTCTATTTTGCTATTTTACTTCAGTGGCCGTGTGGTATCGCGAACTGATGAAATACCAAACTGAAAGTTGACCGTTTTAAATAGCTCATCGGCTTACAACATAATTACATATGTCCCCATTTAAAAAAAAAAAGGAAAATCACGGACTAGGAGAAATAAGAAGGCGACCCACTCCCTCCCCAGACTACTGCCGTGCAACAAGGGGAGCGAGCGAAATAGAGAGAGGGAGAGTGAGAGAGAAAGAGGGAGAGAACAGCGGCGGCATCACCAGCAAGCAATGTCCTTAAACTTCAAAGATCTCCACGGCATTGCTCCTTTTCTCGCCGCACTGCTGGTCTCCACTTTCGTCGTGGCCAACTCCGCCACCTTAGCCCTCTTCAACAAATGCAAAGAACCCGTTTGGCCCGGCATTCAGCCTAGCGCCGGAAGGCCCATCCTCGCTCGCGGAGGCTTCCTCCTCCTCCCCAACCAAGCCTACTCCCTCCGCCTCCCCGAAGCCTGGTCCGGACGCATCTGGGGCCGCCAAGGCTGCTCCTTCGACTCCTCCGGCCACGGCCGCTGCGCCACTGGCGACTGCGGCGGAAATCTCTACTGCAACGGTCTCGGCGGCACCCCTCCCGCCACTCTCGCAGAGATCACTCTCCGGCTCCCTCTCCCCACACGCAGGACTTCTACGACGTCAGCCTCGTCGATGGCTACAATCTCGCACTCTCCATGCGGCCATTTCGTGGTGCGGGGCGCTGCGGCGACGCGGGCTGCGTGAGCGATTTGAACGAGGTTTGTCCAGCCGGACTGGCGGTGCGAGCCGGACCGGGGAGTCGTGTCGTTGCGTGTAAGAGCGCTTGTTCGGCGTTTGGATCGCCCAGGTACTGTTGTACGGGGAGCTTCGGTAGTCCGCAGCTGTGTAAGCCGACGGCCTACTCTAAGCTGTTTAAATCAGCGTGCCCGCGAGCCTACTCCTACGCGTTTGATGATCCAACGAGTATTCTTACATGTACCGGTGCTAGTTATCTTGTTACCTTCTGTCCTCATCGCTAGAGGTGAGAATTTTTATGGGGTTGGGACTTATCTACTTACTAGTTTGGCTCAAGGTTTGGTTAGTTCAAAGTTTAATTTCGTTATAGTTTACTATGTTTTGGTGATGGATGTCGTGACTTTGGAACTGGATTTTAGTGATATTTGATGATTTAGAAGTATTTCAATTTGGATTATTTACTTGGCTACATCTTTTACTGATGAATGATGGGTTGGTGTGCACTAAGTTTGCAAGAGGTGAAAAGATGCAGTTTTGTTCATCTAGTTTTGTTTCAATCATTTTTTTCTTTTTAAAATACCCAAAGTTATGCGATGTCTTTGGGAGGGATTCAAATATATATATATATATATATATATATATATATATATATATATATATATATATATATATTTGAAGGAAAAAGGAGGATATAAATTAATTAAGGCCTGCGAACTTACCGTTCAGGCGGTACAGGAAAGCACATGTAATAAAACAAGAGCAAAAAAGTAAAGCTGCCAACTAATTTGCACTGATTTATTAAAATAATAATGGCGCTATATGGTTTTTTTGTTGAATTATATAAATTCATAAAACAATAAATAAAAATTTAAGATATATATATATATATATATTTAATATCGGGTACGGGGCGTTTGAATCCAGTATTGTGTAGTCCTTTTCGCTTTGTTTACACCGCTTTCAGCTTTCAGGCCATCTCGCATAATTAATGACTTGTGAAAGAAAAGGCCGAATTTTATGGCGGGAGGCAAGCTGATGAAGAAGTGGTGGGTGGTACTGGCTATTAAGCATTATTTAAATATTTCAATAGAAATTCGTCACTTCTGCATCTCTCCGCATTTGCCATTTTAGCACTTATTGAAATAAAATTATTCCACAGGAGTTGTGCATTTTTTGCTCAAATGAGAAATTCACCTTTGGTTGCACTTGTTGCTCTATTGAGAAATTAATATTTGGCTCACAGATTGTACCAAAGAGCAGGTTAATGTATCAAGGAATCAAAGCATTCCTCTTGCGGCCGGGGGGCACCAAATTTTGGTCTCGTGAAAGTGTGGGTCCCATTGTTAACTGTGGGACCCACTCTAAATGCAATATTTTTTTCACTATTTTGCTGTTTGGATTATTAAATCAAAGTCCAATGAAATCACGTCATGTGGTGCGAGGCAAAAAATAAATATATAATTTACCCGGTAACGCAAGGAATATTCCTCTCATGTTATTCTACATTATTCATATGTTATTATGTGTTATTCAGGTGTTATTCTGTTCTGAGAATATTCTAAGTTATAATAACACAATAATACATCAATAACACATGAGTAACACAGAATAACACCTGAATAACACAGAATAACACGGGGGAAATATTTTGTGTTACCAGATAAATTTCTTATTTTTTAATTTTACCACGCGCCACGCTGCGTGATTTCGTTAGATTCCGCATGTAACTCTACATGCAAAGTCCTGATATAATATTTTCTCTTATCTTTTAGTGGTATACTCTCAAAGAATTTTAGGATATATCAAGTTATTTTTGTACTTTGAATAATTAACAAAAATTTTTATGAAATATTTTTTGTTGAGAAATTTATGTGGAGCATTTTTTTATTTAATCATGTTATTTTTTTTGTCCTATTTTAAATCCAAAATTTAAAAAGAAAATGTATGATTTTAAGATGAGATATTTAATAGAATGTTTAAATATATGGAACATAATATTTATTTGAGAAATATGAACTACAACAGACTTTGGACATATATGATATGATTGCATACTTATTGAAATAGTAATGATTTATTGTGAACATAAAATAAAATTTAATATTTTCACCTAACTCATTAATAATATATATATATATATATATATATATATATATATATATATATATATATATGTATGTATATATTAGTTTCATTTGTGAAATTATTGAGTTAAGATTAGGCAAGATAATTGGCAGCATATATATATATATATATATATATATATATATATATATATATATATATGTATGTATATATTAGTTTCATTTGTGAAATTATTGAGTTAAGATTAGGCAAGATAATTGGCAGCATATATATATATCAATAATTTCACAAATGAAACTAATATATACATACATACATATATATATATATATATATATATATATATATATATATATATATATATATATATATATATATATATATATATATATATATATATATATATGTATGTATTAGTTTCATTTGTGAAATTATTGAGTTAAGATTAGGCAAGATAATTGGCAGCCAATGTTCAAATCTTATGAAATTTATGTAAGCCTAGTTGGGATCAGAGAATGGGTATTTGCTTATGTTCTTTTATGAACATTTATTTTGTTTGAAATTAGTTGATCGATATTTGTATTCTTTTCTTGTTTGAAGTCAGCTTAAATTAGGCGTGAATTGGATTGTTAAAAAAACTAGGAAAAATAATTAAGTCGTGATAATTTAGCTTGATTTTGAATATGTACTAATTAATTTAATTTGTTTTTCATTTCCCTCGGGACAACTTCCTAGCTTTCAATCCCAACCCTTTATCATTTTTTTTATTTTAATTTTCTTTTGGGAATGATATTTTCGTTTGTTTGAGAGTGTAACTATGAGTCACTTAGCCTTCAATAGTTTTGTCTATCTCAATGACATGTGATCAGCGTGCGAGGTCGATAAGTCCAGCCAACCAATGTAATGATGCCTATTGTTTCCTTGGGGTTGATGCTCAAAGATGAAGAGAGAGGTCAAATTTCTTTGATATCATTGATACTGAGGGAAAATGTTCATCCACATCAAGGGTCAGAAGAAGCTCCACCACTTGCTTCTCTATGTTTATCCTCTTGTGCCTGCCTTCTTTGATACTTAATCTAAGGTTTACACAGCGAGATCGTAACGGTCTGTCGGCAGATGGACTTTCCTGGATGTCGAATGGGTACGACAGCTAGAGCAACTTATTGAGTGGCACACCAGAACAGTCCCAAGTGGAGCAGTAAATAAGAGCGAAGTCGATGATGACAGTACTAACATAGGTGGTTGATGGCTGTCGTACCCCTAATCATTAAGAATGTTTTCCTTTTTATGTATTTTTATAGTTATTGACCAATGGTTTGTTTTTATTTTTTATTTGATAATCATTAGAAAAATTTAGATCAAATATTTTTAGTTATAGGATTTTCATCTCTGAAAAAAAAAAATATTTTCATATTTTTAATTACGCACTTTCTACGTGGGTGTTCAACTTTATCATAGGACCTATAATCCAACCTTCAATATAGTGATTATCGCTCTATTAGTAAAGGTGGAGAATAGTTTTATGAAAGTGATAATTTAGGAGTTGTCAGTGAGTAGCATATGAAAACTATGTAGTATGCTAATATAATCTAACTGAAGAACAAGTATTTATATTAGTTTCTTCCTATATCACATTACAATGGGGTAGCCTGATTTTTTTGAATTGCTTCAATATTAAACATAATAACTTTTGCACTTATGTCTATAAAATTTTTATTTTTGATGAAATTCTACTGGTATTAATTTAAATATTATACAAATTTGGTATTGAAGTCAAGCACAATATTATAGTTTATGTTTCGATATGTGTAGTAAGAGGCTTTGTTTATTGCTTCGATGGAGAGTCACGAGTAATAGATAATTTCATCCAGACTTATATTGGTAGAAGAAATCGACTGATCCAAGTATCACATGTAATAATATTAACTGAACCAAAGGGAAAAAAATATTACATTTACTGCGACAAGATATCTTAACACATATCGTAAATTTAGTTCGTCAACTTCTAGTGAATGACATATTTACTGCAACTAACATTGATGATGATAGCTTTTATGAATTTTTGTTCTTAAAAGCTATGAAACACACAATAGTACTTTAATAGATGTTGGGGCCCTACCTATCGAGGGCATCAATATTTCTTTTACATCACATCAGTCTCCAAAGCAAGCTGAAAGAGTGATAGAAATTTGCAAGAATGTAAACTATACATATGTTAATCATAGCTTACTTAGATATTATTATGTTAATTAATTTCTAAATCATTTGGCCCAACATACCCCCTCCACAATCATAAAGCACATATGAAATTAGATGCTCTAACATACATGACCAAGCAAGGTAGATTATGTTATTTGTCGGTCCTTTGATATATCATTCATTTCAACCTTATATATGTAGAAATATCTAGCTCTTCATAGGAGAACCAACTACTAGGGCACGTATAGACATTAAAGAAGTTGGCTATCAAACTATAGATTGTGGGAAGAGTAAAAACTAAAGTAGATCGAAAGCTAGTGATGAGCATGGTGTATGAGAATGTGAGATCGAGGTGGAGTTGCTAGGGCATGATATATTATGACAATCAATAGCCAATGCAAATTTTCTTGACTCGATGAGGTAGAATAATAAATATGTGAATCGAATTCGCACGACTAAGTAGTCAGATGTAATTGACAATTTTGATACTCTACCCAATTATCTATATCTAAATAATATGTGATTCCTACCGAACTTAAAGATGAGATGAATTCCTTTAGTAAATGCAGCTACAATGTACACCAAATGGCTGATCCATTATAAAAAATATTGAGCATCAAAAGACCTCATCAAATAAAAAAAGACTAACGGTACAATATGTGCAAAGCGATCACTCAAGACACACTTTTCATTGGCGGCTAGAAGAGTAAAAAAATAGTTATTTAGGGAGAGGGAAGGGGGGGGGGGGGGTTGGCATGGAAATTGTCTTCAATTTGACTGTCACATACATGTACATGATAAATGTTGATTTTTGGGAAGCATGAAGAGACGTATTGTTCACTATTTCATATGATGAAAGTTGTATGCGTATCGATATCCGGATCGGTCTACGAAGATGAAGTTAGCAACAATATACACATTCATGAAATCTTATTGAAGGAAACATTCCTTCTAGAAAATTATTGAGAAACTCTACTAGCTGCAATTGGTATTAATGAAAATTGGGGTGGGGGGGGGGGGGGTGGCATGGAAGTTGTCTTCAATTTGACTGTCACGTACATGTACATGATAAATGTTGATTTTGGGAAGCATGAAAAGACATATTGTTCACTATTTCATATGATGAAAGTTGTATGCATATCAATATCCGGATCGGTCTACAAGATACAAGTTAGCAACAATATACACATTCATGAAATCTTATTGAAGGAAACATTCCTTCTAGAAAAATATTGAGAAACTCTACTAGCTGCAATTGGGGGGGGTGGCATGGAAGTTGTCTTCAATTTGACTGTCACGTACATGTACATGATAAATGTTGATTTTTGGGAAGCATGAAAAGACATATTGTTCACTATTTCAAATGATGAAAGTTGTATGCATATCAACATCCGGATCGGTCTACAAGATACAAGTTAGCAACAATATACACATTCATGAAATCTTATTGAAGGAACATTCCTTCTAGAAAATTATTGAGAAACTCTACTAGCTGCAATAAGTATTAATGAAAATAGTGATCTTTTCAGTCTAGTAATTTCAGTGGTTGAGACTGAAAATAATGAGCCATGACTGAAAATATGTTGGTCTCTCACTCTTAAATAGTGCGATTTTTCTCTGCAAATGAATATCTCGATGACAAGATTAAATAGTGCGATCTTTCTCTGAAAATGAATATCTCCATGACAAGATTTCAGATGAATGCATATATAATAATACAATAAAATATAATGGCAGATAAATTATATATATATGTATATATATATATATATATATATATATATATATATATATATATATATATATATATATATATATATAACTACTATTATTTGCATCCACCTGACGACAAATGCCGCTGTCATCATCTTGTCAAGTGTTGATATAGCAAAGCCAGTAACAACCATCATCACCACACACATAACTAAGATTTAGAAAAACAAAAAACTAAACTAAAAATGCTCCCAAATGGCCCCAAGTGATCATAAAAACGATTAAAAAAGGAAAACCATTAAAAAATAAAACTTTTATGTATACAATGCAATAGAGGTTTGCCAATAGAGGCCTGAAAACTTTCAAAGACAACATGCACTAACACACGTACACCAAAATACGACAACGAAGCTTTAATCCTTACAGAGAATAACAATTTGAACCACACACCCCTAGACCAAAACATATCAAGAAAATATTGGAACATTTATACAACAAAGGTGCATTAGAAAGCACATATGCAACCACATCATATATAATTGTCTTTCTCGCCATTAAATACTGCCACACATTACGATTCAAAAGATGAACAGTACGATACTAAAATTGGAAGCACACATTGGAAAAATAAGAAGAAAACTGAGCTATATTAAGGGTCTGTTTGGAGTAGTTGTCGATTATTTATAATCTGTTGATCCTGATAATCTTATAATCCATAGATTATCAGAATAAGCTGGCATGTTGTTTGAGAGAGTTTATTCAGAACGGCTTATCGGCAGCTGCTGCTGGATAAATGACTACTCTGCCCCTGTTAAGTGAAGTTTTTTGCAACAGAACTGTATAGGCAAAGTAATAGATAAAACTGAAGTCCCAAACCATGACATAATAGTTCAAATAAGAGTCCGTTTGGGGAAGCTTATTTGGTGCGGTGGTGTTTTGAAAATGTACTTGACCTGTTTGAGTAAACTGCGTTTTGGCAGCATATGTGTTTTCAAAACGCAGAAAACAACTTTCACACCACATCTACACCGCATCTATCTAGGTGCGATGACAGCTTTCTGGCTGTAGTCTAGTTTTTCCAAAAAAAATAAAATATTGTAATAGCCACCGCACCTGGCTTATCAGCAGATTATTTTTAATCAACTTATCGATGATTATTAATAAGGCTACAGTTACATACAACAGTCCTAAATAACATAGAGTACTCACTCTTTCGTGAGTATCAAAAGAAATAAAATAAATGTAAATACAATTACAATTACAATTACAAATATTAAAATATTTAGTTGAGTGTATCTCTGATTGACTACAATAAAATTGCCTTTCATGATGGAATATCCAAATCCCGAAAGCCAAAATAAAGGAAAAATTGGACTTAAGAACCTAAGAACCTGTAGGAATTAAAGATGACATTTTTGTTGTTTGGACGTATTTAAGCTAAATCCTGCAACCAAACAGCCCATAATTCTCATTTCATTCTCAAGAATTAGAAAAATGCCTTACAAAAAAAAAGGCAGAGAATACTGGCCATCATTCAGAACATCAGGGAAGAGCAATAACCATAATAAATGCTCAACAAAGTTAACCTAAGTAAACACTAAACAGGTGGAAAGAGAATGAGAAGTCGAAAGCAAAGATTCGCTCCATTCCACCCCAAAGAAGGTCCACCCATTAAAGAATAGTGATGCACGACTGACCAAAAATGCACCAGTCATCCTAGTTGCTCAATTCCATCACAACAATATAACAAAAAACATCAATATATCTGAATCACAAAAAAATATCATTGGTCATGAGGAAAAAAACAAGAGTAAGCCATTACCCTAACGCGCGCGAGAGAATCGGGGAGAGCGAAGGAGCAGAAGGGATCGGGGAGGGCTAGGGCAAGCGAGAGAATCAGAGCTCCTCCTTTTCGCGAGGGTGAAGTAGCAGAAGGATTCAAGGAGGGCGGGGGCGAGCGAGAGATTTTCTTACCCTAACGCGAGATGCGGAAGCTAGACGTGGGGTATTCTCCGCTTCACCTCATATTAACAAAATACCAAAGCGCGTATGGGAGCGGTAATAAAAAGTGATTCGAAAGAATTTTCCAAACGCAGCGACGACATTTGAAAAATGCCGCCACACTCCAATAAGCTTCCCCAAACGGGCCCAAAGACATGTATAAATTGAATCCGCCAAGAAACCAAGTTATGGCATCCAAGAAAAGCCAAGTTCAACCATCATAATGGCATGTCCAGTAGATCAATCCATTGCAACGATGTTAAGAGACCAAGTAAACAAAATAAAAAAAAAATTACAAATGCATAAAAAGCTCATAAGAAAATATGTTGGCCTCTTACTCCTAATTTTCCACATTGATCATTTCTTGAATGTTTAATCATACATTCCAAACAAGCATAAATACCACATTCTGGGAAGCATGGAAAACACAAAACAGGTGCCCATAGGCATGTTGGACATGTGTCGGGCACAGACACCGGTCTGGCCAATTGATTGTGTCCGAACTCTCCATTTAATTCAACATGGTTCAAACACTGCTCAACATGAGGAGAAATATTTGCATCCGTAACACGCATGCAAAATTGCGTGTAAGAAGGTTATTCAAGAGTTATTTGAAGGTTATGTACATGTTATTAGGAGGTTATTTTCCAATAACCTCACAATAACCCTCAATAACCTATAAATAAGTTTCGCGGTTTTGTTTTCATATATTTGTAGGTTATTTGAGGGTTATTGTGAGGTTATTGTAAATAATACGGATATAACGTCCCAATAACACCTGAGTAACCTCGTTACGCACGTAATTCTGTGTACATAATGCTTATTACCTACACAAATATCTCTCCAACACGAGAGGTCAAGTGCCATCGAAACATAGACCAAAGAGGCAACACAAAATCAAACCTGCGACATCCTCCAGCAGTCCTCATAGCATAGTTCACACCATCTCGCCATCGATCTCATCTGACTTAATCAAAGCAAAGCAAACAGCAAGCAAGCCGTGGTCGAGCGTCACTAATCAAACTAAGGGAGTCGCCGAGCAACCCTAATCGAAGTGAGGGAGTCGTCAAACAGCCCAGATCGAAGCGAGGGAGTCTTTGACGCAATCCAGAGCTTTGACGTGATCTAGGGCATGATGCAAGCTTTGACGAGATCTTGGGCACAATCCAAAACTTCTACTCAATCCATGGCACGATGCAGAGCTTCAACACAATCTATAGCCTCATCCCAGCATTCAGGTTCGGCAACAGAGCGGCTTCACCTTCATCTAGTATTTATTTTGTTTCTGTTAATTGTTTTTTTTAGTTTGTTTTAGTAGATTTTTTGTTTGAAGGTTTTCACTCGAGCATATTTGCATTGTATATTTATTTTTATCTACTTTTCCTTTCATTTTTTTTCTTAAATTATCTTGTAAGTTATATATAAAAAAAATTTAGGTGTTACATATATAAATAATTTATTACCTCATTTAAGAAAAAAATCATGAAGAAACATCACGGGTGAATCGACAATTAATAACCAGATAATCAAGTTGTCCATCTTTAGTGGCTAAGTTGCAATACCTAGTTTTTAAATTCATAATAAGTTAACATATCGTATATTTGCATTAAGACAACTACATCATGACTTTTAAAATACTTAGGTGGGTTCACCCTTATCTAGAAAAAAATATAAGAATAAAGTTTTTAGTTTTCTTTATAGGGGAAGACAAACGGATCAAGGAGAGATTGCTAACCAATTCAGCCTGCTGGTATGGTCGATCAGCCATTTCCAGTCAAAGCCCTTATTCGTGAGGAGCAGAAGAGAAAGGCGGCCTATCGATTGGTGTCAGAGACGGTTGCGGCCAAGAGGAAAATAGAGATGGAGCTCGTTCGTCTAGAGAAGAAGTTGATAGAATTGACCCGGGAGTTGGAGTTGAGGATAAAAGAGTATGAACAGACCATCACAGCCGTGACAGAAAGAAATAAGGAGCTCAAGGAGAGAATGGCCGGGATGGTCACACAAGAAGACCATGTCGGGGCATTGACTGAGCAGATACATTTTGGTGGCTATGGATGCTGAACACTTTGCAAAAAAGGGGTTGGTAGAGCCTAAATGAAAAGATAGGGACCATCTCGCTACCCTTTTTACATATTCGGATGGGGAAGGCGGTGAAGTGAATCAATCGGGAGAAGTTGAAGATGGAGGCGACGGCGGGTTTTTAGCCACCTAGGCTCTTTGTCATTTTTTTTTCTTTTATCTGTTATTTTTAGTTTTTCATAGAAAATTTGTTTTGTCAGGTCAATTATTTGTAAAAATCATATGCTTGGTGTTAAAAAAAAACAGTGTACATCTCTTTGCTTGAAGAAATAAAGGTTTTTTGCTTACTTCTTGCTCTTTATATTTTTTTGTTTTTATATATACCTTGTGTTTCGCTGGCTTTGTCTTATAGATTTTGCGTTGTTTTTTGTTTGTTGACAGCTTAATTTCTAACCTTTGGGAGAGCGAGAATAAGTAGATGTTTGGGTGGTTTCAAGGGATTATTATCCTCCATTGTTTGCAAAGCTTATTGATGCAGAGCAGGGGATCATATTCGGATATGACGAAATTGCCTGACTGAGCCCAATCAGGCATTTTTGTTCTTGGACTTAATCAGGCGATCTTGGCATCACGGCTGATCAATTTATTTTTTTGGGCCTAGCTAGGAAGCCTTAGTGTCGTAGTTGGCCGTGTTCATCTTTTGCCTCAATCGAGCGAACTCGGCGTCTCGTCTGACCATCTTCATTTTTGGGCTCAGTCGGGGGAACTCGATACCTTGTCTGACCATTTACATTTTCGGGCTTAGTAGGGCGATATTCTTAGGGCCTCTGCTGGCCATCTTCATTTTTGGGCTCAGTCAGACAATCTTGGCTTCTCGGCCAGACATCTTCATTTTTGGGCTTAGTAAAGTAATCATGGCGCCTCGACCGACCATCTCAGTTTGCCAAGAGGCTTGTTCTACCGCAGGTACTCGTTTGGGGTGGTGAGGCCGATTTTTTGGCTATTCACTTGCGTAAGTCTTAATTGCTCAATTGAACATTAGCATTAGGTTAGGTTCCCTCTCTATGGGAGGTGGCCGCCTAGACCCAACTCCAGGATGATTATTGCCGTACCCTTCACAGAGCTTGTCGCTATTAGACAAGGATCTATCTCTGGATGTTTGTTCAACTTGGGTAAAGGACTTTAAACATGTCACGGGGACATTCCTGGGCTGGCCCTAATTTCCGATCGGACGTCTGTGGCGTCGTTGTCAATTATTCTTCTTTTAGAAATTTTACCTTAAGAGCATTAAGTAGACGTTTCGACAGTCTTCTGATTTTCCCAGTTACTCGAGAATTTTTCTTGCCCGAAATTTTGGATTTTCAATCAACAAAATGTTCATTTATTCTATATAAATTTTGAGAGAGTGGCATAAAAATTTAGGACCATATTCAATATGTGAAGAAAACCACTTTTAATTTAAGATTATAAATACAAAATGGCGATAGATTTAAGGGAAGTATCTTTAGAGTTAGTCCCTACTCCAAGTGTAGGGGATTTCATTCCCTACGTAAGTCCTTAGCTTGTATGATCGGTTCCTACACTGCAATCAATGATGTAGGGACCGCTCCACGTCTGCTCCAGTTTTTTGATAGCATGTCCTCATGTTGTGGGATCAACTTTCTTCAGTACTAGATCTATGAGAGTTAAGCCTTCTCCCAGACATGTTGGTTGTAGTACCGGATGGCTCTTTTCTTAACTTCCTCCTACTGCAATGCTGATTTCACTCAGACTTCTGTCAAATCTAGTGTGAGCATTGCTCCCTTGCTGTTTGGTTCTAGCCATTATGCAAATCCTCTCATTGAACATCATAGCCATGAGGACTTTCTGAATATGGTAGTTCAACTCTACCGGCAGCACAACTTCCATTCTGTGAATAGCATGAATGGTGTTTTCCCAGTCGCAGTGGATGGAGTTTTCCAAACAGACGGGAGTATATACTCCCAGATGTCCCTCGCCCCTTCAAATTTCTTCCTTGACAGATTGAGAATAATTTTATTGGTTGCTTCCGCCTTTGTCATTAGTGTGGGGTGATGGGCTGAAACAAAATTCGAGGCTTATCCCTTGGCTTTGGCAAAAATATCTAACCTTCTTGTCCACGAACTGCAACCTATTCTCTTTGATGATGATCAGAGGTCAATCGTACAGACAAATCAGGTTAGTCCAGATGAAATTTTAGACAACCTCTATAGTGATCTGGGTGAGAGCTTTGAACCTGATCCACATTGAAAAGTAATCCACTAGCTACCCCTTGGAGGGTGAAAATGGCTCGAGGATGTCAAATCCCTAGACGATGAGAGGCCACGGCTCGGTGATTGTAGAAAGTGTGTGGGTCGGCTGATGTTACAATGGGGCATACTTTTGATAATGTTCACACCTCCAAAAAAAGCTTCAACAATTTTTAAAATACGCTAGTGTCTTTCTTCCTGAATGACTTCTGCACTCTCCAGAGTGATCTTCTCAAAAAATGTCTTTCACCTCATTTTCTTTTATACATCTCAGGTATAATGACATTATCAATTTTTGGAAGAGTTCCTTCTAACATTAGGTATTGAGTGGTCTTAAATTTGAATCTTTTAGAAATTGTGACTTTCTGTGCAATTTTTCATCTCCAAATATCTGACGTAAGAATTTATCCAGATTTTGGTCTTTTCAGTATCTATAGACATTGCCCCGGGTTCTTTAATAACCGGCTGGTTCAATTTTTTCGGTGACATGTACCCCAGGCAAATGCATCTAGATAGTGGGTCAACCTCCTAGTTTTTGTCCTAGCCAACATGCTTGATCCCGAACTACATGCATATTCAGATCTCTATCTTGGCTTTAATGTACCATATCATTAGTTCGTCTCTAGCCTCGAATTCCTCATATATTTGATTTATTACTAGCTGTGAGTCTGACTTCACAACCAAATATCGGGCACCCATTTCATAGGCGAGATATGACGATCAGGGGTTCATATTCTGCTTGGTTATATGTCACTTCTAACTCCAAAGCTACAGAATGATACAAGTATTCTCCTGATGGGCTACAGAAAGCCAGCCCTAATCTTGTCTCCTCAATTTGAAGCTCCATCCACATAAAGGAGTCACTCTTGCTGATTTGTAGAATCTTTGCCCAGCCTCTCTTGCTCTGAAACATCTGTTAAGAAATCTGTGACCGCTTGCACGTTGATATTCATCCGAGCGACGTACGTGATATCAAATTTGCTCAGCTCCACCACCCACTTGAATAATCGATCAGAATGTTCTGGCTGGGTAAGCTCCGACTTCAACAGATGATTCAAAATCAACTGGATGGGATGTGTTTGAAAGTAGGGTCGTAACCTATGAGCTGTCATAATCAGAACAAAGGTTACTTTCACTATAATTGGGCACTGATCTCCACCCCTCGGAGAATGTGGATAGTGTAGTGGATCGTATCTTTGTTTTCGACTCTTCTTTGACTAGCACTGAGTTTATTGGTTCCATGCCCACTCCCAATACAATGCTAGTTGTTCGCTCGACATCGGGCTTTGGAGAAGCGGCGACGATGCTAGAGAATCCTGCAGGCTCTGGAAGGCCTCACACAGTTGTACACTCAAAATTTTTCAGTCTTTCTGACTATCTTGAAGAATATTGTGCATTTATCACCCAACCTCGAGATGTGTCAGCTGAGAGTTGTGATCCGGTCGGTCAACTTTTGCACTTTTCGGGTATTCCTGGGGGACTATATATTAATCAACGTTTAGATTTTTGTTCAGGTTAGCTTTTAAACATCTGAGAGTTAGAAGGTAACCTATAAACTTACCAGTTGATGCTCCAAATGTGCATTTTAGAGGATTTAGCTTCATATTATATTTTCTAAAAAAGTTTGAAATGTTCATTTTACATATTTTATATGTTGTTCAACCATCTGGTTTTTCATTATGACATCATCCATATAGAATTCAAGTTTTTTCCTTATTGATTAGCAAATACTACATGCATCAAGTGCCAAAGGGCATTACATTGTAATAGGAAAATACCCTTACTAGTTATGGAAGAGACTTCTCAGTGTCGGTCGGTGCATCTATATTTAGTGATGCCCTGAGATGGCGTCCAAGAAACTCATCACGGAATGAGCCACCGCTGAATCCACCAGTGCGTCAAGTGTTGGCATTGGGATAGCAGTCCTTCGGGAAATCAACATTTAGGTTTGTGAAATCTACGCATATCCGCCACTTTTGCTTCATCTTATGAACCATGATGACGTTTGAGACCTGAGTGGGGTATTGCACCTCCCTAATGTAATCTACTTCTTTCAGCTTCAGTACCTCTAATCTGATGGTTTTGGTCAGTGTTGTTGTTGAGTTCCTAATCACTTACTTTATTGATCGAACGGTGTCGCATTCAAGCGGTGGCAGGCAACATCGACTGGTACTTCTGACATCTCTGCAGCGGACCAAGCAATGATGTCGTGATGGTCACAGAGCGTTTGAACCAATATCTCCATGTGCCGTGCATCAAAGTTTTCAATTATTAGATGAGATTTACCGAGTTATTTGTCGTCAATAGGAATCTTCAGGGTTGTTTCACTGGTCTCGAGACCCCCTTCCCTCTAGTTATGCAGGTCTAGCGGCTCTTGCTCCACACTTCCTAATGCTCGAAGATAACAGACTCGGGATTGCTCCAGATCTCCTCGAACAGCTCCCGAGAACTTGACAACCACAAGACATGTGGATACAATGGTCTTGAAATGGTTCAAAAGCTGGCGACCAAAATGGCATTATAGGTGGGTGGTGAGTACACTATCAAGAAGTCCTCTGTCTCAACGAATTGCTTCTCGACATCATCCCAATTAAGAGCCAGTGACATCATTCCTTGCACTTCCTTTTTCCCAAAATGTCGTATAGGGGTCCGGTCGGTGCTATCAGTCAATTGGCTCAAAGATTGATTTTATCGTACAATGACTTGAACAAAATATTCACGAAGCTACTACTACTGATCAGGAAACTCCCAACCTAAAAATTGTTTATTATCCCCGTTACAATGATGGTGCTGTTGCATGAGTTTCCTCTAAGGGGTAAATCTTCATTAGTGAACCTAATGATGGAAGCGGCGGCAGCTCCCCATCCCCTGCATGGACGCGACGTAACACAGTTCTCCCATCCTAGTCCTCTTTTGAGAGGCGCGTTGAGAGGAATTTGTTTCTCCAAGAAAAATCTAGACTATCCTGACGATGCGGACAACACTCATCCAGACTATTGAAACCTTACCGTACCTATGGCCCGAGTTCTACGTCACGACAAATTCTTTAGTTTTTAAGCCTTGATAAGCTCCTCGATCAGGCTCTAAAGGTGTTTGCATTCCTCTGTATCGTGGTCGTAATCCTGGTGATCAGTACTTTCTTGTGTCTCAGAGAAAGGCTTCGGCTCTCATTGGCATCGACTACTAAAGTCGTCCTTATCTTGGATGAAGTACACAATCGACTGCATCAATACCCTCAATGGGGTGGCCTGAGGGGCTTCGTACTCATCAAAAGAACGCTCATAGTGCTGAACCAGCCTCTTGTAGTCCCGACGGCTATTGACAATGAATTCTTGCCTGATCTTGCTGATGGTTATTTCAGCCCGGCCTCTGTTATCTCAAGCGAGTCAGCTGACCCGTACCTTGGTCGAATAGGCTCTGAGATTCTCCTTCGACTTCCACCCACTACTTTGCGGGGCTCTCTTCTGGGTTAGATGATCTGCCGATTCTGGTTGGGGGATGCTTTCTTTGGCAATGATGTGCTTGTTAGCCACCTTCAATAACTTGCCAAATCCTGAGGCTCATGCAAGCATAGGTCATAGTGGAACCTTTGATACCATAGGTCCTGCTTTTGGGTAGCTTGCACCATGTCAAATCAAAGATCTTTTTCCTCTAGCATGCCCCTCTAGAATTGCAAGATGTATGAACAGGATTTCGTTCAGTCCTTGCTTTAGCTGTCACAAGGAATACATGCTCTTCTTCGGCCTCCGAGCGCTTGAAAACCGAGCCAGTAAAATTCTCCTGAAATTTACGAAGCTACTTATGCTTCCGAGTGAAAGGGAGTTGAACCACCTCAGGCCGATGATCTCAAGGTAGTGAAAAACATACGACACTTGAATGCATCTGAAATCTTGACCAGGAACATTGCTGACTCGAACGAGACAATGCGGTCGTCTTGATCTAAACGATCCCTATAAACCTCCACAATAGGGAACTTATACTTAGGTGGGTCTCAGCACCTGAGATGTGAAGAGAGAAGGGTGGTTCTCCAGCTAGCATTGGGCCTCAATGCGCCAGAAATGCAGTCTCTCCACCTGTGCAAATCCAACGCTGTCTTGGTAGTATGAATCTTCTATCCTCTTCGATTCATGGTTCAATATGTCGTTTTGCGCCGATGCTGCCTCTCGAGGAGGATTCTACCCTAAAGAATCTCGTTCACCTCCTAGGGTTAAGACAACCCTCAAGACCTCCACAATCTGGTTCAACAGTTGAGACATCATTTTCTGTACTTTTCTCCACACAAACTTTTTCATGAACTCTAAACTACATCCCTCTGGAGACTTTCATCTTGTTATTGATGTTGTTGCACTCCTCTTTTTATCAACGGCATGACTTCACACTCACCGCACTATTTAAGATGTTGAATCCAATTCTGTTTGGGAAACACAACTAAGAAATAGAGTGTGAAAGAAAGGAAAGAGCAGAGAGAGCACATTACTGAACAGTAAAATAACATAACATTTATTCATGAAATGAAGCCCTTGTATATGAACAGGGTTTATAAGAGCACATTCTGTAACCTCTAGTTAAGTAGGTACTAGAGGGGGCATTTTGGACAACACATAGTTATATGGTCGGAAGCCTGAAATGGCCTTCAACGTGATCCTAAGGCTATGTGCCAGGGATCTGAGATGTTGTTCGACTGGGTCTTGACTTGGGTGACTATGGTTGAAGGGTTAACCAAGAGGAGCAGGCCGTCTGCCTAAGATCCGAGCGGTTCCTATCATTCGTCCAACCTGGTTGTGAAATCCAAGCAAATTCGTCTGTGCAAGGTTAGTATCAATGAACTTTTGAGAGGATAGTTGAGTTTTGTCCGTCACAAATTTATTTTTCTTCCGGCCTGCAGGAGTCGGGCGGGTACATGCAAGCCCTCGAATTGCCCCTCTTGGGTCTCGAACAGCCACGTCAACTTCTCCATTGGCTGGTGGATATTTTGAGATTCGTGTTGGCACAATTTTGATGTAGATGTATATCGTTGGTTCAGATAAGAGAAAAGAGCCCATACTAGTGATCGGATTTTGAAAAAAGTTTATTCTAGCCAATATGAAAATACAATTTATTGAATGAATGAATTCATGTTCTGCTTATCTATTACACGTATCTCGATGCGACAGCTACACTGTAGGTGTTCCATTTGGTTAAGGCATGACCAAGGATCTCTAAAGCATTTGGATAAATTTCATTTGTCTTCTTGCTAGGAAATGATGATCCCCTCTGGCATTTATTTAGTTGGCCTTCCAAGCAAGGAGAGTTATTAATCTAGTAATGTTCAATCTAAGGAGTTATTCCAGTGCGTTGAGAAAGTTAGAAGAAATTTGCAGCTTGTAGATTGACTTTCAATCCTTTTAATTACTTTTGAAGTAGAAGTAAAGGATTGTTTCGCTGAAAGCATTATGAAAATGTCATGTAAAGTAAATAGAATGAATTTCAATTTTACAAGGTTGTTTGACTGGTTGTAATATAAATGTAGGAAATAACTGTGTTTGGTTGGTTGTAATATAAACCAACTTATTAAGTAATTATAAGATTATGTTACAAAAAATATTTGAGCCAAAATAAAAGAAAACTGAATAGCTTAGATGAATAATTACTACAAACAACTAATTGGAAAATAATAATGCAAAATTGAAAATAGCAGAAGAATAGGAGATTCAAAGATCTCTTTAATATGGATGAACTTGATAATGAAAATGAAGTGAGTGGTGATGAGGAGATTGTTGACCTCATTTTTGATGAGGTCTTCTCTTCTTCTCTTTAGTACTTAGGATCTAGCCTTAGGCTTTTCCTTTGACTATCTTAGAGGACTAGAATTGGGATCCACCATCTAGAATTTCAAACCACTTCTTAACTCCCCGCAAACTCCACAAACTTGATTGTAGACCCCTAATCACCTAGAGGGTTGAGATCAAATGTGGAAGTTTAAAGGATGAGTTCCTATAGGACTCTTTGGCCTTAGGATCGCCCCAGGTGGCCCGGTGCAGTGAAGGGTCGACTTGCACACACACTACACCCGTGCACTACACTTTCACACACCTCTTAAAACCACACCCATACCCAACTTGATCTCCCGACTCATGAAAGTGATTCACATGGATGGTCCTTAACCCCTAAGCCCTCGCGTAGAGGGTTAGGAACAACATAGTGGATGCCTCAAATGAGTCCCTTCATGGCTCATGTGGGCTTGATGTGGCTTCATGGCTCAACCAAAATGATTTCATTCCACTTACATTCACTCAATCTTCGATTTTCCAAATTTTCAATTTTTGACCCCAGGACCCTACACCCGCTTAACTCTACCCAAAACCCTCGAAATTACCCATATTTTCCAAAATCCTCCAAATCACCCAAAATTCTTCAAAACCAATCCCAAATATTCCCACATTACTCAAATTGATCATCCATAGCCAAAAATACCAAAAATTCCAAAAATACCTCCCAATACCCTCCAAATACTCAAAATGCCCCTCTTAGCCAAAAAAATCCAAAAATTCAGAAAATTCCCAGAAAATTCCAGAAAATTCCAAATATTCCCAATTTCATTTTGTTCAACTACACCATGGGCCAATTTTGTCAATTTACCCCACTTTTATCAAAACCCCCAATTTGACCCATTTTAACCCAAAGTGAACCCAATGTCAAACCAAACCTACCCAATTGACTCAAATTCTGGTCCAATTCAATTCTAAACTTCAATTCAACATCCCCAACACCAATCTAGACCAAATCCAAGCCCAATTTGATTGACATTGGGATCCAATTTCACTTTTGGCCTTAAAGCCCAATTTGGACCCATGACCCAAACTTAGCCCAAACTCACCCAATTCAACTCCAATTAACCCCAAATCTTTTCTAAACCTTCCTTAACATCCCCATAAACAAAACACTAACATGATTTGCCCAAGATTTTGACCCAAACCCCACTCAAATTCAACCCAAAATCAAAAAGCCCAATTTTGACCTAAACCCAAACCTAACCCAAATAGACCCAAATCCCAAAATCAAAACCTAACCAAAGCCAAAACCTCTTTGAAACATTCCTATAAACATTTCACAACATTAATTTTACATCAATTTCAACCCTAGCCCAACATTGGCCCAAGTTAGCCCAATTTGACCTACATTGGCCCACTTATCAAATAAACCCAAATTCAACCCAATTCAAACCCAAACCACCTTAAATCTATTTCAAATTACTCATGAAACATCTCTAAACCAAAACCAACAATTATTTGGCCCAACATTTTACAAAAATTCCCATCCATGAACTCATTCTTAAACCTAAAGGCCCACTTCCTTAAACCACTTTAAAAAGTCCACCCAAGACCATTTCAAAATCCCAAACCATCCTAAAGCCCACATGACACTTCCCCTCATCATCCATTTTATCAAAATCACCCCTAAGTTTCAAAATCATTAATTAAACAATTCCAAATTAAGCCATATACCAAATTCCCACCAAAATGCCAAAATTTCTTTAAACCCATTTCCATGAAATTGACTTAACTTTTCCCAAGCCAAAAGTGAGCCATGAAGTCATGCATGAGCCACATGTGAGCCATGAAAGCCTTGGACACTTCACCATACCCAAAATGGCAAGAAGAGGGGACCCTTTAATGATTCTCTTAAGAGTGATTAACCACTCCCATGTCTCCCCTAACTCTCGCTTAAGCTTAATCGTACTTGGATTGCGACTCGACCCCACTAATCAAGCTGATCCAAGTGACTTTCCCTTCAGCCCAAATTGGCCTTGGAGGGTGAACCTAACCCAAAACCAAGAGTTGACCCATTTAGACCCAAAACTAGCCCTTTTCCCATTCCACTTTGATTCAAACCCTTTACACATGTCCATGGCTAATTGACTGCACAAACCTCAAACCCTGACCCACCTGGACCTGAGGGTGACCCATGCCTGCCGGCCAGCCGCCTGGGTCGCCGGAAAACACCATGGCCGAGACCGTGGGAGGAACCAAACTTTGGAATTCCATCTTGCTGAGCTGCCTCACTCCAAATGGCCATTGCAGCTGTTCTTCTCCTCACCAGAGCAACTGATCCCAACCATTAAACCCCCCTGGGAGAGCCTTCAGCCATGCCTATTTAAACCCCTCACCCTCTCGGCCAAAGGAGGTGCTGAACCAAACCTTAAGGAAACTCGCCAAAATCATTCCGTACCACCCTCCACACATAGTAGCACTTGATCCCCACTGAATTCCGACCCAATTCCCTCCAACTGAGCTCAATTTCGAGCTCAAACTTTAGCCCAAAACCAGGACACTTCTTCACAGCTGAGCCAATCCCCAAATCGATTGGTCCTACACCTTCACCGGACCAAGAGAAGAAGTTTCCCACCGAAAGCCCCATCTCCAGAGCCACCCGGTTGCTCCAACTCTCCAAGCTTTGTGATCGACCGTGGTCACTTTCATAGCTAGACAATTCACCAGGCCAAGGGACTTCATCTGGAGCTTACTTGGACCCAATCGAAGGTGACACAACTCTCAGATCGAAGCTTCACTTCTCTGAGCAAAGGTATGAACTCCCTCTTCTGCCCGAGCTTCAGTCAATTCTCCATTTTGATTGGCTTGATTTCATAGCATGTTCGCCATATGGATGTGTTCGTCTCTTCAAGACGAATCCATAGAAAGCATAAGAACACGAAAATCCGTCGAGAATCGAGCGAGAAATTAGGGCTAGAGTGTGGACGGTCACGGGTGCACACCAGTCGTAGACGATGACCAGGAACCGTCGGATCGTGCGTGTACCGGATGGACGGCTTGGATTGCGTCAGACCAGCAGATGGTACGTGAACCGCGGGGCCTAGGGCAGCCGAGTCAGATGGAGGCGTCGAATGGGAGCGCGCCGCGTGGTCGTTCGGAGATGCCGAGGATGACAGGGCGCCGCGTGGATAAGTAGATAAATAGTGGTATTTTCTGATTTATTTAATTCCCTAAACTTCAAAAATCCATATCTTTGTGTAGAAAAATCACAAAAATAAAATAAAAATACCCTCTTACTCGAGTGAACGAGAGGAGAATAATGTGGAAAAGAAATTAATTAATTTTGTCTAGTATTTTATTTTTAATTAATTATTTACTCCTCGCATTGTTTTAATTCTCCATGCATTCCTACAATTCACCATGGCATGAGACCATAGGGCTTTTGAAGCCTCTGAACTTGGGAACATTCCCTGAATTTTCCAAGGTCAGAGGCCATCCCTATGAGAAGTTACTGATTTTTCAAGTTCATGTTGCTGTTTTGAATATTTTAAATCCAATAATTAGCATGTTGTGAAATAAATTCTAGGAAAATTTGGTGATGTTCCTTATGACCAGAGGACCCTAGGAAAAATGAACTCGAGTTAATTCACTCAGATTAACCCTAATTGGCCTAAATACCCAAAATTGAAATTTAATTAATTAGAGTTAACCATAGATCAAATTGACTTGAAATCAATTCTCCACTGACCTTTAGGATCGGAGGAAACCACCATAAAAGTTTGAAGTCAATTGGGTTGGGTTAACCCTACTAAATGGGTTGATTAAGCCATTTAGTCATTTTAAACTTTAAAAATTCATAACTTTCAAAATACCTTTCAAAAATTTACCAAATTGGTTTTGGAGCCTCTCTGATATCAGAGGAATTTAAGAAAATTAAAATTTCAATTTTCTAAAAAAGTTAATTTTTTAGTATTATTTTAATATTTTAATAATTAAAAAATAATAAAAATCACAAAAATAATAAAATTCACCAAAATGTCATATTTTGAAATTTAATCACTTAGGAACAAACCCCATATTTTTCTCAGGTCTATTTAATGAGATATTAAATTTTAAAGCCCTAGGGTAATTTTAAAATTAAAAAAATGTATTTTCTAGCATTTTCACTAAAATAATTATAATAAATCAAAGAAAAATCAGAAAATTGTAAAATTTGGTTCTCTGGAATCCTTGATATCAGAGAGAATTTTAAAAATTATAAAATTCATTTTTCAACTTATATTCTATTTTTAAATTAATTAATACTCCAGAACTTAAAATAATTCTAATAAATAAAATATAATTCAAAAAATCACAAAAATTGGTCCAAGTGGTCCTCTGGTCATTAGGAATGTCCCATAATTTTCTTAAGGACAGAAACTTTCCCTTGGTCATATTATTAAATTTTCCTTGGAAATCCTTATTTTCCACCAAAAATAATTACATAAATAAATTAAATACAGAAAAATCACATTTTCTCCTCTAATGTCTTTATTGACATATGAGTGAAGCCACATAAAAATTTCAAATTCATTTGAGCTCAATTTAGTGAGTTATGAAATTATTAAGCTTGAAGGGCAAAATGGTAATTAAAATTTTAACCCTTAATTAAAACTTTAGGCTTAATAAAATTAAAGAGTAAAATATTTGATCTTAACCTGATTTGGATGATTGAAATTTAAATAATTAAAGGGTAGAAACCTATTAAACAATTCAACAATCATTGAAATGAATTTTAATTAAAATAATTAATTAAATTTGGAAGAATAATAAAATTGGAATTATTAAAATAGGGATATTATTAGGAAGAGATTTATTCTTTAATCTAAAGATCCCTAAATTAATCATCTCAATAATATTTAATTCTTAATTAAAATGGTAATTCAAATTTAAGTTTAAAAATGTTAAAAGACTCAATCATTTAAATTGAATTAAAGTTAAATTATTAAACTCTTTTTAAAGTTTCAATTAAAATTAAAATTAAAAATAAAATTAAATTAAAAATTAAATTAAATCAAAATTAAATCAAAATAATAATAATAATAATAAAACTAAATTGAATTGAATAAATAAATTAAATTAAATAATTAAATTAAATTAAATTAAGTTAATTAAATTAAATTAAATTAAATTAAATTAAATTAAATTAAATTAAATTAAATTAAAATTAAAACAAATTAAATTAAATCAAATTAAATTAAATTAAATTAAATTAATTTAACCTAAAACATATTGAATTAAATTGAATTAAATTAAATTAATTTAAATTAAAACATATTAAATTAAATTAAATTAAATTAAGCTAAATCATATTATATTAAATTAACTTAAAATTAAATGAAATTAAATTAAACCACATTAAATTAAATCAAGTTAAATTAAATTGAATTAAATATAACATCACCTAAGACATGAAGAATTCAAAATAAATCTAAAATAACTTGAACACTATTCCAAACTTAAATCATTAATTTGAACTTAAATTCGAATCACAAATCATTAAATATCATTTTGCCCTTAGGAGCTTTTACTATTATAACTCCTAAATGGAGTATCAAGTGAAATGACACTTCACTCATAAGGATATTCAAACATCCTAATCCACTGAGCAAGATATAAAACTTAACTCAAACACCCTGGATGATTAATTCACTTGCACAATAGAATTCATTTGGACTTAGGACGATTCCCGAAATATTGAAAAGATGTTTAAGATTCGTCTTAAACACTTCCTCAATATGATGGAATGTCCTTAAGAACAAATTGAGCTTAGTTGTTCTTTAGTGAAGAAAATCATCCTTAAAACCAAAATTGAAGACCTAGACGTCATAGGAATGACTAGCTATAGGATTAGGATTTTGGTAGAAAACCATAACCCTTCCTTTAGCTTTACCTAGGAAATTGCTATAAATGCTTAAATATTCTAATTGTATTTTAAGTGCAGCTTGGGATGACGGGAAGACCCTCCAGGTACGCTTTTATTTTATTACAATTTATCTTACTGCAATTCATTTATTCGTGTTGCACTTTACCTTTCTTGCATGATAAACAACAGTTGCATGAAAACCTACACCTTTAGGACGAAACCAAAACCGAAACCCATAACTAAATTAAAAGACACTACAAGATAAAATTCACCTTCACAACATTTCAAAATATAAGACAACTCAAAATTTAATCACAAACGGAACAACAAAACTACAACTACAACTAAATTAAAACGTCTCATTGAATGATCGGGAATACCTCGGATGATGTAACCCACGTGTTGCTAACGGGATTTCCCATGGTCTAAATGAAAGTGCGGAACTCATTTAGTTGAGTTTAGCAAATTCATCTGGACTAAGTGAATTCGATGAAAATAACGGTGTCGGGATGACGGAGCAAGTAGGATCTTAATCGGTTACGTTTAATCAACTTTAAGATTTGTTTTAATTAAAACATAAAAAACACTTGGAAATTAAGACTTTCTCTAAACCGGAACACTTCTCTCATCTCTCGATTTATGATTTCTAAAACTAAACCTCTGCGACAACAAGGAGCTCGGAGCATGGTGGGCGAGCACGGCCATCGTCATCGGCAAAATCCGAGTCTACTTCGACAAAACTTTCCTTAGAACTAAATAACCAAGCCATAGGACTTCGAGGTAGTTTGCCTAGTGCAACATAAATCCTCAACTCTTCGTTAGGCATTTGCATGATCATGTCATGTAAATTAAGCCCTAACCAGTCTTAGGACTCCGAGGTAGTCGTTTGGTACGACATAAACCCTCACATCTTCAAGGCTATTTGTATGATTTTATCATACAAACATAAGTCCTAATTAATTAAAATTGGCAAGATCAAAACATTAAATAAACATTAGGACTTTCCTAAATTCAAGCCAAACAATAGGATAGTCGGGAAATTACCGAAGTTCGCTTCGAATGCGTGATTTCTCCTACCTTTCTTCCTTCGGATTCTCAAAATATAATGTTCAAAATTTGATCCATTCCCTATTGAAATCCCAAAATTCAATCCCTTGAAAACTTAAACTTTGAAATTCTTGAGAGCGAACTACGATTATTATCGAGAGTTTTCTTAGGTGATTCCCGTCACTTAAGATGTAATTAATTATAGGGGCTTGCCCTTATAGGGAACTTTAAGAACCTGGGTAATATAAACCACGCTTAATTCATTTATATTAAGCGGGGAACTTGTCGGCTTATAAAATTGGTTCGCGGACCAAACGGATGTCACAAATCTTCTAGTTTATTTAATCGAGCCCCATCATCAAACAATGTGTCTATTCTTCGGGATAGATACATGGTTTGTGATGTGGTGCTCGTTTATATAAACTATTCGGGATGTGAGATCGAGTTTGATTTCATAAAATTTCCAAATTTAAAATTATTTTCAAAATCAAATACTACTTTTCAAATTATTTATTTAAATTAAATTAAAATTCGCCGACAATTTCTGTAGGCGACCCCCTTTTTCAAAATAAAACACATAACCTAAACATATGCCGACAGAGATTAATGAGGGCCGGATAAAAATTTGAAGCACACAACGAATGCCAAAAGCAGGTGCGAAAGACGCAGGTGATGTTGTCATCGTCCTTGAAGATCCCAACAAAATCTTGAATCATTCAAATATCTTACAGTTTCTATAAAACTTGTATATATGCTTAAGGGTGGAAAGTTCGAATTTTACAGGATGCCAATGCATGTGAAGAGAAGGCTCAGAAGCATCTACTCTCCGGTGAGATACCAACCAACCTTGACCTCTCCAGCACAACATGGACGACAAAGGCCAAGAAAATGCCAGACGGGGGATAAGGTGAAAGCATAAGTGAGAGATGAGACCACGTATGGGAGAAGATGCATACAATGCATTCCAAACTGGTCCGATTTGGAGGAATTTCAATTGAAACCTAAAGGGCCATTTTGATGCATTTATGCTAACTCCATAGCATTTGTCCTACTAATTCGGTAGTTAATCTCCAACCACAAAGTCTAAAGTTTAAGGTTTAACACATATGTGTGTATGAAAAACTTAAAAATTAATTCATACCAAATGCTGAAAAAATTAAAACCTGTGCATTTGCTTCACTTTATAATCATAATTCCTGGTACCAAACACCCCAATAAGTGCAGCATGTTTCCTAAATAATTTATTGTGACTTCCTAGTTGTATTTCCTTCAATATGCTTGCTATTATGAGATGCCTATAGTGATCCTAATTTGGAGATCATGGGGGTGTTTGGTTGCAAGAACAACCTTACCTCACAAATTGGGTAACAAGTGATAGGGGATTAAGAGATTAAATTCATTGAAATATTAACAAACTAATTTCTTAATGAGTAGTGTCAGTTGTGTTGATTTTTCAATCACGCAATTAAGATTCAGAAGTATGTCACCAATAGTCTATGTAATTAAATTGTCAATTAGACATCATATAAGGGAGATCAATACCTTGAGAGAAGAACCATTGGATTAAAATTACAACTACAACATTATGTTGACCTCATTTTTTGTGAGGTCTTTTCTCTCCTTAGTACTTAGGATCTAGCCTTAGGCTTTCCCTTTGACTATCCTAGACGATTCGAGATGGCGCCCACCATTTAGAAATTTAAACACCTCTTAACTCCCTACAAACCCCACATGCTTGATTGTAAACCCCTAATTCACTTGGAGGGTTAAGATCGAATGTGGAGGTTTAAAGGATGAGTTCTCATAGGACTCTTTGGCCTTGGACTACCTGCAGTGGCACTAGTGCAGTGACGGTTGACACTGCACGCATTACACTTTCACACACATTCCAAATCCTAAAACTATTCATGTCTAGCTTGACTTCTTGACTCATGTAGGTAATTCATATGGATGGACCTTAACCCACTGAGCCCTTGGTAGAGGGTTAGGAACAACATAGTGAATGCCTCAAATGAGTCCTCTCATGGCTCTTATGGGCTTGATATGGCTTCATAGCTCAACCAACGTGATTCCATTCTACTAAAATTTGATCAATCTTCATTTTTCCAAAATTTCAATTTTTGACCCCCGGGGCCCTACACCCACTAAACCTACCAAATGCCCTTGAAACTATCCAAAATTTGCAAAATCACATAAATTTCCCAAAAGTCCTCAAAATCAATCCTAAACATTTCCCCCCACTCAAATTGATAATACATAGCCAAATATACCAAAATTTCCAAAAATACCCCCCAATACCCTCCAAATACCCAAAATGCCCTTTTTAGCAAAAAAATCCATAAATTCCGAAAATTCCCAAAAAAATTCCAAAAAATCCCAAATATTCCCAATTTAATTTTTTTCAACTACACCATGGGCCAATTTTGTCAATTTAACCCACTTTTACCAAAACCCCTAATTTGACCCATTCTTAACCCAAGTAGACCCAATGTCCCACTAAACCAACCCAATTGACCTCAATTTTGGTCCAATTCAATTCTAAGCTTCAATTAAATATCCCTAATATCAATTTAGACCAAATCCAAGCCCAATTTTATTGACATTTGGATCCAATTTCAATTTGAAGCCTAAATCCCCTAAATTGGCCTAAACCCAAACCTAACCCAAATAGGCCCAAATCCCAAAATCAAAGCCCAACCGAAGTTGAAAACTCTTTATAAAACTCCCCTAAACATTTATCAATATTAATTTTACATCAAATCTAACCTTAAACCAACATTAACCCAAGATAGCCAAAGTTAGCCCAATTTGACCCATTTTGGGCCTCATTACCAAAAAGGCCCAAATTAAACCTATTTCAATTCCAAATGACACCAAACCTTTTCCAAATCACTCATGCCACACTCCTAAAATAAACCCAACATTTTTTTAGCCCAATCTTTCACAAAATCTCCATCCACCAATTTGTTTTCAAACTTAAAAGCCCACTTCCATAACGCCTTTAAAAGCCCACTTTCCATCAAATTCAAAAGCCCAAAATCCATCCCCAAGCCCACATGAATCCTTTTCTTCATCATTCCTTTGATAATCCTATTTGAACAAAGTCTTAAACCATCATGAAATCAACCCATTTGTAGCATCATGACAAATCCCATCAAAGGAATCCAAAGTTTTCAAAATTCCAAATAACCCTTTTCCATGCAAGTGAGCCAACCTTTTCCCAAGCCATGAGCAAGCTAAATGAAGCCATGGAGCCATGCATAAGCCATATGCAAGCCATGAGGAGCCCTTTCCACCTCACCATGCCACTTATGACAAGAAGAGGGGAGCCTTTCCTAAGCCTTCACTAAACCTTTTTTAACCCCATCAATGATACACTTTAAGCAAAATTGGCCACCTCACCTTGGATGGGGACTTCACCACAAATGTGAGGCTGACCCAAATGATCTCACATCAGCCCAAATCAAGCCTTGGTGAGTGAACCAAGCCAAAACCATGAATTGACCCAAATTGGACCAAAAATGCTCCTTACACCCATGCCATTTAAATCCTTGACTTTACACATGGCAATCCCAAATTGATTGCACCAAAATCAAACTCTGACCTCCCCTCCACCTAAACACATATTTTGAACCCACTAATCAACCCCCATGGCCACCCAAAGCTCCACCATAACCTTCCTTATTTAAGCCCCACCTCCATGGCCAAGAGGAAGAGATGCAAGATTTACCTTAGGGAGACCATGCCAAATTGTTCCCAAAGCTTCTCCAAGCATTTCTAAGTTCAATCAAACCATTTCCAATTGAGGCTTCACCTCTTGGACAAATGTATCAAATTTTTTCTCCTCCAACCGAGCTTATTTTAAATTTCTGTAAATATTCACATGCTTTAAGTATATCATCACCGTATAAATGTGTGCTACTCGATTAGATGATCATTAAAAAAAATTCATTCAATTTCGTTGAGAAACGAGTGAGATATCAAGATTTGAAGGTGGACGATTTTGGGTGAATAACACTAAAAGAGAGGAGCAGCAGCCGTCCGATCAGACGTGTATCTGACGGACGGCCCTGATGCAGTCGGACGGATCTTCATCCATGAACAGGCGGCATACAGAACCACGCTGGACAATAGGAGAGCGACACATGGATTGAGCGGGAAATGGATTTTTTGGATTTATTTTTGACACAAAACTTCAAAAAATCATAACTTTGCCTAGAAAACTTCAAAAAATAAAATAAAAATACCTTCTTGCTTATGAAAACGAGGAGAATAATGTGAAAGCAATTTTATTTTTATTTAATGCATATTTTATTTTTAATTAATTAAATAGTGTTATCAATCTTTTAATTCTTCATGCATGTAGGAGCTTCACCATAACTTGAAATTTTTATATGTTATTCTATGCATAATGGTGGATCTTTCCTGATTTTTCCAAAGTCAGGAAAGATTTCCATGATGAGATATCTATTTTTCAATATTATGCTTCAGTTTTCCTATAATAATTATAAAAATTACCATGTTGCTTATAAAAATCTAGAAAAATTAGAGTGTGTTCCCTTTGACCAGAGAAACATTAAAAAATTATCTCAAGATTTATTCCAATCAAACAAACTCTAATTTGGCCAAAACTTTAAAATGGAATTTTAATTAATTATGATTAACCACACATCAAAATAACTTGAAATCAACTCTCCACTGATCTTTAGGATTAGAGGAACCTCAAATAAAAATTTGATATCAATTGGAAATGTTTAGCCCCACTAAATGAATTAATTAAGTCACATAACCAAAATTAAACTTTAAAAATTCATAACTCCAAAAATACATATAAAAAATTCATCAAATTGGTTTTGTGGTCTCTCTGATATCAGAGAAGTCTATAAAAATTAAAATTGGAATTTTCTAAAATTTTTTATTTTTAATCATATTTTAATATTTTAAATAATTAAAAAATAATAAAAATCACAAAAATATTAAAAATCATAAAAATGTCATATTTTGACTCCTAATCACTTAGGAATAAACCAAATATTTTTCCCAAGTCTCAAAGTAAAGATATTGAATTTCAAATGCTTAAAACAACTTTTAATATTAAAAAATGTATTTTCCAACCTTTTAACTAAATTAATTCCAATAAATCAAAGAAAAATCAGAAAATTGTTCTATGAAATCCTTGAGATTAGAGAGTTTTATGAAAAATATAAAATCCATTTTTCAACTTCAATTTTATTTTATAATTAATTAATACTCTAAAACTCAAAATAATTATAATAAATAAAATATAATTCAAAAAATAACCAAAATTGGTCCAAGTGGTCCTCTGGTCATTAGGAACATCCCATAATTTTCTTAAGAACAGAAACCTTTCCTTGGTCATGTTGTTAAATTTTCCTTGAAAATCCCTATTTTTCATTAAAAATAATTATATAAATAAATTAAATTCAGAAAAATCACATTTTCTCCTCTAATATCTTAATTGACATGTGAGTGAAGTGACATAAAAATTTTAAGTTCATTTGAACTCAATTCAGTGAGTTATGAAATAAATAAGCTTAAAAGGGCATATTAATAATTAAAGAATTTAAACCCCTTTATTAAAATTTTAGGTTTAATTAAAATAGAGGGTAAAATATTTGATTTTATCTTTCTTGGATGATTGAAACTTTGGGAAATTTAAAAGGGTAGGAACCCATTAATCACTTTTAATAAACAAAAAATGAAACTTTAATTATTTAAACAATTTAAATTTTGGAAGATTAATGAAAATTTGAATTATTAAAAATTAGGGATATAATTTGAGAGGATATTAATCCTTTAATAAAAAAATCCCTAAATAAATCACTTCAACAATATTTAACTTTTAATTAAGATTGAAATGATAATCCAAACTAAGTAAATTAAAAATTAAAAAAAATGAATAACCCTTAAATTAAAGAAAAAGTTCAAAATATTAAATAGTTTAATAAAAATAACTAAATTAAATTATATTAAATTAAATTAAGTAAAAATTAAATTAAATTAACATTTTAACAATTAAGTTAAGCTAAATTAAAAAAATATTTAAATTAAATTAAATTAAATTAAATCAAATTTAAATTAAATAAAGTTAACATCATTCAATAATAAAAGTAAAACAAATTTAAAATATTAAGATCACACTAAAGTATAAAGATTTAAACCAAAAATAATTTGAACAACTATTCGAACTTAAAATTATTAATTAAAACTTCATAATTAAACTAAATCACTTTAAACCATTAACTCGAACTTCAAATTTAGAATGATTAAAATTCTCGATAAACCAACTTGCCCTTAAAGGCTTTAATTATTATAACTCTTAAATATAGTATTAAGTGAGATGTCACTTCATTCATCGGGTAATCAAATACCCGAGTTCATTCGAAGCAAGAGACAAAGTTTAACTAAACTCCTGGATGATTAATTCACCTGTGCAACTAAATTTACTTGGACTCAAAATAATCTCGGAAGTATTGAAAAGATGTTTAGGACTCGTCCTAAGCACTTCCTCAACATGACAGGATGTTTTAGAAGAACAATTGAATTTAATTGTTCTTTGATGAAGAAAATTATCCTTAAACAAAACACAAGAACCTAGACGTCATAGGAGATGACTAGCAATAGAATTAGGAATTTGGTAGACAACCAAAACCTGTCCCTTAGCTTTACCTAGGTACTTGTTATAAATATTTAAATGCCTTAATAAGTGTTTTAAGTGCAGCTTGGGATGACGGGAAGACCCTCCAGGTACGCTTTTATTTTATTGTAATTTACTTTATTGCAATTTACTTACCTGCACTGCACTTTACTTTTCTTGCATGTTAAACAAGATTGACACCCTACATGAAAACTGAAACCTTTAGGATAGCCACAAAACTGAAACCTAAAACTAAATTAAAAGTCACAAGAAGATAAAATTCATCGCCACAACATTTCAAAATATAAAACAACTCAAAATTTAATCACAAACATAACAACAAAACTAAAACGTCTCGTTGGATGATCGGGAATACCTTGGATTATGTAACCCACGTGTTGCTAACGGGGTTTCCCACGGTCTAAATGAAAGTGTGGAACTCATTCAGTTGAGTTTAGCAAATTCATACGGACTAAGTGAATCCGATGAAAATAACGGTGCTTGGGATGACGGAACCGTGGGATCTTAATCGGTTCTGTTTAATCAACTTTAAGATTTGTTTTAACTAAGAAATTAAAAACATTTGGATTTTAAGATTTCTAAACCAAAACACTTTTCCCATCTCCTGATTTTCACCTTCTAAAACTAAACCTCTGCAACAACAAGGAGCTTGGAGCATAGTGGGCAGCACGGCCATCGTCATCAGCAAAACCTGAGTCTACTTCAGCAAAACTTTCCTTAGAATTAAATAACCAAGCCATAGGATTTCGAGGTAGTTTGCTTAGTGAAACATAAATCCTCAACCTTTTTTTAGGCATTTTCATAATCATATTATGCAAATTAAGCCCTAACCGGTCTTAGGATTCCGAGGTAGTTGTTTGGTACGACATAAACCCTCACATCTTCAAGGCTATTTGTATGATCATGTAATACGAATATAAGTCCTAATTAAATAAAATTGGCAGGATTGAAACATTAAATAAACTTCCAAATTGAAGCCAAACAATAGGATAGTTTGAGAAGTTGCCAAGATTCTTCTTGGATCATCAGCTTCTCCTACTTCTCTTTCTTTGGACTCTTAAAATAAATTGTTCCAAATTTGATCCATTCCCTATTGAAATTTCCAAAACTCAAATCCTTTGAAAACCTTAAACTTTGAAATTCTTGAGAGCAAAACTACTGATCATTATCAAGAGTGTTCTTAAGTGTCTTCGGACATTTAAGATGTAATTAACTATAGGGGCTTGCCCTTATAGGGAACTTTAAGAACCCAGGTAATATAAACCCTGCTTAATTCCTTTGTATTAAGCAGGGGAACTTGTCGGCTTATAAAATTGGTTCGCAGACCAAACGGATGTCACAAATCTTCTAGTTTATTTAATCGAGCCCCATCATCAAGCAGTGTGTCTATTTTTCGGGGAATACATTATTTATGCAGGGATCAGTGGAACGAGTTTTGGGGAGGTACTAAAACAGATGAATTACATATCAATATTTCATTTTGAAATATCAAATGAGCTCCGCCTATCCCCAATCACTGATCTCAACTAGGCCAATATTATGGTGATGGACATAGAGGGTAAAACAATCAGGTAGTAGAGAAAAACCACAATAGCTATCTATGAAGGGACATTCATTCTAAAAAAGAAATAAAAAAAATAAAACCAATGATATCCCTTCTCTAAAGAAATCCATATCTCTAGTGTTATGTGGGTGCTAGCTAGCATAGTGAAAAACATGGAAGTTGTTGCCAAGATCCTGAGCTCAATTCCTTTGTGGTTAGACATTCATACTTCCACTCACTCCACCAATTATGTATCTAATATAAATATACGTGGACACATAAAAAAATGATAGAAACTACACCCAAAACACTTTCATGAAAAAAGGATGAAAGATGTGAAAGGAGAAAAAACAACTACTATTTAGGTGAACAATATCATGGAGTCCATTGTATAAGCCAAACCCTTCTCTGTGTTTAATGATAATGCCAAAGGGAATACGAACAGATCCATCCACAATTATGTCGTTATGGACACACGAGAAGAGTTTTCATGTCAAGGCTAGGTCAAGCAATAGGTAGTTAGCACCATCATTAACATCAATTGCCAGAAAAACATCTTTTTGTAATTTTGATAACAAAAATTGACTCTAAATACTATAACCCATCCCAATTTTTATCCTCTATGTTAGATTCATTATCAGCAAAGGGTGGATATCATTGGCCAATGCTAAATAATAATTACAAACACTAAGGATTTTGTTAACCAAGTCATTTTTAATAATTCATAAGCAGAATTGCATTAACTCATTAGTTTCATCTCACAAGAAGAAAAATTTTGCTAAAAAAGATTAAGATTTATTAATGAAGATGTAATAATAACAAGGCGAGCGTTTAGACTTATCGATGGGAGTAAGAAAATCATGTCGATGTTAGTCTGCCTTGATAAAAAAGAAAAGATGTCATATTCTTGCTGCTTTCGTCAAGGAGATTAAATGTTAAAGCAAAAGCTGGTTGAGGAATATATATTAATTTTCAAAGAGGCACAGATACCACCACCAAAGAGATCCATCAAGCAAGAACAAATAATCTATCTATGATACTATCAAATATAACCACTTAACAAAACTTTGTCATCAAGTTTATCTCTATTAAAAGTGAATGCATGCACAAGGCTGCGTATAGTTGCACAATGGTGTAACCTTTAACTAAAAGGAAGAAAAATCAATATTTTGGTAGAGCAATGGTGCAAAAGTTTCCATAATTGGAGAATCTTCTATTAGAAAAGAAACATAAAAGTTGACTGCTTGATAACCGTGTTGGTTTTGCCAAACTCGAAAGAGTAGAAGTTACAATAGAAATAAAGTCAAACTAAGAAGTATAATATGACTTGGGACATTTACATGAAATGTTATCGAAGTTCCATAAAAATTGGAACTTCTAAATTCAAGGTTTAAGAGAAAGTGTCTAAGATCTTTCTAGAAATTTCCTGAAAGATCAACTCCCAAGTCAAGCAAAGTGGTACATCAAGGAAAAAACTTTTTTAATATCGCGATCTAATATTCATCCTAAAAGGGAACCCATATTTTGGGGATTAGATTATGAAGGAGACGATCAATCCAATCGACGTATATCAACAAGAACAGATTATTCTAAAAAATTGGGGGATTCAAATCATGATGGAATCAAGAAATCATTTTTGTTAGTCAGATTTCATAATGTAGATGGTTAATGATAGAACTTTTAAAATCACATTGTTGAGATAAAAAAAAATATCTCATTATCTTAATAGCAACGACACCAAAAACTTGATCCCGCTTTAATATATATATTTAATTTTATGATGAATGTATAATGTGGATTCTACGCAAGTATTCGTATCGTATCAAGTAATACAGGGCTTTAGTAAAGTCCTAGTTATCGATCCCACAGGGAAGTTTTTTTTTTTTTAACAGATTTGTATCAGCTAAAATTTAAAGGAATTACTTTCTAATATAGTAAACAGAAATTTAAAGTAACTAAAGAAAACTAAAGTAAACTAATGCTTGAAATAAAGTTGATTTAAATAATTCAGAAAAAGTATCCTTCTCCTTGTTTTTAGAAAATTAATTGAATGATGAATCTAAATAGAATTTTTTGAATTGTGTTGTGACAAATAGGAGTATTCCTATTCTTTACCCTTTGGTCCAGGTGCAAAGAACATTGACTAATCCTATGTTTGATTACTAAATCTGTAGGCTAAGTTTGGGAGGATATCGGCTGCCACTTCGAGCTCCCACGTTCCCTCACACGAGGGCTAACATCTACACTTCAGCTCTCAAACAATAGGACCAAATTGAATATTTTAGTCTGTCACACTAAAATGTCCAATTCTACGTCCGATAAATAATATTTCCCTATTTATTTGCACCCTATTTCCAATATTTCCAAGGTTTTTGACTTCCCTGAATATTGGATGTAATTTTTACTATAGTTGATAATTCAACATATTTTAACAAATCAATTGGCCAGATTAAAAGTAAATGAAGTTTTAAGTAAAAATTATCACAACTTATTTTAATATATTAGGTACTTCTATTTAATTTCATCATTTCGCATAATTTTCATAAACAAGGAGAAAGACTAAGAAAACTACTCAGAATGCATGGGAATAAAACAAAGCATGGATTTCATTTAAAGTTAACAACAATAAACAAAGATACTTATCTTAATTTCTTCCCCAAGCAGACTCCTTGAAGTTCCTTTGACTTTTCCTTCTAGTACAACACACTTCTAACTCACTAATTATACTCTAAAACTCTTAAATTAACACACAAACACAAATAGACTCTCTAAATATACACACTCAAGACTCAATAGACACACACAGACACTAGAATTCGGCCTCTATTTATAGAGGTAGGCAATGGTCCAAGGGATGCTTAAACACTTCTTCAAAAAGCGTCCAGGTTCAATGTATTTTGCATTTTGAACTGTCTCGCCGTCGGCGAGAAACAACCTCGCCGTCAGCGGGGCTTCTAGAAGGTCTTCAAACCCGCGATCTCGCTGTCGGCGGGCGCGGGCTCGCTGTCGGCGAGGTAGTTGTAATTCTTTCAGAAATTCCTCTCATGATCTCGCCGTCGGCGGTCTCGATCTCGCCATCGGTGACTTAGTTCATTTTGCATGAATTTCTTCCTTTTTTATCCAAATTAGCTCCATTTCATGCTTTTTGCTTCCATCACTTATAAATCTTCATTCCTGTAATAAAATAAACAAAATATCTTTCTTTAAAGTGCAATTTCATCAAAAATAGATATGAATTTCTTAATATATTTTTACGTGATCAAAATCCCCGAAACTTAATTATTACTTGACCTCGAAGTAATTTTAATACTAAATAAAAATAATGATTTTTGTAATAGAATTTTTCAATTAAGATATAATATGAATTACATTTAAATAACATTATAATAAAGTTGAATAGAAATATTTATAAGTAATTAAATTAACTTTATAGATATAAGATTATCTAGTTATCGAGTCTAAGATTTCTAGCTTTCTATTTATTTCGGGAATGACTATATTTAAAAGAGTAAATTACTTAAGATATTTAGATGATAGGAAGTTCAAGAAAACACTATTTAGTAAAATACTAATCCATAAATACAAGTTTAGAAATATAATTAAGTTTTACCCTTTAAGTTGATTCCATTGAAGTCAATTTTTTATAAGGCATCTCCTCAAGCTTCTCCTTACTTATATTTTTCTTTTCTTTTCTTTTCTTTTTGGATTGATTTTCAATCCTTCTTTTTTTCTTTTTCAAGTGAGGATTACTTGTATCTGGATAGCTCGTTAATAATTTTGAACTTCAATTTCTCTTCCTAAATTTGAAACTTAAAATATTTCCTTGCTTATATATATTTCATAAGCATTTACTTCATTGAGTTTCAATCCTTTCTTTTTCACTTAAATACTTAAGAATTTCAATTTTAGAATATAGTTTTCCTTACTTTAAATAGTTTACTATATTCTTATTCTTTTTAACCAAATAACTTATTCCATTAATTAATTGAATTACTAGAAACATTTTATTTAACTTTCTATAATAATTAAATAAAGTAATTCATGTTTATTGAATTGAAAAACTACTTATAGAAAATCATTTGATAATAATTTTTGAAAATAGAAATTGAGAACAATTTAATAATTAAATTTGTATTTTTACCTTCCCCAAACTTAAATTTTTCTATCTATACTAAATAGTGAAAAGGGAAAGTATACAGTAAAGTTCATCATACCTTTGAGCTTTAGGTATTTATTTTCTTTGAAATTTTTGCAGGCTTTTTCATTACTTACAGAACCTGTACTGTTAGTATTCTTCCACATATAGTATTTAAAAGAAAGTACAGGGATGAAGTTTTGAAGTAAGTATAAAACATAACAAATGAAAACTTAATCTATTACTACACATACAATCAACTAATCTACTTTAAAACATATTAAAACAATCTAAACAACATTAAAAGTTCATAACTTTTAAAAACTTAAAAAACACATTAAAGAAGGACTAACATCCTATCCAAAAAAAAATTGCAAACTAATTTAACACACATAAGAAGTCTAACATCATAGCATAAACAAACATACCAACATCCACAGTCCACAGAAAGTACAGAATAATTACACACAGAATAATAAAGTTTCCAAAATAACAATAAATCTAAACAAACTAAACAAAGGCTCTAATCTTCTGCATCAAAATCTCGAGCTATATCATCTCCTCGATCTCCGAGCTGAGAAGGTGCGAGCAGTGATGCTTGTGTATAGCGGGGGCACTTAGGAAAGACAAATCCTAAATCACCACTCCTATATCGACGTTCAGCCTCATAGTATGCAATTTCGTATTCTGAATGTCGCTGGAGATATTCGCTATCATAATCGTGTCTTCTTTCCAAGCCTCCGATCCTTTGATCTATATGCTCAAATCTTCTTTCCATATTTTCTCCAAATTGCTCAAAACTCTTTCTACTCAGGGTCAATTCATTCATCAGATCTTGAAGGGTAGGAGTGGTGTGCGAGGGGTTCATAACTAGTAGAGGGTATATCTCTACTCGAAGAAGGTACATAATCCCTTGTCCCGGATCTCCATCCTTCGTGGGATTCATATTTCTTTATATTAGCCTGAGTAATGGGTTTCATAGGTTCAACCCACTCCTCATCATCTCTTGCCTCTACCCCAGATAATTGACAGAGTGCATAGATAAGACCAGGATGTCCTAATCCTCCTCCACTTTCATTTCTTGAGGTGGCTAATATATTCTTATAAATTACACTTCCCACATTAATACTCTTTTGTTTCTGAATGCAGAAATTCAGAACTGTTCTATCTCTTGTTACCTCACTATGGTGGTAGGTAGGTAACAAAGTAGAACAAATAAAATAGTGCCAGGCTTTAGATGTTGCATTTAACATAGAAAGAGGGAAGTTTACCCGTTCTCGCTGCTTTATCTTTCAGACGCCTTTCCCATCAGTGAGAAAGTTGATCACCTATTCCAGTGGTCCTTCCATAGTTCCAAAAGTTTCATACTCGCTGGTGTAGGTGTCTCTAACCTCGTAATAAGCGTTTATTCTAGCAGCGTTGAATTCCACAAAAAATCCTCTAACCTTAACCGATGCATCTTCAGCCTGTGTTAAGTTTGTATAAAATTCCTTTACCACTTCTACAGCGGCTCTGTTAGTCACGAAACAGAAATTTTCCCATCCTCGTTCCTTAATGATTCGCTCAACTTCTCCTCCAGGATTCTTGAAAACTCGATCCTGTATGCATTTTCTTGCTTGAATGTTTTGAAAGTATCGAGTTTGTGCTCTTGCATTTATGAATCGGGTTTCGTCGTAATCCAACCTTCGCTTTTGTCGTGGAGCCATTTTCGATCTGTGAAATTTGCAAAAATTTAACTAAACTCCCAAATATTACTAAGAAGGCTTCCTACAACATCTAAAATCCATTTAAATTAATTTCCATGAAATTCTTCCAAGTATTTTTTCCACATTTCGATTTTTTTCAAAATTTCCCAATGTAGAAGAAATCCATGGTGAAAATCAAAAATTTTTTGCATAGGAGTGAAGCTCTTACCAAGGGAAGATGAAATCTGGTGTAAAAAATTATTGAAATCGCCTCAAATCCAAGATCTCTCAAGCCCTAGGTCGGTTTTTTCAAAGTTTTGAGGAAGGGGATGATGAATAGTGTCGGTTGACTGGTCAAATATAGGTCTTTTCGCGATCTCGCTGTCGGCGAGATTTTTCTCGCCGTTAGCGAGCTAATTAATTTGATAAGACAAAAGTTTCGAGAAAAATCCTACGTCGGCGAGCTCGTTCTCGCTGTCAGCGGGTTTACTCGCTGTCGGCGAGATAATTCTCGCCGTCGGCGAGATCCCAAAATTTTTAAATTTTTGAAATTCATCAATCATTTTCAACCTCAATTTGCCCTTAATCAATCTTCCGATCACTTAATTTAATAATAGTATGAAAATTAGATACTTATACTCACAAAAAGTTCACACAATCACAAACAATATAACTTTATATATGAAATCCATGAGATTTACAAACTTCACACTAACAACTTAACAACATACTTAACTTAAATGTTCAAATCCATAATACTCAGCATCGCAATCCACAACACAACACTCTAAATGCTGAGACATAACAATTTACAAATAATCTCATCAAATCTGAGATGATCAAATTAAAATTCAAATCATAATAAAACCTAAATCCAAATTAACACATATATACACAAATATATGACATAAAATAGAAATCTTTCCTACTCTTCAGTGTCTGAACTATCATCCTCTCTGATATTCCCAATGCGACGTAGGTGCACAAATAAATTGTATAAGGCCTGAAAGGGAATTCTGCAGTAGATTCTTCATTAATCCATCCTTTCTGTCTCAGTAAATGAATAAAACTGGCCTCTAGATGTCCAGTATGATCAAAGTGCTCCTTCATCCTCCAGTCAATGTGATCAAACATATCAGAGATATTGTCGATGGAATTCATCATATTTTGCAACTCTTTCTCCATTCCTTTAATCTTCTTCAGAATGAAATTAGTTTTATCAGTAAGGGGCCTTGCTAAAGGATTGTTCAGTGATGCTCTGTCAGAAATAATGGTAATCTCATCATTGTTATCCAAAGTTGGAAACATATCCGTAGGATCGAGTGGTTTCCATGGCAAAAGTACCTTTTCCGAGCCTCATACGAAACTTGGTACTGACTGCATAAAGCAAATATAGTTAATGGGTTTCCAAGTCCATGAACTGACCCATGCACAATCAATCCCAATGCAGACTTTACTATTATTGATCCAACATCGAAGGTAGTCCAATTTGAATACAGTAGTTTAATATAGCACATTCCTTTGAAACTTTATTTACCCTCATAGTAGGTAATAATTTTGATGAGATAAAGAAATGCCGATGCTTCGAGACGGGGTTAAGAAGTGATGCGGAAAAAGCCGACATACCGTCTTCGTGTAACTCCTAATCATCAGGTTCGTCGGTCAGGTATCTATAGATCTCGTTCATATTGTATCTTGAAGGCACAAAGTTGGAATAATGACAGACAGAGGTATTCTCTATAGAAAATAATTCATTTACCCTTGAAGGAGTAAATGTTACCCATTTTCCTCTGAAGTAGACATTTGCATTGTTGATCGCATGTAGATTAGAGTAAAACTCTTTAACTACTGGAATAACTACAGCGGATGTCGTATAACAAAATACCTCCCAATGCCGCTGTACGATAATTTCTTCGATTTTTGTGGTGGAATTCTCTACTCCTCTGTTGACAAATCCCCTTTCTTTAATAAGTCTTTTCTTCATCAAGCCTTTGTTGAAGATACGCTGCGCCTCCGAACTGACGAATTTTCTTTGGTTGAAAACTTCAGTTTTTGTGGTTTCTAAGAGTTTGGCGGCCATTTCGGATTGAAAGGATTGGTCTCTAGTCGTTTCTAAGGAAGAAAACAGTGTAAAAATTGGATTTAGGATAATTTCCTACAAGGAAATGGTTTAGAACCATCCAAAACCGCACGAAAATTCTTAAGAAACCAAAATTTCAACTGCCCGCAGTCGGCGGGAAGTTTCTCACCGTCGGCGAGCTAGTTATAAAACCGAATTAAATCATGGCACACGATCTCGCTGTCGGCCGAGCTCGGGCTCGCTGTCGGCGAGATTCGTAAAAATCGCTCATTTTCGCTCTGGTCCGAGTATTTTCTGATCTCATCATATAGGTTCGAATTTGTGATGATTCTAATTAAAAATTTGAGTAGTAAGATTTGTTTTAATAATATAGACTCACTAATTTGTATATAATTAAAAATAAAAGACTACTATGGGTTGTCTCCCATAAAGCGCTTGGTTTAACGTCGTCGGCCTGACCTAATTTTGGTTAGTAATCAGGTTGACTAAACATTAAAACCTCTTTAAAATTTGGTTTTCTACCTTTGAAATATGGTTTTAATCTATGTCTGTTTACCTTAAATCTATGTCCTGTTTTTGGATCTTCAATTTCTATAGTTCCATATGAAAATATTTAAGTTATGGTGAAAGGTCCTAACCATCGAGATTTCAATTTCCCAGGAAATAATTTTAATCTAGTATTATATAGCAAAACTTCTTGTTCTGGTTCAAAATTTCTCTGATTAATCTTCCGATCATGCCATATTTTCATCCTTTCTTTATAAATCCTATCATTATCATATGATTCATTCCTTAATTCTTCCAATTCATTTAATTGCAGCAATCTCTTTTCACTAGCTTCTTTCATATTATAATTAAATTCTTTAATCGCCCAATATGCTTTATGTTCTAATTCAACTGGTAAGTGGCAAGTTTTTCCATATATAAGCCTATAAGGAGTCATTCCAATCGGAGTTTTATAAGCGGTTCGTATGCCCATAATGCGGTTTCTAGTCTTATAGACCGATCTAATCTATTAGGATTTACGTGACTTTTCTAATATACGCTTAATCTCTCGATTAGAAACTTCAGCTAATCCACTAGTTTGTGGATGATAAGCAGTTGATATCTTATGCATAATATTATATTTTTCTACTAGTTTGTGAATATATTTGTTTCTAAAATGAGTTCCTCTCTCGGCATTCCAAATCTAGTAAAAATATTTTTCATTAAAAATTTTGAAACACTTTTAGCATCACACCTAGGTAAAGCTTGTGCTTCGATCCATTTGGAAACATAATCAACAGACTACTAATATATATGAGTTTCCAAATGAAGGAATAAAAGGTCCCATGAAATCTAATCCCCAAACATCAAAAATTTCAACTTCTAATATAAAATTCAGAGGCATTTCATTTTTTCTCGATATGTTTACTACTCTTTGGCATTTATTGCAGGTTTTTATATATCTATATATATCTCTAAATATAGTAGGCCAGTAGAATCCAGATTGTAGAATTTTATACGCAGTTTTATTTGTCCCAAAATGTCTTCCAAAATCAGAGTCATGACATTTTTGAATGATTGGTTCAGTTTCTTTATAAGGTACACATCTTCTAATAATTAGATCCTTACATTGCTTATATAAGTATGGTTCATCCCAAAAGTATGTTTTAGTATCATAAATGAATTTTTTCTGTTGTTGCAAAGTTAACATAGGTGGTAAAATGTCACTTACAATATAATTTACTATATCCGCATACCAAGGTAATTTCCACTCATTTATATTATAAAGTTGTTCATCAGGAAAACTGTCTAAAATTTCATTATCAGTGTCAGATAATTCATGATTTTCTAATCTTGATAAATGATCCGCAATTTGATTATCGGTTCCCTTTTTGTTAATGATCTCAAAATCAAATTCTTGCATTAATAATATCCATCTAATTAATCTTGGTTTAGAATCTTTCTATTGCATTAAATACTTTATAGCAGAATGATCACTATGTACAATACATTTAGTTCCTATTAGATAATGCTGAAATTTATTAAAAGCATATACAACTGCTAATAATTCTTTTTCAGTAACTGTATAATTTATTTCAGCATCATTTAGAGTTTAACTAGCATAATATATAACTTTGAAAATCTTATCATATCTTTGCCCAAGAACTGCTCCTATAACATAATCACTAGCATCACACATAAGCTCAAATGGTTTCTCCCAATTAGGTGAAACTATTATAGGTGTTGTAATTAATTTATCTTTTAATAATTTGAAAGCATTCGAGCATTCGACTTGTAAATTCAAATTTCTTGTCCTTTTCAAGAAGTTGGCAAAGAGGTTTAGTAATTTTTGAAAAATCTTTAATATAACGTCTGTAGAATCCAGCATGTCCAAGAAAACCTCTTACCTCTTTCACCGTAGTTGGAGGTGGTAATTTATCTATAACTTGAATTTTTGCAGGGTCTACTTTCATGCCCTTTTCCGAAATTTTATGCCCTAATACAATGCCGCCTGTAACCATAAATTGACATTTCTCCCAATTAAGAACTAAATTAGTTTTCTCACATACTTCAAATACTTTTTCAAGATTATTTAAGCATGTGTCAAATGTTGTTCCAAATACAGAGAAATCATCCATAAATACTTCTATTCCATTATCAATTAATTTACTAAATATAGACATCATACATCTCTGGAATGTTGCAGGTGCATTACATAATCCAAAAGGCATTCTTCGAAAAACGAAATTTCCATAAGGACTAGTAAATGTAGTTTTCTCTTGATCCTCAGGAGCAATTTATATTTGATGATAACCGGTATATCCATCTAAGAAACAAAAATATTTATGTCCGGCTAATTTATCTAACATCTGGTCTAGAAATGGTAAAGGGAAGTGATATTTCCGATGTACTGTGTTTAATTTTCTATATTCAATACATATTCGTCATCCAAGTAACTTGTCTTATAGGGATAAGATCATTATTTTCATTAGCTTTGACGGTCACTCCTCCTTTCTTAGGTACACGGTGAATTGGGCTTACCGAGCACATCGTCGGAAATAGGATATATAATACCATTATCTAACCATTTTAAAATTTCCTTTTCGACTACTTCTTTCATTATCGATTTAATCTCTTTTGGGGATCTCGCTTTAGGCTTATGTTCATTATCTAAAATAATTTCGTGCATACGGATTGAAGGACTAATTCCTTTAATATCTGCTAAAGTCCAACCAAAAATTTTCTTATATTTTTTAAAGTATCTAAAAGTTTTTGTTCTTGAGATTCATTTAATTTAGATGAAATAATAACTGGTAGAGTTGAAGAATTACCTAAGTAAGCATATTTCAAATGATTATGTAACATTTTTAACTCAAGTTCAGGAGGTTTAATAATCGATGGAACTATATTTTTTTCAGTGTTTTCTGTGTTATCCAAAAATTCAAATTTCTCTTGAATATAATCTAGTTCTTCATTTATATCGGCTTTTTCAATTAATTTAGTATTTTCTTTTTCTAATTTTTCTTCATAATATTCCTTAAAATGTTCTTTTTGTAAATGATCGAGTACTTCCATTCGAAAACACTCATCTTTTTCTAGCGCAGAATATTTCATTGATTTAACAATATTAAAAGTTACTTTTTGGTCATTTACTCTCTGTCGGCATATTTTAGGGTTAAGTGTTGTACTTTGAAAAGGGGTCGCCTAACAGAAATTGTCGGCGAATTTTTAATTTAATTTACATATATATATAATTTGGAAAGTAGTGTTTTGATTTTGAAAATAATTTTAAAAAAAATTTTAAGATATGAAGTCAAACTGATCTCACATCTCAAATAGTTTATATAAACGAGCACCGCACCACAAACTGTATATCTATCCCTGAGAGTAGACACACTGCTTGATGATGGGGCTCGGTTAAATAAACTAGAAGATTTGTGACATCCGTTTGGTCTACGAACCAATTTTATAAGCCGACAAGTTCCCTCGCTTAATATAAATGAATTAAGCGGGGTTTATATTACCCAGGTTCTTAAAGTTCCCTATAAGGGCAAGCCCCTATAGTTAATTACATCTTAAGTGACGGAAATCACCTAAGAAAACTCTCGATAATAATCGGTAGTTCTCGCTCTCAAGAATTTCAAAGTTTAAGGTTTTCAAAGGATTGAATTTTGGAAATTTCAATAGGGAATGGATCAAATTTGGAACAGTTATTTTGGGAATTCAAAGGAAGAAAAGTAGGAGAGATCACGGATTCGAAGCGGACTTCGGTAATCTCCCGACTATCCTATTGTTTGGCTTGGATTTAGGAGAGTCCTAATGTTTATTTAATGTTTTAATCTTGCCAATTTTAGTTAATTAGGGCTTATATTTATATGATAAAATCATACAAATAACTTTGGAAGATATGAGGGTTTATGTCATACTAAACGACTACCTCGGAGTCCTAAGACCTCGGTTAGGGCTTAATTTACATGACATGATCATACAAATACCTAACGATGAGTTGAGGATTTATATTGCACTAGGCAAACTACCTCGAAATCCTATGGCTTGGTTATTTAATTCTAAGAATGGTTTTGCTGATGTAGATTCGAGTTTTGCTGACGACGATGGTCGTGCTGCCCACCATGCTCCGAGCTCCTTGTTGTTGCAGAGGTTTAGTTTTAGAAATCATAAATCAGGAGATGAGAAAAGTGTTTTGGTTTAGAGAAGTCTTAATTTCCAAGTGTTTTTTGTGTTTTAATTAAAACAAATCTTAAAGTTGATTATAACAACACCGGTTAAGATCCCACGGTTCCATCCTTCCGGCATCATTATTTTTATCGGATTCACTTAGTCCGGATGAATTTGCTAAACTCAACTCGAATGAGTTCCACACTTTCATTTAGACCGTGGGAAATCCCGTTAGCAACACGTAGGTTACATCATCCGAGGTATTCCCGATCATCCAACAGGACGTTTTAATTTAGTTGTAATTGTAGTTTTGTGTTCTGTTTGTGATTAAATTTTGAGCTGTCTTATATTTTGAAAAGTTGTGGAGGTGAATTTTATCTTGTAGTGTCTTTTAATTTAATTATGGGGTTTCAGTTTTGGTTTCTGTCCTAAAGGTGTAGGTTTTCATGCAACAGTTGTTTTATCATGCAAGAAAAATAAGTGCGATGCGATTAAATAAATTACCGTAAAGTAAATCGCAATAAAATAAAAGCGTACCTGGAGGGTCTTCCCGTCATCCCAAGCTGCACTTAAAACACGATTAGAATATTTAAGCAAGTTCCTAGGTAAAGCTAAGGGAAGGGTTATGGTTTTCTACCAAGTTCCTAATCCTATAGCTAATCATTTCCTATGACGTCTAGGTTCTTGTATTTTAGTTTGAGGACGATTTTCTTCATCAAAGAACAATTAAGTTCAATTGTTCTTATAAATATCCTATCATATTGAGGAAGTGCTTAAGAAGAATCTTAAACATCTTTTCAATATTCTTAGGATTGTTTTAAGTCCAAATGAATTTAATTATGTAAATGAATCGATCGTCCGAGGTTTTCAAGTTTTGTTAACTTGCTCAGTGAACTAGGATATTTGAATGTCCTATAAGTGAAGTAACATTTCATTTAATGTTCTGTTTAGGAGTTATGATAACTAAAGCTTTTGAGGGTAAATGATATTTAATGATTTGTGATGCAAATTTAAGTTCAAGTTAATGATTTAAGTTTGGAATAGTGTTCAAGTTATTTTAGATTTATTTTTGAGTTCTTTATGTCTTAGGTGATGTTATTTAATTCAACTTAATTCAATTTAATTTTAATTTAATTTAATTTAATTTAATTTAATTCAATTTAGTTTGATTTGATTTAATTTAATTTAATTTAATTTAATTTGATTTAATTTAATTTTATTTAATTTAATTTTATTTAATTTAATTTTATTTAATTTAATTAATTTAATTTAATTAATTTAATTTAATTAATTTAATTTAATTTTTTAATTTTATTTATTTAATTTAATTTATTTAATTCATTTAATTTAATTTAATTCAACTTTTAATCTTAATTTAATTTAATTTAATTTTAATTTAATTTACTTAATTTAATTAAAAAAATTTTTTTTGAAGGAGTTTAATGATTTAATTTTAGTTTAATGATTAAGTCTTTTAATATTTTAAATTTGAGTTATCATTTTAATTAAGAGTTGAATATTAATGAGATGATTAATTTAGGGATTTTTAAATTAAAGAATAAACCTCTTCCTAATAATATCCCTATTTTAATAATTCCGATTCTATTATTCTTCCAAATTTAATCAATTATTTAATTAAAGTTTAATCACTTTAAATTGCTTAATGGGTTTCTACCCTTTAATTATTTAAATTTCAATCATCCAAATCAGATTAGGATCAAATATTTTACTTGTTAATTTTTTATTAAACCTAAAGTTTTAATTAAGGGTTAAAATTTAATTACCATTTTGCCCTTTAAGCTTAATAATTTTATAACTCACTAAATTGAACTCAAATGAACTTGAAATTTTTATGTGACTTCACTCATATGTCAATAAAGACATGAGAGGAGAAAATGTGATTTTTCTGTATTTAATTTATTTATATAATTATTTTTAGTAGAAAATAGAGATTTTCAAGGAAAATTTGATAACATGATCAAGGGTAAGTTTCTGTCCTTAAGAAAATTAGGGGACATTCCTAATGACCAGAGGACCACCTAGACCAAATTTTGTAATTTTTTGAATTATATTTTATTTATTAGAATTATTTTAAGTTCTGGAGTATTAATTAATTTAAAAATAAAATAAATGTTGAAAAATAAGTTTTATAGTTTTTAAAATTCTCTCTGATATCAGGGAAATCAGAGAATCAAATTTTACAATTTTCTGATTTTTCTTTGATTTATTATAATTATTTTGGTGAAAATGCTAGAAAATACATTTTTTTTAATTTTAAAATTACCCTAGAGCTTTAAAATTTAATATCTCACTAAATAGACCTAGGAAAAATATGGGGTTTGTTCCTAAGTGATTAAAATTCAAAATATGACATTTTAGTGAATTTTATTATTTTTGTGATTTTTATTATTTTTTAATTATTAAAAATATTAAAATAATATTAAAAATCAACTTTTTTAGAAAATTGAAATTTTAATTTTCTTAAATTCCCCTGATATCAGAGAGGCTCCAAAACCAATTTGGTAAATTTTTAAAAGGTATTTTGAAAGTTATGAATTTTTAAAGTTTAAAATGACTAAGTGGCTTAATCAATCCAATTAGTGGGGCTAACCAAGTCCAATTGACCTCAAATTTTTATAGTGGGTTCCTCTGATCCTAAAGGTCAGTGGAGAATTGATTTCAAGTCAATTTGATGTATGGTTAGCTCTAATTAATTAGAGACCTATTTTGGGTGTTTAAGCCAATTAGGGTTATCTTAAGTGAATTAACCCAAGTCCTATTTTTCCTAGGGTTCTCTGGTCATAAGGAACATCACCAAATTTTCCTGGAATTTATTTCACAACATGATAATTTTTGAAATTAAAATACTTAAAACAGCAACATGCATTTGAAAAATCAATAACTTTCCACAGAGATGGCCTACGACCTTGGAAAATTCGGGGAATGTCCATAAGTTCGGAGACTTCAAAAGCCCTATAGTCTCATGCCATGGTGAATTGTATGAATGCATGGAGAATTAAAATAATGCAGGGAGTAAATAATTAATTAAAAATAAAATACTGGACAAAATTAATTAATTTCTTTTCCACATTATTCTTCTCTGTTCACTGAGCAAGAGGGTATTTTTATTTTATTTTTATGATTTTTCTACACAGAGTTATGAATTTTTGAAGTTTAGGGAATTAAATAAATAGAAAATACCCCTAATTTTCTACTTATCCACGCGGCGCCAGCGAAACATCGGCAGCTCCGAAATGCCGCGTGGCGCGCTCCCATTCGACGCCGCCATCCGCGTCAGCGCTCCCGGGACCCGCTGTGTCGCTCCGTCCTCTGGTCCGACGCAATCCTGGCCGTCCGTCCGCGCGTGTATTAAATGGACGGCATCCGTTCATCGTCCCCAAGTGTCCTCACCCGAGAGCCGTCCACACTAAGTCCTTAATATCTCACTCGATACTCAATGGATTTTTATGTTCTTATGCTCTATGGATTCGTCTTGAAGAGACGAACACATCTATACGGTTATCATGCATTGAAATTAAGGCATTTGAAATGGAGAATCTCCAGAAGCTCGGGATGAAGAATTAGTTCATACCTTTGCTCGGAGAAGTGTGGCTTCGATCCGAGAGTTGTTGCACCTTCGATTGGATCTCGGCAAGCTCCGGATGAAGTCTCCTGGTCGCAGTGAATCGTCTCAGATGTGATTTCGACCAAGCCCGATCACAAAGCTTGGAGGTCGGAGCAACTGGGTGGCTCGGAGATGGGGCTTTTGCTAGTGGACACCTTCCCTTGGTGCGGTGAAGGTGTAGAACCAATCGATTTGGGGATTGGTCCACTGTGGGGAAGTGTCCCGGTTTTGGGTGGAATTTCGACTGCGAAATTGAGCTCGCGAGAGAAGAAATGGCAGGGGGATCTCACTTGGGGATGAAGTGCTCGTGTATGGGGAGGAGTACGGAACAATTTTGGCGAGTTTTGGTAAGGTACGGTTCGACACCTCTTCATGGCCGAGAGGGTGAGGGGCTTAAATAGGAGAGGGTGGAGGGCCTCCCGGGGGAGTTAGGGCTTGGGATCGATTGCTGCGAGTGAGGAGAAGAACGGCCATGGTGACCACTAGGCATGGGGCGGCTCGGCAAGATGGAATTCCAAAGTTTGGCTCCTCCCGAGGTCTCGGCCATGGTGTTTTCCGGCGACCCGGGCGGGTGGCCGGAAGGCATGGGTCACCCTCGGGTCCAGGTGGGTCGGGGTTAGAGGTTTGTGCAATCGATTGGCCACTTGCCATGTGTAAAGTGGCCGAATTAAAATGGAATGGGGGAGAGGTCATTTTGGCTTTAATTTGGTCAACCCATTGGTTTGGGTTGGGTGCACCTCCCCATGGCCTGATTTTGGGCTGAGAGGATCGAGTTGGGTCGGCCAGAGAGAATGGTGTGGTCTCCATCCATGATGAGGTGGCTAAACATGGTTTAGTGTGTGTCATGAATAAGGTTAAAAAAGCTTAATGAAAGGTTAGGAAAGGAGCCCCTCCTTTTACCATTAATGGTATGGTCACATGCCAAACTTTCATGGCTTCCTATGGCTTGTGAATGGCTCATGCATGGCTCCATGTGGCTTAGGGAAAAGTTTAGTCGATTTCATGAAAATGGGTTTTGTGACTTTTGGCATTTTGGTGAGAGTTGTCATGAGGTTTAATTTGGAACAATTCAATGATGAATTTAGGACTTAGGTATTGAGTTTAATTGAAAGTATGATGAGGGGAAATGTCATATGGGCTTTGGGACCAATTTTGGGCCTTTGAATTTTGAAGGAAATGGGCTTTTAGGAGGGTTTAAGGGAAGTGGGCTTTTATGTTTGAAAATGAATTTATGGATAGAAATTTTGTAAAGAGGTTGGGCCAAAAATTGTTGAGTTTGGTTTAGGGATGTGTCATGAGTGGTTTGGAGTCAATTTGGTGTGATTTTGACTTGAATTGGTTTGAATTTGGGTTTAATTGGTAAGTGGGCCTATGTAGGTCAAATTGGGCTTTTTAATTTTGGGTTGAATTTGAGTGGGGTTTGGGTCTAAATCTTGGGCAAATCATGTTAGTGTTTTGTTTATGGGGATGTCAAGGAAGGTTTAGAAAAGATTTGGGGTTAATTGGAGTTGAATTGGGTGAGTTTGGGTTAAGTTTGGGTCATGGGTCCAAATTGGGCTTTAAGGCCAAAAGTGAAATTGGATCCAAATGTCAATCAAATTAGACTTGGATTTGGTCTAGATTGGTGTTGGGAATGTTGAATTGAAGTTTAGAATTGAATTGGACCAGAATTTGGGTCAATTGGGTAGGTTTGGTTTGACATTGGGTTCACTTAGGGTTAAAATGGGTCAAATTGGGGGTTTTGACAAAAGTAGGGTAAATTGACAAAATTGGCCCATGGTGTAGTTGAACAAAATGAAATTGGGAATATTTAGGATTTTCTGGAATTTTCTGGGAATTTTCTGAATTTTTGGATTTTTGGGTCAAGAGGGGTATTTTGGGTATTTGGAGGGTATTGGGAAGTATTTTTGGAATTTTTGGTATTTTTGGGTATGGATGATCAGTTTGAGTGATGTGGAAATGTTTGGGAATGATTTTGGAGAATTTTGGGTAATTTGGAAATTTTTGAGAAATTTGGGTAGTTTCAAGGGTTTTGGGTAGAGTTAGCGGGTATAGGGTCCGGGGTCAAAAATTGAAATTTTGGGAAATTGAAGATTGGGTGGATGTAAGTGGAAAGAAGTCATTTTGGTTGAGCCATGAAGCCATATCAAGTCCACATGAGCCATGAAGGGACCCATTTGAGGCATTCACTTATGTTGTTCCTAACCTCTTGGCCGAGGGCTTAGGGGTTAAGGACCATCCATGTGAATCACCTACATGAGTCAAGAGGTCAAGTCGGGTATGGGTGTGTTTTTAGGAAGTGTGTGAAAGTGTAGTGTGTAGGTGTAGTGTGTGTGCAAGTCGACCCTTCACCGGACGGCCAGCCCGCGGGCGGTCTGAGGCCGAAGAGTCCCATAGGAACTCATCCTTTAAACTTCCACATTTGATTTCAACCCTCTAGGTGATTAGGGGTCTACGGTCAGAGTTTGTGGAGTTTGCGGGGAGTTAAGAAGTGGTTCGAAATTCCAGGTGGTGGGTCCCAATTCTAGTCCTCTAAGATAGTCGAAGGAAAAGCCTGAGGCTAGATCCTGAAGTACTAAAGAGAAGAAGAGAAGACCTCATCGAAAATGAGGTCGACAAATGGACCCCCAATAGGTGTGGTGAGTCGACGGAGCACACCGCGCGTATTGGTGTTGACCGAAGCGATCAACAAAACCAACACGGATGTCCAAGTAACAAACTTAGGACGAAGTAGAAGAATTTCAGTCGGGGAGTGTCGAGTATATCTCCGGGACCGGAGATTCTTGAACTCTCGGCTGGGGAAAGGAAAAGGAGGTGAATCCCAAATCACATGATCTGGGAGAATTTCGATTTAGATTTTATTTTGTTTCATGTTCAAGTCATGATGTGTGAATTTAGATTTCAATTTGGAGTTTTAATTTAGATTGAAGTTTGTCAAGATTAATTTGAAGGGATTTGATTTGAAATGAAAATTAGAATTTTGAAGTTTTAGATGTAACATCTTCAACCCCAAAAGAAGATCGAATCGATTGGATTGGATCATTACAATGAGGAAAGATCTCAGAGTAATGCGGTATTGGATGTAAAATCCTTAACCTCAAGAGTTTGATTTTTGATTTGATGTATTTCATTGCGATAGGGAAAAGATCCTAAAGCAATGCAGTCTTGGATGTAAAATCCTCGACCCGAGAGTTTGAATTTGATGTATTTCGGTGCAATAGGGAAAGAATCCTAAAGCGATGCGGTCTTGGATGTAAAATCCTCGACCCAAAAGTTTGAATTTGATGTATTTCGGTGCGATAGGAAGAGAATCCTAAGGCGGTGCGGTCTTGGATGTAAAATCCTCGACCCAAAAGTTTGAATTTGATGTATTTCGGTGCAATAGGAAGAGAATCCTAAAGCGGTGCGATCTTGGATGTAAAATCCTCGACCCAAAAGTTTGAATTTGATGTATTTCGGTGCGATAGGAAGAGAATCCTAAAGCGAGTGCGGTCTTGGATGTAAAATCCTCGACCCGAGAGTTTGAATTTGATGTATTTCGGTGCGATAGGAAGAGAATCCTAAAGCGGTGCGGTCTTGGATGTAAAATCCTCGACCCGAGAGTTTGAATTTGATGTATTTCGGTGCAATAGGAAGAGAATCCTAAGGCGGTGCGGTCTTGGATGTAAAATCCTCGACCCAAAAGTTTGAATTTGATGTATTTCGGTGCGATAGGAAGAGAATCCTAAGCGGTGCGGTCTTGGATGTAAAATCCTCGACCCCAGAGTTTGAATTTGATGTATTTCGGTACGATAGGAAGAGAATCCTAAAGCGAGTGCGGTCTTGGATGTAAAATCCTCGACCCAAAAGTTTGAATTTGATGTATTTCGGTGCGATAGGAAGAGAATCCTAAAGCGATGCGGTCTTGGATGTAAAATCCTCGACCCAAAAGTTTGAATTTGATGTATTTCGGTGCAATAGGAAGAGAATCCTAAAGCGGTGCGAGTCTTGGATGTAAAATCCTCGACCCAAGAGTTTGAATTTGATGTATTTCGGTGCGATAGGAAGAGAATCCTAAAGCGAGTGCGGTCTTGGATGTAAAATCCTCGACCCAAGAGTTTGAATTTGATGTATTTCGGTGCAATAGGAAGAGAATCCTAAAGCGGTGCGATCTTGGATGTAAAATCCTCGACCCAAAAGTTTGAATTTGATTGAGGTTTGATGTGAGATGCGGAAAGATCGAATTTGAGATTGAAATTTGGTCGGGATTTGATTTAAGATCCGGAAGATCGAATTTGAGATTTGATAGAGATTTGGAATCTGGAAAGATTGAATTTGAAATTTGGAAGGATGAGTTTGAACTCGATTGAAATTTGATTTAAGATTTGATTTGAAATTTGGAAGATCACATTTGAAGTTTGATCGAGATTGGATTTGACATTTATGTTGATTTTGTTTATCTTTTAATGATTCAAATTTTATTTTATCGTTTATTTAATGTTCATGTGAATTTGGTGTTTGTCATTTTTTTTTTAGAGATTTTTTTTTTTTAAGGAAAGTTTTCTTTTATCTTTTTTTTTTTGTTTTATTTCTTTTCTGTTATTTGTTCGAAGTTCATTTAACTTTAATGGCGTTTCCCAATCAATTTGCACAAAAGAGGTGAAGGCCAAAAAATGTGACATGGTCACTTTCATTTCCAATCATGTCGAAGATACATCATACATCCTGATCTGGAATATATTTCATACAATCCATGTAAACTCAAAACGGACTATGTATGATCATTGTCGATCCATCCAAAGAAGCATCTGTCAAAAATCCATGTCTGAATAGTGGGGTACATGGTCAATAACATCACCTTCCAAGCCATCCTTGGCAAGGATGCCGTATGGATGTACATTGGAGGTGTGATATTTTCCATGTAACTCACGGCTCGTAAGGCCGGAGGCTCTCTAGCTCCGAGTGCCAGTTGGAAATGGTAGGGTGTCTTCCTGTCGTCCATCCTTCGAAAGTAGCCGATATCCGCTTCTTCGCTACTCTCGGTATGCAATGCTTAGCGATATCTGCTCCGTTGCCTTTCGGTATCATGACGGAACCTACCGGTAAAGGTATCTTCACCGGCCCTCGGAACTCACTCGGGCTCGCTTATCCGGAGGTCGGATCCGAACATGATGTTACACTCGCTCGGGAAAGAGAGCGTGCGAAAGGTCGACAATGTCGTGGTGATCTATGTGTGGGGGTATACGGTCACCTCGCTTGTAGATGTTGATGATGCGGTATTGGGTATGCAATCTGTCGGCGGTACCCTCCATGTTATCAATCTCTTTACCATTCTCTTGATGATCGATGGCATCGGATCCACTTACCCATGACGGAGTATTCCGGTGGGTTTCCCTTCCTATCCTCACGCAAAGTTGTAACGACATCCACATTGTATTGTGATTCTTCCTTTCCACGGCATCCATCTCCGGGGTTCTGAGTATGTATTTTCCCTTAGGCGGCCCGCTCGGCCCATTCTTTTCAAATCCCGGATGCAATCCACGATTTGCTGCTGTTCATACTCTGAGAATACGTTTGTATGTAGCTCGAGGCCCTCCAGTATATTGATTCTTCTGCCTTTAATTCTTTCGAAGTATTCAAAGGTTTTCTTTTCAACATTCTGCATTCTCTCCAGCTCGTATTCCGGAATGATCTGCAGATGGCGAGGCCTGGTGACATATTGTGGGATATACGGTTCAATTCCTTCACGTTCTCCTGCATACCTCGGCTCCTCAGGGATGATGCCTGTCGGGACATCCCCCGGGGTTGCTTCTGCAACAAGGTCATGCACTACTGGTGGTTCTATCCGGTGGCGTGGTAGCCTCCTTTCTTCTGATTTTCTGAAGATTTCCCTGGTTCTTTCTGTCATCCTAGGAGCTGGCCTCCTTTCTTCTGGTTCCTGGTGAACCGATGTCCTTGAAGTGTGTGCACTGACATCAGCAACTGCCTCGTCGTGCTGATCCGCAGCTAGTTTTGTTAACATCTTACGGATAAGGCGATTCTTATTTCTCCGTTGCGTTCTTGTGAGAGTAGCTCTCCGAACTTCTTGAATCTCTGTGGGTGCGGCGGCGACAAGCTCGCCCTCTCGTCGTAGCGACTACGAGATTTCATTTTCTTATCTTCTTCAAGGTTTGTCTTTCTTCTCTTGTTCTCTGGATTGGTGGCTTGGGCCACCCACTTTCATCACTTGTATGTCCAGGCGGTTCTTCTCGGTCAGCCGGGACCCGGTCACTTTCCTCGTATCGTAGGCCTGCTGGTGCGAAATCCGAGTCGATCTCGATTACCGCTCCATCTTTCACCCTCTTTTCATCAAGTGCGAGGCTTACGCCATTCTTAAAGTTCAAGACCAACCGCCCGCTCGACATTTCCCTGCGACAAGACAAGGAAAAGGATCAGGGGCTGTACTAAGAACAAGAACATTAAGAAAATGTTTATTAAAGACATTTTTTTTTATTCTTATATTTTTAAACTTAACAGGAATGAAGTGGAATAAGATCAGGAAAGAGATTTTGATTTGGAAAAGAAAACAAGGAAAATTTTATTATCAGGATTTTATTTATTTTAGCACATTTTATTATTTTTGGGTTCGGACCCATTCATAAGTAATCACTTCACCCGTGCTTCTAGGGATGGAAAGTTCATTCCTTCGAAACATCAGGTAGCGTAATACTTTTTCAAGTATCGTCCATTGATCGGAAGCATATGTCGTTCTCCCTGGCAATTCACTAGGCGATAGGAGCCTCCCGAGTATACTTGCCTCGACCACAAACGGTCCTTCCCAAGTGGGTTCAAATTTTCCTCCTATCTTGCGGTGTGCAAGAATAGGTCTTTTGAGAACAAGTACTAAGTCACCAACTTTGAAGGTTCTTGGGCGGACCAGTCTGTCATGGGCTTGAACCATCTTAGCTTGGTACAGTTCTAAATTCTGCTGCGCTGCAAGTCTCTTCCCTTCCAGGCTTTCCAATTCTTCTAATCGTAATCTGGCATTCTCTTCTGTTGTGATTTTATTTGCAACTCGCAATTCGAGTGAAGGAAGGCTGAACCTCTAAAGGTAACACTCGCCTCGGAGCCATACACCGGAGCGTAAGGTGTAGCTTGCGTAGGAGTTACGAAGGTTGTCCAGGTAGGCCCATAAGGCTTCTAACAACTTCTCGTGCCAATTTCTCTTATTATCGTCTAAAGTCTTCTTTAAGATTTGAACGAGAGTTTTGTTAAAAGCCTCGGCGAAGGCCGTTTGCTCTTGGGTAGTAAATTGTTGAGTATCGCCGGTCGATTCCATGTCTCCGACAAAATTGTTGATTTGCGTACTTCGAATGTCGACCCATTATACGAGATGATCTCGCGCGGCACCCCAAAACGGTAGACAACTTGGTTCTTGAAAAATGTAGCACGTGATGTGCTTTCACTTCTCTAAGTGGAGCTCGCTCTGCCCACTTGGAAAAGTAATCTGTAGCCGCAAGAATGAAGCGATGTCCTTTTGACGACGGTGGTTCTATTGGACCCACTATATCCGTGCCCCAACATTCGAATGGCCACGATGCAATTGTCGGATGTAGCACATTTGGAGGTTGGTGTAGAACCACTCCGTGCACTTGGCAGCGATGACGGCTCTTGGCGATTTTCATGCGGTCGGTCATCATCGAGGGCCGGTAGTACCCTAGTCTTTTAATTTTCATTTTCATTTTTGGACCCGATCGGTGAGCGCCACGGAGTCTCGAATGTACTTCTTTAACAATTTCACGGGCCTCGGACCCGCTTAGGCACTTTAGCCACATTTGATCAAAAGACCTTCCGTATAACGTGTTGTTTATTAATGCGTAGGACGAGTTCTTTTCTTGATACGATGGGCCAACGACCTATCATCCGGTAGTTTTCTGTTTGTAGGTAATCTCATCAATGGTCGTCGCCGATCTTCCGTGTTTTTACGTCACTTTGTTACAGCTGATCCTTTTTCCTTTTCGATTTGTGTATCGTGTACTATGTCAAGTTGTGATAGGACTCGACGTCCGTGAATTGACACTTCCACTGATTCATCTTGCAAACGGGCAAATTCTTTTGCGAGACGAGCTAGCGCATCCGCTAAAGCGTTTTCTTCTGAGGAATTTTGTAGATTGTCACATTTGGAATCTGTTCCAACAGTATGTCGGCATCTTGGAAGTATTGTTCGAGTCTTGGTTTTAAAATTACGTATTGTCCGGCGATCCGTTGAATGATTAACCGTGAATCCCCGTAGATGTTGATGTCCGTTATCCCCATTTGAATGGTTAATTCCGGTCCCGTTATGAGGGCTTCGTATTCCGCTTCGTTGTTTGTACATGGTTCCGTCAAGTGGTAGGAGTATCTTAACATCCCCCGCTCCGGTGTTATAAAGATTAGTCCGATCCCCGCCTCACCGAGCACTATCACTTGCGATTTTTCGTCTTTATGTCTTGAAGATGCTCCGTCGAAATATAATTCCCAACGTCGATCATCGAGGTCTTCTAGGTTCATTATTTGTTCGTCTGGCAAGTCGTCATTGAGAGGCGATTCTGCTGGCAAAGGGTGTGCTGCGAGGAAATCTGCTAAGATTTGTCCCTTTACGGCACGAAGAGGCACGAAAGTTATATCGAATTGCAATAATATCATTGACCATCCGGCAAGTCCGTCGGAAAGCGTTGGACGAGTCATCAAGTATTGCAATGGATTAAACTTCGAGATCGGATTGACCTTATGAGAAAGCATGTAGTGCTCGAGCTTTTGAGCGGCGAAGATCGGGGCCAAACAATGCTTTTCAATTGCGGGATACCTTATTTCCGTCGGCGGTAAACGACGGCTTAAGTAATAAAGAGCATTTTCTTTACCCTCATCATTGACTCAGGCTAACGAGGCTCCGAGAGAATCGTCTAGAGCCGCGGTATAAAGTATTAGCGGTCTACACCGAGACCAGGTCGCTAAAACGGGAGGTGTCATTAAGTATTGCTTAATGTCCTCGAAGGCCCTACGGCATTTCTCTTCCCAAATAAATTTGGCGTCCTTTTTAACTAGTGCCGAGAAAGGCCGACACCTACTGACGGGTTTGAGATAAAGCGTCGAAGATATGCCGGCTTCCCTTGAAAAGATCGTAGTTGTTTTAAGGTTTTGGGAGGCGGCATTTCTAAGATAGCTTTAATCTTCTCCGGGTCGATTTCAATTCCACGATGTCGGACAACGAATCCTAAGAATTTCCGGAGGTGACACCGAAGGCGCATTTTAAGGGATTCATCTTAAGGTTAAATTGTCTTAATCGTTCGAAAACAATTCTCAAATCATACAAGTGGTTGTCCTTTACTTTGCTTTTGATGACCACATCATCCACGTAGCATTCGACTTGATTATGGATGAGATCATAAAAAATTCTTGTCATTGCTCTTTGGTAGGTTGCTCCTGCGTTCTTCGATCCGAATGGCATCGCTTGTGTAGCAAAATACTCGATCGGCGTTCCGAATGCCGTAAGCTTTTCGTCTTACGGAGCCATTTTTATCCGGTTGTATCACGAAGATCCATCCATGAATGAGAATATTTCATGTGTTGAAGCAATGTCGATCATTAATTACGGGATCGGTAGAGGGAATTCATCTTTCGGACATGCCTTGTTTAAATCTCCGAAATCCACACAAATTCGATCGACCATTCTTCTTCCCGATTGGTACCACGTTGGCTAACCAAGTCGGGTATTGTTCTTCACGGACAAATTTAGTGTCTATTAGCTTTTTAACTTCGGTTATGACTTGTTGTTCGATTTCTAGACGCATTCTTACGGGACCTTGTCGATCGGAACGGAAGTAGGATCCACTCCTAGCTTATGGATCGCGACCTCCGGAGCTAATCCCGGCATTTCATCGTAGCTCCAAGCAAAACGGTCTTTAAATTCCATTAATAACTTGATTATTTCTTCGAGTCTTCTTTATTGAGTAAGGAGCTAACAAAGGTAGGTCTAAGCTCTTCGCTAGTACCTAAGTTAACTTCCGTTAACTCATCTATTGTAGATTTGATTTCTTCTTCGAATTCGGTGGAGCGTCTCCAATTTGTAAATCTTCGAGTTCGTCCGTAGTTTCCATACGGTTTTCATTAGATCCGCAAGTGACAACCAAGCAAAATTCGGTATCATCAGCCGACCCTACTCGTGCCGAATCCGAGACCATGTTTTGAGTTGGGTGGACGATCGGAGTTATTCCATAAATTTTCAAAACGTTGTGATTGACCTTTTGTCCACTTGTCGAGGTAAGAAACCACGTTGAATTAAATTTTGAACACAGGGAGAGTACCACTCAAAAGGCAATTCCATTAATTCGATGAAGTAGCATCTTCAAATTGTACATTATTTTCAGTTTTGGAGGAAGAAGCACCACGGTAGAATTTGATTGGTTTTGCACCACCGCTACGTACCTCTTTGACCTCCATACCCTCGATCTTATTAGCATGGATCGGGGTCAGGGTCATAGTATGTACGTAGTGGTTAATCTTCTCGTACATTGATTTATATTCTTCGTTTCTTTCATCTTCGAGAGGGATTCGAATTGCGGCTTCTTCGACTTATTGTCGTTGCTTCTTGTTTGATTTCTTTTTCTTCTTCGGAACTATCTTCCCAATCAACATTGATGGTCGGTTTCTTCTGTCCAATCGTCCTAACGTCTCTACCACGACCTCGTCCCCGGCCTCGACCTCGGATGCGAGTTGTGGAGAAACCTTCACCATCTCGCCGAAGGGAGTGGTGAGTGGCTGTTGGACTAGAACTTCAAGTTCTTCGTTGTCCCGAACTTTCTTTGCTTCATTTGTTATGGTATTTACGGAGAAGATCGTTTTCTTCGGTGGTGCATAATAAGCTGCATCCTCGTGGATTCCAATTTCATGTACGGAGAATGGTTGTAAGTCACCTTTGATGCACTTGTTCCCCTCCATCGTAGTATTTGATGCACGCGATGTAGAGATGATGGTACCATCCTGTTTTCATGTATCCATGGTCGGCCCGAGTAGAGCGTTGAATGACGTTTCGAATCGATTATGTGAAATTTTGCGGTTGTCTTTGCTAAGTCACCGGTCTTCATCGATAGTGTTATTGACCCGAGGGCTCTTTCTCCTTTCACGGTTGAATCCTCTTAATAACATTTTGTCGGCTTCGAGTTCCCGAGCATCAATTTCCAAGTATGCTAGCGTTCGAAGATTCATTATATTGATTGATGCTCCCGGATCCACCAATACTCTGGAGAGTGTAAACTTCCCAATTGTAACTGAAATGTACAACGGTCGGTTGTGATCTGCTGTCCCAAGTAATAGGTCGTCGTCCGTGAAGGTAACACCTCGCTGTTCCTTTAACGAGCAAACCTCATCTAAGGAATCTCCGGCCATTTGAGCTAAACAAATTTCTGGATCAAGTAAGGCCTTGATCAGAGCTTCTCTCATCTCCTTTGATAAGATGAGAGCGTCGTAGATGCTCAGCTTGGTCGGTAGTTTCCTAAGATGGGCTAGCACGTTGTAGTCCACTTTATTTTCATGTGTCTCTGCTTCTTCTCGAATGGGTATTTCTTCTGTCGGGGTTGGTTCTTCCTGAACAACCACCTGCTTTCCTTTGTCCTTTGGACCCATTCTCGGAGGTAGAACTTTTCCACTCCTTAAGTTGACTTCTGTAATTTCTTCTGAATCTATTGTTGAGCTTGTCGGTGTCTCTTCTTGAATCGGAATGACGAGGCTCTTCCGGATTAGCTTCGAGTGCGAAGGCTCTAACTTCTATCGTGATTCGGAGCTCCTCGAAACTCGCAGATAGATTCGTTGCTTGTTGGACTCTCGTAGCCTCCTTGATGGATGTCTTCTTCATTATTTTGCTTGTCGAGATCGTGTATGATTTGAGAATTGCCGATGGTATCGAAATCAATATCCGGATTATCATTAGTTACGTAATCGTTAGAAACAGTCAAAACGTAGCCAACGCCATCACCCTTATCATTATATGATCCCACTGAAGTGAGTAGATAATCATACGGAGTCGGGGGTTCGAGGGATTTCTCCCCAGAATCGAAACAACTATCCTAGGATAAGCGGCCCCTAGTCCAGCCTTAGGTGCCTCGGTCTTCTCTTCTTCGTCGATTTTCTTCTTTTCTTCAATCGTCTCCTGTTGAGGTGGTTCTTCTATCGCAAGTGATAGTACCGGCTTAACGGGTTTCAAACTCTGAATTGAAGCTCGCACCGAAGCGGTTTGGATGCTGTCTAAAATCTTTTTCGAAGACCTCGTCCAAGCGGTAGTCCATCCATCGTCAGTCGTATAGGGATCTATTGGAATGATGGGATCAGTCGAGACAACATTGACGGAACCTCCTTTCTGGGGTTCCTTCATGTACTCCTTCGGGATCGTTATATTCCCTTTCCGCGAGTTGTCATTGAGCCAACTTTTGAAGGTAATACAATCTTCTATTTTGTGCCCAAGCATCCGGTGGTAAGGGCAAAAGTTGGGATCACCTTTCTTGTTGACTTCCTCCGGTCTTTTAGGCTCCAGCGGTGGAAATCGGAGTCTTCATCGGACTACGGAACATTTTCGGCACTCGCTTCATTCTTGAACGGATATTCTCGCGCTAGAAGCTCCCTCGATGTACGTTGCGGACGAAGTGGTTGTTCATCTTGCGGAGATGACTGATAGCTGGGCCGGGGTTGCTTGTAATTCTGTTGTAGTTGCTTGCGGCCGTTACGGTGGTATTTGCATCGGTTGCTTGCCTTTGTCAACTGCTGCAACGATCCCGGATTTCTTTTCAAAAGTCTTTACGAGGCTTTTGTTTATACATTTTATCGGTAAAACTTAATTGCTTTGCCTCCTCTTGCAAGCTTCCGGCCTTGCTTAACAACTTCTCAAAAGTTTTAATAGTAAATCCCTTGAGGAGAAGTGCTATCGGGCCATGGATGCTTTTAAGTAAAATGCCGACTGCGTGTTGTTCTTGCAGTTGTGGTTCACACTTCATGCTTAAGTTCCTCCATCGAAGTATGTAATCCACCAAAGTTTCATTCGGCTTTTGCTTCTCTACCACTAAATCACCTATAGTGATGTGGTGCTGAGCTCCGACGAATCGCTTGATGAAGAGGTTCTCTAGCTGCGAGAACGTCTTCACCGAACCATTTGGTAATTCGCATACCGGTCGAAGGCGATTCTCGACGGACTGCCGACGAGCTCGTCGGAAGAGTAATGCATCGCTCCCGCCGGCATTGCAACAAGCCGGCACGAAAGTGTGCCACATCTTGTCGGGGGTTTCGGTTCCGTCGAAGGTCTTGAACGGAGGTGGTACGAAGCCTTTCGGGTATTGGACGGCGTCGAATTCTTACGGGTAAGGTCTACCCGTCCGAATGGATGTCCCGCTCTTTGATTGTGCTAAGGCTTCTCGCACTTGCTGTTCCACCAAGTTCTTGATATCCTTTTCGGGAATCATACTCTGTGTTGTATCCTTTTTCGGTGATCATCCCGATTGACGGACGTAATCTCCTTTCCTCCGTCTACAATGTGAATGACCTGCAGGGGTGTCTCTCATGTGGTTGTACTTGACTGCGGAGAGTGGCCGGAGCTACGGCCATCTCTTCCATCCTTTTGCCATTTGAGCGATCGTGTCGTCTTTTTCCCGAAGCTGCCTTCTCATCGGTTCGGCTCTTCTCTTTCTGCGTGCTGCAGGAGCACCTTGTGAAGCCGATGAAGCTCGTGTCTCGACCATGTTGATTTCTGCGTATTCGTCGTCCATGAATTCCGATGAATCAATCTCGTCTCCGAACTTTTCTTCTCTTTCTTTTGCCGATCGTCGGATATCGGTTCTCAACTTTTCCATGGCATCTTCTAGCGGGGCTTTCGTGTGTCTTCGTGGTTGTCGTGCGATAGGCTGCCGGGTCCCCTTCTCACGAGTCCCCTTCATCGCGGTAGCACTTTCTTCGGACTCGAGTCTCCTGGCGAGACTTTCTTTCTCGAGCTGCTTGTTTCGATCTCAATGCGCCAGGTAGTGGGACGCCATACCATCCTTCCGGCGGCGGAAGGTCTAGGACCGGATGGTGCGTCGGCCAAATGTTGGAAGGTGGTATCCTCCCTAATCCGTAATCCTGAAACGACAACGGGTGGACTAGCCTTCATTCTTTTGCTTGGCTTTTACGTCATGATGGCGGGTTCTACTCGGGGCCCAAGACGGGATTTGATCGGTACCCGCCCTATCCTTCGTAGAATTTCGATACGGGGCGGTTTTCCTTCTTTGCTAACTTTTCTACCAAAGTTTGCGGTCGAGCAAACGGCGTAGTTCTAGTTTTTTCTTGCGGCTATCGTTGTAATATGCGAGTCGTGGTAATGTGGCAGACAATCTTGCGAATATTTTCTTCATCTTCGCGGCGGAGAGAGGATGAAACACGCTTCCCCCAAGAGTGGTATGTATTCGAGCAGCGGTGTATATTACGGCGAGTTCCGGAATTTCTTCAGGAAAGCGATCTCGGCGGCTACGGCTTCTTTAGCGATCCTTCTATTTCTGTTTCTCCTTTGGGTCTTTGTCGGTGACGGAATCTTTGAGCTGGACCCGATTTCGAAAACGAGAAGGTCTTACAGGAAGATCTGTACCCTCCGCGTAACGAGTCCATCATAATTCCGGATTTCTTTCCCCTTTGATTTGGCGAAGGTCGGGGTAGGTGCGAAACAACTAGACCAGGTGGGGGTAGAGATAACGGTCCTTCTATGAACATCGGTACTCCTCTTAGTCGGGACCCTTTGCGAGAGGAGGGAATTCTTGGGTCGACCTAAGGTTGAACTCGAGCGGCGGCTTCTCGGCTTCGGATACCTTGTTCATCGGTGCGAAAAGGGAGACGTCGGTGATCTTGACGTTCGTGTTTTCAAATCCTTGTCCAAATCGGATGATTCCATTGTCGGGCGGCTCATCCTTATAGACGGCGAAGTCCGATCCATTGGTAAAAGAGAAAATCGGTTTCGGGGCTTCCATTTCGCGGGGTAGATTACGGTTGTCGGTCCCAAGTTATGCTTCTTTTCTTTAGGACGAGAAGAAAGGAATTGAAAAGAGTCCGAACTCATTCTTGTTCATGTATTTATAAGAAGGAATCACTTATTAAAAGAATCACTTATTAGAGGGTTTGTTTATTTAGAACGGGATGTTCAAAGGTGTAGAGAAGGTAAGGAATCGAATCGGAGTTGGAAGGAAAAGAGAGTCTTAAGCAAGACTTCTCGATTCGAAGGATCACCCCTAAACTAACACTTATTGGGGGTCCACCCCACCTCAGAAATGAGGTAAAAGGATCTCGGAACCTCTCTGTTTAGAGGTGTCTAAACAGTGGCTCCTAAATCCGAGAGAATGTTGGTTATACTTGTTCAAGGTAGAAATGAACATAGTATCCCAACGGAAAGAAGGGTAGTTTGATCCATAAGGGACATGGATGCACTACCGATTTTTGAAAGCAGAATTATTTGATTAAAATGGAGAGTGGAACTAGTCCCCAGCGGAGTCGCCAGAAGTTGTCGGCATATTTTAGGGTTAAGTGTTGTACTTTGAAAAGGGGTCGCCTAACAGAAATTGTCGGCGAATTTTTAATTTAATTTACATATATATATAATTTGGAAAGTAGTGTTTTGATTTTGAAAATAATTTTAAAAAAAAATTTAAGATATGAAGTCAAACTGATCTCACATCTCAAATAGTTTATATAAACGAGCACCGCACCACAAACTGTATATCTATCCCGGAGAGTAGACACCTTTGCTTGATGATGGGGCTCGGTTAAATAAACTAGAAGATTTGTGACATCCGTTTGGTCTACGAACCAATTTTATAAGCCGACAAGTTCCCTGCTTAATATAAATGAATTAAGCGGGGTTTATATTACACAGGTTCTTAAAGTTCCCTATAAGGGCAAGCCCCTATAGTTAATTACATCTTAAGTGACGGAAATCACCTAAGAAAACTCTCGATAATAATCAGTAGTTCTGCTCTCAAGAATTTCAAAGTTTAAGGTTTTCAAAGGATTGAATTTTGGAAATTTCAATAGGGAATGGATCAAATTTGGAACAGTTATTTTGGGAATTCAAAGGAAGAAAAGTAGGAGAGATCACGGATTCGAAGCGGACTTCGGTAATCTCCCGACTATCCTATTGTTTGGCTTGTTTTTAGGAGAGTCCTAATGTTTATTTAATGTTTTAATCTTGCCAATTTTAGTTAATTAGGGCTTATATTTATATGATAAAATCATACAAATAGCCTGGAAGATATGAGGGTTTATGTCATACTAAACGACTACCTCGGAGTCCTAAGACCGGTTAGGGCTTAATTTACATGACATGATCATGCAAATACCTAACGATGAGTTGAGGATTTATATTGCACTAGGCAAACTACCTCGAAATCCTATGGCTTGGTTATTTAATTCTAAGAATGGTTTTGCTGATGTAGATTCGAGTTTTGCTGACGACGATGGTCGTCTTGCCCACCATGCTCCGAGCTCCTTGTTGTTGCGAGAGGTTTAGTTTTAGAAATCATAAATCGAGGAGATGAGAAAAGTGTTTTGGTTTAGAGAAGTCTTAATTTCCAAGTGTTTTTTGTGTTTTAATTAAAACAAATCTTAAAGTTGATTATAACAACACCGGTTAAGATCCCACGGTTCCATCCTTCGGCATCATTATTTTTATCGGATTCACTTAGTCCGGATGAATTTGCTAAACTCAGTTGAATGAGTTCCACACTTTCATTTAGACCGTGGGAAATCCCGTTAGCAACACGTAGGTTACATCATCCGAGGTATTCCCGATCATCCAACGGGACGTTTTAATTTAGTTGTAATTGTAGTTTTGTGTTACTGTTTGTGATTAAATTTTGAGTTGTCTTATATTTTGAAATGTTGTGGAGGTGAATTTTATCTTGTAGTGTCTTTTAATTTAATTATGGGGTTTCGGTTTTGGTTTACGTCCTAAAGGTGTAGGTTTTCATGCAACGAGTTGTTTTATCATGCAAGAAAAATAAGTGCGATGCGATTAAATAAATTACCGTAAAGTAAATCGCAATAAAATAAAAGCGTACCTGGAGGGTCTTCCCGTCATCCCAAGCTGCACTTAAAACACAGTTAGAATATTTAAGCAAGTTCCTAGGTAAAGCTAAGTGAAGGGTTATGGTTTTCTACCAAGTTCCTAATCCTATATGTTAGTCATTTCCTATGACGTCTAGGTTCTTGTATTTTAGTTTGAGGACGATTTTCTTCATCGAAGAACAATTAAGTTCGATTGTTCTTATAAATATCCTATCATATTGAGGAAGTGCTTAAGAAGAATCTTAAACATCTTTTCGATATTCTTAGGATTGTTTTAAGTCCAAATGAATTTAATTATGTAAATGAATCGATCGTCCGAGGTTTTCAAGTTTTGTTAACTTGCTTCGGTGAACTAGGATATTTGAATGTCCTATAAGTGAAGTAACATTTCATTTAATATTCTGTTTAGGAGTTATGATAACTAAAGCTTTTGAGGGTAAATGATATTTAATGATTTGTGATGCAAATTTAAGTTCAAGTTAATGATTTAAGTTTGGAATAGTGTTCAAGTTATTTTAGATTTATTTTTGAGTTCTTTATGTCTTAGGTGATGTTATTTAATTCAACTTAATTCAATTTAATTTTAATTTAATTTAATTTAATTTAATTTAATTCAATTTAGTTCGATTTGATTTAATTTAATTTAATTTAATTTGATTTGATTTAATTTAATTTTATTTAATTTAATTTTATTTAATTTAATTTTATTTAATTTAATTAATTTAATTTAATTAATTTAATTTAATTAATTTAATTTAATTTTTTAATTTTATTTATTTAATTTAATTTATTTAATTCATTTAATTTAATTTAATTCAACTTTTAATCTTAATTTAATTTAATTTAATTTTAATTTAATTTACTTAATTTAATTTAATTTTTAATTTAATTAAAAAAAATTTTTTTGAAGGAGTTTAATGATTTAATTTTAGTTTAATGATTAAGTCTTTTAATATTTTAAATTTGAGTTATCATTTTAATTAAGAGTTGAATATTAATGAGATGATTAATTTAGGGATTTTTAAATTAAAGAATAAACCTCTTCCTAATAATATCCCTATTTTAATAATTCCAATTCTATTATTCTTCCAAATTTAATCAATTATTTAATTAAAGTTTAATCACTTTAAATTGCTTAATGGGTTTCTACCCTTTAATTATTTAAATTTCAATCATCCAAATCAGATTAGGATCAAATATTTTACTTGTTAATTTTTTATTAAACCTAAAGTTTTAATTAAGGGTTAAAATTTAATTACCATTTTGCCCTTTAAGCTTAATAATTTTATAACTCACTAAATTGAACTCAAATGAACTTGAAATTTTTATGTGACTTCACTCATATGTCAATAAAGACATGAGAGGAGAAAATGTGATTTTTCTGTATTTAATTTATTTATATAATTATTTTTAGTAGAAAATAGAGATTTTCAAGGAAAATTTGATAACATGATCAAGGGTAAGTTCTGTCCTTAAGAAAATTAGGGGACATTCCTAATGACCAGAGGACCACCTAGACCAAATTTTGTAATTTTTTGAATTATATTTTATTTATTAGAATTATTTTAAGTTCTGGAGTATTAATTAATTTAAAAATAAAATAAATGTTGAAAAATAAGTTTTATAGTTTTTAAAATTCTCTCTGATATCAGGGAAATCAGAGAATCAAATTTTACAATTTTCTGATTTTTCTTTGATTTATTATAATTATTTTGGTGAAAATGCTAGAAAATACATTTTTTTTAATTTTAAAATTACCCTAGAGCTTTAAAATTTAATATCTCACTAAATAGACCTAGGAAAAATATGGGGTTTGTTCCTAAGTGATTAAAATTCAAAATATGACATTTTAGTGAATTTTATTATTTTTGTGATTTTTATTATTTTTTAATTATTAAAAATATTAAAATAATATTAAAAATCAACTTTTTTAGAAAATTGAAATTTTAATTTTCTTAAATTCCCCTGATATCAGAGAGGCTCCAAAACCAATTTGGTAAATTTTTAAAAGGTATTTTGAAAGTTATGAATTTTTAAAGTTTAAAATGACTAAGTGGCTTAATCAATCCAATTAGTGGGGCTAACCAAGTCCAATTGACCTCAAATTTTTATAGTGGGTTCCTCTGATCCTAAAGGTCAGTGGAGAATTGATTTCAAGTCAATTTGATGTATGGTTAGCTCTAATTAATTAGAGACCTATTTTGGGTGTTTAAGCCGATTAGGGTTATCTTAAGTGAATTAACCCAAGTCCTATTTTTCCTAGGGTTCTCTGGTCATAAGGAACATCACCAAATTTTCCTGGAATTTATTTCACAACATGATAATTTTTGAAATTAAAATACTTAAAACAACAACATGCATTTGAAAAATCAATAACTTTCCACGGAGATGGCCTCGACCTTGGAAAATTCGGGGAATGTCCATAAGTTCGGAGACTTCAAAAGCCCTATAGTCTCATGCCATGGTGAATTGTATGAATGCATGGAGAATTAAAACAATGCGGGGAGTAAATAATTAATTAAAAATAAAATACTTGGACAAAATTAATTAATTTCTTTTCCACATTATTCTTCTCTCGTTCATCGAGCAAGAGGGTATTTTTATTTTATTTTTATGATTTTTCTACACAGAGTTATGAATTTTTGAAGTTTAGGGAATTAAATAAATAGAAAATACCCCTAATTTTCTACTTATCCACGCGGCGCCGGCGAAACATCGGCGGCTCCGAAATGCCGCGTGGCGCGCTCCCATTCGACGCCGCCATCCGCGTCGGGCGCTCCGGGACCCGCTGTGTCGCTCCGTCTCTGCAGTCCAGACGTGATCACGGCCGTCCGTCCGCGCGTGTATTAAATGGACGGCATCCGTTCATCGTCCCCAAGTGTCCTCGCCCGAGAGCCGTCCACACTAAGTCCTTAATATCTCACTCGATACTCGATGGATTTTTATGTTCTTATGCTCTATGGATTCGTCTTGAAGAGACGAACACATCTATACGGTTATCATGCATTGAAATTAAGGCATTTGAAATGGAGAATCTCCGGAAGCTCGGGATGAAGAATTAGTTCATACCTTTGCTCGGAGAAGTGTGGCTTCGATCCGAGAGTTGTTGCACCTTCGATTGGATCTCGGCAAGCTCCGGATGAAGTCTCCGGTCGCAGTGAATCGTCTAGATGTGATTTCGACCAAGCCCGATCACAAAGCTTGGAGAGCTGGAGCAACCGGGGTGGCTCGGAGATGGGGCTTTTGCTAGTGGACACCTTCCCTTGGTCCGGTGAAGGTGTAGAACCAATCGATTTGGGGATTGGTCCACTGTGGGAAGTGTCCTGGTTTTGGGTGGAATTTCAACTCTGAAATTGAGCTCACAGAGAAGAAATGGCAGGGGGATCTCACTGGGGATGAAGTGCTCTGTGTATGGGGAGGAGTCTGGAACAATTTTGGCAGAGTTTTGGTAAGGTCTGGTTCAGCACCTCTTCATGGCCGAGAGGGTGAGGGGCTTAAATAGGAGAGGGTGGAGGGCCTCCCAGGGGGAGTTAGGGCTTGGGATCAGCTGCTCTGGTGAGGAGAAGAACAGCCATGGTGACCACTAGGCATGGGGCAGCTCAGCAAGATGGAATTCCAAAGTTTGGCTCCTCCCGAGGTCTCGGCCATGGTGTTTTCCGGCGACCCGGGCGGGCGGCCGGCAGGCATGGGTCACCCTCGGGTCCGAGTGGGTCGGGGTTAGAGGTTTGTGCAATCGATTGGCCACTGCCATGTGTAAAGTGGCTGAATTAAAATGGAATGGGGGAGAGGTCATTTTGGCTTTAATTTGGTCAACCCATTGGTTTGGGTTGGGTGCACCTCCCCATGGCCTGATTTTGGGCTGAGAGGATCAGTTGGGTCAGCCAAGAGAGAATGGTGTGGTCTCCATCCATGATGAGGTGGCTAAACATGGTTTAGTGTGTGTCATGAATAAGGTTAAAAAAGCTTAATGAAAGGTTAGGAAAGGAGCCCCTCCTTTTACCATTAATGGTATGGTCACATGCCAAACTTTCATGGCTTCCTATGGCTTGTGAATGGCTCATGCATGGCTCCATGTGGCTTAGGGAAAAGTTTAGTCAATTTCATGAAAATGGGTTTTGTGACTTTTGGCATTTTGGTGAGAGTTGTCATGAGGTTTAATTTGGAACAATTCAATGATGAATTTAGGACTTAGGTATTGAGTTTAATTGAAAGTATGATGAGGGGAAATGTCATATGGGCTTTGGGACCAATTTTGGGCCTTTGAATTTTGAAGGAAATGGGCTTTTAGGAGGGTTTAAGGGAAGTGGGCTTTTAGGTTTGAAAATGAATTTATGGATAGAAATTTTGTAAAGAGGTTGGGCCAAAAATTGTTGAGTTTGGTTTAGGGATGTGTCATGAGTGGTTTGGAGTCAATTTGGTGTGATTTGGACTTGAATTGGTTTGAATTTGGGTTTAATTGGTAAGTGGGCCTATGTAGGTCAAATTGGGCTTTTTAATTTTGGGTTGAATTTGAGTGGGGTTTGGGTCTAAATCTTGGGCAAATCATGTTAGTATTTTGTTTATGGGGATGTCAAGGAAGGTTTAGAAAAGATTTGGGGTTAATTGGAGTTGAATTGGGTGAGTTTGGGTTAAGTTTGGGTCATGGGTCCAAATTGGGCTTTAAGGCCAAAAGTGAAATTGGATCCAAATGTCAATCAAATTAGACTTGGATTTGGTCTAGATTGGTGTTGGGAATGTTGAATTGAAGTTTAGAATTGAATTGGACCAGAATTTGGGTCAATTGGGTAGGTTTGGTTTGACATTGGGTTCACTTAGGGTTAAAATGGGTCGAATTGGGGGTTTTGACAAAAGTAGGGTAAATTGACAAAATTGGCCCATGGTGTAGTTGAACAAAATGAAATTGGGAATATTTGGGATTTTCTGGAATTTTCTGGGAATTTTCTGAATTTTTGGATTTTTGGGTCAAGAGGGGTATTTTGGGTATTTGGAGGGTATTGGGAGGTATTTTTGGAATTTTTGGTATTTTTGGGTATGGATGATCAGTTTGAGTGATGTGGAAATGTTTGGGAATGATTTTGGAGAATTTTGGGTAATTTGGAAATTTTTGAGAAATTTGGGTAGTTTCAAGGGTTTTGGGTAGGCTAAGCGGGTATAGGGTCCCGGGGGTCAAAAATTGAAATTTTGGGAAATTGAAGATTGGGTGGATGTAAGTGGAAAGAAGTCATTTTGGTTGAGCCATGAAGCCATATCAAGTCCACATGAGCCATGAAGGGACCCATTTGAGGCATTCACTATGTTGTTCCTAACCCTCTTAGCCAAGGGCTTAGGGGTTAAGGACCATCCATGTGAATCACCTACATGAGTCAGGAGGTCAAGTCGGGTATGGGTGTGTTTTTAGGAAGTATGTGAAAGTGTAGTGTGTAGGTGTAGTGTATGTGCAAGTCAACCCTTCACCAGACCAGGCCACCCAGGGCAGTCCTAAGGCCAAAGAGTCCTATAGGAACTCATCCTTTAAACTTCCACATTTGATTTCAACCCTCTAGGTGATTAGGGGTCTACAGTCGAGTTTGTGGAGTTTGCGGGGAGTTAAGAAGTGGTTCGAAATTCCAGGTGGTGGGTCCCAATTCTAGTCCTCTAAGATAGTCAAAGGAAAAGCCTAAGGCTAGATCCTAAGTACTAAAGAGAAGAAGAGAAGACCTCATCAAAAATGAGGTCAACACTCTCATAGTTAATTCTCCTTTCTGAACATCAATCATAGCTTTTCTAGTGGCTAAAAATGGTCTTACTAAAATGATAGGAATTTCTTTATCTTCTTCCATATCTAACACAATAAAATCTACAGGGAAGATAAATTAGTCCACTTTTACTAATACATCTTCAATAACTCCCTTAGGATATGTAACGAACGATCGGCTAAGCGAAGAGTTACTGAAGTAGGTGAAATTTCTCCCAATCCTAATCTTTTAAAAATTGATAGAGGCATTAGATTGATGCTTGCTCCTAAGTCACACAAAGCTTTTCCATAGAATTTTTCTCCGATAGATCGAGGTATAGTGAAACTACCGGGATCTTTTAATTTTTCGAGAAGTTTTTTCTGAATAATAGCACTACACACTTCACTAAGTGCGACCATTTCATTATCGGTAAATTTTCTTTTTTTATTTAGAATATCTTTCATGAATTTTACATAGTTTGGCATCTGTTCTAAAGCTTCTACGAAAGGAATATTTATAGTTAATTTCTTCATAATTTCAAGGAATTTAGCAAACTGTTTATCTTTTTTATGTTAAATTAGTCATTGAGGAAATGGTGGTGGATGTTTTTCAAGAGAAATTTTCATTGGTATTAAAGGATTTTCTAAGTTTGGATCTTGTTGATTCTTTTCCTTTTCAATTTCCACTTCCTCTTTTTGACTTTCAAGTTCTTTCTGAATTCGAGGTTATAATTCTTTTCCACTTCGTAATTGTATCGCTTTAATTTGTTCATTTCCCTTGTCTTTGGGATTTATTTCCACTTTACTAGGAAATGTTCCAGGTATTCTATTATTAAGTGCGGTAGCGATATGTCCAAGTTGAGTTTCAATATTTTTAATAGTTGTTCCTTGATTTTGTAATTGGTTTCTTTGTATTTGTAATTGATTTCCTTGATTTTGTAAATGTTGACCCATATTTAATATTAATTCTTCTATAGATAATTTCTTATCTTTAAATTGTGGGTTATTATTATTAAATCCGGGTGGATAATTAGATTTATAATTAGAATTTCCTTGATTAGAGGGATTTCCTAATGGTTGTGTTATGTTATTCATCCATAGTTGATTAGTTGTGTTATTATTCCAATTAAAATTAGGATGATTTTTCCATCTAGGATTATAATAATTCGTATAAGGATTATTGGGTCTGTTATTAATTGCATTTATAGTTTCATATTGAGATTGGGATTCTATAAGTTGTCTAGATGAATTTTCTTCAATATAGTTGGAGAGTAATTCATTCCAAAATGATCTAATTTTTTAGATACAGCAGCGATTTGCGAAGCTAACATAGATATTGCATTATTTTTATGAATACTAGCTATCTTTTTCGGATTCATTCTATCCGCAGGCCATTGAAAATTATTGGTTGTCATTTCTTCGATTAGTGCATAGGCTTCATCAAATGGTTTTGACATTAATGATCCTCCAAGTGAAGCATCGATGATTGATCTTAGAGATCCTACTAATCCATTATAGAAAGTTTGAATAATTAACTCGATACGGTAACGCATGATATGGGCATTTCCTAAGAATTTCTTTAAATCTCTCCCAAGGTTCATATATTGATTCTCCATCAAACTCGACTAAAAGAAGTTATATCATTTCTAAGCTTAGCGAGTTTTAGATGGTGGAAAATATTTGGATAGAAATTTTTGTGATAACTCTCCCCAAGTTTTAATAGATCCAGAGTGCTTAACGAATTTAACCACATTTTAGCCTTATCCCTTAAAGAAAAAGGAAAAAGTCTAAGTCTAATAGCATCGTTAGATACTCCTTCATATTTGAAAGTAGCACATAGTTCTAAAAAACTAGCAAGATGTAAATTAGGATCTTCAGTAGGTGAACCACAAAATTGATTATTTTGTACCATTTGGATAATTGCGGGTTTAAGTTCAAATGAATTAGCGACTACATCGGGGTTTTGAATAGTTAAATGAATTTCATCTAATGTAGGGTTGGCATAATCTCGTAATGGTCTCTGTTGATTGATATTTTCATTTTCAGGAATATTTGCCATTTCTGTTAAATTTATAATTTCTCTTTTTTGTTTTCTAATTCTTTTAATTGTACGCTCTAATTCTGAATCGTAAGGTATTAATTTTTTGTTTCCAAATTTCCGCATACAATTTTATAAAACAAAATAGTCCGTTACTCTAGTAAATAATTTCTTTACATCCCCGGCAACGGCACCAAAAACTTGACTCACTTTTTATGTGTTTGCAAATTATATTAATAGCAACGACACCAAAATCTTGATCCCGCTTTAATATATATATTTAATTTTATGATGAATGTATAATGTGGATTCTACGCAAGTATACGTATCGTATCAAGTAATACAGGGCTCCAGTGGAGTCCTGGTTATCGATCCCACAGGGAAGTTTTTTATTTTTTTAACAGATTTGTATCAGCTAAAATTTAAAGGAATGACTTACTAATATAGTAAACGGAAATTTAAAGTAACTAAAGCAAACTAAAGTAAACTAATGCTTGAAATAAAGTTGATTTAAATAATTCAGAAAAAGTATCCTTCTCCTTGTTTTTAGAAAATTAAGTGAATGATGAATCTAAATAGAATTTTTTGAATTGTGTTGTGACAAATAGGAGCATTCCTATTCTTTACCCTTTGGTCGAGTGCAAAGAACATTGACTAATCCTATGTTTGATTACCGAATACGTAGGCTAGATTTGGGAGGATACTTGTTGCCACTTCGAGCTACAACGTTCCCCTCACTGAGGGCTAACATCTACACTTCAGCTCTCGAAACAATAGGACCAAATTGAATATTTTAGTCTGTCACACTAAAATGTCCAATTCTACGTCCGATAAATAATATTTCCTTATTTATTTGCACCCTCTTTCCAAGGTTTTTGACTTCCCTGAATATTAGATGTAATTTTTACTATAGTTGATAATTCAACATATTTTAACAAATCAATTGGCCAGATTGAAAGTAAATGAAGTTTTAAGTAAAAATTATCACAACTTATTTTAATATATTAGGTACTTCTATTTAATTTGATCATTTCACATAATTTTCATAAACAAGGAGAAAGACTAAGAAAACTACTCAGAATGCATGGGAATAAAACAAAGCATGGATTTCATTTAAAGTTAACAACAATAAACAAAGATACTTATCTTAATTTCTTCCCCAAGCAGACTCCTTGAAGTTCCTTTGACTTTTCCTTCTAGTACAGCACATTTCTAACTCACTAATTATACTCTAAAACTCTTAAATTAACACACAAACACAAATAAACTCTCTAAATATACACACTCAAGACTCAATAGACACACACAGACACTAGAATTCGGCCTCTATTTATGGAGGTAGGCAAAGGTCCAAGGGATGCTTAAACACTTCTTCAAAAAGCGTCAATGTTCAATGTATTTTGCATTTTGAACTGTCTTGCCATCGGCGAGAAACAACCTCGCCGTCAGCGGGGCTTCTAGAAGGTCTTCAAACCGCGCGATCTCGCTGTCGGCGGGCTCGGGCTCGCTGTCGGAGAGGTAGTTGTAATTCCTTCAGAAATTCTCCTCATGATCTCGCCGTCGGCGGCCTCGATCTCGCCGTTGGCGACTTAGTTCATTTTGCATGAATTTCTTCTTTTTTGATCCAAATTCGCTCCATTTCATGCTTTTTGCTTCCATCACTTATAAATCTTTGTTCCTGCAGTAAAATAAAGAAAATACCTTTCTTTAAAGTGCAATTTCATCAAAAATAGATATGAATTTCTTAATATATTTTTCTGTGATTAATGGTGTTCATAGGCATAATCGAATTGACAATAAGACATCCTAAGGAAAGAAAATTGAAATATTAGAATTAAATTAAGATTGTGATAGAATAATGATATATTTGAATTTTTAAACATGCTTGAAAAAGATTTTTTTTTTTAAATCAAACTTGCAATAAACTCAACAATAAATATCTTTCAATCAGATTTGTTTATTTGAAGATTGCATTGCTTATTATGAATTTGTTTGCAGTTACTTATCTTTAACATTGGAGTTTATTTAGAGGACAATAACTATTTATAAATTAAATCCTTTTGTAGTTCTGTTTATAAATAGTTGTAAATGTAGCAAAAAAAAGTCCAATTTGAAAATTCTCCCTAATCTATCCACTCCTTCCAGATTTTTCCTCTTAGCAGTATAATTGCAAGGCTCTTTGTTGCTTGATAATTACAATCAACAACAATCCTACTATTCCAACAAATCTAGAGAATAGGTCTAGAAACAGACTAATTTTCCAGCATGTAGAAGCCCATTGACAACAGGAAACAAAAGTGAATTGTTGTGAACAACAACTTGAAAGCTTATACATAAGAGCTGCTTGACATTCAGTCCTGATTACACCAAAAAAAAATACTAAAAGAAAATTGCTTTGTAGGATGAGAAGAGGCCGATGTCAGAGAGGAAGTCATATATAGTGAGAAAAAAATAAGATGTTGTACCCTTATTTTGATTAATAGATTATCAAGGTTCTGTTAAAAGAAAGTATTTTTTTTAATCTACTCTAGCCTCTCATTATAGTTTTACGTAATAATGGTGAGAGGTTGCTACATTTCAAGTTCTCATATTAGTCCCGCTATTGTTAATGTTCAAACTGATGGACCACTATAGTGATGGCATAAATCCCCATATAATAAATGAGTAACGATAAGGGAATTATTCAAAATGCATAATATTAATCATGTATGGATAGCATTGTGAATTGTTTTTGCATGTGAGTGGGTGGATGATTACTAGTTATATGACATGGCATTAGGTAACCAGAGAAGAAAGGAAAAGTAGATTTAAAAATCCAATGAAGGCAGAGAATGATTGTCAAGATAAAAGGTCCAAACAAGGTACATCTGATGAGGCATCAATGAAAAAAGGAGCATAAAATAACCTTTGAGTTATCAGAATAAATTCTCCTTTGAGTTATCAGAATCTAGTCATGAGAAGGATGAGAATGATTAAAAACTAAAAGAAATGTAATGGTGAAATTAAGTGCCGTTTTATTCCAAAAAAAAATTGAAAAATGTAAACTATACAATAATAAACAACAACAAAGCCTTAATCCCACTAAGTGGGGTTGGCTACATGAATCCTTTTTCTCCATTGCGTCCTATTTAGAGACAAATATTCATTTAAATCTAATAAATTAATATCATTTTTTGTGCAATAAGCCCAAGTCTTCCTAGGTCTACCTCTGCCTTTCTTAACATACGTTAAATCTAAAACATCTACTCTCCTAATCAGATCATCAAGTGGTCGAGGTTTAATGTGACCAAACCATCTATGGCAACTCTTTCTAATTTTGTCCGTCACTGGTGCAACACCAACCCTATTATGGATATATTCATTTCGCATTTTGTTTCTAAGTGCAAAGCCACTCTTCCACCGAATCATTCTCATCTCGGCAACACTTAACTCTGCATTATGCTTCTCTTTTAAAGGCCAACATTCAGCACCATAGAGCGTTGCAGGTCTCACTACCATCTTATAAAATTTTCCTTTCAGTCTAAGCGGCACTTTTCTATGACACAGAAGGCCGAACGCATTCCTCCACTTCAACCAACCAACCTGAATTCTACTATGAACATCCCCATCTATATCACCATTGCTTTGGACAATAGACCCGAGATATCTAAACCTTTCACACCTTTTAATAATTTGATCACCCAAAGTTACACTTCTGTCACTAGAGCTACTATTACTAAAATTACATTCCATGTATTCAGTTTTAGTTCTACTCAAACGAAGACCTTTAGACTCCAATGTTGATCTCTATAATTCAAGTTTTTCCTGGGCTTTTTCTCTCTTCTTATACGCAAGGAGAATATCATCAACAAAAAGTATACTCCATGGTACATCCTCTAGTAAATGTCCAGTAAAACCATCCATAAATAAGGCAAAAAGATATGGGCTTAAAGCCGATCCCTGATGTAAACCAACATAAATAGTAAAATATTTGGTTAATCCTCCTTCAGTTCGAACACATGTAACAGCTCTAGTATACATATCTTTAATGACTTGAATATAAGTCATATCAACATCTTTCTTCTCAAGAACTCTCCAAAGAACATCTCTTGGAACCTTATCGTAAGCCTTTTCTAAATGAATAAAAATCAAATGTAAATCCTCCTTAATATCTCTACACTTCTCCATCAAACCTCTCAATAAATGTATACCTTCCATAGGAGACCTGCCCGGCATAAATCTAAATTGATTATGGGAAATCATGGTAGTACGTCTTAACTTATGTTCAATTATCTTCTCCCATAATTGTAAACTATAAAAAATAAATTTCAATGCACAACTACAAAAAATACCTGATCAGCACAAAAACACATTGAAGAGCACGAGCAACACAAGTCCACACGGAAGGGCTTTTGTTAGTGAGTGCATCTTGCACCAACAAACCCACCCCTGCCGCTACAGACACAAAGGATACGACATAACCCACAAAAAGCCATGCTTCAACCTGCAACATTTAGGATACAGTTTCAGAATCTAAACAAACATTGCTTTTAGACAATGATGATCAGTCAACAGTCAGACATTTCAAGACTCTTAAGACAGACTTGGGAATACTAAAAGAAAGGAAAGGAAAGAAAAAGGAAAAAAAAATATTGAGTGGACCATATAGATGCAAAGCTGATGAATGGTTAAATTATGATGCACCTAGGAAGACATTTGCCATTGCGACCATTCAGTCAACCCCTTTTTCAGTCATATCACAAATAACTTGATGCTACAATGGGATTAATTAAATATATTTTAAAATAGGATGCATTAGGTTTCACAGCACAACAAGCAAGAGTAGGATGTAGTCAACACACCATTTCTATGAACCATACCATTCTGTGAAAAAAGGTCAGGGGTAAGTGCATGTAAGAGAACTGTATTCCATTAGAAGGTATTCCATTGTTCCAATTGCATCCCGACAGGTAATGCCAATACAAGATGCACTGTACTAAACCAGTTCCTGAACCTCAACAGAGTTCATCCTTAATTTGGTTTTAAAAAAAAACTCAAGGTAATTTAGAACAATGATAGGAAAAGAATAATAAAACTCTGCAACTACTCATGATTGTGAAAGGAGAATAACTAAAAAATAATGGCATACTGAACATTAAAGCCTTCACATAATCTATGAAGAACTGAATACAAGTTAGAAAAGGTTTGATTTGACATAACGATCTTTAGCTTTAAAGATCAAGTGAAAGAATATTTAAAAAGCTTAACCTGCCATTGACTTCACCGTCCCTACCCTTCCAAGACATGGAATTTGGAGATTTTCCCATCTTACAAGCTCACCCTTATTATCTTCCTATTTTATTCCCTAAAAATAACAGATGAAAAAAAAAACTTGTGCAGCATTCAAATGAGTTCCAATTTTTCTGGACCTTAATATCATATACTTGTCCAAATTGCATTTTATATGATCAGGTACAAATGTATATTTCCTTCTTTAAGAACCTTCATTAAAACAATGCAAAACTATCATAAATTAAAGGTATTTCTGTGTGTAATAGATAATAATCATGGTAGCGTCAGGTTGCTCACAGCAGAAGTATCATATCCTCCTCCAACTGCACAAACTAAAATGATGTTTGCCAACTTAGTTTCTTATCAGAGATTCTAAAATTTATCTAAGCATGCTATTTAACAGAAACTGGGGCTTATTGCATAAAAAATGATCTAAGTTTATTAGAATTAAACGAAAATTTGACACTAAATAGGACGCAATTGAGAAAAAGGATTCATGTAACCGACCCCACTTAGTGGGATTAAGGCTTTGTTGTTGTTGTTGTTGTTGTTGTATGCTATTTAACAGAAACAAAAAAAAATTAGGCTGGAAAACTATCCTGCAGGATCAAAATGCGAATCACCTGTTCCTCTTAGTTCATGCTTCTTAGGTTTTTGACCAATTGCCGCCATTCTAAATCCTTCAACCTAGGTTGAACTGAACAATCATTATTCAATCAATTAGTTCAAGCCAAGAGCTCGTTCTCATGAATATGGATTTGTCCAGCTCTTCCTAACACACATTATTTCCAAAGAAGGCGGCTGCCCTATGGTATTCAAGTGAAGATATTAGCGTCAAATCAAAGATGTCTGCTTGCAATCCATGGCTATAGAGATGCAGGTTGTTATTACTACCCCTCTTGAAGGAGAAAGCAACCAAAACCTAAGAAAGCAATAATGGGAAATCATGGGGCAATAAACTATGTCCCATAATCTTTTGTATCCCATTAAAATCATGTAATAAATCTAATATTATGTTTAGACCTTATGAACTCTTGATTACTTTCCACCACAATCAGATTATGTTGTGGTGCATCACTAAAGGGTGACGTTCTATCCTTTAGTTTACACAACAATCTGCTTAAAATTTTAGCGTAATATTTAAAATGACATCCTAACAAACTTACCTACCTCTCACCATAACACTGTCATAAAGCACGACATTTGGAGAATTTCCAAACTTCAGCAAAATTAAAATTTCGGTTATTATCATTAAATTTTGCACAACTTTTATGATTGAATAACTAATTAACATTCATCTGAAGCCAAGTTTGAAAATGAAAGTTTCAAGGATTGTCGTGAAATGAAGATTTTTTTTTCTAAACTTCGGTGAAATTAAAATTTCAGCTATTATCAAGAGATATTATCAGCACCGAGTCTTTATGATTTTTAATCTTAATAAGTTAATTATTTATTAGAATTAGAATTAAATTAAATTTATTAGTTTAGTGAAAATTTAAGCTAAATAAAAAATTAAAGCCTTATAATTATTAATACTTTAATCCCATGCACATAATCAAAATTATTGGCTAAAATTACCATACCCTAACCCTAATTAATATATAAATTTGAAAAACTCTAATTGTGACCATTATTTTCAATTTTCCCTTCATTTGTTAATTGTGTCTACACAAGTAGAGCCTTTGTTCTGCTTCCATTAGGTTTTTCATTTATCACATTTTTGTCTATGAAGTGAGCGAAAGAACCTTCTCTAAAGTGGTGCTCATTAGATTGTCCTTTGCCTCTCTTTAGTCTCCTTAGTGGCTTGCCTCCTTGAGCTCTCTCTTCTCTAAATCTCTCTCCTCTTATTCTCGTGATAGTTATTTGAGCAGCCTCTCTCTCATCTCTCATTGTTATTATGTGTAGAATATATTATTGTAATCTTAGAAGCGAATTTTTCGTTCTCAGTTACTCACATATAAGTTATAATACCTAAAGTGTTAAACTAAGTATTTGTGCAGTATAGTTTATCTGAATGAGTTCATATTTTATTCCTTATTATGATTATTAGAATAGTGGTTATGATAGTTGAACAATTATTTTCATTTCTTATACTAAAGCTTTATTGATCTATGTATATTTTGACATTTGATTTCCAGGTTAAACTTCCATATAACATAAAATCGTTTATTCTTCTTTGAATATCTTCAACATTTGTTCTCTATGTTTGTGTAGTATGTTATGATTGATTGCTTAGATATGAAAGGGAATGATTAAGTAAAAGAGAAAAGGGAAGACACCGTCATATTTTATCAAGCAAGAGCCAAGGAGGGTAAAAGATTTATAATTGTGCAATATTTTACAAATAGTATTTGGGATGCCATTTGATTGATTTAGATATTGCTCTAGCTTGTCATATTTGCTCGACTAATTGAGTAATATCATTTTTAGGGATCATACTTTGAGTGGAATCCTTTTTCTTTCAGTTTTCTTCCTCGACCTCCACCGATTCTCTTTCGTCATTGAGAATGTGGACTGCCTCCGGTCGGGTGGCCTTAGCGGCCGGCGACTGTGCCACTTGCAGCAAGCTTTACAATGTTGCCATGACATACATCATCTCTTCAACTTTTTTTCTCGAGACGACTAATTTGCTCATCTTACTACTGTATGATCCTCTACAATTCTTATGTCTATTCTTCATTGTTTGGTGGTGGCGCCTCTCATGCAGATGCGGTAGCTCTTGTCTCCACCATGTTTATTTCTGCGGACTTCTCCTCCATGTCATCTGGGCAGTCCCTTCTTTTGTTTGCTGACAATTGTCTGACATTGAAACTTATTTTCACCAACTTCTCCTCGATCGAATCGGTAATTATTCTTTGATGGGAATTGTTAAGTGGGATCGCAAACTGTGTGCCCACAAGATCGGAGACTTCCTCTGACAGCTTGCATCTCCATACATTCTTTTAAGTATGGGATGTATGCCTTCGCAGGCATGTCATCATGCTGTGGGTATGTACGATCCCCGACTCGTAACAACCATACAAGCAAGTTAATGCACAGTGATGCCTCCTTAGCTCTCAAAAGCATATCCTCATTTGTCGGGTGGCAAAAATGGATGGAATCTTGGTCTAGGTTTAGCGGGAGAGTGGGTGTACTGTTTTGTGATGATGGTAATTATTATTTTGGGCTCTAAATGAAGTTTGGTAGGCATCCGAGGTGAAGCAACTGGAATCTGTTGATCCCTCAAACAAAGCTTAGGGGGACCATAAGTGGATTGGTCTTCTTATATCTGCGATATGGTTTTTCTTTCTTGAGAAATTTTCTCTTCATCTGTGCGCAGAGTTCGCACCTCATCTTGTGAAGGACCTGAGTGATCGAGTACCTCTCTTTCTATGTTAGCTTGTCGAATACAGAGCAAATCCTTCAGATGAACAGGCTCTTCCTCTTTTCTTGACGGTGATCGAAGGATCAGGCCAGACTGGAAACAATCTAGCGGACATTTTCCTCACCGTGAGTAGCGGATAATGGGTAGAATCTACTTCATTCTAAGAGAGGATATTTATGGGAGAGTCCCATTTCATCGAGTTCATCAAGTTTCATCTTGTCAGTCTTGTTTTCCTTTTTCTTCTTTGGGGCAAAGCACCTCTTGTTCCTCCGTTGAGTGTGAGTTAGGAGCACAAACTTAGAACTAGACCCAATCTCAAAAATGGATGGTGGTGAAACATGATATTCTTTTTTATGATGATGAACTTTCCTTTGTGGTCACATCATTGGTCTCAACGGTGGGATGGATCACAATGGACTTCAGAGTCCTCTTAAAATTAGAAACCTTCTTTGATAGGGTCCTCTTGAGTAGAGGAAACTCTTGGTCGGACTTCAGGTTGAACTCAATTAGTGGTTCTATAACTTCGGTGGCAGTTGTCTTAGCCACAGTGTGAGGCAAGTCACCGAGCATTACCTCAATCTCGTCAAATCTGGACCCAAACTTAATTAGCGACCCCTGCTGCCGGGCAGCATTATCAGCTGGCAAATCGAGTCCTCCAGTAAACAAAATTACCAGTCTCAGGGAATACATTGCCATGGTTCTACAACTTTGGAGAGACTTAGAATGTTACTCCAATATGTCTATGAGACGCCAACTCGTGTGTTTTCTCTTTTCATTGATCTGTTATGTAAACTAGAAATTTTGTTTTGTTTTTTTCTTGTCAAGTTTTACTAGGATTTCATTTTTATTTTATCATTTTTGCTTTGTCATTTTTCAAAATTCCAAATCCAAAGATCTGTTTGGTTCTAGAATTGGGGAAATGTTGGTTGTGCTTTGCACAAGAGAGGAATGAGCGAAGCATACTAATGAAGGTAGGGTAATTTAATCCGTGGAAAGCATTAGCATATCACCAACGTACGAGTACAAGTTCAACAACCAGAGATGGGGAGAGAAGAAGGTCCTTAGCGAAGTCGCCACTCTCTGCTCTTTGATGGCCCGGTTTGATGTCATCATCATGGAGTCGCCAGCCTGTCGACTACCGTGTAGCCCATTCTCTTCAAATAACTCTCTCTGATCATGTAGGTGATAAAAAAAGAGAAGCATTCGGAGGGCTAAGGCATATGATGACGTAAAAGAAGCACGTGGTGGAGCTTTTCGTGAGGTGGACTTCACATAGATAGCTCTGAAGCATATTGATTTTAGAAATCTCAGAGGCATGCTCGCAAAGAAGACCTAACAAGAGCGAACCCCACAACTAGAGACTTAGTTTGTTGTACCTATTTCGGGGTTTGCTTTTTCCTATTGAGACAAGCCTCTATAGTTAATTACATCTTAAGCAGTCTGGGGTGCTTAAGAAAAATCACGATTAAGGTTGTAACTTGTCCTTAGAAAGTTTTGAATGTCGTTGTCTTCAAGAAAGGACTTCAAGATCCTATCCTAAAGGTATTGGATGCTTGATAGTTTTGAAGAAACCCTCTAAAGCTCCTAGACCATCCTATGGTTTGTGTTGTTGTTAATGGTTTACAAGAGGTTCATTCTTAGCTCTGTGTCTTAGGCAGCTTGAACGATCGTCCCTGCAAAATTAATTTGGCACACCCTAATAACATGCAAAGTAAATCTTAGGTGAACTTTTACCTTTTTTCTTTAGTAGTTCTGCAAAATAGAGTTAGTATAAAATGTGTTTTTGTTGGTGATTTAGTTATTTCTTTATATTTTTATTTTAAACTACACTGCTAAGAGGCCCATACCTTTCCATCATCATGGGGTTGTCAAGTTCCCTCTCTAACCAAAAGATTCTTGTCAACAACCATGGGTTACGTCTTGTTTGATTGTCTTTGTTCATTAATTGTTTTAAGTTTTAATGTCTTTTTTGAATTTTAGGGGTTAAAAATTTTTGTTTGCTTAAGACTTATTAACCGATCAGATTTTTTTGGTATTTTGGTGTTTTATTTTTGTTGTTTGGGATGATTTAGTCAAGATCAAATGGTTCCATCATCCCAAGGTCATTGCAGTTTGTGGTCTGATTAGTCACAAGTGACTAGAAAGCATCTTGTTAGCAGCCATGAGTTGCCTTCTCCAAAATACTTTATGAAACTAGGTTGCATTTTACAGTTCTGGTTTATGTTTCAGTGGCTTTTAGAGTGAATTTTAGGTTATTTTTTTTTAGGTTGGTTTGTTCCCTGGCCCAGATGGTCCTTGACTGAAGCAAAGTGTGCTTTTGTTCTCGAATAAGAAGTCAAACAGTCCTTAACCTCTAGTCACCTAGGTCTGAGTTGAGTTCCGATTAGTTAAAGTTAGGTTGGACTGATTCAGAGTGAATCCCTAACCGGTTCGAATTAACACCGGTTCGGATCAATTTCAAATTCGTTTAAGTCAACCAAAGTTTGACAGGATTAACCCAACCCAGCTTAGTTTGACTGGGGATCAAGCCAAGCCTGATTTGATTTAGACTATCCGAGGATGGGACTATGTTGATCCAGATCAGGTCGAGTTACTTCAAGTTAACCCACGTTAGGCTGGGTTGACTTATGTTGAGCTTCTTGAGTCAAGCCAAATTTAGCTTACGTTGGACTCGGACTAAGTTTAAGTTAATTTCAATTTGATTTATATTTTAATAAAACTAGTTATAAATTAAGTCAGACTTGAGTCGATTTAAACTAAGTTTGGCTTTAACCTAAGTTTGCCATCAAGTTCTGATTGGGTTGACCCAGGTTAAATCAGACTGGGATTAATTTCGGTTAACCTGAGTTAGGTCGGGTTGACCGGTGATGCTGTTTGATTTTGGTTAACTTGAGTTTGGTCTGATTGGCCCAGTGATTCTTGTTTATTGGTTTAACCTGAGTTAGGTCGGGTTAACTTGGCGATTCGAGTTGATTGGGTAAACCCAAGTTAGGTCGGGTGACCCAACCGCAATTACGTAAGTAAATTAGCTTAATAAATTATGGCCAAACTTGACCACAAATCAGATTAAGCGGCTAATGTACGGAATTAAAGATTAAAGTTTTGATAATTAAATATAAATAGCACACTAGGGGTACTACGAAAATATACATATCGTTTCAAGTAATATAGAGTTTTCTTTTTAAAAACCCCAGATATCTGACCCGACCCGCAATAACGCAGTAATATTCGCTTCCAAAAGAACGCCAAAAACTTGACCCAATTTATAAATAGCGGCTAGTGTATAAAATCAAAATGTTGTAAAATTTTAAAAAATATTTTACACACTAGGGGTACTACACAAGTATACGTATCGTTTCAAGTAATATAGGGTTTTCTTTTATAACCTCGATATTGATCCCACGAGAAGCGAGGTAAGAAATCCTTTAGAGTTAATTCCAGGTATATTTCTATAAGGCCTAAATTTGGAATGTCGATTAAAATGAGTTTTCTAATAACTAATCCTAAATTAAATTCTTAAATAAAAAGATAACTTATGGATAAATTGGTTTGGAGAAATTCGAGATATTAAAAATTACCTTTTCTTGCAATTACATAGATAATGTGTAAGAAAGATATGCTTAGAATTAATGTAGTAGTGCCAAATAGAAGCATTCCTATTATTTACCCTTTGGTCCAGGCATAAAGAACATTGGCTAATCTATAAATCGGTTCAGGATGTTTTATTAGTAGAATGGGTTAATCTATACTCACACTTCTAGATGTCCAAGGGTGGCTATGGTCGGCCCTACCAGTGACCCGTTCCCTTTCTATAAACCAAATTATTAGAATTTAGTCTGTCACTCTAAAAACTAATTAATTCTACGCCCATTGAATAATATTTTCCTATTTATTTGCACTTCACCTTGAATAACCCGCACAAGGCATTCGACTACCCATGGATTCATGTGATATCTACTAGTTAAGAATTCATCTCCTTCTAGGTCTCAGAATTCATCAACAGGTTTTAACAATACAAGTGATCAATTTGTAAAGTAAATGAAGATCCGGTATGAATATCATCACCATAATTTAATAAGAGAATATCTAAGCAAATCTTAATTCCTAAACATGCATCTATTTCATTACAAAATAAAAGTAAATGAAAATAATGGCATACGAAGTAAAAGAATTGATAGAACTATATAATAAATTAAGTGTCAACAAGGAACTTATTTCATTAGTATTCTATTATATTTATGCAACTATCTGTCACCTAGAAGTATCTAATAGATAATTCTATCATAAAAATGATTTTCCTACACATGCCACTACTTCATATTAAAAGAAAGAGTAAAAGAAATCACTTACGAAACATGGATAATTCACGACAGAAAACTTGGTTTAAAACAAAGAAAATCCACTAGAAAGTGTTTACAACAATTACAAGAGAATGAAGAACACAATACTTAGCTTTTTCCTTCGAAAGAAAGAAGAAGATCTCTCCACCAAAGTTTCCCATCGATCCATGCGACGCTCGTACATCCCTTACATAAATATCTCAAAATCCCTCACCAATCTCTCCATAAGATGTAAAAATCTACATCTTCATAACTCTAAATGACTAAAATGACTAAGGGGGAAGAAAGAGACTATAGGGTGCGATTTTTTCTGAAGGAGTACCCTCCTATTTATAGGCTTCAAGGGTTGCTTAAGGCACCTCTTCAAAACATGTCCAAATTCAATGAATCTTCTAGAAGGTTTGTCTGGCGCCTAGGCACCGGACACCGCGTCCAGTTCTTCGTACTTCTTCACTTTGGCTCGCACCTCTTCGCGATTAAAACCATTTTGGAGCGTCCAAATGCAATGTATCACATGTCCTATTATCAAGGAACAACTGCCAGACTTTTAGAAGATCTAGAAACTACTTAACACCGTCAAAATAACTCCCAAAGTCGTCAAAATCCCGTCCAATAACTGTTTATGGATGATTCTGGCGCCTAGGCCTTGATTCTGGCGCCCAGGCGCCACCCTGTGCGCAGCTCCACCATTTTGCTCCGTTTGGCTCCGTTTCAACTTCGTTTCGCCCCATTTCAGTTGTGTTGCATTCCTAACATCTTCACCTACAAGATAGTCATAAAAAACCTTTCTCAAAAGTATAATTTCATCCAAAAACATGTGAGAAATATAAAAGATATTAAACATAGAAAGACATATCAATATGTACTAAGTTAAAATCTTCTTCCTTTGCTTATTTTGGCTCAAAATTGCATAGTTTTTGCTTCATTTTCTATAAAATCATATTTTTATACTTGAAGACAAAAATATGCAAAATTACTTCCTTTATAGTGTAATATCATTAAAAATGTGTATAAAATGAGCATAAAATCTATACTAAAAATATGTATTTTTTTCTTGGATCAAAATCCCCCAAACTTAAACGTTACTTGTCCTCAAGTAACACTATAATCATTAAAAACCACATAAGAAAATCATGTGTATGAGTTTCTTTAGGTGTTTCTAAAATTTTGTTCTAGAAATGTAGTAGTCAAATTTAGAAAAAATTTAGTAAATGAGACCAATTTAAAGTTTAGAAATCTCTTAGATGAAAGAGTATGAAAATATGTGTTGCTATCTAATTCAGAAATGCTTGTAAATTTTTCAAAATATAGGGGTTAGGCATTTTATTTTCTTTACTTAAAAATTTTTTTTAAAAATAATTATACTAAATATATTATATTTTAAAGCTTAAGATTTTCTCAAATCTTATACTTTAAAAAGCTCAGGTGTGGAACCAATTTTTGATTAGGCTTTTTAATCCTCAAGCTTCTCCTTTCTTTTTCACATAATATACTCTTTTTTTTCTTTTTTTTTTCTTTTTCTTTTTCTTTTCTTTTTCTTTCTTTCTTTTTTCTTTTTTATGCAAGGATTACTATATCTGGATAGGCCTTTAATAATTTTGAATTCCACCCTTCCTTTCCTAAAGCATAAGGTAGATATATATCTTTTACTTAGAAATATAATAACAGTTTTGAGAATTATTTTTCAATAAAAAAAATTTAAATATTGAAAACAAGTCTAGTCCTTCTATTTTTCTAAAAATACAACTTTTCTTACTAAAGATGGTTACACAATATTTATCATTTCTTCACTAAGAAAAATTAACTTTAAATTTTTCATCACTACTATAAATTTTAACTAAATTCTCTTACTTATTTCTATATTCAAAATTATATTTTTCTAATATAACTTCATACACATAATTATTTTTCAATCAAAATCAAAGTTATTTATAGCAGTTTTGAGGACAAATAAATTTTAAGTTTTTGAAAATTGTTTTTCATTCCCCCCCAAACTTGAGTTTTTAAAAATATTTTACAATTAATTCCATAAAATGTTGGAGGAAGAAAACTAAAAGTTAAATCTACTAACTATTACAACATCCTATCAAATTTAAACACATGCATAATCAGGATAGAATGATTGCAGGAGAGGGTAAATCTAGCCTAAAACAAGCATACAATAATATTAAACTAAAAAGAAAGTATACTAACTTTAAAATATATTTTTCTTCCTACCCCCAAACTTGAATTTGAATATGTATAGCATTCAACACGTAAAATATAAGCGGGAAGAAAAATAGTTCGAAATTATATCTACCATAATTGTCTATCAATAACATCTACATGTATTCATCGGGACATGAATAATTTGCAACGTAAAGTAAATCTAAACTAACATGCTAGAATAAAATTAAATTAAAGAAAGGTTAAATAAGCATGACAAGCATCGGCATGGGAAAATATATTTAAGTGTTCTTCAAATCTCTAAATTGTTGTAACACAAACACAAATACAAACACACAAACTAAAATATCTAGACTCGCAGATTCATACACAAATATCAATTGAGGTTAATTTGATCTCCTTTTCTACTCACATTTTCCCTCCTTACTTTCAATTTCTAACGGAAGAAAATACACTAATAACGTGGGTGTATTGATAAAGTAGTGTGGTTCATCTATATTTTGTTTACTAAATAAGTTTGCGACCTTACTCAGTGAAAAAAAAGTCAGTTAAAGGAAGTAACAGAGTTGACATGGAGTGGTCCAAGTCTAAACTCTACATGCTTTAAGGTAATGCTCGGCTCAGGTTGAGAGCGAGTTATAACAAACTCGTCGACCTACTACCACCGAAGTCATATACAAATTTAGTCGAGACCAATGTATAACCTCACAAATCTAATCCGCACTAAAGCGAGCCGAAAACATAAACATAAACAATCATGACTCTCAAGCATACTAAATCAAAGTACACTGATAACTATGGGTTGCCTCCCATATAGCGCTCGGTTTTAACGTCGCGGGCCCGACAAATGATTCCACTTGGATCAAAATTCCAATTAAGTAATCCTCGGTCAACCGCCCAATCATTTCCAGATCCAAGGATTTCTATAAAATCCTCAAATTTTAATTTTTCATTTAGCTCTTCATATTCAGTTTGATTTATATAATTGTTCCTCATATTTCTTTCTAGATCTAATATTCTTCTATTGATTTGATGAATTTGCATATTAATATCATCCTTGAAATTTATAAGAAATGGATCTTTATAAGATACTTCAATATCTCCCAAATTCGGATCGGATTCTCTTTAGATAATTCGGATTCAAGATTAAATTCTTCTATATTACTCTTCCGTTTCAAATTATCTTCCAATTCTTCCCCTTTATAATTATTAAATGATGGAGGATCTATCTTAGTTGAGGAAATAGGTTTTTCTAATTCCTTAGGAATTTCTTCCAATGGTCTTCCAATATCCTTATCCTCTTTTCTCAACTCAAAGTTCTTTTGAAATATATCCTCAAATTCTCTTCCAAGTCTTAGTTCAATAATTTTATCATGTTCATCATTCAATTCAGGTTTTTCTTCTGATTGAGTTGAATCCAAAGATATAAAGACTGGTTGTGTAGATGAATTCCCTAAATAGGTAGGCTTTAAAATTGTATGAGGTACATCCATCTTAAGTTCATGAGATTTTTCAACAGATGGAATTAAAAGTTTACTATTTTCGGTGACGTCCATCATTTCACACCTCTCTTGAACATACATACAGTCTTCTTTAAATAACATTTTTGAATCATCATGAAAATCCATTATGACCTCATCTGTTATCTTACTCTCAAAACTTTTTTGGAAATGGTTTTTATTTAGATAGTCAATTTCATCCATCCAAAAACAATCATCAATTTTCTCAGTTGGATGTTTCATAGTCTTTAATACATCAAAAGTTACTTCTGGTCATTAATATTCATAGTCAACTTTCCTTTTTGCACATCTATCATAGCTTGTCCAGTAACAAGGAAAGGTCTCCCTAAAATAATTGGAATTTCTTTATCTTCCTCCATATCTAATACAATAAAATCCACTGAAAAGATAAACTTATCCACTTTGACAAGCACGTCTTCTATAACTCCTTTTGGATAAATGATAGATCGATCAGCTAACATAAGGGTTACAGTAGTGGGAGAAATATCGACTAAACCTATCCTTGTAAATATAGATAGAGGCATCACATTAATGCTCACTCCTAAATCACATAAAGCTTTTCCACATAATCCTTTTCCAATTGCACAAGGAATTGTAAAGCTACAAGGATCGTTAAGTTTCCGAGGAAAATTTTTCCGAAGTATAGTGCTGCACTCCTCATTTAGTGCTGATTGTCTCATAATCCCCAAATTTCCTTTTATTGTTTAATATCTCCTTCATAAACTTGCATAACTTGGCATCTGTTCCAAAGCTTTAGTGAAAGGAATATTTATCGTTAACTTCTTAAGTTCTTTCATGAACTTTGAAAATTTCTTATCCAACTCATACTGTTTAAGTCCTTGAGGAAATGGAGGTGGTGGTCTTTCTAAATTGATTTTAGTTCGAGATATTAATTTTTTTAGATCCTTAGAAACATGTTCTTTAGGTCTTTTAGTTTCCTTCGTGTCTCTCACAACTTCTTTCTCTTTTTTAACCACTTCCTCTATCTCTCTTCCACTTTTTAAATGGACAACTTCTACTTGTTCATTAGTGTTCTCTTTAGGGTTGATCTCAACGTTGCTAGGAAGTGTTCCTTGGGGTCTATTGCTTTATGAATTAACAATTTGTCTCAATTGATTCTCTATGTTTATAATCGCAGCATTTTGACTTTGCAACTGGTTTCCCATTTTCAATACCACTTCTTCCATTGACATCTCCTTATCCTCAAATTGTTGATCTTTGTTAGAGTTCGGTGGATATGAAGGTATATAGTTTGTGTTCCCCAGGTTATTCCAACTTCCATTAGGATTCGCATGATTATTTTCCCATTTTTGGTTTCCACCATCAGTAGTATGATTCCAGTTAAATTTAGGATGGTTCTCCCAACCTGGGTTTTAAAAGTTAGAATATGGGTTGTTTGTGGCTTTTAAAGTCTCATATGATAAGTTAGAATCAATCATATTCCCTAATGAAATTTCCTCACTTACTGGAGTAAATTGAGGCTGGTTCATTCCAAATTGGTCTAACTTCCTTGATATTTCAGCAACTTGAGATGCATGAATTGCAATCGCATCTATATCATGAACACTGGCTACCTTTTTAGGATTTACCCTTGCAGAGGGCCATTCAAATTCAATTGTAGCCATTTCTTCAATTAACGCATACGCTTCATCAAATGATTTTGACATTAATGAACCACCAGCAGTAGCATCAATTATAGACCTAAGGGATTCTGCTAACCCATTATAAAAAGTTTAAATGATTAACCAATCGAGCAGAGCATGATGTGGACACTTTCTTAGGAGTTCCTTAAATCTTTCCCAGGCTTTGTATATTGTTTCTCCTTCATATTGACAAAATGAGATAATATCTTTTCTAAGTTCAGTGTTCCTTGAAGGTGGAAAATACTTGACCCACAATTTTATATTATGATATTTTTAATTTAATTGCAACGACGCCAAAAACTTGACCCCGCTATATTATATGTATAGAATTGTAATTATTTATGTTGTGGATGCTACGCAAGTATACGTATCGTATCAAGTAATACGAGGCTCTAGTGGAGTCCTGGTTATCGATCCCGCGGGGAAAGAGAAAATTAAATAACAACTAATTTTAAAATAATAATAATAATAATTTTTAAAATAGTATACGAAAATTTGGAATTCTAAATTTAAGCGCAATAAAGTAAACTAAGTATTTTAATTAGGTAACTTAACTAAGTAGAAAATTAATACGTATTGAAAGTGCAGGAAATTAACTAATTGCTAAATAAGTCTTAACTATTAGAAAAAGTATCTTTCCCCTTGTTTAGAAATTTAAGTGATTGATGAATTTAAATAGATAATTTTAAGGTATTGTGACAAATAGGAGCATTCCTATTCTTTTCCCTTTGGTCCAGGTGTAAAGAATATTGACTAATCCTATGTTTGATTACGGAATGCGCGGCTAGGTTCGGGAGGTTACCGACTACTACGTGAGCTCCCACGTTCCCTCGCACGAGGGCTAACATCTACACTTCGGCTCTCAAACAATAGGACCGAATTGAAAATTTTAGTACGTCACACTAAAATGCTCGATTCTACGCCCGATGATATTATTTCCTATTTATTTGCACCTTCCTTCCAAGGCTTTTAAATTCCCCGAATATCAGATGTAATTTTTACTATAGTTGTAAATCAACACATTTTAACAAATCAAATTTCCAGTTTGAAAAGTAAATTAATTTTTAAGTAAAAATTATCACAATTTATTAATATATAAAAATATCTCTATTTTAATTTCATCGAAGTCACTTAATTTCATAAACGAGGAGAAAGACTAAATAAACTACTCGGAATGCATGGGAACTAAACTAAGCATGGATTTCATTTAAAGTTAAAAACAATAAATACAAATACTTATCTTGATTTATCCCAAAGCGGACTCTCGTAGTTCCTTTGACTCTTCCTTCCAGTACAGCACGACTCACTAATTACTCACTAAACTCACTAAAGACTCACTAATTACACTAATTAAGATTCTAAAGACTGCTCACACACTTAGAACACACAAAAGACACAAAAGACTGCACACAAAACTAGACAAAAGACTAAAAGATTGCACACCAAAGACTGATTTTCGGCCTCTATTTATAGAGGTAAGCAAAGGTCCAAGAGGTGTGTAAGCATCTCTTCAAAAGTGTCCGGGTTCAATGTATCCGTTCCATTTGAACTAGCTCGCCGTCGACGATGAACTACCTCGGCTGTCGGCGAGGCTTCTAAGATCTTCAAGCCGTCTTTATCTCAGCTGTCGGCGGGCTCGGGCTCGTTGTCGGTGAGACGAGTTATAAATCCTTCGGAAATGTCTCCTCGTAACCTCGCCGTCGGCGAGCTCGATCTCGCCGTCGATGACTCGGCACAAATTGCATTATTTTCTTCCTTTTTGCTCCAAATCCGCTCCTTTTTATGATTTTTGCTTTTATCACCTAAATTCTCCATTCCTGCTGATAAAATAAAGAAAATACCCTTCTTTAAAGTGCAATTTCATCAAAAATAGGTATGAATTTCTTAATAAATTTTTCGGTGATCGATACTTAGCTAGGAATTTCGAGTTAACAACTCCCAATTTTTAATAGAGCCATTGTGCTTAATGAGTATAACCATATTTTAGCCTTATCCCTTAGTGAGAAAGGAAAAAGCCTTAGCTTAACGACATCTTCGACATACCGTTATAACGAAATGTAGCACAAAGTTCTATAAAACTCGATAAGTGTAAATAGTGATCCACCAAAGGAGTTCCCCCAAACTGATTGTTCTGCACCAGTTGGATAATCTCAGGATTTATTTCAAACGAGTCAGCTTCTACGACACGGTTTTGTATACTTGAGTGAATTTCATCTGTCGTAGGATTTTCATAATCCCTCAATGAAGTATGATGATTTTCTAAGTTATTATCTTGAAAGTTTTCCATTTCCATTTCTAGTTTTTCGAGTCCCTTCTGTTTTTTTAATTGTTTCCATTTTTCTAACTCGGGATCATAAGGCACAAGTCCTTCAGATCCTTTGTTTCGCATACATAGCACAACAAACAATACATTAACAATTAAACAAATAATAGATAAAATATATTCAACACAACAAAACATTTTCACGAACACCTTATTTTTCACACAAACAGTTTTTATGACACTACAATTTTTGAAGTCTAAACCTAATTATTTCAACTAAAATTCTCCTAAAGTTCTTACCGAAGCTTCCCCGGCAACTGGCGCAAAAACTTGACCCGACCCGCAATAACGCAGTAATATTCGCTTCAAAAGATGGCAAAAACTTGACCCGATTTATAAATAGCAGCTAGTGTATAAAATCAAAATGTTGTAAAATTTTAAAAAATATTTTACACCTACAGGGTACTACGCAAGTATACGTATCGTTTCATGTAATATAGAGTTTTCTTTTATGACCCCGATATCGATCCACGAGAAGCGAGGTAAGAAATCCTTTAAGTTTAATTCAGTCTCATTTACTATAAGGCTAAATTTGGAATGTCGATTAAAATGAGTTTTCTAATAACTAATCCTAAATTAAATTCTTAAATAAAAAGATAACTTATGGATAAATTGGTTTGGAGAAATTCGAGATATTAAAAATTACCTTTCTCTTGCAATTACATAGATAATGTGTAAGAAAGATATGCTTAGAATTAATGTAGTAGTGCCGAATAGAAGCATTCCTATTCTTTACCCTTTGGTCGGGGCATAAAGAACATTGGTATCCATAGATCGGTTCGGGATGTTTTATTAGTAGAATGGGTTAGTCTATACTCACACTTCTAGATGTCGAGTGTGGCATGGTCGACCTACCGGTGACTCGTTCCTTTCTATAAACCAAATTATTAGAATTTAATATCGTCACTCTAAAAACTAATTAATTCTACGCCCATTGAATAATATTTTCCTATTTATTTACACTTCACCTTGAATAACCCGCACAAGACCTTCGACTACCCAAGGATTCATGTGATATCTACTAGTTAAGAATTCATCTCCTTCTAGGTCTCAGAATTCTTCAATAGTTTTTAACAATACAAGTGATCAATTTGTAAAGTAAATGAAGATCCGGTATGAATATCATCACCATAATTTAATAAGAGAATATCTAAGCAAATCTTAATTCCTAAACATGCATCTATTTCATTACAAAATAAAAGTAAATGAAAATAATGGCATAAGAAGTAAAAGAATTGGTAGAACTATATAATAAATTAAGTGTCAACAAGGAACTTATTTCATTAGTATTCATTATATTTATGCTGTTATCTGTCACCTAGAAGCATCTAATAGATAATTCTATCATAAAAATGCTTTTCTTACTCATTCCACTACTTCATATTAAAAGAAAGAGTAAAGGAAATCACTTACGAAATATGAATAATTCACGACAGAAAACTTAGTTTAAACTAAAGAAAATCCACTAGAAAGTGTTTACAACAATTACAAGAAAATGAAGAACACAATACTTAGCTTTTTTCCTTCTGAAAGAAAGAAGAAGATCTCTCCACCAAAGTTTCCCACTGATCCATGCGACGCTCGTACATCCCTTACATAAATATCTCAAAATCCCTCACCAATCTCTCCATAAGATGTAAAAATCTACATCTTCATAACTCTAAATGACTAAAATGACTAAGGGGGAAGAAAGAGACTATAGGGTGTGATTTTTTTCTGAAGGAGTACCCTCTTATTTATGGGCTTCAAGGGTTGCCTTGAGGCACCACTTCAAAACATGTCCAAATTCAATGAATCTTCTAGAAGGTCTGTCTGGCGCCTAGGCGCGCGTCCAATTCTTCGCACCTCTTCACTTTAGCTCGCACCTCTTCGCGATTAAAACCGTTTTGGAGCGTCCAAATGCAATGTATCACATGTCCTATTATCAAGGAACAATGCCAGGGCATCAGAAGGTCTAGAAACTACTTAACACCGTCAAAATAACTCCCAAAGTCGTCAAAATCCCGTCCAATAACCGTTTCTAGATGATTCTGGCGCCTAGGCGCCACCCTATGCGCAGCTCCACCATTTTGCTCCGTTTGGCTCCATTTCAACTTCGTTTCGCCCTATTTCAGTTGCGTTGCATTCCTAACATCTTCACCTACAAGATAGACATAAAAACAACCTTTTTCAAAAGTATAATTTCATCCAAAAACATGTGAGAAATATAAAAGATATTAAACATAGAAAGACATATCATTATGTACTAAGTTAAAATCTTCTTCCTTTGCTTATTTTGGCTCAAAATTGCATAGTTATTGCTTCATTTTCTATAAAATCATATTTTTATACTTGAAGACAAAAATATGCAAAATTACTTCCTTTATAGTGTAATATCATTAAAAATGTGTATAAAATGAGCATGAAATCTATACTAAAAATAAATACTTTTTTCTTGGATCAATTTCTATCCCACGAGGATTAATATAGTTAAAACAAAGAAAACTATTAATTAAAATCTTTTAATTTAAAACTAATTAAAAATATGGAGAATATGAATATTATATGTGATAAAATAATAGACAAAGATTCTTTCCCCATACGAAATATTCCATGATTAATAAGCAGATAAAATTAGTTGAGAACTTTAAAAATGTGGTTTTGTGACAAATAGGAGCATATTTATCCTTTAACCTTTGGTCCAGGTCATAAAGAACATTAACTAGTTTTTAAAGATTGGATTAAGATGTATTATTAGTAGAAATGGACAAATTTCTAGACTCTCACTTCTAGGTTCCTAACCCAAGAAAAAGAGGTTAACATTTTCATGCCTATTTTATATTGATTTTGATAATATTGCACTTTAAATAAATGTATTTTTGGTGTTTTTCTGCAGGTATAAAGATTTAAGGATAAATTAGCGATAATATACAAAAAGGAGCGATTTTGAAGCAAAATGATCAAATTATGCAAATTTGACCTAGGGCGCCGACGGCGAGGTCGATGGCGCCGACGGTGTGATTTTCCTTAGAGTTAAGAATTAATTCCAAGGAAGGCCGCTGACGGCGGGGTTTATTTAAAAGTGATGTTTCTACAAGGCCGCCGACGACGAGCTCAAGGCCGCTGACGGCGGGATTGACGGTTCTTTCCAGAAATGCGTCGAATGTGGATGATTTTTGAAGGGGTTCTTGCAAAACCTTTAGAGACTATTCTACACTTTAAAAAGAACCATTTTAAGCTGAAAAAGTGATCTCCTACGTGTTTACTAGAGAGTCCAAAGTCTCCAAAAGAGTCCACTAGTGTGTTTATAGTGAGTAGATAGTTATTTTTAGTGTTGTTATTTAGTGAGTAGTGAGTTCAAATAGAGATTTTGTAAGGAATTCTTCGAGAGATTGTAAGAGTGAAAGTGAAGTGAGAGATCTCTTCTGCATTGCCTTTTCGAAGGAGAATTCTGCATACTATAAAGAAAGGAAGAGATTCAGAGGAACTTTAAGGAGTTTGCTTGGGGAGGAATTTAAGATAAGTTGTGTTTATTTACTTTAGTTTGTAGAACTTTACCTTATTATATGAAATCCAAGTTTTATTGCATCATCTTCATGAATTCTGAGTAGTTATTCTGTCTTTCTCCTTATTTTAATGTTTTAGTGAAATGATTATATGAATTAGTCTATCAAACAAATTATAAAGAAGTTGTGATGATACTATACCTAAACTTACTTTACTATACGAATTGGTCTTTTGTATTATTTAAATATGTGAAGAATTCTTAAGATCTGATAATGGGCTAATGATTCTTAACTAGTATGTATCACATTTCACTTTGAAAGGTAGACGGGTAAATCCTTGAAAGGAGAAGTGTAAATAAATAGGGAAATAATATTAATCGGGCGTAGAATTAGATATTTTAGAGTGACAAGATAAAATCTTCAATTTAGTCCTATCGTTTGAGTGTTGAGGTGTAGATTGTTAGCCTTCAGGCAAGGGGAACGTGGGAGCTCCGAAGTGAAAGCCGGTATCATCCCAGCCTAGTCGCAGATTCAGTAACTAGGCATAGGATTATTCAATATTCTTTATGCCTGGACCAAAGGGTAAAGAATTGGTATGCTCCTATTTGGCACAACACATATAAAACTAATTCTAATTTTCGCTTCACTAAAATATCTTAACAAAGGAGAAAGATTCTTGCTATTATATATTTGAACTTAACTTTAGTGGTATTAGTAAATTGTTAGTAGAACTAGTTTAGATATAAGAATTTCATATTATTGTCGATTGTGTATTACTGATAGATAAGAAATTTCGATTTAGTTATGATTCTAAATTGGTTTATATAATCCTAGTCCGTAGGCTTTGATATATTCCCTGTGGCATCGATAACCAGGACCACTAGAGCCTTGTATTACTTGAGCGATACGTATACTTGCGTTTAAAGGTAACTCTACGATTAAAAGATTATAATATTTATTGTTACTAAAATTAAAATTACGCTCCAAATCAAGTTTTTCGCACTCTTTTTAAGAATTTATATCTTCTAGTAGTGGTGTCTAATTCTTACATTTTTAAGTAAAATCGCAGTTCAGTTCCCCCTCAAAAGGTTGCCTATGGTCCGGCCTACTAGTGACCCGTCACCTCTTTTGTAAAACCAAATTGATTGAATTTAGCCTGTCACACTAAAATCAAAAATCAATTTTACGCCCATTAAAGATTATCTCCCTATTTATTTACACCTCCCCTTTAAGAGAAATGTGATACATAAAAGTTAAGAATTCTTAGCCCACAGTCAGATCTTAAGAATTCTCCACAATTTTTAACAATACATGACCCGACCGCCGCGCTTAACGCAATAATGTTTGCTTCCAAAAGATAGCCAAAAATCTTTGACTCGATTTATAAATAACGGCTAGTGTGTAAAATTAATATTATATAAGTAATATTTTTATACACTAGGGATACTACGTAAGTATACGTATCGTTTCAAGTACTAAAGGATTTTTAAACAAAGACCCCAGTATCGATCCCACAGGGAAGATTTATAGAAATAAATTTTCTATAAAGCGAAAGCGAAATATAATAGTAAAAATATTTTTATTTTGATTATAAATTACTATTAATTTACTAGATGCAATTTAAAGAAAACAATAATAAGAAAATGATTTTATAAACTACATATAAAATAAACGACTTTCTTTCCTTCGATTAATCTAAGATTTTTAAGATAATTTAATATTCGTTGGAGAATTTAATTTATGTATTGTGCCAGAATAGAAGCATTCCTATTCTTTACCCTTTGATCCAGGTGCAAAGAACATTGACTAATTTACAGAATAGGTACGGATGTATTGTTAGTAGAATGGGTTAATCTGAGCTCACACTTCTAGATGTCCAAGGTGGCTATGGTCGGCCCTACTAGTGACCCTTTCCGAGTACATAAATCAAATTATAAGAATTTAGTACGTCACTCTAAAAACTTATCAATTCTACGCCCTTTAAATATTATCTTTCTATTTATTTGCACTTCACTATGAATAGCCCGCACATGGCCTTCGACTACCAAGGATTCATGTGGCACTTACAAGTTAAGAGTTCTTCTCCTCATGAGGTTTTTAAACTCTTCGACGGGTTTTAACAATTCAAAAGACGATTTAAAAAGTAAAGTAAGATCGGGTATTAATGCCATCACAATGTTTTGAAAATATTTTGAATTTTACTTCTCCATCGAATCTTTATATTATCTTATCTATCTCTTCATAATTAAAGTAAGAAAGTAACTAACTACTCAGAACACATTGAAAATAAATAACAAAACATGATAATTAAACTTTGAATCAAATGTAAAAATATACTTATCTCAAATATTTCTTCTACGGATCTTCGATTCCTACCGACTCCACGGTGTAATGAACTCCGAGATGCGATAACTTGAAAATAAACTCACTAAACTAAACAAAAGTGGCCCTAAATTTCTCTCTCTAATTCTCTCTCTAAGGATGAGAGATCTTAAATTAGATAAGAGAAAGGGGTACGATGGGAGGGGCACATTTTCTGAAGAATTGCACCTCTGTTTATAGGCTTCGAAGTTGCCTCGAGGCGGCTCTTGAAAACATGTCCATAATTCGATGAATCTTCTAGAAGGTCGGTCTAGCGCTAGGCGCCGGAATCCGGCGCCTGGGTGCGGGACACCGCGTCCGATTCTTCGCACCTCTTCACTTTGGCTCGCACCTCTTCGCGATTAAAACCGTTTTGGAGCGTCCAAATGCAATGTATCACATGTCCTATTATCAAGGAACAACTGCCAGCCTCCTAGAATGTCCAATAACCGCTCACTCCGTCAAAATAACCGATCAAACATTGTCAAAAACTTGACAGTTTTTATATCGAGTCAGGCGCTTAGGCGCCAGGCCATATTTTTTTTATACGTTTGGAATTTTGCTCCATTTTTACTCCTTTTTGCTCCTTTTTCCTTCTTAGACCTTTTTACATTACCTACATCCAAAAATACAAAAAATACCTTTCATTAAAGCATAATATCCTTAGAAATTAATAAGAATTAAGACATAAATAAATAGGTATTTTTTTATAGATCAAAATCCCCCAAACTTAAATGTTACTTGTCCTCAAGTAACTCTTTTTACTACATAAAATATAACTTTTGGAGATAAAAGATAAATATTTAAGATTCCTTATAATTTTTGATTTTATAAAGTCTTTAGTAAATTATTAACCCAATTTCACTAACTAGGTTTAATTTTAAGAATTTAAAGAATATTTAACTACCAAATCATAAGATTTCAAATTTTTCATTCATTTTGAAAATAATAGAAGTCTATTATATTAAGCTTTCATAGATTATTTACAAGATAAAGATCTTCTTGAAAAATCTTTTCTAAATAAATATTTATGCATAAAAATTAAGTAAAGTATGTAATTAGTTTTCTTCCTATAAGATAATTCAAGTGAAGCCAATTTTTGATTAGGCTTTTCCTCAAGCTTCTTCTCTCTATCTTTTTTTTTTCTTTTCTTCTTCTTTTTTTTTTATAGAGAAGATTACTATATCTGGATAGCCTGTTAATAGTTTTGAACTTCACTATCCTTAACTTATATTTTCAAAACTTATACATCTCCACTTAATTATTATAACATAAATAAAAATTCAAAAAGAATTCCAATCTTTTCTTTTTCAAGTGATAATTTTTTATTACTTAATATTTCTAAAATTCTATTATTTCTATCATGAATAGAAAAATTCTTTTCTCAATCTTCTTTAAGTTAAATAATTCGTTCTTAAAATCAATCAAAGTTAGTAAAATTTTGGTTAATTTTCATTAATTTGTTTATAATTTCAAAAATAAAAGTGATCTCAAATAAATTCTTCATTCCTTAAGTTATGTTAAAAAGTTTCTATTTTTAACAAAGTATTAGCTCTTTAAGGACAAATAAAATTTAATTTTGAATGGATTTTCCCTTCCCCCAAACTTAAGTTTTGGTATACTATGATAATTTGAAAGTATGAGAGAAAGAAAATCATAAGTATTTTTAGTAAGTATGTAAAAAAAAACAATCTTAAAAAGAAAAATTAACTTCTAAACATGCTTTTATGAATAATTAAGATAAAATTGAAGCATGTATATAGAAAGGTAAGCGATGCTAATTTTATGATGATATTAAATTTGAAACATAATTAAAACACGAGCAAAATAATTAAGTACTAAACATTAAACTAAAACAATATATAAACTAATTCTAAATTCGGTCTCGACACAACGGAATCCTAATACTAAACGATCGACATACATCGAATACAAAACTAACAAACAATCCAAATAAAACAAACTAGCCGAGTTACACATCAAAGAAATCGATAACAACTAATCACTAGCACGTAGCCTCATCATCATCTTCATTACCAAAGGAAAATTCTCATGTCCTTAGGATCGACAGAATGGTGTGAATGCTAGGAAAAGTAGGAAAAGCTAACATCATGTTCACCCTTCGGAAATCGACTAGGGCTTCATCATACTCGGCATCATAATTACTCTTCCTGCGGGTATAATCGGATAAATGATATAGTTTTCTATCGATAGTATCGATCCTGCAGTGAGTATGAAATAACTCCTACTATCGTTCTAAAAGCGATCATGCATTGATTCCCGAAAAATCGATGGTGGCTCGGCGAAGTAGAGGGTCTAGAAGTAGAAGGTCTACCTAAAGTATGTGCGAAGTTGAAGGAGCGGTCGATCTCTTCCCTCGAAGATGATCGTAGATACTAACACTCTCCTGCCTAATTGGCTTAGTAGACTTCGGCTTCTCCTCGAAATATCAACAGGTGACTCCATTACTTAACACATAGTGAATAGATCGAAGATGGAAATCCCGATCCAACGAAGTGCTTGGATCTCGCCGTAGACTCCGCGGAATCATAAATAATGCTTCGACATCGATAGGCTTCCTCTCCTTAATGCGGTAATTTAAGATCGCTCGATCTCTAGTCACTTCACTCGGGTGGTTGGAAGGTAACAATCTTGCGAAAATAAAGTAGTGTCATGCTTTAGATACACCATTTAATTCGAGAGGATATGAAGTTTACCCTCTTTTCGTTCACGATCTTCCAAGATCCGGTACCGTCGGTCGGATAAGCAATAATCATGTCCAAATCTCCCTCAGATGGTGATAATCCAGAATAATAACACTCAATAGTCGGTGGCAGACCATAGAATATGTTGATTCTTTCTGGAGTAAATCCTACTCCGATTCCTCTAACAAAGACTTAAGAATCTTTGGCATCCAGAAAATTTGCATAAAATTCTCGAACAACCGGGATAACAGCAATAACAGTGAAGTAACAAAATCATTGCCAGTTGTGCGCAACGATAATGTTTTCGATCATCTCCCCAGGATGATAAAAACTTTGTTATGAGATGAACTTTCTCGACGACGCAAGTTCGTGGAAGCAAAAATGCGCAGCCGCATGATTGGAAATTCTTCGCTTATCAAAATTTTCTCGTCCTTTCCCGTGCTTAGATTTTGGAGCAATCTAAACGTGAAAGAAAACAAGAACTAATTTAGGAATAAAAGATTTAAACTCTTTTAAGTTTATAAAACTTAAAATAAGTTTAAAATCCCAAAGAAATAACTAAAAATCGAATATTTTTTTAAATTTTCGGTTCTTAGCAAAACTTAGGGAAATCTATGGTGAAAATCGAAAATAAATGGTTTAAAGTGTAGATCTGGCCTTGAGACGAAGAAATCGAGTGGTTTCGCGCTCAAATCCTTAATGTTTTGACCTCAAAATGGATTTAGAGGATGTATTTTCGCGAAAATGGGGAAGAAGATGAAGCTTAGGCGTCAAAAATTTTTGGGGGTTTAAATGGTAATTTTTGGGTAGCGAGGCCGAGCCGGCGCTTAGGCGCCGAGTTACGCGCTAGGCCGGATCGCACTGGCGCGGACTGCCTTTCACAAAAATTTTTTTAAAAAATTTATTTTTCCACCAAAATTCATAAATTCGACTTCAATTACTCATATCGAGTAGGGCTTCGGTTTCTAACTTCCTGACATTTTTCAAAAATTTATAAAAATTAAATATTGAATCCGCCAATCAAACATAAGGTTTTCGATCAAACTCACTAATTTCCATTTAAAATCTTGATTTTGACTTAATACATTCCGGATAAGTACTTACATTTGATTCAAGTTCCTAATACACACTCAATCATAACAAGTTAAAGCAAATACAACACACATTGAACATGAAAACAAATATACTTAACAAACACGATCGATTCTGCTAAATCGATACAACGACTCAACAAACCATAATAACTATCTCTTTACCGAGAATATTCTAATCTTCACAAGAAAAATTGTGTATTCCACTTGGAAAAGACTAACGCTCTCGGGAAATTCGTAGCCGTCTTTTCATCAATCCGCTTGTTCTTCGCATACATTTCAACTTGAGCATCTTGATAAGCCGCGATATGATTAAATTGAAGTTTTATTTGCCATTCTAGATGTTCGACTTGATGAAACATCTCATGAAGGCGATCTCAATCCTTTTAAAATCTTCTTCGAACTTATCTAAACGACTAGAAATTTTCTCTAAACTTACGGCGATGAAACCATTGAAGTAGGGTTGAGGATCCCTTGAGACCTTGTCCCTAGCCTCTTCTCCATGATTTCTCCTTTCCATTTCTTCAAAAATTTCTCAAATCTCTCAAGAATGAAATGTAAGGGACGTAATTTTGATTGCTTGATGGTTAGGGAAGAAGATGGGTAGATTTAAAGGGGAAAATAGTGTGAAAAATTGAAAATTTTTTGTTTTTGCACGACCCGTGCTCAGTGGCGCTTAGGCGCGAATCCGCGCCTAAGCGCGGGACACTATTGATACATAGTTGATTTTGGCGCTTAGGCGCCGAGTCTGCGCGCTCAGGCGCCGTAGCTATGTTCGACTCCGTTTCGCTCTAATCGTCGAATTTTCAAAATTTCGTTCTCCAGAGATAGTTAAATTATACTTGGTAAGAGTAATTTAGACTCGATAACTCGCATTGTAAACTATCATAATGAAGGTTAACTTGATCTCCTTTTTACTCGTATTTAAAATAGAGTGATCCTATTTTTAAATCTTACATACCTCAAAATAATTTTAAGCCTAAGTCAACCAAGACTTATGAGCATCAAATTTTTCTAAAGTAATATAAAATTAATCAAGATCGAGGCATAACCTTACATTAAAACACAAAAACACAAGATAATTATGGGTTACACAAAGCGCTTGGTTTAATGTTGTCAGCCCGACTTAAGTAGATCTTTAATCAGATTGACTCAATTCATAAGCCTCTTTATAAATCTTCTTAATATTTCCCAAATAATGCTTCAATCTTAATCCATTTACTTTAAAAATTTTTCCAGTTTTGGAATCTTTAATATCCACAGCTCCATAATGGTATACTTTCTCAACAAAATAAGGTCCGATCCATTTAGATCTTAATTTTCCAGGAAAAAGTCTTAAACGAGAATTAAACAGTAAAACTTATTGTCCAGGCTCAAAAATTTTTCCTGAAATTTTCTTATCATGCAACATCTTCATTTTCTCTTTATAAATCATCGTATTTTTATACGATTCATTTCTAATTTCTTCCATCTCATTTAGTTACAATAATCGTTTTTCTCCTGCTTTATTCAAATTAAAATTAAACTCCTTTATCGCCCAATAAGCTTTATGTTCAAGTTCTACAGGTAAGTGACAATGTTTACCATAAATTAGCAGTAAGGTGACATTCGATTGGTGTCTTATAAAGTTGTTCTATAAGCGCATAATGCGGAATCGAGTCCATCGACCCGATCGGTTCTTTTAGGATTAACGGTCTTTTCTAAAATTCTTTTAATTTCTCTGTTTGATACTTCAGCCATTCCACTAGTTTGAGGGTGATAAGCAGTTGCAATTCTATGTTTGATTCCAAATTTTTGAAGTAATGATTGAATTCTTATATTCTTGAAATGACTTCACCATCGGTGATAATTACCTTAGGCATTCCGAATCTTGAAAATATCATTTTCTTTAAGAATTTTGAAACACTTTTGGAATCACGGTTTGGTAAAGCAACGACTTGATCCACTTTGAAACATAATCGACTGCTTAATAAAATATAAATTTTTCCGAGATGATGGAACAAATGGTCCCATAAAGTCTCAATCCACGTATATCAAAAATTTCGACTTCCGATATATAGTTTAACGGCATTTCATCTTTCCTAGATATATTTCCATCCTTTGACATCGATCGCATGTTTTCACATATTGTTTCACATCGTTAAATAAGGTAGACGATAAAATCCAGAATTTAAAATTTTAAATGCGGTTTTATCCATGACGAAGTGTCCTCCGAAATCGGAATCATTATATTTTTGAATAATAGCAAAAGTTTCCTCATAAGGTACACATCTTCGAATCATAGAATCTTTACCGATTTTAAATAAATGAGGTTCTTCCCGAATATAAGATTTAGCATCATATTTAAATTTCTTAATAAATTTGTTATCGAAGTCATAAGGTAAAATATTGCTAACTAAATAATTAACGATATCGGCATACCACGGTGTTTTGTATCTTTGAATAACATATAAAGATTCATCGGGGAATTTCTCATTTATATTTTCTTACGAAATAATATCATTTTTAATTCTAGACGAATGATCGGCGATTTGGTTTTCGGTTCCTTTTCTATCTACTTATTTGAAAATCAAATTCTTGTAGAAGTAAAACCCATCTTATAAGTCTAGGTTTAGAATCCTTCTTAGATATTAGATATTTAATAGTAGAATGATCGGTATGAACTATGCATTTAGTACCGAAGATAAGGTCTAAATTTATCAAAGGCATATACTATAGCTAGAAGCTCTTTCTCAGTGGTAGTGTAATGTCTTTGTGTTTCAGTGAGAGTTTTACTAGCATAATATACAACTTTGAAACTTTTCTCATATTTTTGTCCTAATACAGCTCCACTTGCAAAATCTCTTGCATCACACATTAATTCAAAAGATTTATTCCAGTCAGGTGCAACAATGATAGGTGCAGTTATTAATTTTTCTTTTAGAATATTAAAAGCCTTAATACATTCTTCATTAAATTCAAATTGTGCATCTTTTTCTAATAAATGACAAAGAGGTTTAGCAATTTTAGAAAAATCCTTTATATATCTTCTATAATATCTAGCATGACCTAGAAAACTTCTCACATCAGTAACAGTAGTAAGTGGTTGCAATTCAGCAATAATTTTCACTTTTGCTTGATCTACTTCCATCCCTTTCCGTGATACTTTTTGTCCAAGTACAATGCCTTCTGTGACCATGAATTGACATTTTTCCCGATTAAGAACTAAATTTGTTTCTTCGCATCTTTTCGGAACTTTGGCTATGTTTTCCAAACAAGATTCAAAAGAAGTTCCAAAGGCGAAAAATCGTCATGAATATTTCGATTCCTTTGTCGATCAAATCACAAAATATTGACATCATACATCTTTGAAAAGTTGCAGGTGCATTACATAAGCCAAAAGGCATTCTTCTAAAAGCAAATGTTCCATAAGGACTTGTAAATGTTGTCTTTTCTTGGTCCTCGGGAGCAATAAGTAATTGATGATAACCAGAATATCCATCTAGAAAACGAAATATGAGTGTCCGACTAATTTATCGAGCATTTGATCCAAGAAAGGTAAAGGAAAATGATCCTTTCTAGTGGCTTTATTTAGTTTCCTATAGATCGATACAAATTCGCCATCCGAGTAATTTGTCTTGTAGGAATAAGTTCATTTTTATCATTAACAATGACAGCAGTTACTCCTCCTTTCTTCGGAACACAATGAATAGGACTTACCCATTGACTATCCGAAATAGTGTAAATAATACAAGCATCTAACCACTTAATAATTTCTTTTTTAACAACCTCTTTCATAATAGGATTTAATCATCTTTGCGATTCTATAGTAGGTTTAAAATTTTCTTCCATTAAAATTCATGCATGCGAATGGAAGGGCTTATTCCTTTTATATCGACGATAGATCAACCAAAAGCTTTCTTATAATTCTTTAACACACTAGTAATTTTTCTTCTTGATCTTTACTCGGTTCGAAGAAATAATAACGAGTAAAGTTAACGAATTTCTAAGAAAAGCATATTTTAAATGGGAAGGTAACATTTTTAATTCGAGTTCGAGTGCTTTTTTAATTGAGGGTAAAAGTATATCATTTTCAGTTATGTCTAAAGTTTCCCAATTATCTTTAATAAAATGAGTCTCTTCTTCTTCTACTATTTCTTCTTTATCAGTTAAAAATTTAAATTTTCTTTAGAAACAACTTTACATTTTTCTTGATAATATTTTTTTAATTAAATAATCAATTATATCCATTCAATAACATTTCTCTTTATCAGGGTACTTCATTGATTTAAGAACATTGAATTTAATTTCTTAATCATTGACTCTCATGGTTAATTCTCCTTTTTGCACATCAATCATAGCTCGTCCGGTAGCTTGAAAAGGTCTTCCTAAAATAATAGGTATCTCTTTATCTTGTTCCATATCAAGTACTTATGAAATCTACGGGGAAGATAAATTTATCCACTTTAACAAGGACATCCTCTATAACTCCTTTAGGATAAGTGATAGATCTATCGATTAGCTGAAGAGTTACGATGGTGGGAGTAATATCTCTAAATCCAATCTTCGATAGATAGAAAATGGCATGAGATTAATACTTGCTCCTAAATCACATAAAGCTTTTCCGAAAAATTTTTCTCCGATAGCACGGGGTATAGTGAAACTTCCGGGATCCTTAAGCTTTTCGGGTAATTTCTTTTGAATTATTGCCTTGCATTCTTCACTTAATGCAACAGTTTCAAAAGCTTCAAATTTTTGTTTTTTGCTTAAAATATCCTTCATAAATTTTGCGTAAGTTGGCATTTGTTCCAAAGCTTCAGCAAAAGGTATGTTAATAGTAAGTTTCTTAAAAATCTCATAGAACTTAGAAAATTGATGATCGAGTTACTGTTTGTTTAAGTCTTTGAGGAAAAGGTGGTGGTGGTTTTTCAACTTCCACATTAACATGTATAACGATCGATCTTGGCTAGGAGAGAGAGTTTCTTTAGGTTTTTCGATCTCTTCGACCTCGATCTTTTTTTCGATTTCATTCAACGATCTTTCTTTTAATTCCTTTCCACTTCTAAGTTGCACGGCTTTAACTTGTTCATGTTCTTTTCCGGTTTCCTTTGGATTGATTTCAACATTACTAGGAATTGTTCCTACGGATGCGTTATTAATTAAAGTAGCAATTTGCCCGATTGGATTTTCGATATTACGAATAGCGAGTATTTTGATTTTGTAATTGATTATTCATTTGCATAATTAATTCTTCTATTGATAACTTTTTCGTTGATTATTAAATCCAGGAGGTTTATAATTTGAATTAACTTGATTATTCCAATTTACGGTGGGATGAGATTGATTATTACCCCATTGTTGTTGTGAATTGTTCCGGTTAAAATTAGGATGATTTTTCCACTTGAGGTTTATAATAATTTGAATAAGGATTATTTTTACTTGCAATAGCTTGTAAAGTTTCAATAGTTTGAGGATCTTGATATTAGCGAGTTATAATGCGAAATATTAATTGCAAAATTATCTAATTTCTTAGATATTGCTTGCAGACTTGTGAAGCTAAGATAGAAAAGGCTTCATTATCTTGAATACGAGCCATCTTTTTAGGGTTAATCCTTTCGGAAGGCCATTGAAAATTGTTATTAGCCATTTCTTCGATTAAAGTGTAAGCTTCTTCGAATGATTTAGACATTAAAGAACCTCCAGCGACGACATCGATAATTGATTTTAAAGATCCAATTAATCCATTATAAAATGTTTGAATAATCGACCAATCGGGTAAAGCATGATGAGGACATTTTCTTAATAGTTCTTTAAATCTTTCCCAAGTTTCATATATTGTCTCCCAGTCGAATTGACTAAACGAAGTAATATCATTTCTTAATTTAGCGAGTTTTAGAAGGAGGAAAATATTTAGCGAGGAATTTTTGTGCCATTTCGGCCCATGTTTTAATAGAACCGATCAGCTAATGAGTTTAACCACATCTTTGCTTTATCTCTTAAAGAAAAAGGAAAGATTCTAAGTCTAATAGCATCATCAGAAATATTATTATATTTAAAGGTAGCACAAAGTTCTAAAAAACTAATAAGATGTAAATTTGGATCCTCATTTGGTGATCCACCAAATTGATTGTTTTGCACCATTTGAATAATAGACGGTTTAAGTTCAAAAGAATTAGCATCTACGAGTGGGTATTTGAATACTACTATGAAGTTCATAAGCTGTAGGGTTAGCATAATCCCTTAATGGTTTATAAACATTTTGATCATTAAGTTCAATTGGATTTTGTAAAGTAGCCATTTCTTGAATTTTTTGAACTTGTTTTCCCTTTTTAATTTTTCTAATTGTTTTTTCCAATTCAGAATCTTAAGGTATTAATCCTTCAGAACCAAATCTTCGCATAAAACAAGCAATAAAATTTAAATATTTTATTTCTTTCTTCCTTTAATTTCTTCCCCGGCAACGGCGCCAAAAACTTGACCCGACCGTCGCGCTTAACGCGATAATGTTTGCTTCAAAAGATAGCCAAAAGCTTTGACTCGATTTATAAATAGTGGCTTGTGTATAAAATTAATATTATATAAGTAATATTTTTACACATTAGGAGTACTACGCAAGTATACGTATCGTTTCGAGTAATATAGGGTTTTTAAACAAAGACTACAGTATCGATCCCACGAGGGAAGATTTATAGAAATAAATTTTTTATAAAGCGAAAGCGAAATATAATAGTAAAAATATTTTTATTTTGATTATAAATTACTATTAATTTATTAGATGCAATTTAAAGAAAACAATAATAAGAAAATGATTTTATAAACTACTATATAAAATAAACAACTTTCTTTCCTTCGATTAATCTAAGATTTTTAAGATAATTTAATATTCGTTGTAGAATTTAATTTATGTATTGTGCCAAATAGAAGCATTCCTATTCTTTACCCTTTGATCCAGGTGCAAAGAACATTGACTAATTTACAGAATAGGTCCGGATGTATTGTTAGTAGAATGGGTTAATCTAGGCTCACACATCTAGATGTCCGAGGGTGGCTATGGTCGGCCCTACTAGTGACCCTTTCCTAGTCTATAAATCAAATTATAAGAATTTAGTCACGTCACTCTAAAAACTTATCGATTCTACGCCCTTTAAATATTATCTTCCTATTTATTTGCACTTCACCATGAATAACCCGCACATGGCCTTCGACTACCCAAGGATTCATGTGGCATTTACAAGTTAAGAGTTCTTCTCCTACGAGGTTTTTAAACGCTTCAATAGGTTTTAACAATTCAAACGACTAATTTAAAAAGTAAAGTAAGATCAGGTATTAATGCCATCACAGTGTTTTGAAAATATTTTGAATTTTAATTCTCCATCGAATCTTTATATTATCTTATCTATCTCTTCATAATTGAAGTAAGAAAGTAACTAACTACTCGAACACATTGAAAATAAATTACAAAACATGATAATTAAACTTTGAATCAAATGTAAAAATATACTTATCTCGAAATATTTCTTCTACGGATCTTCGATTCCTACCGACTCTACGGTGTAATGAACTCGAGATGCGATAACTTGAAAATAAACTCACTAAACTAAACAAAAGTGGCCCTAAATTTCTCTCTTTAATTCTCTCTCTAAGGATGACGGATCTTAAATTAGATAAGAGAAAGGGGTACGATGGGAGGGGCACGTTTTCGAAGAATTGGACCTCTGTTTATAGGCTTCAAGAGTTGCCTTGAGGCACCTCTTCAAAACATGTCCACATTCAATGAATCTTCTAGAAGGTTAACTGGCGCCTGGCGCGGGATCGGCGCTGAGCGCCGGACACCGCGTCCAGGTTCTTCGCACCTCTTCACTTTGGCTAGCACCTCTTCGCGATTAAAACCGTTTTGGAGCGTCCAAATGCGATGTATCACATGTCCTATTATCTAGGAACAACTGCCAGCCTTCTAGAATGTCTAATAACCGCTCACTCTTTCAAAATAACTGATCAAACGTTGTCAAAAACTTGGCAGTTTTCGTATCGAGTCTGGCGCTTAGGCGCCATTTTCTGGCGCCTAGGCGCCAGGCCATACTTTTTTTATACGTTTGGTATTTTGCTCCATTTTTGCTCCTTTTTGCTCCTTTTTCCTACTTAGACCTTTTTACATTAACTACATCCAAAAATACAAAAAATACCTTTCATTAAAGCATAATATCCTTAGAAATTAATAAGAATTAAGACATAAAGAAATATGTATTTTTTTATAGATCAAAATCCCCCGAAACTTAAATGTTACTTGTCCTCGAGTAACTCTTTTTACTACATAAAATATAACTTTTGGAAATAAAAGATAAATATTTAAGATTCCTTATAATTTTTTATTTTATAAAGTCTTTAGTAAATTATTAACCCAATTTCACTAACTAGGTTTAATTTTAAGAATTTAAAGAATATTTAACTACCAAATCATAAGATTTCAAACTTTTCATTCATTTTGAAAATAATAGAAGTCTATTATATTAAGTTTTTATAGATTATTTACAAGATAAAGATCTTCTTGAAAAATCTTTTCTAAATAAATATTTATGCATAAAAATTAAGTAAAGTATGTAATTAGTTTTCTTCCTATAAGATAATTCAAGTGAAGCCAATTTTTTATTAGGCATTTTCTCAAGCTTCTCCTCTCTATCTTTTTTTTTCTTTTCTTCTTTTTTTTTTAGACCTAGAGGTTTAGTTAGACCTAGAGGTGTTGTTTAGGTGTAATGTGGGTTAGAACTAAAAGGGTTTAAGCTATGCTTAGGTTAGGTTAGACCGATGGTGGGTGTTTAGGTGTAATGTAGGTTAGACCTAAAAGGGTTTAGACTAGGTCTGAGTTAAGTTAGACCTAGGGTGGATGTTGAGCTCTAATGTGGATTAGACCTAAAAGGGTTTATGTTGAACTAGGTCTAAGTTAGGTTAGACCCAATTGCATTTGGATTGGATAAAGTTTAGGTTGGGTTAGACTTAGGATAATGTAGGTTGGACCAGGTCTAAGTTGAGTTAGACCTAGTAGGTTCAAGTTGGTTTTAAGTCTAATATAGGTTAGACCAAGGTCAAACCGAGGTTGAAAATGAGTTAGGTCAAATCTGATTAGGACTCAGACTTGACCTAAATTGGATGTGGTTCAATTATGGATCTACTTAGGTTAGTTCTAAGTTTCGTTTGACCTAAACCAAGTTCAAACTCAATTTGAGCTAATGCTAGGTCATTAAGGGTGGTTTCATGGTTAAACCTAAGGCCCTTATTAGGTTAGGCCCCTAATAAGGCCCTTATTAGGTCAGGCCCCTAAGGTTAACTAAGTGTTTTAAATTAATTTTAGGGAATATCTTGGGCCAAAATGTAAAATTTTAATTTTACAATTTTACCCTAAGCTTCTTGTATTTCATCTTAGGATCTTTAAGGGTGAAAATTATCATTTTAGGGCTTAATTTCACTACCCTAATTTTTCTTGTTAGTTTTCATTTTAATTTACATTTTTATGATTTTTTTCAATTATTGTAATTATTTTTCAAAATAACATTTGAGTACAAAATTTGTAATTTTAGAGTTAGGAAGCTGATGCGACTTTTTTATATGCAAGAATTTATGACCTCAGATTTATATATTTCTAATGATTTTATAAAGTCACAATTTCAAATGCAAGTATACGTATCGTATCAAGTAATATAGGGCTCTAATGGAGTCCCTTTTATCGATCCCACAGAGAAGCGACGTAAGAGGTTCTTAGTCAAATTCTAGTCTACAATTATCAGAATTTAGATTGGAAGGGTGATATAAGTGGTTTTTCTAACTACTGTTCCTAAATACATATGATTATATGTAAGAATAATAACTACTCCCTAATACAAATATTAATACTAAAGATAACCCTTTTTAGGGAAATTGGTTTGGTAAATTTTGAGATAATAAAAGCTACTATTCTCATGTAACGAATTGGATAATGTATAGGAAGGAGCAATCCTATTCTTTACCCTCTTTCGAGTACCCCCTCTTTAGAGTGCTATAAAGAACATTGGCAAATCCTAGGCTTAGTCCATAAATCCAAGGTTAGGCTGGGAGGATACTGGCTGCCACTTCAGAGCTCCCACTTCCCTTTACCTAAAGGCTAACCCTAGCTTTTGTTACCAAACTTTAGGACCAAATTGGGGATCTCTGCCTGCCACCCTGAAACCTCCAATTCAACGCCCATGAAACCATATTTCCCTATTTATTTGCATCAATCCCTATGAATTACACAATTCATTCACGGATATTGAATGTGGTTCCACTTTGTTGAGAATTACACTGCCCTTTCAGGACAATGCAATTACAATGAATTTTAGCAATACAACAGGCCCTTTTTATAATGTAAATGAAGTGCAAGTAAAAACCATCACATTTATAATTAAAAAATCTTTTAGCAAGCATCCCAATATCCTAAACATGAATCCTACTCATTGCAAAAGAAAAATAGAGTAAGAACAATGACATAAACTTCTTATGCGACTATTTCCGAACAAGAAGAAAGAGTAAGAGAAAGACATCACAAAGCACGAAGAAAACACAATGGAAAACTTCATTTCAAAGCAAATCCATAAAATAAGTGTTTACAAAATCATAAGATAATGAAGAGCACAATACTTAGCTTTTTCCCCTTGAAGGAGAGATGAAAATCTCTTCCACAAAGTCTCCCGCGGATCCATGCAATGCTAGAACATTCCCTTACAGATTCTCTTAAAATCCCCTCACCTATCTCTCCAAGAAGGTATAAATATTTATTTCTACTCCTATTCTAAGATCTCTCAACATTCTCCACGTTTTTCTTATCATCTCCTTCATTTTTTGGCTTCAAATTCGGTTTAAAATAGTGTAGGGACAAATTTCCCAAGAGGTGCATGAAGAAACCTTCCAAAAAGCGTCTACATTCGATGTATATGGCCAAAAACTACCTAATATCGCATCTCAACCGTCCTGGGCGCCACTGGCACTGAATAGGGCGCTGCCGGAGCCCTATTTTCGTGTCTTTAGCTTTCTGGCGCTGCCGGCACCATATTTTCGTGTCTTCGGCTTTCTGGCGCTGCCGGTGCCCTATTTTCGTGTCTTCAGCTTTCTGGTGCCACCAGCGCCGATTTGGGCCCCCCCGGTGCCCATCCTGCACAGTTCCACCATTTTGCTCCTTTTGGCTCCGTTTCAACTTCGATTCGCCCCGTTTCAGTTGTATTGCGTTCCTAACAGATAGTCCTACAAAATAATCATAAAACAACCTTTCTTTAAAGTGTAATCTCATTGAAAAATATGCAAGAAGTGTAAATGATATTAAACATAGAAAGACTTATCGAAATGTGTCAAGCCAAAATTTGTTTTCTTGCTCGTTTTTGCTCCAAATTGCACCGTTTTTGCTTCTTTTTGCTCCAATCACCTAAAATCATCATACCTGTAACAAATCATGAAAAATACCTTATTTTAAAGTGCAATATCACCAAAAATGAGTAAAATCATATAAAAAACCGTATATATTTTTGGTGCATCCGAAGCCCCTCTGACTTTAGAAAAATCAGAGAATATTCCCAAAAGCAAAGGGGAATTTCCCTCAAAATTTTAAATTTTCTTGCTTTATAATTAATTTTAATAATTAAAATACTCTTTAGAGTAATTAATTAACTAAAAATTAATTAGATATTAATTTTTTTAATCTTTTATTTTTATTATTTTCTCCTCTACTGAATCAATATGTATTTTTATTTTATTATTGTGATTTTTCAACATTAAGTTATGAATTCTTAACATTTTTAGGCATTTTTTGGATTTAATTAAAAAGGAAAATAGGAATTTCCTACTTATCAATCTCAGCGTCGTGTCAACCTTGGCATCGTCAAAAGCCCACACATCCTCTGCCGATTTGTTATGATTTCCATGTCAATGTCTAGCTATCATGCAGTTTGGTGCTCCCGATTCCGTGGTTGGGTGGTTCGACTCAATAAACGATGTTCCTTTATAATACAAATGGAAGACATCTGTTAATCATCCACACGGAACAAAGAATCGAGAACTATCCATGATCAAATCTTAAGATCTCATTTTTTTCTCAACTATATCACTTGAGGTTTGTTCCTACACGTTCATCAAGTCAAGACGAAGCTATTTATATGGCTAAGTGAACATGCATTGCTAATTTTCTTCATAAAAAACCAAACCGAGAGCTAAACTTTGGGATTTGATCCATACCATGTCCCAAGAGGTGAGGCCTCGATTGGGCTTGACAGAGCTTCTACTTTTCGTCACAAACCTCCTCCTTTCCTTAATTTGAGCTAAATTTGGCTCTATTTATGAGCTAGACCAAATGGTACCACAGTTTTGGTGTTGGAATGGGTTGGAGGTTGCAAGAAGCTTCAATTTTTATTGATGGAAGTGTCTTGAGGTCTTGTGAAACTCATGGGAGGGATGGATTTGAGTTTTGGACAAGTTGACGTTAGAGCCAAAAATTGTCCGGGATTTTAGTGGGATAATTAGGGCTTTCTGATGGTGGAGGTAGCCTGAGGATGGTGGAGATTAACTTCCTAGGTCAAGGGAAGCACTTTTGTTGTTAGGGACAAGAGGGCTAAGTGACTCTGTAAGGAGTTCAAATGTGTATGGAGACTCCCTGGTATGGGCTATTTTTAGCAGTGGGAGCTTGTGGTGGAGCTTGGTCTGCATGAAGAGGTTCACGTGGGTCCTCAGAGAATGTGAAGGGAATTTAGAGGCATTTGGCAGAGGGGATGGTGCTTTTGCAATTCTCCAAGTATTGGGCATGGTAGGGCCAATGGGAGTGAAGGAGGCATGGGGGTGTGCATGGCTTGATTGGGGAGACTTTTGGTAGGGTTGCTAAGACCAGGTTTGGTCTGGCTTGACCCAATTTTGGCTTGGTTTAGTTCCCCAAAGTTTGAATGTGGGTGGGCTTGACTGAGTGCAAAGTGTCCTCCAGCATGGTGAAGAATGCAAATTTTGTCTTTTAGTGACTGTACCATGCTCAATTTTATTTTAATTAATCTTAACTTAACTTGGAATGTCACGATGGGTCATAGTGGGTTATGGTGGTTATAATTAGCCCTTGTGTATGGGTCAGGAAAATTGGACCATGGCCTTGGGTTTGGAATGTTAGTGCTTCGGGCTAACCTAATTGGGTTGGATTCTATCCATAGTTTTAGGCCTTTGGAGAATCTCATAATCCACCTAATTAAATATTTGTGTGAATTATAAAGGTTGGCTGATACACCTAAAAAATATAATATTTTTATGCACATTTTTATACCAATTTTTAATGATATTGCACTTTAATGGAAGGTATTTTGTGTTTTTCTTGCAGGTATGATGAAAATGGATGGTAATGATGAAAGGAGCAAAATTGGATCAAATTTGGAGCAAAAAAATGAAAAATAAAAAATTTGGCAATGGCGGCTAAGCGCCTCTGGGCCGGCGTTTAGCCGCCACAGTTAAAAATCGAGATTCAAATGGATTTGGCTCCAATTTCAAAGGGGATGGGATGCAACTCTTGTTGGTAACGTCCATAACTTCCTTTGGGCGGCAAGTTTGAATGAAGGGGTGCGTTCCTTGGTAGATACATTAAATCTGGACACATTTTGAAGAGACACCAAGGCACCTTTTGGTTTACTATTTAAAGAGAGTCTTAGGAAAGATTGAGAGGAGGCAATTTGAGGAGACTCTTCCACTGCATTTTGAAGAGTACTTCCATTGTTCTTTGCATTTAAAAGTTTTTATTTAGAGTAGGAGTAGAGAGTAGAAAGGAGAAAAGGGTCGGAGTGAAGTATTCTTCTTCCCACTTCTTTTCTTTCTTTTAGATTAGTTTTTATTGAAGTTTGAAGTCTGTATTTTGAGTCAACGGAGTTGGGAGACTTGCTCTGAGAAGTAGTTTAGTGAAGATTCAAAGTTTCAGTGGAACTTACTTAGTCTAGTGGAGAGGATTTTTCAGATAAGTGTTTACTTTTATTTAGTTTATCAATACTTGTTTTCGTTTATTATTTTTCTTATCGTTGTTTTTAATTTCAAATCAATGTGTTTTTATATTTTCTCAATGCATTCTAAGTAGTTTACTTTATCTTTTTCTTTTTTAAATGGAGAAGTAATTAAGAGAATTATTGTGGAAAGTATAAGTGTTTAAAAGTTTGAAGAAGTTGTGAAGATTGATTCTAAAAACTTTGTTTACTTCTTAATTTAGCCTGTTAAGTTGTAAAATTTCTTGAGATTATGTAAGATCCAATGCGGTATTGTCTCATAAAAGTTAGTAAGAATCACATGAAATTATATGGGTGAGAACTGTAGTTCATATAATTAAATGTAATATTAGAAGATATTTTTATAAAAGGGAGTAAAATTAGAGGATTTTAGAGTGACAGGCTAAAACCCCCTAATTTGGTTTGAAGTTTTGAGTTTTGTTATGAGAAGTTAGTCCCCAAGTGGTGGGAATCGAGGGAACTCTAGAGTGAAAGACTGGTATCTTCCCTGCCTAACCATGTTCAAAATAATATAAATTTCAAATTAACATATGTTCTTTATAGAACCAAGTAAGGGTAAAGAACACATTTGCTTCTATCTGTCACAACAAAAATTTTAATACTTCCATAACAATACTTTAAGAAATATTACTACTTCATGAAAGGAAAGAAAAATATATTCTAGTTAATAGTATTTTACATCCAGTGTTATTATTTATTGTAATTTTAATTTCTTGCTTTGCATTTTTATTAAGAAAATTTCAAAAGACATATCAACCTTCAATACTTTTCAAAATCAAGACATAATTTTTCGAAAACAATTAAAGAAAATAAAAAGATAATTTCTCTGATTCCTTTAAAGATTTCACATTTTCTCTATGGGTTCGATATCTCGGGGCTTAATAAAAAAGTCCTATATTACTTGATAAACGATACGTATACTTGCGTAGTATCCCATATTATAAAATCATTATTTTCATATCTTAAATCATCAGGGCACTTATATCTGACAGTACCAAGTTTTTGGGGCCATTGCACTTATATCTATCGGGGATCAAGTCTTCGGCAGCCGTTGCCGGGGAAATTAATTTAAATTGTATTTTAAAGAGAATTAAGAAATTATAAATTTTTACTTTTCTTTGTTTTTGTTAGTGTGTTGTATTTTGTTTTGTTTTATTATTGTATGCGTAGTTCAGGTTCTGAAGGACTTGTACCTTACGATTCTGAGTTAGAAAGAACTATCAGAAAAATCAAAAAAATTAAAAATAAAGAAAAAGAAAAAAATATTCAAGAAATGGCAAATCATCAAAATCAAAATGTTGGCATCCATCAAGAATTAAGACCTTTAAGAGATTATGTTAACCCTACAATAGATGAACTTCATGGTACTATTCAAAACCCTGTTGTAGCTGCTAATTCTTTTGAGCTTAAACCTGCTATTATCCAAATGGTGTCAAATAATCAGTTCTGGGGAGCAACAACTGAAGATCCTAATTTGCATCTTGCTAATTTTCTAGAGTTGTGTGCTACTTTTCAATATGATGGTGTTTCGGATGATGCTATTAGACTTAGACTTTTTCCTTTATCACTAAGGGATAAAGCTAAAATGTGGTTACATTCGTTAGCACCTGGATCAATTAGAACTTAAGGTGAACTGTCACAAAAATTCCTTGCTAAATATTTTCCACCATCTAAGACTGCTAAGTTGAGAAATGATATAACATCTTTTGTCAGTTTGAAGGAGAATCAATATATGATGCATGTGAAAGATTTAAAGATCTTCTCAGGAAATGTCCACATCATGCGATACCAGATTGGTTATTAATTCAAACTTTTTATAATGGATTAGTTGGATCTCTTAGATCAATCATCGATGCTGCTGGTGGTGGATCATTAATGTCTAAACCATTTTATGATGCCTATGCTTTAATTGAAGAAATGACTATTAATAATTTTTAATGGCCTTCTGAAAGGTTAAATCCTAAAGAGGTAGCCAGTGTTTATGAAAATGTTGCTTTTACAATGTTAGCAAATCAAGTTGCTGTTGTATCAATGAAGATAGACCAATTTGGGATGAATTTTTCTCAACCAAATCTCGTGATTGAAGAAAATTCATTAGGCCAAAATGGTTGATTCTTATTCTTCACCAGAAACTGTGAATGCTATAATCAAACCTAATAACCCATACTCTAATTATTATAACCCAGGTTGGAAGAATCACCTAAATTTTAACTGGAATAACAATAATCACGGTGGTGTTAATCAACAATGGGGGAACACCCAAGTAAACCCATTGGGGAATTGGAACAACCAAGGTAATAATAATAATATATTAACTTATCCTTCAGGTTATAACAATGCTTTACAAAATAAGGAGAAGAAGTTGTCTATGGAAGAAGTAGTATCAAATATGAGAAATCAATTACTAATTTAAGGAGCAACCATCAGAAATATTGAAAATCAATTGGGACAAATTGCAAATACCTTAAGTAATAGATCCCAAGGAATGCTTCCAAGTAATACTGAAGTGAATCCAAGAGAAAAGAATAAAGAACAAGTGAAAGCAATTCAACCGAGAAGTGGAAAATAATTGGAAGGTAGAGTTCAAAAAAAAAAAAACTGAAGTAGAGAAAGAAGAGATTGAAAGACCTAAAGAGGACATTCCAAAAGGTTTTAAAAGACCTATTTCTCCACCTAAGGTTGATTTAGAAAAACTACCACCTCCATTTCCTCAGAGACTTCGTCAACAAAAGTTGGATAAGCAATTTTCAAAATTCTTGGAGATATTAAAGAAACTTACCATCAATATTCCATTTGCTGAAGCCCTAGAACAAATGGCAAGCTATGCAAAATTTATAAAAGATATTCTTAATAAAAAGAGGAAGTTTGAAGAAAATGAGACTGTTGCACTTAGTGAGGAGTGCGGTGCAATAATTCAGAAAAAGCTTCTTGAAAAATTTAAAGATCCTGGTAGTTTCACAATTCCATGTGCAATCGGAGAAAGATTATGTGGAAAAGCTTTATGTGATTTGGGTGCAAATATTAACCTTATGCCTCTATCAATATTCAAAAGACTCGGACTAGGAGAAATAACCCCAACTACTATAACTCTGCAATTAGCAGATCGTTCGATCACATATCCTAAAGGAGTTATAGAAGATGTTTTGGTAAAAGTGGATCAATTTATTTTTCCTGTGGATTTCATTGTGTTAGATATGGAGGAAGATAAAGAGATACCCATAATTTTGGGGAGACCTTTTCTAGCTACAGGCAGAGCCATGATAGATGTGCAAAAAGGGGAATTAATGATGAGGGTTAATGATCAGACTGTTACATTTAATATTTCAAAATTAATGAAATATCTTGCAAGAGGTAAATAAGATGAGTGTTTTAGGATGGATGTCATCGAATATTTAAGTGAATTTCATTTCAATTCAACTTATGAAGAGAAAGCTGAAAGAGAAGAATTTGAATATAAGCAAGAAGAGGAGTTATTTGATTTTGAAGATTTTCAAGAAGAAGATTTAAAGTATGTTTGTGAAAGTTTTGAATTGTTGGATATGACTGAGAAAGATAAATCTTATGGTCCATCAATTGAAAAACCTTCTGAACTTGAGTTAAAAATGCTTCCTGATCATTTGAAGTATGTTTTTCTAGGTTAATCCTTAACCTTGCCTATTATAATTTCCTCTCAATTAACTGAAAAAGAAGAAGAGAGTTTTCTTGAAATTTTGAAGAAGCACAAGAAAGCGTTTAAATGTACAATTGATGATATTAAAGGAATCAGCCCTTCAATTTGTATGCACAGAATTCTTATGGAAGATAATTACAAACCGCTGGCTGATCCCCAAAGGAGATTAAATCTTATCATGAATGAAGTTGTTAAGAAATAAATTTTAAAGTGGTTGGATGCTGGAATTATCTACCCTATTTCAGATAGTGCATGGGTTAGTCCTATTCATTGTGTTCCTAAGAAAGGAGGAGTAACTATGATTGTTAATGAAAAGAATGAAATGATACCAACAAGACAAGTTACAGGGTGGCGAATATGCATTGATTATAAAAAATTAAACCTTGCCACAAAGAAAGGTCATTTTTCACTCCCCTTTCTAGATCAAATGTTGGATAGACTGGCTGGGCATAAATACTTTTGTTTTCTGGATGGATATACTGGTTACCACCAAATTCAAATTGCTCCTGAGGATCAAGAGAAAACTACCTTTACCAGTCCTTATGGTACGTTTACTTTTAGAAGAATGCCCTTTGGTTTATGTAATGCCTCTGCTACATTTCAGAGATGTATGATGGCTATTTTTTGTGATTTAATTGAAAAAAGGATTGAAGTTTTTATGGATGACTTTTTAGTGTTTGGAATTTCATTTGAATCATGTTTAGAACATCTATCTGAAGTTCTAAAACGCTGTGAAGAAACTAATTTGGTCCTTAATAAGGAAAAATGCCAATTTATGGTAGCAGGAAGAATTGTTTTGGGACATTAGATTTCAGAAAAAGGTTTAGAGGTAGATCCTGCAAAAATTCAAGTTATATCTAATTTACCTTACCCAACCAATGTAAGGGGAATTAGAAGTTTTTTAGGACATGCTGGATTCTACAGGCGTTACATCAAAATTTTTTCAAAGATTACAAAACTTTTATGTTGTTTACTGGAAAAAAATGCAATTTTTAATTTTGATGATGATTGCCATAAAGCCTTTGAAACATTAAAAGAAAAAATAATCACTGCACCTGTAATAATTTCACCAAATTGGGAAAAACCTTTTGAATTAATGTGTGATGCTAGTGATTATGCTATTGGTGCTGTTTTGGGTTAGAAATATGATAAAATTTTTAAAGTAATTTATTATGTTAGTGAAACTCTTAATGAAGCTCAAATTAATTATACCACTACTGAGAAAGAGTTATTAGCTATAATATTTGCCTTTGATAAATTTCGATCATATTTAATTGGAACTAAATGTGTTGTGCATACTAATCATTCTGCTATCAAATAGTTAATGAAGAAAAATGATGCAAAACTGAGACTTATAAGATGGATTCTTATTTTGCAAGAATTTGATTTTGAGATAGTAGATAGGATGGGTTATAATAATCAAATTGCTGATCATTTGTCCAGGCTTGAAATAGAAAAATCTTTCTATGATATTGAAGATATTAATGAACATTTTCATGATGAAAATCTGTTCACTATTAAAGAATGGAGTGTTCCGTAGTATGCAGATATAGTAAACTTTATTGTTAGTAATATTATACCCTATGGTTTGACATATCATGAAAAGAAGAAATTTCTGTCTGATGATAAGACTTATTTTTGGGATGACTCATTTTTATATAAACAAGGAAAGGATCTTATAATTTGAAGATGTGTACCTTTGGAAGAGACTTATGAAATTATTCAAAAATGTCATGATTCTGATTATGGGGGACATTTTGGAAGTGATAAAACTGTATATAAAATATTAAGGATTTTATTGGCCTACAATTTTTAGGGATGTGAATGTTTATATTAATAATTGTGATAGATGTCAGCGTGTAGGCAATATTTCTAGAAGAAATGAGATGCCCCTCAATTATATGTTGGAAGTTGAAATATTTGATGTTTGGGGATTAGATTTTATGGGACCATTTACATCATCTTTCGGAAATGTTTATATTTTGATAGCAGTAGACTATGTTTCCAAATGGATTAAAGCTATTGCTTTACCTCGATGTGATGCTCAAAGTGTTACGAATATATTTTACAGATTTGGAATACCAAGAATAATCATAACTGATGGAGGAAGTCATTTTAGAAATGTGATTATTGGGAAGTTAGCAAAGAAATATCATATTGATCATCGCATTTCTATTGCTTATCATCCGCAGACAAGTAGTTTGGTTGAATTTTCCAATCGTGAAATTTAAAAAATATTGAAAAAACTGTTAATCCAAATAGAAAGGATTGGTCAATTGAACTGGATTATGCTTTGTGGGCCTATAGGACTGCTTACAGAACATCTATAGGAACGTCCCCATATAGGCTGATTTTTGGAAAAGCTTGTCATTTACCTTTTGAACTTGAGCATAAGGCTTATTGGGATATTAAAGAGTTCAATTATAATTTGAAAGATGCTACTGAAAAGAGATTATTACAATTGAATGAGCTTGAAGAAATAAGGAATGAATCTTATGAAAATGCTAAGATTTATAAGGAAAAGATGAAGTTATGGCATGACCGGAAGATTCTTATCAAAAACCTTGTATCAGGACAACAAGTTTTGTTGTATAATGCTAGATTGAGAATATTTTCTGGAAAACTTAAGTCCAGGTGGATGGGTCCATTCATTGTGATAAAAGTTTATTTTTATGGAGCTGTAGATATTCAAGATCCTAAGACTGGAAAAATATTTAAAGTTAACGGACATAGACTTAAACCATATTTTTCAGTCAATAAATCTAAATCTGATGAGAATTTAATGTTGGGTCACTCAGAATGTGTTCTGGGTATGTCAAGGTGAAGATGTTAAAACAAGTGCTTTGTGGGAGGCAACCCATATTTATTGGTGTGTTTGCTTTATGTTTGTTTTGTGTGTTTTGTTTGCTTTGTTTGGTTTGTTTTTATGTTTATAGTGGTAGTAATTTGGAGTTTTTAAACTTAAGTGGAGTTTATTTGACCTTAATTGATGATTTGAAAAAGTCAGAATGAGAAATTGGACACTTAGCAGACCTGTGCTAAATTGTGCACTGGCGGCTAAGCGCCGACTAGTTGGCGCTTAGACGCCACAGTTATAAAAAACGTGAAAAATGTGAATTTAGAGCCTAGATCGTGGGGGAGAAGTTTTGAGAGTTATTTTGGAGTTTCTAAACGTCTTGAGACAGATTTAACCCTTCCCAAGTCTATAAAAGGTCCTGACTTAAGGAAAATACTTGCCCCAAGTCCTATTTTCATTTCTGAAGTCTAAGAAGAGAATTTTGAGCACCATGTCTTCCTGGGAGAACGAGATGAAGAAGAAGCAAGATTATGATAAAAGTAAGTTCATTAGTGATAGTGCTAAGGAGTTATTTAATGGATATCTGGCTGTTAGCATTCAAGGTATTGCAGAGATGATTGCAAAAATTGAAGCCCGAGTGACTTCAATGGAAGTAAAGATCAATGATATTACTTTACATCTTGATCACATGGGATGACAACTCAAGATGTAATTCAATCATTCAAGGTATGTGGAAGAAATAGATATGGCGATGTTTGTGAAGAACAAATGGATTGAAGAAGATGATATAAGAATGAACAATGATCGCCCGTTCTATCAAATTTATATTCCTGAAGGGTCAAATAAGAATAATAGTGGTCCTGGTTATATTCCGCCTAATGGAGAGTGGAATTAAATGTGTTTTGTTTCTATTTGTTTAGTGTCTTATGTGTTATGTTGGTGTTCTTGTGAGTTCATGTTTGGTGTGTTTAATGTTTTTATATACGCCTGATGATGTGATGGGTACATCTTAGAGATGTACACTTATCAGTTTAAGATTATAGTGTCTTGTATTTTGAGAATTTTATCCTTTATGTTTGGATAAAAATTCTAGTATTGTATTGAATGTTATGTTTGTTTTAATATAAGTGTGTTTTTGTGAAATTTGTGTGGAATCAATGGATATTAAACTTTGATTTGGAATGTTGATGATTTGTGGGGAGAATTAATTATTGTGGACTAATTAAGGGTAATTAACAAGTGATTTAGTGCATATACCTTAATTATAAAAATTTGGGTATTGGCGGCTAAGCGCCAAAGTGCCGACGCTTATGCGTCAGATTTCACGGCTATGCGTCGATAGTTCGTGCTTAGGCACCAGTTCGCGAAAATTGATTCCCGAAAGTTAAAAACCCGAAAATTGCCATTTTTAACTGCCCCATCGTCTTCAACCTTTGCTTTGCCGCGAAAGAGGAACCTATGGTATCATATTGTGGATCATTTAAGAGCCGATCTCAACAAAAATTATTAGATTTGGATTCCTTGAGGTAAGAGCACTACTCCTAAGTAAAAATTTTTTATTTTCACCATGTATTTTGAGCACATTTTGGAAGATCTTAAAATCACTATTCATGGTGAAAATTTGAGGAAAAGCTTGATCAATTGCTTGGATTTAATGAAAATATCTTTTGGAAGATATTTTAGCAAGTTTAGTTTGATTTTGGAATTTATGGTGAATTTTTTGTGAATTTTTAGAGATGGCTCCAAAGTCAAAGCGTGCACAAGAAAAGACGAAGTTTGATTCTGACAAATTTGTTAGTTTGAGGGCTGAGGAACGATACGTCGATGCATTGCAATCATGTAAGTTGATTCCTGAGCGAGTGTTTAGTAAGCCGGGAGAGGTGATTGAAGATATGATTGCAAGAAGAAACTGACATAATTACTGTTGCTTCTCCATTATTCTTGTTGTTTACGTGGTAAGAGAATTTTATGCAAATTTACTCTGCGAGAGGAAAATCAGGTGATGGTTAGGAGGCATGAAGTAAACTTTTCTTTGGGTGCAATCAATACCTTTTATGAACTACCTCCTGACATGTTCTGTTTTTATTCTAACTATCATCCTTCGGAAGGAGAATTAGATAAGATTATGGAGTTTCTGACTGATGGAAGAGGATTATGGAAAATTACAAATGATAGAAGAGTGAACTTTCCTGCTTCCAAATTGAATGCCATTTCTAAGGCATGACATTATTTTATCTCATCTAGGTTGTTACCTTCAAGTCATACCAGTGAAGTGACGAGAGAAAGAGTGCTGTTGAACCATTGTATTCAGCATGGGAAGCCGATTGATATTGGAAGCATAATTTTTTATTATGTTTTGAACTGTGCTAGTTCAACCACGACTGCAGGTACGGGATTTCCTTCCTTGATTCATTCACTATGTGAAAGATCTGAAGTGAAATTTGAAACTTGGGAAGAGGTACTTCAGCCATTGAGACCAATTACCAGTGTAAACATTGGTGCTTACACTGTACATTCAGAGTTTGGTTGGAGAGGAGGATTTGGTAGGGCTTCTACTACTTCTCATGCTACTACTTCATGTGCTTCAACATCTACTAATTCACAGACTGGTTTATTAAAAAAGATTTTGAAAAAAGTGAGTCTTACTCGAGAGCATGTGAGAGATATGGATGATATGCTTGATAATGTTGAGAGATATATTGTAAAACATGATGCATATGAGAAGAATTATCAGCAATATTTGGATAGACTGATTAGAAGAGATCAGAGTGCTGAGATGCCACCTCATCCATTCTATATACCTTATGTGCCATCCAGAGATTGGAAAGAACCAGATGATGATGATAATGAGGATGAAGAGTAGATGTATGTTGTTTGTTTTAGTTTTTGTATTGATGTGTTGTGTCACTGTGTACTTTATCTAGTATTTTGTTTGATGATTGTGTTGTGATGTGAACCTTGATAGTATGCAGATTATAGTTGTATTGTTTATCTGTTATGCATATTCAGGTATTGTTGTTGTTTTATTGTTGATTTATATGTTGTTGTGTGGTAGTGTGTAATAGTAAATATTTTTATGTGTATGTTATGTGAGAGTTTTTAGCAGTATGCATTTTTAATTTCAAAAACTGTTAGGAAATTATAAACCACTATTAGAAACTTCTACTTAGGAAAACCACATGTTTAAAATTCTTTAAATTCCACTATCATCTGTTATCTATATCAATGTGTTATTTTAGTTGGTGTGTATTTTCTTTGAAAACCTCCACTACTGTAGAAGACTTCTGAAATTTTTTACTTTTCTTATTATTAAAAAAAAAAGAGAAATGTTTTGAAAAGTTAAATTTGATTTCATTTTACTTCTGTATTTAAATTGTTATACTTGCATATTAGGATATTAAAAATTCCTGCAAGCATGATATGTCAGTTTTTATTTCTCACCCATGTATCATTTCTTATGCTTAAATGTTTTATCTTAATTAAAAATTTAAAGTTTGGGGGATTTTAAAAACAAAGATTTTCAAAAACCTAAAATTTTATTTGATTCTCAAGAATACTTAAAAATAAATCTTATTTTTGATTGAGAACAATTATGTACATGAAGTTATATTAGGGGAACAAAATTTTGAATATAGAAATGAATAAAAGAATTTAGTTAAAATTTATAGTAATCATGAAAAACTTAAAGTTAAAATTTTCTTAATGAAGAAGTGTTAAATAAAGTTAAACTATCTTTAGTAAGAAGTTTTGTATTTTTGGATAAATAGAAGATTTGACTTTTATTCTTCAAAGCTTAAATTTCTTTTATTGAAGAGTAATTTTCAGATAATATTATTATGATTTTTAAGTGAAAGATGTATATCTGATCATTATTTTAAATGGAAGGATGGAATTCAAAATCAGTAAAGGTCTATCCAGATATAGTAATCCTTGCCTTATAAAAAAAAAAGAAGTGAAAAATATAGTATATGAAAAGGGAGGAGAAGCTTGAGGATTTAAGGGCCTAATAAAAAATTGGTTTCATACCTAAAGTTTAGGATATGAGTTCAAACAAAATCTAAAGCTTAAAGTTGTAATATAGTAAGTAAAATTATTTTTCAAATAAAGAATTTTAAGTGAGAAAAATAAATGTTTGAATCCTATATTTTGAAAAATCTACAAATATTTCTTAAATAGATAGAGACTTATATTTATCGTTTTCTTTTACTTAAGAACTTTCTAAACTTTAAGTTGGTTTTAATTACTGAAATTTTTTCTAAATTGGACTATTCCATTTCTAGTACAAAATTTTGTTATCTTCTTAAGAAACTCATTACATAATTTGCATGCTAAAATGTTCTATGAGATTAACTATCACTTGAGGACAAATAACATTTTAAGTTTGGGGGATTTTGATAAACCTAAAATATATAGTATTTTTATGCACATTTTTATACCTATTTTTAATGATATTGCACTTTAATGGAAGGTATTTTGTGTTTTTCTTGCAGGTATGATGAAAATGGATGGTCAAGATGAAAGGAGCAAAATTGGATCAAATTTGGAGCAAAAAAATGAAAAATAAAAAATTTGGCACTGGCGGCTAAGCGCCGCTGGGCCGGCGCTTAGCCGCACAGTTAAAAAATGAATTTCAAATGGATTTGGCTCCAATTTCAAAGGGGATGGGATGCAACTCTTAGTGGTAACGTCCATAACTTCCTTTGGGCGGCAAGTTTGAATGAAGGGGTGCGTTCCTTGGTAGATACATCGAATCTGACACATTTTGAAGAGACACCAAGGCACCTTTTGGTTTACTATTTAAAGAGAGTCTTAGGAAAGATTGAGAGGAGGCAATTTGAGGAGACTCTTCCACTGCATTTTGAAGAGTACTTTCATTGTTCTTCCACTGCATTTTAAAAGTTTTTATTTAGAGTAGGAGTAGAGAGTAGAAAGAAGAAAAGGGTCGGAGTGAAGTATTCTTCTTCCCACTTCTTTTCTTTCTTTTAGATTAGTTTTTATTTAAGTCTGAAGTCTGTATTCTGAGTCAACGGAGTTGGGAGACTTGCTCTGAGAAGTTGTTTAGCGAAGAGTCAAAGTTTAAGAGGAACTTCCTTAGTCTTGTGGAGAGGATTTTTCAGATAAGTGTTTACTTTTATTTCATTTATTAATACTTATTTTCGTTTATTATTTTTCTTATCGTTATTTTTAATTTCAAACCAATGTGTTTTTATATTTTGTCAATGCATTTTGAGTAGTTTACTTTATCTTTTTCTTTCTTAAATGGAGAAGTAATTAATTTAAAGAGAATTGTTGTGGAAAGTATAAGTGTTTAAAAGATGGAAGAAGTTGTGAAGATTGATTCTAAAAACTTTGTTTACTTCTTAATTTGACCTGCTAAGTTGTAAAATTTCTTGAGATTATGTAAGACCCAATGCGGTATTGTCCATAAAAGTTAGTAAGAATCACATGAAATTATATGGGTGAGAACTGTAGTCCATATAATTGAATGTAATATTAGAAGATATTTTTATAAAAGGGAGTAAAATTAGAAGGAATTTGGTTTGAAGTTTTGAGTTTTGTTATGAGAAGTTAGCCCCCAGGTGGTGGGAATCGAGGGAACTTTAGAGTGAGAGACTGGTATCTTCTTTGCCTAACCATGTTCAAAATAATATTAATTTCAAATTAACCTATGTTCTTTATAGAACCAAGTAAGGGTAAAGAACACATTTGCTTCTATCTGTCACAATAAAAATTTGAATACTTCCACAACTATACTTTAAGAATTAATACTACTTCATGAAAGGAAAGAAAAAGATATTCTGGTTAATAGTATTTTACATCCAGTGTTATTAGTTATTGTAATTTTAATTTCTTGCTTTGCATTTTTATTAAGAAAATTTCAAAAGACATATCAACCTTCAAAACTTTTCAAAATCAAGACATACTTTTTTGAAAATAATTAAAGAAAATAAAAAGATAATTTCTCTGATTCCTTTAAAGATTTCACATTTTCCCTGTGGGTTCGATATCTCGGGGCTTAATCAGAAAGTCCTGTATTATTTGATAAACGATACGTATACTTGCGTAGTATCCCATATTATAAAATCATTATTTTCATATCTTAAATCATTAGTGCACTTATATCTGACGGTACCAAGTATTTGGCGTCGTTGCACTTATATCTATCGAGGATCATTGGCCCCATGATGTCAATTAAAGCTCCTACGTGATTTTATGTTATGATAACTTTAGGCGGGATTCAATTTTATTGCAATGCGGTCAATTTACCAATAATTGACTAAATTTGGGCTAGGCCAAATTAGATTTCACCACTCATGGTGCCACCAAGTCTTGGGGACAAATTGGTGTAGTGAAATTCCCCAAATTTTGAACCTGAAATATCATTTGAAAACCATAGCTTCAAACGGATTCTTCATCCATGGAACCTTGGTGGAAGCTTTGACCACCTTATCAGCCTGTCACTTGGTTTCTTCAATGTTCAAGGCAACCCACAGCTCTGGAGTGAGGATTCAAAACTCTATTAATGATATCCTCAAGGGTATATTGGATGACAGAAAGGCACATCCCTTCAACAGATGAAGCAAGACCCTGCATAAGTGGTGGAAGCTTATCTTGCTTGTATGGTCCTCCAAACAAACTAGTTGGGACTCCCCATTCCCTTAACAACACATGAAGGAAGCTACACTTTCAATTCTTCACCTTATTCTCTAGATCAATCAAACATATTTTCTTATTTCAAATAAAATTAGCATAAAAATTGGGGTCAATCCTGAAGGGGAGCACATGCGAAAAAAGCTCTCGCGACTAGGGGATCTCCATGTGATGACAATAAGCAATAAAGGTCATTACAACAGCTATGCAGTTTACCTTCAGTTGGGACAAAATGATACTATAATGATGTAGGATATCATGGAGTTTGTGACAAAATGGAAGACAAAACCCCCGAAAAAACTGGTCCCGATATAGCACAAGTCGCCCCTCATAATAGTTAGTTGCCCAATCATTCGGCCTTAAGACCTCCAACTATATCCCCTGTTTATGGACACACTGTCTCGACAGCCTTTAAACCTCGTCAAAACAGAGACACCGAGGCACGTAGCTTCCCAAACACTTGGGGGAGAGTATTTCAAGGCCATAAGGAGTATTGCAGGGAGGAGCGAGTGAAGAAGAAACAATCAAGATATTCAATGAGAAAAAGAAAGGCCACGGATGGGCCCCAGCCTAGTATACACAAGTACATAATGTGGAGCTTTGATAGGAAACGAAACATCGCAAGGCTTCCATGAAAGAGAGAGAATAAAGTATTCTAGCAAAAATAGACAATGCATGCGACAGCTAATACAATTTGCATTTATTATGATAAAAAAAATTTACAACTGGCTCATCGGCCGCCTGAAGAGTGACTAACCTGTGCCTTAATAACTCCTTGTAAAAGACCCGACCACCTAACCTAAACCTATCATCACTATCACCCTCAGCCTACAACTTTAAAACCAGGCAAACTTCTCATACATCAGCAAGTCTAAATGCAAGTGCACAACCTCTATCCAAAGAAGCCCAATTTTGGTCCAATGGTCCATAATCTAAACATTGAGTTCAAGGATCTCGACTAACAACTTCTCAGAAAGGGATTCTAAATATGATTTCAACTCATGTATGTTAGGTTCCCATTGATCCTTAGCTACGTTTCTAGCTTCAACCTCGCTAGCGTAGAAGTTTGTCATCTCGTCCAAACGACAAACCATTGATTCAGCTGAATCTCTTTTGGCTGCCACCGACTGATCTCCCACAACCTTTCAAGAAACGATATCTGACCTCCAATAACCTCCAACAAATCAGAAACAGGAATCAAGCTGACCACGAAACAAAGAGAAATCAAGAAAAGCTAAATAACAATATTCATAATTAAATCAGGAATCATACTTCTTTCAAGAAGTCGATCCACTTTAGATCAGATCTAAGATGAGGAACTTCCACGAAGTGCACTAGAACACATGCAGCTCTATCTTCAGCCTACGAAAGTTTGGTCGTGCCCCTACCGTCAAGTAGTCCGAGCAACCACTTCCGTCCGTTCAGCTTGAACGTCTGATACCTATGCAAAGGCGATGCCTAAACCCTTCCCAAGACTCCGACGTGCCAGTGGAACATCGAACGATGAATCACTGTCATCATTGCATCCACCCATGAAACCCCTTTTAATAACCAACTGTTTTATTCTTTTCTTAGCAGGATGACTGTCCTCACGGCATCTTCACAACCCATCATTCTAACTGGCATTGGTCTGATGTCTCTCCTCAGGTTTGAGTGGGGGCGAACTTTTTCGGCAGCTAACCCGAAAGCTTTCGTTAGGATGTTGCATGAAGGTCCTCCGACGTAACCCTTCTTTTTATTCACCACAAAAGCACTCGCGGAGAAGACAACCGAAAACCTTGTAAATGGAAAAATGCTAGGGTCACAATCCCTAATGTCAGATTATTTATAGAGTGGCAGTGCACGAACAATTCGAAAATAAATTACTAAAATGCTTATTTCAAAAAATTAGTATAAGATTCATTTAATGTGACACCAAACGTTCTTGCTTTTGTCACAGCTATCACTTTCTAGGAAAACAATAAAATTGGGGAACTAGATATATATGATCGGATTAGGGTGACATGAATCTTGAAGTTAGGACAACCAACACGACAAACAAGGTGGGTCCACAACTAAAAGAGTTAGGGCTAGTCAATAGAACTAAATCGGGTTATTAAGAAAATTTATACTCGAGGCAGAGGATCAACACAGGATCCCATTGGTCTGTCTAACTAGATAGCGAACCAATGGGCATCAGAGCCGAACGAAAGGCATCTGTATGACTAGCCGAATGAAGGACTATACATCATTGAGTGAACAGGAGAGGCGGGCCACTGTGTTGAGAAAGTCATATATATGGCCAACTATACAAGCCTCTTATTACCCTCTCATAATTCGGCCTGTTGGGGACGAACAAACCAGAGTAAGCCGATGAGCAAAGGGGTGACTCCATCGACAGATATGTATATATATCGATGTATCAGACAAATGAATTTTGTACCCCTAAAATCTTTTGTGGATTGGGAACATAAAAGGTAATTATGCCCCTAATGTACCCCCTATACCTATAAATAGATGACCCAGTATCAATAAAGGACAAGCAATAAAGCTCTCTTTACCGTTTACTCTTTACCGTCTTAACTGTGCTCTATTCCATGGGTGGGACTTCAAACATTTTTGGGTTCAAAAGTGACCTACTCGGCCACCAAGGATTCTACATTTTATTTCAAACTAATATTCTAGGGCTAAAAGCACCCACAGTTCACATCTAATATTAAAGTCATAATTTTTACTTAAATATTTTTTAAACAGCAGTGAGAAAATATTTATATTTTTAAATTAAATCTTGACGAGGATAAATTTTTTAATAGCATTCATAACCTTCGATCGACACCTGCTTGTACATGTAACTATAGTTAGATAAAACTTTTTAGTATAGCCTATAACCTTGCTCTTACTATGGCTAAAAGGTTTCCGCACGCTCTAAAGATACTTCAACCAACCAAAATGAAGAACAAGGGATTTTCAGCAACAATTTTTATTAAGCAAAGAAATCAAGTTTTAAATAACGTAATTAAAAGATAGGAAAATACAAAACATATTTTACATGAAGGCATTTTTTTCAAACTATTTGGACAAGTAATAAAAACATAATATCAAAGCAAGTCACAAATTTAATCTAGAGTGTTAGATTCGAATATATCATATAGTACAATAATTATGTTTGTGTGGCTTTTTAATATGTAAATTAATGGATTACAAAAGCGAGAACTTGTTGCATATAGAGTTCACACACAGCTTTGCATGCGTATTCTCAATAACCCCTCAATACATCCATAATAACATATGAATAACACTGAAATGGAACCCGCGAAGGATATTGGGGGGTTATTGGGGGATTGGAGGTTATTGGAATTAATACATCAATAACCTGTTAATAACCCCCCAATAATCTTGAAAGACGAAACCGCAGAGGTTATTGAGGGGTTATTACGCACGCAGAGCTGCATGCGTACTCTATATGCAACAATTTATCTACAAAAGCAGACTTCTCTTGCTACTCCCATGAAATAGATTGGCATAGAGTTCGGATCATATCCAAATTCGGTAACTGCACAACACCTCTGGCTGTTTAAAATAAGCTGAATAAGAAAAAATATTAGCTATTCTTTATGTAATAAAGTAAAAAGATCCGACTCAGTCAGCATAATAAGTAATAAAGAACCGAATCCGAGTAGTATAGCAATGGCTTTATTGAAACGGAGGTCTGCATCTCTTTAGTGATGTCTCCATATATGTCACGTAAACTTTCCAGATGAGGAAGGTTGACATATGAATAATAATAAAAGAAATCACAGAAAATCATCTTTGCGTTGGAAAGCACTGTCCAAGTGGTAAAAATGGCGGGCAACAACATGTTCTGCCTTCAAGAGTGGACATCTTTAGTCTATTATGAAAGATTTTGGAGCAAGTACAAGATATCACTTGATTCATTGGATGGGATTTGCGACCATAACACACAAGGAAACAAAGTGGCATGCAATTGAAGTAAATAATGAAAAAAAATTATTCAAGTGAAGTTCAAGTGAGAGTTATTTGAAAGGATGGCAGCATCAAGTTAAACATATGTTGTTTTGACCTTTGACGGAGGGGAACATCTAAACATTGTTTAGGTGGGGTGAACATTTGAATAAGTACATGCATAATTTTCAATTTGAAGAAGTTAGCGCTGTTAGAATATTCACCTCTATTTGAGACAACAGTCAAACTCTATTTAGAGAGTTAACGAGGCACTAGCAAAATTTTATGATGAGAAAAAAAATTATTATAAATGATTAGGGAGAAAGGGTAAACCTGAAAGAATTTTATTACTTTAATAAAAAAATTTAACTGCTGAATTTTCCTCCTTGATGTGACCTATTGGCCTAGTATTGATAGGATTTTTGGGTGTCACAAGAGCTGTTTTATTTGAATCTACTAAATAAATACATGGTATATTCAACCAGACACATGAACATAATGATCGTAATGAACGATGTTTGTTACCTAGGGTGAGTAATTTGTAGGAAGTGTTAATTAAGAAAATTATTGCTCCTCCATGGGGGATTAAGTTTCTTTTGAGCCCTTGATCAAGTTCCTTTAGGATAAAAGAGTGCCCATGAGATTGGGCAACTGTTCTTTTAGCACAAGTCTTTTGTTCTAAGTGTGTGCCCATGAGCTTACTTTCAAACTAGGTGAGTGCTCTCTATGATGGGTTCTATAAACATGGCATGTACTATCCAAACATTAGGAAAGTAACTTTGAGAGTTTGGGGGAGTGAATTTGGAGACCTTCGTGCAAGTAAAATTTTTAAATGATGTGTCCCTTGGTTCTTCTCTAGTTCATTAGGTCCTTTTGTCATTCATCAATTAATTAATAAGAGAGCTTAAATGGAAATATTGAATAGCGTGCTCGATTTATTGTGTTAGTAATAGTTCTTCCATTGATTACATAAATAATTATGTTGATGTGACTTCATTGTATGTAAGTGAAACATAAATAAATATAAAGGAGCTTGTTTCTTTCTTATATTTTAGTTTCTATTTTCTTCATTGGGATAACTTTGCTTTATTTGGTGTTACCCCAACCTCTTTTATAGAATCCATGAGGTCTCAATAATATCATGAATGAGGAGAAAAAGTTGGGAACATGGATAGATTATAATAAAGAGAAAACCTGAGGTACATTATTCTTTATTGTGAAATCTTGAAAGTTCAATTTTCCTTTTAAATGCGACTTTTTGATCTAGTATTTATCAAATTATTCGAAGTTATTGAAAATGCTATATTTAAAATTTATAAGCAAATACATAGTATATACATTACAAACATGTGAGCATAATGTTTAAATAAATGTGGTTTGCTACTAAAGGCGAGTGTTTTGTAGGACATTTTCACTTGAGAAGTCATTGCACTTGGATAGATAGGCTTGTAATCATTAAGATGTGTTTTTTATGGTAGGAAAATTCTTTGGATTGAGAGAGTATCTTCTTAGCTTAATCCTTTTGGTTTGGGAAAATGTTACTTGAATTTGATTCCTCTGTACTAGACATGCATCATTCGGTGTAGCCCCTATAGAGTAGGTGATAGTTGTTTGAGACTTGAGCAAGAGAATTTAAAAAAATTAGCAAGTGACTTTGAGGAGTTTTGAAAAAGTTACTTTCTTGGGCATTGCATTGCTTAGTCATTGCAAGTTTAACATGTCTCCTTCACATCACCACAGGCAATATATCTCGCCATACATTTAGTATTCTTTATTTATTTTTATTTGTATCCTTGGAGAGCAATTTGTGAAAAATGAAATACAAAAAACTAAAACTAAAAAAAATTAATAAAGAATTTTTTTATTATTAATAATTTTATGGGTTAAAAAAAATAAAAAATCTTAAAATTGACTATATTTTTTATTCTTATGTCAAAAATGAAGTTTTCATTTACTTCAATAAGGATGTTAATGTCACTTAGGCATATACTATTGTGGTGTCTATTTTTTATTATACAAGGGCTTCCTTCCTTTTAATCTTTTAATGTTCTCTTTTTTATTTTATGGGTAACCTTGATTTGCTTGTGATAACCTATTAAACTCCACCAAAGATTGTGAATATTGATAATCTCAAGAGAATTCTACATAATTAAGAAAAATTCCTCAAACCAACCAAATATTTGAGTAAACATTTAATTTTATAGTTCTTTTGTAACTTTGGAGATCAATCTGCAAACATAAAAAGGAAATTTTATTTATCATCATTATATTAATTGATAAATAAAAAAATTCTAAAAATTTACTATCATATTTGATTCTTATGTCATGAATAATTATCCCATTTATTACTTCAATGTTGAGGTTGATTTGACTTCTATATATGTTAGTAGTAGTGCTCATTGCTTTCCTTTTAATCTCTTAGTTTACTTTTCTTTTCTAATGTGTGACATTAACTTGCTTATGATAATATAAGTCATCTCCACCAAAATTTGTGAGTATTTTAATTGAAAGTTACATATAAGCTTTCTCCGTAACTGTAATTGAGAATTCATGAGAGAAAAAGTGCAGTGGTTTGGCCTACCTATTGAGAAGAGAGCATAGCTCATAGTGAAGGTACTATGAGTAGACAAAAGGGAGGATCCTGATGAGTTCCCTCTTGTTGACATGGAAAATGAATAATGATGTTGACCTCTCTTTTTGTGAGGTCCATCTCTCTCTTCCCAATCCCTTAATAGAGCTTAAGATATAATCTTAGGATTTTCTTAGAGGCTTCCCTAGAGTACTAGTGGATGATTGAAATTGATATCAACCATCAAATAAATCTTCACTCTCTTTGATTCGAAATATGCTTAGACTTAATCCTTAACCAATGATTAGGTGTTGAGTTGATTACAGTTAGAATATTAAAATTGAAGATTAAATTCCATATAGGTTTTGTAACTTGCTTGTAAGTGGCACATTGAACATAGAGAAAAGACATTATGGGATCCTTCAAATCTCTTCTAGACCTTTCTCTAGTTCATTATTTGTTTGAAATGAGCACATTTGATTTAATGTTCATTTTTTTATCATGATTGAACTAATTCTAAAATAGAATTAAAAATGATTAAATACTCAAACTCAAGTTCAACCCAATTAAAGTCAAAATCATTAAATTAAAACTCAAATATGAAATTTAAAATCTTTAAAATTTGAAACATGAATAAAAGAAGCTCATGAATAAATCAATTCAAAAATAAAATAAATCAAAATATGGAATAAACATATATCAGAATTCACACTTAATGTTTATTTAAACTGATAACTAATTAAATCAACTTCAACTCAAACATAAACATAACATATTTCAAATTCAATCTAATACAAATCTAATCAAAATGAAATATAACTTATGCTTAAGCATCAAAATTCAAATTAAACTCAAAAATTAAATAATTTTCAATCCATTATAAACTCTACATTAAACTAACTACATGATCAATATCAAAATCCAATTTAAAATTTAACTAAATCTAGCCCAAATTCAATTCCAAAATAACGTCATAGTCATTATATACTTAAATCAAATCTGATTAACTTCAAGGGCTATCATAAATCAATAACTTAGCCACCTTAAAATTCATTTTAAAGATGCATTGAATAAATCAGAGCTAAAATCTAACCATGAATTTGACTTAAACATTTATCACATTTCAAGTTATTCACCCAAGGACTTCGTTGGCTAAACCAAGTCTTCAAGCCTCCATACTTTCTAGCCTTTTAATCTATATGTTTTTTTCCTATTAGATGCATCCCTACAAACTTTAACCTAAAATTACTTAAAAGTAAGACCAAAAAACCAACCTCCTTGGTTAATACAAACTCAATTGAGCTATCCAAGCACATTTAACAGCCAAAGTTTGGCCCAAACTCTTTAGCTACTTGTCTCAGCTTATAACCCTCTTAGCTAACCATGGACCTTACCCTAACTTAACATAGCAAGCAAATTAAACAAAAATCTCCCCTCTCTTTTCTCCACATGGCCTCTCACTATTGGATCTAATGTGAGTAGACTAATGTTGATTAGCTGAGTTGTCCTCCTATTGACCATTAGCATCGAGTACCAACTAGCGCCACCTCACCTAGTACCAATAATGGTGTCGTTATTGGCCCCAAAACTTTTAACATGCTCTCCATCAACTCCATTACTATAAATATTCCTTCACACACTGAGTTTGTGTTTAACGGGACCCTAAAACCAAGAGTCCAATTGCTACACCCTTCCCCCAAAGTTCAGTAGCTTGCAAAATTTATAATTCTCCCACTTCATTTCTACTGAATTCCTCAACCTAATACAGTACAATCTCTAATCCCTAAAATAGCTTTCCAATTTCTTCATCCATACCTTCATTACCTTTCTTGAAATCTAAAATTACTACCTCAATCCATTCCTCATCAATTCAAACCTTCAAATCCACAGTTCGATCGAGATCAAACCACTATCCCATCAGATTATTGAAAGAAGCTATAGGAGATTGCAATTGGGCTTAGAGTGCTATTCGTGAGTTCATAATGATCACTCCAAAAGATTCAAATGCATCTCTTATCACTGAATGAGAGATAATTTAAGAAAAGAACTTAGAAATAAGGCTTCGTAGTTGCCCTTTCTGAGATGAAGTATTGAGGATTTCATTCTTCTCTATTAGATCATTAGGATTGAGTGTTGTGTTCCTTTTGGATTGGATTTATTATTGTTTTAATGTGTTGACCACTCAGATCCCATGATTTTGAATGAACGACATCATTTCTTTGTCCCAATTGCGATGATGAATGGATCACGTCTGCTCTTTTGTAATTTATAGGGCTGGTGTATATTGTGATGAATAGCACCAATCAGATGTTGCCATTTTTATAAGTTAAAAAATATGGAGCCACGCATGGAAAGAGGTATGCTGCATGGATGCTAAAGTGACATGGAATAAATGGAAATTTATTAATTTATTTAAAAAAATGTTTAAAAATTCAAAGTAAATAAAAATCATAAAAATGAAAGGAAAATTGTTATGAATTTTAAGAAATTAGAGAAATAATGTGGAATAAAAATTAGACAACTATTTGACATATATTTTTCTCATTTTAGTAAATGTTTTTAATAATCAATAAATCATAAAATATAAAATAAATATTAAAAACAGTGAAAGTCATGTGTAATGGAAGCATAGATAATTGGAGTCATTTGTAATTTTATACAAGCTAGAAACTAGGGAAAATATAAGAAGCTATAATTCTCATTAATACTAATAAAATTAAAATAATCAAATCACAATAAGATCCAAATAAAATTTAAAAAATGATACAATCAAATCACTTGTAAAAATAAATTATATTCACTAAACTGTACAAAATAATGTTTCTTATGGATGATTAAATCACTTAATGAAATTAAGGCATATTTATAAACTTACAAAATACAAAGTTACCTTTACATTAATAAAATCATTAATTTCAATGATTTAAATTCTAAAATTACATGAAATTTTAATGAATAACTTATTTGAATGAAAGGAATGAGATGAATACAAATTGAACACATAATTTAAAAAGGTAAGCTTACATACATACATACATACTGATACATCTAAAATATATATTATTTTTATGCACATTTTTATACCTATTTTTGATAATATTGCACTTTAATGCAAGGTATTTTTGTCTTTTTCTTGCAGAAATGATTAAGCTGACTAATTATGATGAAAAAAGCAAAAAATGGATCAAATTTGGAGCAAAAATATGAAGTGTGCAAAATTGAGCGCATAGCTGTCAAAGTTAAAAAATACGAATTAACTCAAATTTGGCGTCATTTTTAAGGGGTGTTTGAAGCAACTTTTGGTTTAAACTTCTTAACTTGTTATGGCGACAAATTTGAATGAAGAGGTGCATCCTTTGGTAGATCCATTGAATCTGGACATAATTTGAGGAGACACCAAAATAAGACTTAAGATAAGAAAAGGATAAGAGTTTTGAAGAAAAGTATTGACGGGAGAAGGTTGAGAAAAGCTTGAAGTGGTTGAAGGGAAAGCGGAAGAAAGATAGTCTTCTTCTTGCCATACTTTCTTTACATTTCCACTTTAATTTATCATAATTTATATTAGAATTTAGGGGATTCAATCCTTAGAGTTGGGCGCCAACCTCTAAGGAGTTATGTAGTGGAAAATAAAAGTTTCAGAGGAACTTCAAGAGTCTTATGGAGAGGATATTCAGATAAGTCTTTATCTTTGTTTTTACATTTGTTCTTTAAGTAAGACTTGTTGTGTTTTCACTATGATTTCTACTTTCAAATCAAATTGTGCTTGTGTTTTCTCCATGAGTTCTGAGTAGTTTTCTTTATATTTTTCCTTTTTAATGAAGAAGTAATTAAATTATGGAAGGAAGTTGTGTGAAGTATAGGTGTTTAATGTTGGAAGAAGTTTTCATGATTCACTACCTTGCACTTCATTTACTTCTTGATTTGGCCAATTGAGATGTTAAAATTTGTTGTGAGAACATGTAAGAACCAATGCGGTATTGTCTCAATCAACAATTGGAGAGAATCACATGAAATTGTATGGGTGAGAATTGTAGTCCATATGATTGAGTGCAAATAAATAGGGAGATATGCTTTTTAATGGGGAGTAAAATTAGAGGACTTTAGAGTGACAGGCTAAAGCCCCCAATTTGGTTTGATGTTTTAAATTTTGTTATGAGATGTTAGCCCCCAGGTGGAGGGAGAAGAGGGAACTCTAGAGTGAGAGCTAGTATCTTTCCTGCCTAACCCATCTACAAGATTTCAAAACTTCAGATTAACCAATGTTCTTTGTAGAACCATGTAAGGGTAAAGAATATATTTGCTCCTATTTGGCACAACAAATTTAGATACTTCCACAACGAAATTTCATAATTATTACTGATTCATTGAAAGAGGAAAAAGATATTTCATTATCATTTGCTTTCATATATCATTTTATAGTCTTGTTAATTTTAGTTACTTACTTTACATTTTCTTAAAAGAAATATCAAAAACAAATTTAAAACTTTATATCTTAAAACATACTTTACAAAATCATTTTAAAAAGTAAAAAGTTGTTTTTTCTAATCTCTTTAAAATTTTAGACATTTCCCTGTGGGTTCGATATTTTAGGGCTTAGTCAAAAAGTCCTATATTACTTGATAAACGATATGTATACTTATGTAGAATCCCATATTATAAAATAATTAAAATTGATTTATTATTTGCTTCGGAATCAAATTTTTGGCGCCTTTGCAAAGAAACAAATTTTATCATTGAAAAGAAATATAAAGTGTAAAATGTAAGCATCAATATCCATCGGGATCAAGTTTTTGGCACCATTGTCAGGGAAATTAATTAAAATATCATTTAAAGAAAGTTTAAGAAAAATCAATTTTTTTTACTTTTCCTTGTCTTTGTTAGTGAGTTTTATTTTATTTTATTTTATTGTTGTGTATGCGTAGTTCAGGTTCTGGAGGATTTATCCCTTACGATTATGAATTAGAGAGAGTTATCTAAAAAATCAAAAAAATAAAAAATACAAGAAATTTTTTTTCAAGAAATTGCGAATCAAGAAAATCAAAATGTTGAAATCCATCAAGAATTTAGACCTTTAAGAGATTATGCTAACCCTACAGTAGATGAACTTCATGGTAGTAATCAACACCCTACTTTAGCTGCTAATTCATTTGAACTTAAACCTGTTATTATCCAAATGGTAACTAATAATCAGCTTAGGGGAGCACCAACTGAAGATCCTAATTTACACCTTGGCAATTTTCAAGAGTAGTGTGCTACTTTTAAATATGATAGTGTTGTCGGCATATTTTTTAGGTTAGAGTGTTGTATTTTGAAAAGGGAGTCGCCTACAAAAATTGTCGGCGAATTATAATTTAATTTAAATAAATAATTTGAAAAGTAGTATTTGATTTTGAAAATAATTTTGAATTTGAAAATTTTAAGATATGAAATCAAACTGATCTCACATCCCGAATAGTTTATATAAACGAGCGCCGCACCACAAACCGTGTATCTATCCCGAAGAATAGACACACTGCTTGATAATGGGGCTCGATTAAATAAACTCGGAAAGGTTTGTGACATCCGTTTGGTCTGCGAACCAATTTTATAAGCCGACAAATTCCCCTGTTTAATATGAAACTATTAAACAGGGTTTATATTACCTGGGTTCTTAAAGTTCCCTATAAGGGCAAGCCCCTATAGTTAATTACATCTTAAGTGACGGGAATCACCTAAGAAAACTCTCGATAATAATCAATAATTCTGCTCTCAAGAATTTCAAAGTTTAAGTTTTCAAGGGGTTGAATTTTGGATTTTCAATAGGGAATGGATCAAATTTGGAACATTTTTATTTTGGGAATTCAAAGGAAGAAAAGTAGGAGAGATCACGGATTCGAAGCGGACTTCGGTAATCTCCCGATTATCCTATTGTTTCGGCTTGAATTTAGGAAAGTCCTAATGTTTATCTAATGTTTTAATCTTGCCAATTTAGTTAATTAGGGCTTATATTTATATGATAGAATCATACAAATTGCCTAGAAGATATAAGGGTTTATGTCGTATCGAACGACTACCTCGGAATCCTAAGACCGGTTAGGGCTTAATTTGCAATGCAAATGCCTAACGCGAGATCGAGGATTTATGTTGCACTAGGCAAACTACCTCGAAGTCCTATGGCTTTGTTATTTAATTCTAAGAAAGTTTTGCTGATGTAGATTTCAGTTTTGCTGACGACGATGGCCGTGCTGCCCACCATGCTCCGAGCTCCTTGTTGTTGCAGAGGTTTTAGTTTTAGAAATTATAAATCAAGAGATGAGAGAAGTGTTCTGGTTTAGAGAAGTCTTAATTTCCAAGTATTTTTTTGTGTTTTAATTAAAACGGATCTTAAAGTTGATTAAACGAACCGATTAAGATCCCACGGTTCCGTCATCCCGGCACCGTTATTTTCATCGAATTCACTTAGTCCGGATGAATTTGCTAAACTCAACTAAATGAGTTCCGCACTTTCATTTAGACCGTGGGAAATCCCGTTAGCAACACGTGGGTTACATCATCCGAGGTATTCCCGATCATTCAATGAGACGTTTTAATTTAGTTGTAGTTGTAGTTTTGTGTTCTGTTTGTGATTAAATTTTGAGTTGTCTTATATTTTGAAATGTTGTGGAGGTGAATTTTATCTTGTAATGTCTTTTATTTTAATTTTGGGTTTCAGTTTTGGTTTCTGTCCTAAAGGTGTCGGTTTTCATGCAACTGTGGTTTATCATGCAAGAAAAGTAAAGTACAGTGCATGTAAGTAAATTGCAATAAAGTAAATTGCAATAAAGTAAAAGCGTACCTGGAGGGTCTTCCCGTCATTCCAAGCTGCACTTAAAATACAGTTAGAATATTTAAGCAAGTTCCTAGGTAAAGCTAAGGGAAAAGGTTTATGGTTTTCTACCAAGTTCCTAATCCTATAGCTAGTTGTTTCCTATGACGTCTAGGTTCTTTGTGTTTTTGGTTTGAAGACGATTTTCTTCATCAAAGAACAATTAAGTTCAATTGTTCTCAGTAAATATCCTATCATATCGAGGAAGTGCTTAAGAAGAATCTTAAACATCTTTTCAATATTTCTAGGATTGTTTTAAGTCCAAATGAATTTAATTGTGTAAATGGATCAACCGTCCGAGGTTTTCAAGTTTTGTTTACTTGCTCGTCGAACTAGGATGTTTGAATATCCTTATAAGTGAAGTGTCACTTCATTTGATGTTCTATTTAGGAGTTATGATAACTAAAGCTCCTAAGGGCAGAATGATATTTAATGATTTGTGATTCAAATTTAAGTTCAAATTAATGATTTAAGTTTGGAATAGTGTTCAAGTTATTTTAGATTTATTTCTTCATGTCTTAAGTAAGGTTATTTAATTTAACTTAATTTATCTTAATTTAATTTATTTTAATTTAATTTATTTAATTTAATTTGATTTGATTTAATTTAATTTCTTAATTTAATTTAATTTAATTTTAATTTAATTTAATTTTTAATTTAATTTAATTTAATTTAATTTAATTTAATTTAATTTAATTTAATTTATTTAATTTAATTTAATTTTATTTATTTTAATTTAATTTTATTTATTTATTTAATTTAATGTATTTAATTCATTTAATTTAATTTAATTTGTTTATTTGATTTAACTTAATTTTAATTTAATTTAATGCAACTTTTTAATCTTAATTTAATTTAATTTAATTGAGATTTTTTGAAAGAGTTTAATGATTTAATTTAATTTAGTGATTAAATCTTTTAATATTTTAAATTTGAGTTATCACTTTAATTAAGAGTTGAGTATTAATGAGATGATTAATTTAGGGATTTTTAAATTAAAGAATAAGTCTCTTCCTAATAATATCCCTATTTTAATAATTCCAAATTTATTATTCTTCCAAATTCAATTAATTATTTAATTAAAGTTTAATTATTTTAAATTACTTAATGGGTTTCTACCCTTTAATTATTTAAATTTCAATCATCCAAATCAGATTAGGATCAAATATTTTACTTGTTAATTTTTATGAGACCTAAAATTTTAATTAAGGGTTAAAATTTTAATTACCATTTTGCCCTTTAAGCCTAATAATTTCATAACTCACTAAGTTGAACTCAAATGAACTTGAAATTTTTATGAGACTTCACTCATATGTCAATAAAGACATGAGAGGAGAAAATGTGATTTTTCTGCATTTAATTTATTTATATAATTATTTTTAGTAGAAAATAGAAATTTTCAAGGAAAATTCAATGACATGACCAAGGGAAAGTTTCTGTCCTTAAGAAAATTAGGGGACATTCCTAATGACCAGAGGACCACTTGGACCAAATTTTGTAATTTTTTGAATTATATTTTATTTATTAGAATTATTTTAAGTTCTGGAGTATTAATTAATTTAAAAATAAAATAAATGTTGAAAAATAAATTTTATAATTTTTAAAATTCTCTCTGATATCAAGGATTCCAGAGAACCAAACTTCACAATTTTCTAATTTTTTCTTGATTTATTATAATTATTTTGGTGAAAATGCTAGAAAATACATTTTTTTAATTTTAAAATTACCCTAGAGCTTTTAAAAATTAATATCTCACTAAATAGACCTAGGAAAAATATGGGACTTGTTCCTAAGTGATTAAAATTCAAAATATGACATTTTGGTGAATTTTATTATTTTTGTGATTTTTATTATTTTTTAATTATTAAAAATATTAAAATAATATTAAAAATCAACTTTTTTAGAAAATTGAAATTTTAATTTTCCTGAACTCCCCTGATATCAGAGAGACTCCAAAACCAATTTGGTGAATTTTTGAAAGATATTTTGAAAGTTATGAATTTTTAAAGTTTAAAATGGCTAAGTGGCTTAATCAACCCAATTAGTGGGGCTAACCAAGTCCAATTGACCTCAAATTTTTATGGTGGGTTCCTCTGATCCTAAAGGTCAGTGGAGAATTGATTTCAAGTCAATTTGATCTATGGTTAACTCTAATTAATTAGAAACCTATTTTAGGTGTTTAAGCCAATTAGGGTTAATCTCAGTGAATTAACTCAAATCCTATTTTTCCTAGGGTCCTCTAGTCATATGGAACATCACCAAATTTTCCTAGAATTTATTTCACAACATGCTAATTTTTGAAATTAAAATACTTAAAACAGCAACATGCATTTGAAAAATCAATAACTTTTCACAGAGATGGCCTCTGACCTTGGAAAATTCAGGGAATGTTCCCAAGTTCGGAGGCTTCAAAAGCCCTATGGTCTCATGCCATGGTGAATTGTATACATGCATGAAGAATTAAAACAATGCAGGGAGTAAATAATTAATTAAAAATAAAATACTTGATGAAATTAAATGATTTCTCTTCCACATTATTCTCCTCTGTTCACTGAGCAAGAGGGTATTTTTATTTTATTTTTATGATTTTCCTACACAAAGATATGAATTTTCAAAGTTCTGGGAATTAAATAAATAGAAAATACCCTATTTTTCTATTTATCCACGCGGCGCCGCGTCAACCTCGGCAGCTCCGAAATGCCGCGTGGCGCGCTCCCATTCGACGCCGCCATCTGAGTCAGCAGCCCGGGCCCCGCAGTTCTCGTACCGTCTCCTGGTCCGACGCCCTCTGAGCCGTCCGTCCGCGCGTGTATTAAATGGACGGCATCCGTTCATCGTCCCCAAGTGTCCTCACCCGAGAGCCGTCCACACTAAATCCTTAAGATCTCACTCGATACTCAACGGATTTTTATGTTCTTATGCTCTATGGATTCGTCTTGAAGAGACGAACACATCCATACGGTAAACATGCATTGCAATTAAGGCATTTGAAATGGAGAATCTCCGAAGCTCGGGATGAAGAATTAATTCATACCTTAGCTCGAGAGGTGAAGCCTCGATCGGAGATGCTCGGCACGTTCGTTGGAGCCGCAGAGGCTAGGGATGAAGTCTCCCGGTCCGGTGAATTGTCTAGGTTGAACTTCGACCACAGCTCGATCACAAAGCTTGGAGTCCGGAGCAACCGGGTGGCCCGGAGATGGGGCTTTTGCTGGTGGACACCTTCCCTCGGTCCGGTGAAGGTGTAGGACCAATCAATTTGGGGATTGGTCCACTGTGGGGGAGTGTCCTGGTTTTGGGCTTGGATTTCAACTCTGAAATTGAGCTCACAGAGAGGAAATGGCAGGGGGATCTCACTGGGGATCAAGTGCTCTGTGTATGAGGAGGGGTCTGGAACAATTTTGGCAGAGTTTTGGCAAGGTTTGTGCAACTCTTTTTTCATGGCCGAGAGGGGGTGGTGTTTAAATAGGCATGGCTGGAGGGCCTCCCAGGGGGAGTTAGGGGCTGGGATCAGCTGCTCATGGCAAGTGAAGAACAGCTGCAATGGCCACTGGGCATGGGGCAGCTCAGCAGGTGAGAATTCCAAGCTTGGATTGACTTGGACCTCTCGGCCATGGAGTTTTCCGGCGATCGGGGTGGCCGGCCGGCAGGCAAGGGTCACCCTCGTGGTCAGGTGGGTCGGGTCGGGTGTTTGTGCAAGCAATTGGCAAATGCCAAGTGTAAAGAGCTTGGATTGAAATGGAATGGGGGAAGACCATTTTGGATCTAAATGGGTCAACTCACCCATTTGGGCTTGGTGCACCCCTCAAGGTGGCTTTGGGTGCCGTGGGGGATCAAAGGGATCGACTGGTTTGGCATGGAGAAGTCTCCATCCAAATATATTTGGATTAAATTTAGGTTTAGGTGAATCATGATTAAGGCTAATGAGCTTTAGGGATTAAGGAAAGGGGCCCTCCTTCCTACCCAATATGGTATGGTGACATGTAAAGAGGCTCTCATGGCTTCCATGTGGCTCATGCATGGCTTCATGGCTCACCTTTGGCTTCGGGAAAGCTTGGTCAATTTCATGAAAATGGGTTTTAAGAATTTTTGGTAATTTGGTGTAAAATTTGGATGGTTTGTCATATGGCTTTGTTTAGAAAGATTTGATTGCTGATTTAAGACTTAGGAATGATTTTAATTAAGTGAGGATGAGATGAGATTGTAATGTGGGCTTTAGGATGGGCTTTTAAAATGGTTTAGGAAAGTGGGCTTTTGAATTTTAAAATGGATTTTGGGATGAAATTTTGGTAAAGGCTTGGGCCAAATAAATGTTGGGTTTAGTTTAGAGATGTGTCATGAGTGGTTTGAAACAAATTTGAAGTGATTTGGGTTTGAATTGGTTTGAATTTGGGTTTAATTGGTAAGTGGGCTAAAGTGGACCAAAATGGGCTACCATGGGCCAAAGTTGGGCTAGAATTGAAGTTGATGTGAAATTAATGTTGGGAAATGTTTATGGGAGTGTTTCAAAGAGGTTTTGGCTTTGGTTGGGTTTTGATTTTGGGGTTTGGGCTCATTTGGGCTAGGTTTGGGTTTAGGTCAAAATGGGCCTTTTTGATTTTGGGTTGAATTTGAGTGGGGTTTGGGTCTAAATTTTGGGCAAATCATGCTAGTGTTTTGTTTATGGGGATGTAAAGGAAGGTTTAGAAAAGATTTGGGGTTAATTGGAGTTGAATTGGGTGAGTTTGGGTTAGGTTTGGGTCATGGGTCCAAATTGGGCTTTAAGGCCAAAAGTGAAATTGGACCCAAATTTCAATCAAATTAAGCTTGGCTTTGGTCTAGATTGGTGTTTGGGATGTTGAATTGCAGTTTAGAATCGAATTGGATCAGAATTTGGGTCAATTGGGTAGGTTAGGTTTGACATTGGGTTTACTTTGGGTTAAAATGGGTTAAATTGGGGGTTTTTGATAAAAGTGGGGTAAATTGACAAAATTGGCCCATGGTGTAGTTGAACAAAATGAAATTGGGAATATTTGGGATTTTCTGGAATTTTATGGGAATTTTCTGAATTTTTGGATTTTTGGGTCAAAAGGGGTATTTTGGGTATTTGGAAGGTATTGGGAGGGTATTCTTGGAATTTTTGGTATTTTTGGCTAGGAATGGTCAATTTGAGTAATGTGGAAATGTTTAGGAATGGTTTTGAGGAATTTTGGGTAATTTGGAAATTTTTGAGAAATTTGGGTAGTTTCAGGGCATTTGTAGGGTTGGTGGGTGTAGGGTCCTGGGGTCAAAAATTGAAAATTTGGAAAATTGAAGATTGGGTGGATGTAAGTGAAATGAAATCATTTTTGTTGAGCTATGAAGCCATATCAAGCCCGTATGAGCCATGAAGGGACTCATTTGAGGCATTCACCATGTTGTTCCTAACCCTCTTAGCCAAGGGCTTAGGGGTCAAGGACCATCCATGTGAATCACCTACATGAGTCAGGAGGTCAAGTCAGGTATAGGTGTGTTTTTGGGAGGTGTATGAAAGTGTAGTGCATAGGTGTAGTGTATGTGTAAGTCAACCCTTCACTGCACTGAGCCACCTGTGGCGATCTTAAGGCCAAGGAGTCCCATAGGAACTCATCCTTTAAACTTCCACATTCGATCTCAACCCTCTAGGTGATTAGGGGTTTACAATCAAGTTTGTGGAGTTTGCAGGGAGTTAAGAAGTGGTTTGAATTTCTAAGTGGTGGGTCCCAATTCTAATCCCCTAAGATAGTCAAAGGAAAAGCCTAAGGCTAGATCCTAAGTACTAAAGAGAAGAAGGGAAGACCTCATCAAAAATGAGGTCAACAAATGGACCCCCAATAGGTGTGGTGGGCTGACGGAGCACACCGCGCGTATTGGTGTTGACCGAAGCGATCAACAAAACCAACACAAAAGTCCAAGTGACAAACTTAGGACGAAGTAGAAGAGTTTCCGCTGGGGAGTGTCAAGTATATCTCTAAGACTGGAGATTCTCGAATTCTCGCTGGGGAAGGAAAAGGAGGTGAATCCCAAATCACATGATCTGGGAGAATTTCGATTTAGATTTTATTTTGTTTCAGTTTAAGTTATGATGTGTGAGTTTAGATTTCAATTTGGAGTTTCAATTTAGATCGAAGTTTGTCAAGATTAATTTGAAGGGATTTGATTTGTAATGAAATTTGGAATTTTTGAAGTTTTAGATGTAACATCCTCAACCCCAAAAGAAGATCGAATCGATTGGATTGAGTCATTGCAATGAGGAATGACCTCAGAATAATGCGGTATTGGATGTAAAATCCGTAACCTCAAGGGTTTGATTTGATGTATTTCAGTGCAATAGGAAAAGAATCCTAAAGCAGTGCAGTCTTGGACGTAAAATCCTCGACCCAAAAGTTTGAATTTGATGTATTTCAGTGCAGTAGGAAAAGAACCCTAAAGCAGTGCAGTCTTGGATATAAAATCCTCGACCCAAAAGGTTTGAATTTGATGTATTTCAGTGCAGTAGGAAGAGAATCCTAAGCAAGGCAGTCTTGGATGTAAAATCCTCGACCCAAAAGTTTGCATTTGATGTATTTCAAAGTGCAAGTAGGAAGAGAATCCTAAACAGAGTGCAGTCTTGGATGTAAAATCCTCGACCCAAAGGTTTGAATTGATGTATTTCAAGTGCAGTAGGAAGAGAATCCTAAGCAAGTGCGATCTTGGATGTAAAATCCTCGACCCAAAGGTTTGAATTTGATGTATTTCAGTGCAATAGGAAGAGAATCCTAAAGCAGTGCAGTCTTGGATGTAAAATCCTCGACCCAAAGGTTTGAATTGATGTATTTCAGTGCAGTAGGAAGAGAATCCTAAAGCAGTGCAGTCTTGGATGTAAAATCCTCGACCCAAAGGTTTGAATTGATGTATTTCAGTGCAGTAGGAAGAGAATCCTAAAGCAGTGCAGTCTTGGATGTAAAATCCTCGACCCAAAGGTTTGAATTTGATGTATTTCAGTGCAGTAGGAAGAGAATCCTAAAGCAGTGCAGTCTCTGGATGTAAAATCCTCGACCCAAAGGTTTGAATTGATGTATTTCAATGCGATAGGAAGAGAATCCTAAAGCAAGGTGCGCTCTGGATGTAAAATCCTCGACCCAAAGGTTTGAATTTGATCGAGGTTCGATGTGAGATCCGAAAAGATCGAATTTGAGATTTGAAATTTGACTTGATTTTTTTTTTTGAAATTTGGAAAGATTGAATTTGAGTTTTGATAGAGATTTGGAATCTGGAAAGATCGAATTTGAGTTTTGAAATTTGACTTGATGAGTTTGAACTCGGTTGAAATTTGATTTAAGATTTGATTTGAAATTTGGAAGATCACATTTGAAATTTGAAGTTTGATCGAGATTGGATTCGAAATTTGATCGAGAATTTGATTTAACATTCTTGTTGATTTTATTTTTCTTTTAATGATTCAAATTTTATTTTATCGTTTATTTAATGTTCATGTGAATTTGGTGTTTGTCATTTTTAGATTTTTTTTTTAGAAAGTTTTCTTTTATCTTTTTTTTTCTTCGTTCTTTGTTCGAAGTTCATTTAACTTTAATGGCGTTTCCCAATCAATTTGCACAAAAGAGGTGAAGGCCAAAAATGTGACATGGTCACTTTCATTCCAATCATGTAGAAGATACATCATACATCTTGATCCGGAATATATTTCATACAATCCATGTAGACTCAAAACGGATCGTGTATGATCTTTGTTGATCCATCTAAAGAAGCATCCGTCAAAAGTCCATGTCCGAATAGTGAGATACATGGTCAATAACATCACCTTCCAAGCCATCCTCGGCAAGGATGCCGTATGGATGTACATCGGAGGTGTGATATTTTCCATGTAACTCACAGCTCGTAAGGTCGGAGGCTCTCTAGCTCCGGTCCGGCCGGAAATGGTAAGGTATCTTTTCGTCGTCCATCCTCCCGAATGTAACCGAGATCCTCTTTACCGGTACTCCCGGTATGCAATGCTTCGGCGATATCTCGCTCCGTTACCCTTCGGCATCATGACGGAACCTACCGGTAGTGGTATCTTCACTGGCCCTCGGAACTCACCTGGGCCCGCTATCCGGAGGTCAGATCCGAACATGATGTTGCACTCGCTCAGGAAAGAGACTGTGCAGAAAGGCCTGACAAAATCATGGTGATCAATGTGTGGGGGTATACAGTCACCCTGCTTGTAGATGTTGATGATGCAGCTATTGGGTATGCAGTCTGCTGGCAGTACCCTCCATGTTATCAATCTTTTTACCATTCTCTTGATGACTAATGGCATCGGGTCCACTTGCCCATGACGGAGTATTCCCGGCGGGTTTCCCTTCCTGTCTTCGGCAAAGTTGTAACAAAGATCCACATTGTATCGTGATTCTTCCTTTCCCCGGCATCCATCTCCGGGCTCGAGTATGTGTTTTCCTCAGCGGCCCGCTTCGGCCTAGCCTTTTCAAATCCCGGATGCAATCCACGATTTGCTGTCGCTCATACTCCGAGAATACGTCCGTATGTAACTCGAGGCCCTCTAGTATATTGATTCTTCTCGCCTCTAATCCTTTCAAAGTATTCAAAGGTTTTCTTTTCAACATTTTGCATTCTCTCCAGCCTCGTATTCGGAATGATCCGCGATGGCGAGGCCTTGTGACATATTGTGGGATATAAGGTTCAATCCCTTCACGTTCTCCCCGCATACCTCGGCTCCTCGTGGATGATGTCCGTCGGGACATCCCCCGGGTTGCTTCGCAACAAGGTCATGCATCTACCGGTGGTTCTATCCGGTGGCGCAAGTAGCCTTCTTCTTCCGGTCTTCGAAGATTTCTCCGGTTCTTTCCGTCATCCTAGGAGCCGGCCTCCTTTCTTCCGGTTCCCGGTGAACCGGTGTCCTTGAAGTGTATGCACCGTCATTAGCAACTCGCTCGTCGTGCCGATCCGCGCCTAGTTTCGTCAACATCTTACTGATACGGCGATTCTTATTTCTTCGTTGCGTTGCTGTGAGAGTAGCTCTCCGAACTTCTTGAATCTCTCGTGGGTGCGGCGCCGACAAGCTCGCCCTCTCGCCGTAGCGACTACGTACTTCATTTTCTTATCTTCTTCAACATTTGTCTTTCTTTTCTTGTTGCCGGATCGGTGGCTTGGGCCACCCACTTTCATTACCGTATGTCCAGCAATTCTTCTCGGTCAACCGGGACCCGGTCACTTTCTTCGTATCGTAGGCTCGCCGGTGCGAAATCCGAGTCAATCTCGATTATCGCTCCATCTTTCACCCTCTTTTCATCAAGTGCAAGGCTTACGCCATTCTTAAAGTTCAAGACCAACCGCCCGCTCGACATTTCCCTGCGAAGAGACAAGGAAAAGGATCAGGGGCTGTACTAAGAACAAGAACATCAAGAAAATGTTTATTAAAGACATCTTGTTTTATTATTATTCTTATATTTTCAAACTTAACAGGAATGAAGTGGGATAAGATCAGGTAAGAGATTTTGATTTGGAAAAGAAAACAAGGAAAATTTTATTGTCGGGATTTTATTTATTTTAGCACATTTTTGTTATTTTTGGGTTCGGATCCAATCATAAGTAATCACTTCACCCGTGTTTCTAGGGATGGAAAGTTCATTCCTTCGAAACATCAGGTAGCGTAATACTTTTTCAAGTATCGTCCATTGATCGGAAGCATATGTCGTTCTCCCCGGCAATTCACTAGCCGGTAGGAACCTCCCCGAGTATACCGCTTCAACCACAAACGGTCCTTCCCAAGTGGGTTCAAATTTTCCTCCTATCTTGCGGTGTGCAAGGATAGGTCTTTCGAGAACGAGAACTAAATCACCAACTTTCAAGGTTCTCGGGCGGACCAGCTTATCATGGGCTTGAACCATCTTAGCTTGGTATAATTCTAAATTCCGTTGCGCCGCAAGTCTTTTTCTTCCGAGCTTTCTAATTCTTCGAGTCGTAATTTGGCGTTCTCTTCGTTGTGATTTTATTTGCAATCGCAATTCGAGTGAAGGGAGCCGAACCTCTAAAGGTAACACTCGCCTCGGACCCATACACCAGAGCGTAAGGTGTAGCTTGCGTAGGAGTTCTGAAGGTTGTCCGGTAGGCCCATAAGGCTTCTAACAACTTCTCGTGCCAATTTCTCTTATTGTCGTCTAAAGTCTTCTTTAAAATTTGAACGAGAGTTTTATTAAAAGCCTCGCCGAGGCCGTTTGCTCTTGGGTAGTAAATTGTCGAGTATCGCCGGCCGATTCCGTGTCTCCCGACAAAATTATTGATTTGTGTGCTTCCGAATGCCGACCCATTATCCGAGATGATCCCCGCGCGGCACCCCGAAACGGTAGACAACTTGGTTCTTGAAAAATTGTAGCACGTGATGTGCTTTCACTTCTCTTAGTGGAACCGCCTCTCGCCCACTCGGAAAAGTAATCCGTAGCCGCAAGAATGAAGCGATGTCCTTTTGACGACGGCGGTTCTATCGGACCCACTATATCCGTGCCCCAACATTCAAATGGCCACGATGCAATTGTCGGATGTAGCACATTTGGAGGTTGGTGTAAAACCACTCCGTGCACTTGGCACCGGTGACGGCTCTTGGCGATTTTCATGCGAATCGGTCATCATCGAGGGCCAGTAGTACCCTAGTCTTTTAATTTTCATTTTCATCTTCGGACCCGACCGGTGAGCGCCACGCAGTCCCGAATGCACTTCTTTAACAATTTCACGGGCTTCGGACCCGCTTAGGCACCTTAGCCACATTTGATCAAAAGACCTTCGTATAATGTGTTGTTTACTAATGCGTAGGACGCAGTTCTTTTCTGATCCGATGGGCTAACGACCTATCCTCCGGTAGTTTCCCCGTTTGTAGGTAATCCATCAATGGTCGTCGCCAATCTTCCGTGTTTTCTGTCACCGTTGCAACTGATCCTTTTTCCTTTTCTGATTTGTGTATCGTGTCAATGTCAAGCTGTGATAGGACCTGGCGTCCGTGAACTGACACTTCCACTGATTCATCTTGCAAACAAGCAAATTCTTTTGCGAGACGAGCTAGCGCATCCGCTGGAGCATTTTCTTTCTCGGGGATTTTGTAAATTGTCACATTTGGAATCTGTTCCAACAACTCGTATGGCATACCTGGAAGTATTGCTCGAGTCTTGGTTTCAAAATTTCGTATTGTCCGGCGATCTCGTTGAATGATTAACCGTGAATCTCCGTAGATGTTGATGTCTCGTTATCCCCATTTGAATGGTTAATTCCGAGTCCCGTTATGAGGGCTTCATATTCTCGCTTCGTTGTTCGTACACGGCTCGTCAAGTGGTAGGAGTATCTTAACATCCCCCGCTCCGGTGTTATAAAGATTAGCCCGATTCCCGCCTTACCGGGCACTATCACTTGCGATTCTTCGTCTTTGTGCGCCGAAGATGCTCCGTCGAAATATAATTCCCAACGTCGATCATCAAGGTCTTCTAGATTCATTATTTGTTCATCCGGCAAGTCGTCATCGAGAGGCGATTCGCCGGCAAAGGGTGTGCCGCAAGGAAGTCTCGCTAAGGCTTGTCCCTTTACGGCACGAAGAGGCACGAAAGTTATATCAAATTGCAATAATATCATCGACCATCCGGCAAGTCTGCCGAAAGCGTTGGACGAGTCATCAAGTATTGCAACGGATTAAACTTCGAGATCGTGTCGACCTTATGAGAAAGCATGTAATGCCCGAGCTTTTGAGCGGCAAAGATCGTGGCCAAACAATGCTTTTCAATTGCGGGATACCTTATTTCCGTCGGCAAGAACGACGGCTTAAGTAGTAAAGAGCATTTTCTTTACCCTCATCATCGACCCGGGCTAACAGGGCTCCGAGAGAGTCGTCTAAAGCCGCGGTATAAAGTATCGCCGGTCTACCCGAGACTCGGGGCTCGCTAGGACAGGAGGTGTCATTAGATATTGTTTAATGTCCTCGAAGGCCCCCTCGGCATTTCTCTTCCCAAATAAATTTGGCGTCCTTTTTAACTAGTGCCGAGAAAGGCCGACACCTACTCGACAGTGTTCGAGATAAAGCGTCGAAGATATGCCGACTTTCCTTGAAAAGATCGTAGTTGTTTTAAGGTTTTGGGAGGCGGCATTTCTAAGATGGCTTTAATCTTTTCCGGATCGATTTCAATTCCACGATGTCGGACAACGAATCCTAAGAATTTCCCGGAGGTGACGCCGAAGGCGCATTTTAAGGGATTCATCTTAAGGTTAAATTGTCTTAATCGTTCGAAAACAATTCTCAAATCATACAAGTGGTTGTCCTTTACTTTGCTTTTGATGACCACATCGTCCACGTAGCATTCGACTTGATTGTGGATGAGATCATCAAAAATTCTTGTCATTGCTCTTTGGTAGGTTGCTCTGCGTTCTTCAATCCGAATGGCATCACCGTGTAGCAAGATACTCCGATCGGCGTTCTAAATGCCGTAAGCTTTTCATCTTCTGGAGCCATTTTTATTTGGTTGTATCCCGAAGATCCATCCATGAATGAGAATATTTCGTGTGTTGAAGCAATGTCGATCATTAATTCGGGATCGGTAGAGGAAATTCATCTTTTGGACATGCTTTGTTTAAATCTCTCGAAATCCACACAAATTCTCGATCTCGACCATTCTTCTTCCCGACCGGTACCACGTTGGCTAACCAAGTCGGGTATTGTTCTTCACGGACAAATTTAGCGTCTATTAGCTTTTTAACTTCAGCTATGACTTGTTGTTCGATTTCTAGACGCATTCTTCTCGGGACCTTGTCCGACCGGAACAGTGCGGGGTCCACCCCTAGCTTATGGACTGCGACCTCTCGGAGCTAAACCCGGCATCTCATCGTAGCTCCAAGCAAAACAGTCTTCGAATTCCATTAATAACTTGATTATTTCTTTGGAGTCTTCTTTATCGAGTAAAGAGCTAACAAAGGTAGGTCTAGGCTCTTCGCTAGTACCTAAGTTAACTTCTATTAACTCATCTATTGTAGATTTGATTTCTTCTTCGAATTCGGTGGAGCGTCTCCAATTTGTAAATCTTCGAGTTCGTCCGTAGTTTCCATGCAGCTTTCATTAGATTCGCAGTGACAACCAAGCAAAATTCAGCATCATCAACCGATCCTACCGTGCCGAATCCGAGACCATGTTTTGAGTTGGGTGGACGACCGGAGTTATTCCATAAATTTTCAAAACGTTGTGATTGACCTTTTGTCCACTCGTCGAGGTAAGAAACCACGTTGAATTAAATTTTGAACACAGGGAGAGTACCACTCAAAAGGCAATTCCATTAATTCCGATGAAGTAGCATCTTCAAATTGTACATTATTTTCAGCTTTGGAGGAAGAAGCACCACGGTAGAATTTGATTGGTTTTGCACCACCGCTACGTATCTCTTTGACCTCCATACCCTCGATCTTATTAGAATGGATCGGGGTCGTGGTCATAGTATGTACATAGTGGTTAATCTTCTCGTACATCGATTTATATTCTTCGTCTCTTTCATCTTCGATAGGGATTTTGAATTGCGGCTTCTTTCGACTTATTGTCGTCGCTTCTTGTTTGATTTCTCTTTCTTCTTCGTAACTATCTTCCCAATCGACATTAATGGTTGGTTTCCTCTCGTCCAATCGTCCTAATGTCTCTACCACGACCTCGTCCCCGGCCTCGACCTCGGATGCGAGTCGTGGAGAAACCTTCACCATCTCGCCGTAAGGGAGTGGTGAGTGATCGTTGGACTAGAACTTCAGGTTCTTCGTTATCCCGAACTTTCTTTGCTTCATTTGTTATAGTATTTCTGGAGAAGATCGTTTTCTTCGGCGGTGCATAATAAGCTGCATCCTCGTGGATTCCAATTTCATGTACGGAGAATGGTTGTAAGTCACCTTTGATACACTGTTCTCCTCCATCGTAGTATTTGATGCACCGATGTAGAGATGATGGTACCATCCCGTTTTCATGTATCCATGGTCGGCCCAAGAGAGCGTTGAACGATGTTTCGAATCAATTATGTGAAATTTCGCGGTTGTCTTTGCTAAGTCACCGGTCTTCATCGAGTAGTGTTATTGATCCGAGGGCTCTTTCTCCTTTCTCGGTCGAATCCTCTTAATAACATTTTGTCCGCTTCGAGCTCGCGGGCATCAATTTCCAAGTATGCTAGCGTTCGAAGATTCATTATATTGATCGATGCTCCCGGATCCACCAATACTCGGAGAGTGTAAATTTTCCGATTGTAATCGAAATGTACAACGGTCGGTTGTGATCTGCCGTTCCAAGTAGTAGGTCGTCGTCCGTGAAGGTAACACCTCGTCGTTCTTTTAACGAGCAAACCTCATCTAAGGACTCTCCGGCCATTCGAGCTAAGCAAATTTCCGGATCAAGTAAGGCCTCGATCGAGCTTCTCTCATCTCCTTCGATAAGATGAGAGCGTCGTAGATGCTCAGCTTGGCCGGTAGTTTCCTAAGATGGGCTAGCACGTTGTAGTCTACTTTGTTTTCATGTGTCTCTCGCTTCTTCTCGAATGGGTATTTCTTCTGCCGGGGTTGGTTCTTCCTGAACAACCACCTGCTTTCCTTTGTCTTTTGGACCCATTCTCGGAGGTAGAACTTTTCCACTCCTTAAGTTGACTTCTGTAATTTCCTCTGAATCTATTGTTGAGCTTGCTCGGTGTCTTTTCTGAATCGGAATGACAGTGCTCTTCCGGATTAGCTTCGCAGTCCGAAGGCTCTAACTCTATCGCTGACCGGAGCTCCTCGAAACTCGCAGATAGATTCGTTGCTTGTTGAACTCTCGTAGCCTCCTTGATGGATGTCTTCTTCATCATTGTGATCGTCGAGATTGTGTATGATTTGAGAATTGTCGTTGGTATCGAAATCGATATTCGGATTATCGTTAGTTACGTAATTGTTAGAAACAGTCAAAACGTAGCCAACGCCATCACCCTTATCATTATATGATCCCACCGAAGTGAGCAGATAATCATACAGAGTCAGGGGTTCGAGGGATTTCTCCCCCGAATCGGAAACAACTATCCTAGGATAAGCAGCCCCTAGCCTAGCCTTAGGAGCCTCTGCCTTCTTCTTCGTCAATTTTCTTCTTTTCTTCAATCGTCTCCCGTCGAGGTGGTTCTTCTATCGCAAGTGATAGTACCGGCTCAACAGTGTTTCGAACTCGAATTGAAGCTCGCACCGAAGCGGTCCGGATGCCGTCTAAAATCTTTTCGAAGACCTCGTCCAAGCGGTAGTCCATCCATCGTCGATCGATGTGGATCTATCTGAATGATGGGATCAGTCGAGATAACATTGACGGAACCTCCTTTCTGGGGTTCCTTCATGTACTCCTTCGGGATCGTTATATTCCCTTTCCGCAGGTTGTCATTGAGCCAACTTTTGAAGGTAATGCAATCTTCTATTTTGTGTCCAAGCATCTCGGTGGTAAGGGCAAAAGTCGGGATCACCCTTCTTGTTGACCTCTTCCGGTCTTTTAGGCTCTGGCACTGGAAATCCGGAGTCTTCATCAAGCTACGGAACATTTTTGGCACTCGCTTCATTCTTGAACGGATATTCTCTCGTTCAAAAGCTCTCTTAATGTACGTTGCGGACGAGGTGGTTGTTCATATCGCGGAGATGACCGATAGCCGGGCCGGGTCTGTCGGTAATTCGTTGTGGTTGTCTGCGGCCGTTCCGGTGGTATTTCAGCATCGGTTGCTTGCCTTTGTCAACCGCTGCAACGATCCCGGATTTCTTTTCAAAAGTCTTTACAGGCTTCTGTTTGTCCGTCTTGTCGGTGAAACTTAATTGCTTCGCCTCCTCTTGCAAGCTTCCGGCCTTGCTTAACAACTTCTCGAAAGTCTTAATAGTGAATCCCTTGAGGAGAAGTGCTATCGGGCCATGGATGCTTTTTAGCAAAATGCCGATCGCATGCTGTTCTTGCAGTTGTGGTTCACATTTCATACTTAAGTTCCTCCATCGGAGTATGTAATCCACCAAAGTTTCATTCGGCTTTTGTTTCTCTACCACTAAATCACCTATAGTGATGTGGTGCTGAGCTCCGGCGAATCGTTTGATGAAGAGGTTCTCTAGCTCTGAGAATGTCTTAACCGAACCGTTTGGTAATTCTGCATACCAGTCGAAAGCGATTCCTGACAGACTGCTGACGAACTGTCGGAAGAGTAATGCATCGCTCCCGCCGGCATTGCAACAACCGGCACGAAAGTGTGCTACATGCCGTCGAGGGTTCCCGGTTCCATCGAAGGTCTTAAACGAGAGGTGGTACGAAGCCTTTCGGTATTGGACGGCGTCGAATTCTTCGGGGTAAGGTCTACCCGTCCGAATGGATGTCCCGCTCTTTGATTGTGCTAAGGCTTCTCGCACCTCGCCGTTCTACCAAGTTCTTGATATCCTTTTCGAGAATCATACTTCGTGTTGTATCCTTTTTCACCGATCATCCCCATCGACGGACGTAATCTCCTTTCCTCCGTCTACAATGTGAATGACCTCCGGGGGTGTTTCCCTATGTGGTTGTACTTCGACTCCGGAGAGTGGCTAGAGCTACGGCCATCTCTTCCATCCTTTTCGCCATTCGAGCGATCGTGTCGTCTTTCTCTCGAAGCCGTCTTCTCATCGCCCGGCTCCTCTCTTTCGCGGCCGCAGGAACACCTCGCGAAGCCGATGAAGCTCGTGTTTCAACCATGTTGATTTCTCGCGTATTCGTCGTCCATAAATTCCGATGAATCAATCTCGTCTCCGAACTTTTCTTCTCTTTCCTTTGCCAAGCGTCGGATATCGGTTCTCAACTTTTCCATGGCATCTTCTAACGGGGCTTTCTGTGTGTCTTCGTGGTTGTCGTGCGATAGCTGCCGGGTCCCTTTCTCACGAGTCCCCTTCATCGCGGTAGCACTTTCTTCAGATTCAAGTCTCCTGGCGAGACTTTCTTCTCGGGCCGTCGTTTCAATCTCAACTCGCCCAGAAGTGGGACGCCATACCATCCTTCCGGCGCGCAGACGGTCTAGGACCGCATGGTCCGTTCGGCCAAATGCCGGAAGGTGGTATCCTCCCTAATCCGTAATCCCGAGACGACAACAGGCGGACTAGCCTTCATTCTTTTACTTGGCTTTTCCGCCATGATGGCGGGTTCTACTCGGGGCCCAAGACGGGATTTCGACCGGCACCCGCCCTATCCTCCGTAGAATTTCGATACGGGCGCTTTTCCTTCTTCGCTAGCTTTTCTACCAAAGTTTGCAACGAGCAAACGGCGTAGTTCTAGTTCTTTTCTTGCGGCTATCGTTGTAATATGCGGGTCGTGGTAATTTGGCGACAATTTTGCGAATATTTTCTTCATCTTCCGCGGCGGAGAGGGGATGAAACCCGCTTCCTCCCAAGAGTGGTATGTATTCGAGCAACGGTGTATATTCTGGCAGCTTCGGAATTTCTTCTAGGAAAGCAATTTCAGCAGTCCCGGCTTCTTTAGCGATCCTTCTATTTCTGTTTCTTCTCTCGGGTCTTCGTTAGTGACGGAATTCTCGAACCGGACCCGATCTCGAAAACGAAGGTCTTACGAGAAGATCCGTACCCTCCACGGTAACGAGTCCATCATAATCTTGGATTTCTTTCCCCTTAAATTTGGCAAAAGTCGGGGTAGGTGCAGAAACAACTAGACCAGGTGGGGTAGAAAGAACAGTCCTCCCGTGGGCAGCAGTGTTCCTCTTAGTCGGGATCCTTTGCAGAGGAGGGAATTCTTGGGTCGACCTAAGGTCGAACTCAGCGCTGGCTCTTCGCCTCGTGTACCTTGCTCATTAGTGCGAAAAGGGAGACGTCGGTGACCTTGACGTTCGTGTTTTCAAATCCTTGTCCAAATCGGATGATTCCATTATCGGGCAACTCATCCTTATAGCATGCCGAGGTCCAGCTCCGTTGGTGAAGGAGAAAATCGTCGGGGCTTCCATTTCTGCAGGGTAGATTCTGGTTGTCAGTCCCAAGCTATGCTTCTTTTCTTTAGGACGAAAAGAAAGGAAATGAAAAGAGTCCGAACTCATTCATGTTCATGTATTTATAAAAAGGAATCACTTATTAAAGGGTTTGTTTATTTAGAACGGAGTGTTCAAAGGTGTAGAGAAGGTAAAGAATCCGAATCGGAGTTGGAAGGGAAAAGAGAGTCTTAAGCAAGACTTCTCGACCCGAAGGATCACTCCTAAACTAACACCTATCGGGGTCCACCCCACCTCGTAAATGAGGTAAAAGGATCTCGGAACCTCTCTCGTCTAGGGGTGTCTAAACAAATGGCTCCTAAATCCGAGAGAATGTTGGTTATACTTGTTCAAGGTAGAAATGAACACAGTATTCCAACGGAAAGAAGGGTAGTTTGATCCATTAGGGACATGGATACACTACCGATTTTTGAAAGCGTAACTATTTCGATTAGAATGGAGAGAGGAACTTGTCCCGCCGGAGTCGCCGTAAATATGTCGGCATATTTTTTAGGTTAGAGTGTTGTATTTCGAAAGGGAGTCGCCTACAAAAATTGTCGGCGAATTATAATTTAATTTAAATAAATAATTTGAAAAGTAGTATTTGATTTTGAAAATAATTTTGAATTTGAAAATTTTAAGATATGAAATCAAACCGATCTCACATCCCGAATAGTTTATATAAACGAGCGCCGCACCACAAACCGTGTATCTATCCCGAAGAATAGACACACCGCTTGATAATGGGGCTCGATTAAATAAACTCGGAAAGGTTTGTGACATCCGTTTGGTCTGCGAACCAATTTTATAAGCCGACAAATTCCCCCGTTTAATATGAAACTATTAAACAGGGTTTATATTACCCGGGTTCTTAAAGTTCCCTATAAGGGCAAGCCCCTATAGTTAATTACATCTTAAGTGACGGGAATCACCTAAGAAAACTCTCGATAATAATCAATAATTCTCGCTCTCAAGAATTTCAAAGTTTAAGTTTTCAAGGGGTTGAATTTTGGATTTTCAATAAGGAATGGATCAAATTTGGAACATTTTTATTTCTGGGAATTCAAAGGAAGAAAAGTAGGAGAGATCACGGATTCGAAGCGGACTTCGGTAATCTCCCGATTATCCTATTGTTTGGCTTGAATTTAGGAAAGTCCTAATGTTTATCTAATGTTTTAATCTTGCCAATTTAGTTAATTAGGGCTTATATTTATATGATAGAATCATACAAATTGCCTAGAAGATATAAGGGTTTATGTCGTATCGAACGACTACCTCGGAATCCTAAGACCGGTTAGGGCTTAATTTGCAATGCAAATGCCTAACGCAGGATTGAGGATTTATGTTGCACTAGGCAAACTACCTCGAAGTCCTATGGCTTTGTTATTTAATTCTAAGAAAGTTTTGCTGATGTAGATTTCACTTTGCCGACGACGATGGCCGTGCCGCCCACCATGCTCCGAGCTCCTTGTTGTTGCAGAGGTTTTAGTTTTAGAAATTATAAATCAAGAGATGAGAGAAGTGTTCTGGTTTAGAGAAGTCTTAATTTCCAAGTATTTTTTTGTGTTTTAATTAAAACAGATCTTAAAGTTGATTAAACAGAACCGATTAAGATCCCACGCGTTCCGTCATCCCAGCACCGTTATTTTCATCGAATTCACTTAGTCCAGTATGAATTTGCTAAACTCAACTAAATGAGTTCCGCACTTTCATTTAGACCGCGGGAAATCCCGTTAGCAACACGTGGGTTACATCATCCGAGGTATTCCCGATCATTCAATGAGACGTTTTAATTTAGTTGTAGTTGTAGTTTTGTGTTCCGTTTGTGATTAAATTTTGAGTTGTCTTATATTTTGAAATGTTGTGGAGGTGAATTTTATCTTGTAATGTCTTTTATTTTAATTTTGGGTTTCAGCTTTGGTTTCGTCCTAAAGGTGTCGGTTTTCATGCAACCGTGGTTTATCATGCAAGAAAAGTAAAGTACAAAGGCATGTAAGTAAATTGCAATAAAGTAAATTGCAATAAAGTAAAAGCGTACCTGGAGGGTCTTCCCGTCATTCCAAGCCGCACTTAAAATACGCTAGAATATTTAAGCAAGTTCCTAGGTAAAGCTAAGGGAAAAGGTTTATGGTTTTCTACCAAGTTCCTAATCCTATAGCTAGTTGTTTCCTATGACGTCTAGGTTCTTTGTGTTTTTGGTTCGAAGACGATTTTCTTCATCAAAGAACAATTAAGTTCAATTGTTTCATGAATATCCTATCATATCGAGGAAGTGCTTAAGAAGAATCTTAAACATCTTTTCAATATTTCTAGGATTGTTTTAAGTCCAAATGAATTTAATTGTGTAAATGGATCAACCGTCCGAGGTTTTCAAGTTTTGTTTACTTGCTCGATGAACTAGATGTTTGAATATCCTTATAAGTGAAGTGTCACTTCATTTGATGTTCTATTTAGGAGTTATGATAACTAAAGCTCCTAAGGGCGTAATGATATTTAATGATTTCGTGATTCAAATTTAAGTTCAAATTAATGATTTAAGTTTCGAATAGTTGTTCAAGTTATTTTAGATTTATTTCTTCATGTCTTAAGTGAGGTTATTTAATTTAACTTAATTTATCTTAATTTAATTTATTTTAATTTAATTTATTTAATTTAATTTGATTTGATTTAATTTAATTTCTTAATTTAATTTAATTTAATTTTAATTTAATTTAATTTTTAATTTAATTTAATTTAATTTAATTTAATTTAATTTAATTTAATTTAATTTAATTTAATTTAATTTAATTTTATTTATTTTAATTTAATTTTATTTATTTATTTAATTTAATGTATTTAATTCATTTAATTTAATTTAATTTGTTTATTTGATTTAACTTAATTTTAATTTAATTTAATGCAACTTTTTAATCTTAATTTAATTTAATTTAATTGAGATTTTTTGAAAGAGTTTAATGATTTAATTTAATTTAGTGATTAAATCTTTTAATATTTTAAATTTGAGTTATCACTTTAATTAAGAGTTGAGTATTAATGAGATGATTAATTTAGGGATTTTTAAATTAAAGAATAAGTCTCTTCCTAATAATATCCCTATTTTAATAATTCCAAATTTATTATTCTTCCAAATTCAATTAATTATTTAATTAAAGTTTAATTATTTTAAATTACTTAATGGGTTTCTACCCTTTAATTATTTAAATTTCAATCATCCAAATCAGATTAGGATCAAATATTTTACTTGTTAATTTTTATGAGACCTAAAATTTTAATTAAGGGTTAAAATTTTAATTACCATTTTGCCCTTTAAGCCTAATAATTTCATAACTCACTAAGTTGAACTCAAATGAACTTGAAATTTTTATGAGACTTCACTCATATGTCAATAAAGACATGAGAGGAGAAAATGTGATTTTTCTGCATTTAATTTATTTATATAATTATTTTTAGTAGAAAATAGAAATTTTCAAGGAAAATTCAATGACATGACCAAGGGAAAGTTTCTATCCTTAAGAAAATTAGGGGACATTCCTAATGACCAGAGGACCACTTGGACCAAATTTTGTAATTTTTTGAATTATATTTTATTTATTAGAATTATTTTAAGTTCTGGAGTATTAATTAATTTAAAAATAAAATAAATGTTGAAAAATAAATTTTATAATTTTTAAAATTCTCTCTGATATCAAGGATTCCAGAGAACCAAACTTCACAATTTTCTGATTTTTTCTTGATTTATTATAATTATTTTGGTGAAAATGCTAGAAAATACATTTTTTTAATTTTAAAATTACCCTAGAGCTTTTAAAAATTAATATCTCACTAAATAGACCTAGGAAAAATATGGGACTTGTTCCTAAGTGATTAAAATTCAAAATATGACATTTTGGTGAATTTTATTATTTTTGTGATTTTTATTATTTTTTAATTATTAAAAATATTAAAATAATATTAAAAATCAACTTTTTTAGAAAATTGAAATTTTAATTTTCCTGAACTCCCCTGATATCAGAGAGACTCCAAAACCAATTTGGTGAATTTTTGAAAGATATTTTGAAAGTTATGAATTTTTAAAGTTTAAAATGGCTAAGTGGCTTAATCAACCCAATTAGTGGGGCTAACCAAGTCCAATTGACCTCAAATTTTTATGGTGGGTTCCTCTGATCCTAAAGGTCAGTGGAGAATTGATTTCAAGTCAATTTGATCTATGGTTAACTCTAATTAATTAGAAACCTATTTTAGGTGTTTAAGCCAATTAGGGTTAATCTCAGTGAATTAACTCAAATCCTATTTTTCCTAGGGTCCTCTAGTCATATGGAACATCACCAAATTTTCCTAGAATTTATTTCACAACATGCTAATTTTTGAAATTAAAATACTTAAAACGAGCAACATGCATTTGAAAAATCAATAACTTTTCACAGAGATGGCCTCTGACCTTGGAAAATTCAGGGAATGTTCCCAAGTTCAGAGGCTTCAAAAGCCCTATGGTCTCATGCCATGGTGAATTGTATACATGCATGAAGAATTAAAACAATGCAGGGAGTAAATAATTAATTAAAAATAAAATACTTGATGAAATTAAATGATTTCTCTTCCACATTATTCTCCTCTCGTTCACCGAGCAAGAGGGTATTTTTATTTTATTTTTATGATTTTCCTACACAAAGATATGAATTTTCAAAGTTCTGGGAATTAAATAAATAGAAAATACCCTATTTTTCTATTTATCCACGCGGCGCCGCGTCAACCTCGGCAGCCTCCGAAATGCCGCGTGGCGCGCTCCCATTCGACGCCGCCATCCGAGTCGCGCAGCCCGGGCCCCGCAGTTCTCGTACCGTCTCCCGGTCCGACGCCCTCCGAGCCGTCCGTCCGCGCGTGTATTAAATGGACGGCATCCGTTCATCGTCCCCAAGTGTCCTCACCCGAGAGCCGTCCACACTAAATCCTTAAGATCTCACTCGATACTCAACGGATTTTTATGTTCTTATGCTCTATGGATTCGTCTTCGAAGAGACGAACACATCCATACTGTAAACATGCATCGCAATTAAGGCATTTGAAATGGAGAATCTCCAGAAGCTCGGGATGAAGAATTAATTCATACCTTAGCTCCGAGAGGTGAAGCCTCGATCGTAGATGCTTGGCACGTTCGTTGGAGCCGCAGGAGGCTAGTGGATGAAGTCTCCCGGTCCGGTGAATTGTCTAGGTTGAACTTCGACCACAGCTCGATCACAAAGCTTGGAGTCCGGAGCAACCGGGTGGCCCGGAGATGGGGCTTTTGCTGGTGGACACCTTCCCTCGGTCCGGTGAAGGTGTAGGACCAATCAATTTGGGGATTGGTCCACCGTGTGGGAGTGTCCCGGTTTTGGGCTCGGATTTCAACTCCGAAATCGAGCTCACAGAGAGGAAATGGCAGTGGGATCTCACCTGGGATCAAGTGCTCGTGTATGAGGAGGGGTCCGGAACAATTTTGCGCAGTTTTGGCAAGGTTTGTGCAACTCTTTTTTTCATGGCCGAGAGGGGGTGGTGTTTAAATAGGCATGGCTCGAGGGCCTCCTGTGGGGAGTTAGGGGCCGGGATCACCGCTCATGGCAAGTGAAGAACACTGCAATGGCCATCGGGCATGGGGCAGCCTCGACAGTGAGAATTCCAAGCTCGGATTGACTTGGACCTCTCGGCCATGGAGTTTTCCGGCGATCGGGGTGGCCGGCCGGCAGGCAAGGGTCACCCTCGTGGTCAGTGGGTCGTGGTCGGGTGTTTGTGCAAGCAATTGGCAAATGCCAAGTGTAAAGAGCTTGGATTGAAATGGAATGGGGGAAGACCATTTTGGATCTAAATGGGTCAACTCACCCATTTGGGCTTGGTGCACCCCTCAAGGTGGCTTTGGGTGCTGTGGGGGATCAAAGGGATCACTGGTTTGGCATGGAGAAGTCTCCATCCAAATATATTTGGATTAAATTTAGGTTTAGGTGAATCATGATTAAGGCTAATGAGCTTTAGTGGATTAAGGAAAGGGGCCCTCCTTCCTACCCAATATGGTATGGTGACATGTAAAGAGGCTCTCATGGCTTCCATGTGGCTCATGCATGGCTTCATGGCTCACCTTTGGCTTGTGGAAAGCTTCGTCAATTTCATGAAAATGGGTTTTAAGAATTTTTGGTAATTTGGTGTAAAATTTGGATGGTTTGTCATATGGCTTTGTTTAGAAAGATTTGATTGCTGATTTAAGACTTAGGAATGATTTTAATTAAGTGAGGATGAGATGAGATTGTAATGTGGGCTTTAGGATGGGCTTTTAAAATGGTTTAGGAAAGTGGGCTTTTGAATTTTAAAATGGATTTTGGGATGAAATTTTGGTAAAGGCTTGGGCCAAATAAATGTTGGGTTTAGTTTAGAGATGTGTCATGAGTGGTTTGAAACAAATTTGAAGTGATTTGGGTTTGAATTGGTTTGAATTTGGGTTTAATTGGTAAGTGGGCTAAAGTGGACCAAAATGGGCTACCATGGGCCAAAGTTGGGCTAGAATTGAAGTTGATGTGAAATTAATGTTGGGAAATGTTTATGGGAGTGTTTCAAAGAGGTTTTGGCTTTGGTTGGGTTTTGATTTTGGGGTTTGGGCTCATTCTGGGCTAGGTTCTGGGTTTAGGTCAAAATGGGCCTTTTTGATTTTGGGTTGAATTTGAGTGGGGTTTGGGTCTAAATTTTGGGCAAATCATGCTAGTGTTTTGTTTATGGGGATGTAAAGGAAGGTTTAGAAAAGATTTGGGGTTAATTGGAGTTGAATTGGGTGAGTTTGGGTTAGGTTTGGGTCATGGGTCCAAATCGGGCTTTAAGGCCAAAAGTGAAATTGGACCCAAATTTCAATCAAATTAAGCTTGGCTTTGGTCTAGATTGGTGTTTGGGATGTTGAATTGCAGTTTAGAATCGAATTGGATCAGAATTTGGGTCAATTGGGTAGGTTAGGTTTGACATCGGGTTTACTTTGGGTTAAAATGGGTTAAATTGGGGGTTTTTGATAAAAGTGGGGTAAATTGACAAAATTGGCCCATGGTGTAGTTGAACAAAATGAAATTGGGAATATTTGGGATTTTCTGGAATTTTATGGGAATTTTCTGAATTTTTGGATTTTTGGGTCAAAAGGGGTATTTTGGGTATTTGGAAGGTATTGGGAGGGTATTCTTGGAATTTTTGGTATTTTTGGCTAGGAATGGTCAATTTGAGTAATGTGGAAATGTTTAGGAATGGTTTTGAGGAATTTTGGGTAATTTGGAAATTTTTGAGAAATTCGGGTAGTTTCAAGCGGCATTTGGTAGGGTCAGTGGGTGTAGGGTCCCGGGGTCAAAAATCGAAAATTTGGAAAATTGAAGATTGGGTGGATGTAAGTGAAATGAAATCATTTTTGTTGAGCTATGAAGCCATATCAAGCCCATATGAGCCATGAAGGGACTCATTTGAGGCATTCACCATGTTGTTCCTAACCCTCTCACCAAGGGCTTAGGGGTCAAGGACCATCCATGTGAATCACCTACATGAGTCAGAGGTCAAGTCGGTATAGGTGTGTTTTTGGGAGGTGTATGAAAGTGTAGTGCATAGGTGTAGTGTATGTGTAAGTCAACCCTTCACTGCACCGAGCCACCTGTGGCAATCTTAAGGCCAAGGAGTCCCATAGAACTCATCCTTTAAACTTCCACATTCGATCTCAACCCTCTAGGTGATTAGGGGTTTACAATCAAGTTTGTGGAGTTTGCAGGGAGTTAAGAAGTGGTTTGAATTTCTAAGTGGTGGGTCCCAATTCTAATCCCCTAAGATAGTCAAAGGAAAAGCCTAAGGCTAGATCCTAAGTACTAAAGAGAAGAAGAGAAGACCTCATCAAAAATGAGGTCAACAAGTGTTTCAGACGATGCTCGTGCTTAAATTCTTTCATTTCTGAATTTTCTTCATAAGTTGTTTTCAAATGGCATTCATTAAGATATCTTATTAAATCCATCTTAAAACATTCATCATCTTTACCTTTTGCAGGGTATTCCATTAATTTAGAAATATTAAAAGTAATTGTTTGATCATTAACATGCATAATTAATTCTTCTTTTTGCACATCTATCATTGCTCTGCCTGTGACTAGGAAAGGTCTCCCCAAAATGATAGGTAACTCTTTATCTTCCTCCATATCTGGTACAATAAAATCAACATGAAAGATAAATCGATCCACTTTCACCAAAACATCTTCTACAACTCCCTTAGGATATGGTATAGAACGATCTGCTAATTGCAACGTTACAGTTGTAGGAGATATTTCTCTTAATCTCAGTCTTTTAAATATAGATATTGACATAAGGTTAATGCTTGCACCCAAATCACATAAAGCTTTCCCAAAAAATTTTTGCACCCAAATCACATAAAGCTTTCCCAAAATTTTTTCTCCAATTGCATATGGAATTGTGAAGCTTCCAGAATCTTTAAACTTTTCAGGAAGTTTTCTCTGAATTATAGCACTACAATCCTCACTAAGTGCAACTATCTCATTATCTTCAACTTCCTTTTTCTGTTGAGAATATCCTTCATAAAATTCACATAGCTTGACATTTTTTCTAAAGCTTCAGAAAAATGAATATTAATTGTAAGCTTTTTAAGGATTTCTAGAAATTTTGAAAATTATTTATCCAACTTTTGTTGACAAATACTTTGAGGAAATAGAGGTGGTGGCAGTTTTTCTAAATCAATCTTAAGTGGATAAATAGGTCTTCAAAACCTTCTGGAGCGTCCTCTTTTGTTTATTCAATTTCTTCTTTCTATACTTAAATCTCCTTTTAAACTTTACCTTCCGACTCTCTTCCCCTTCTAAGTTGAACAGCCTTTACTTGCTTTTTATTTTGGTCTTTTAGATTTACTTTTGTATTATTAGGAAGTGTTCCTTGGGTTCTATTATTTATTGAATTTACAATTTTTCCCAACTGATTCTCAATATTTATTATAGCAGCTCATTGACTTTGTAACTGATTTCTCATTTGTAACAACACTTTATCTATAGACAACTTCTTATCCTTAAATTGTCGATTATTTTTAAAACTTGGAAGATAAGTAAGTCTATAATTACTATAACCTTGGTTGTTTTAGTTCCCCAATAGGTTTATTTGGTTGCTCCCCCACTGCTGATTAGTACCACTCGAATTAATATTCCAGTTAAAATTAGGATGGTTATTCAAACCTGGGTTATAATAGTTTGAATATGAGTTATTTAACTTGTTATTTATAACATTTAAATTCTCAATTGATGCTTGAGAATCCACCATTTGGCCTAAAAAATTCTCTTTAATCATTGAAATTTGTTGAGAAAAATTCATTCCAAATTAGTCTATCTTCCTTGAAAATGTAGCAACTTGATTTGCAAACATGACAAAAGCTTCAGAATCATGAATATTGGCTACCTTTTTAAGATGTACCCTTTTAGAAGGATATTGAAAATTATTAGTAGTCATTCTTCAATTAATGCATAAGCTTCAGGAAATGGTTTAGACATCAATGAACCACCAGCAGCGGAATCGATAATAGATCTAAGAGATCCACCTAATCCATTATAAAATGTTTGAATAATTAACCAATGTTGCACAACATGGTGTGGAGAATTTCTTAGGAGTTCTTTAAATCATTATCATGCTTCATAAACAGATTCCCTTCAAACTGATAAAAAGATGTAATATCATTTCTAAGCTTTGCAGTTTTTGATGGTGAAATATATTTAGCAAAGAATTTATGTGCTAAATCACCCCAAGTTCAACCATATCTTAGCCTTATGCCTAAGTGAGAATGGAAAAAACCTAAGCCTAATAACATCATCAGAAACATGACAATGGTTAGCTTAATAAGAAGTTTTAGTGTAGGTGCAATTAAGTTTTCAATATATGCGCAAATAATTATAATTTAAGCTACCCTTTATCAACGCAAGTATACGTATCGTGTAAGTAATACGGGGCTCTAGTGGAGTCCTCGGTTATCGATCCCACAGGGAAGTCGAGATTACGAACCAACTAATTTCTATCGAATATACGTAAATTAAATGGAATCTTACTAAAATTTATCAACTACTACTACTACTACTATTGATTATGAAAATGTAATATAAGAAAGTATCTTTCTCGTTGTTAAGAGAATTAAGTAAATGGATAAATCAAATTAATTTAATTATATTGTGCCAATTGGAGCATACCTATTCTTTACCCTTTGGTCCAGGCATAAAAAACATTGACTAATCCTATGTTTGTTTACTGAATCTACTGGCTAGCTCGGGAGGATACCGTACCGTCACTTCGGAGCTCCCACGTTCCCTCACTCGAGGGCTAACATCTACACTTCAAGACCTAAATGATAGGACTAAATCGAGGATTTTAGCCTCGTCACTCTAAAATCTCCAATTCTACGCTCGATAAATAATATTTCCCTATTTATTTGCACCCTCCTTTCAAGGACTTCGACCTCCCCAAATCTCGGATGTAATCTTTATTTTTAGTTGCAAACAACGATTTTAACATTTCAATTGGCCAAATTGATAGTAAATTAAGATCTAAGTTAAAGATTATCACAATTTATTTAATTTTATAGGCACATTAATTTTAATTTTCCATTTCACATAATTTCATAACAAGGAGAAAGAAAATAGAACTACTCAGAATGCATGGGAAGAAGACAATAACACTTGAATTTCATATATAAAATAATACAATAACATAACTTATCTCGAGTTTCTCCCCCAGCAGACTCCTTGAAGTTCCTTTGTCTCTTCCTTTTCGTACAATTCACACTCAATTTTTACACTTAAAAACTCTAAACTCACTATAAAACTATACTGTAACACTCAATAGACTCTCTAATGACTTCTAGTGGACTCTCTTCGACCTTTTTTTCTCTCCCTTTTTTTTCTCTATTTATAGATGTAGGAAGTTCTCCAAAGGTTGCCTCGGCTCCTCTTCAAAATGCGTCCTGATTCGATGAATCTGTGAAGAATTAGCTGTCTAGCCGTCGGCGGGCTCTATCTCGCCGTCGGCGGGCTTCTAGAAGCAGGGCATTCTTAACTGTCTCGCCGTCGGCGGGCTCGATCTCGCAGTCGGCGGGCTCGATCGCGCCGTCGGCGGGCTTCTATATAATATTGGTTGAATTCTTTGGAAAATCTCGCCATCGGCGGGCTATTCCTCGCCGTCGGTGGGATAGTTCAAATTTCTTCCCTTTTTGCCCTTTTTGTTCCAAATTCGTTCCTTTTTGCGTTTCTTCGATAATTTTTCATTCCTGCAACAAAACAAAGGAAATACCTTCCTTTAAAGTGCAATATAAGTCATTTTAATGCAAAATCAATATTAAATTATCAATATATTTTTCTTTGATCAAAATCCCCCAAACTTAACTATTACTTGTCCTCAAGTAATCCTTGTACTACATAAAAGTAATGGTTTCATGTAGTAAAATTTTAATTCAAAAAAAAATATTATGAATCTATTTAAATAAGGATTATAGTAAAGTTTTTCAGAAAGATTTTTAAGTGATTAACTTAATTTGATAGACTTAAGACAATCTAGTTATCAAGTGTAAGAATTCTAGTCTTCTATTTATTTCAAGAATGACTACATATTGCAATATTAAATTACTCAGAATATTTAGATGATAGAAAATTCAAGAAAATATAATTAGCAAAAGACTAATTCATATATATATAAGTTCAGAAATGTAATCAAATTTTACCCTTTAGATCGATCCAAGTGAAACCAATTTTTGATAAGGCATATCCTCAAGCTTCTCCTTACTTACTTTTTCTTTTCTTTTGGATTGATTTTCAATCCTAAATATTTTTCTTTCTTTTCAGGGATTGCTTTTCAATCCTTTTTCCTTTCTTTTCTTTTCTTTTCTTAAGTGAGGATTACTATATCTGGATAGTCTGTTAATGATTTTGAACTTCACTTTTCTCGCTTTAAATTTGAAATTTCTAAAACATTTCTTTGCTCTATATATACCTCATAGTTTTCACGTCAATGAGTTCCACTTCTTTCTTTCTCAACTAAATTCCTAAGATTTTTAATATCTCAAAAATATAGTTTTCTTTACTATAAATAGTTAACTATAATCTTATTCTCTTAAACTAAATATCTTAATCTATCAAATAAATTAATCGCTAAAAATATTTCTTAAAACTTTCTATAACACTTAAATAAATGAATTCTAGTTAATTGAATTAAACTCACTACATGAAATCATTTTTATAATAAGTTTTTGAAAAATATTTAATTGAGAATATGCAATAGTTAAGTTAGTTTTTCTTCCTCCCCCAAACTTAAATTTTTCTATCTATTCATGTAGGGTGAAAGAAAAATACTTTAAATTATCCCATACCTTAGTTGTTCCAGGTGTTCCTTTGAAATTTTTGCGAGATCTTCGCCTTTTCTCTTCATTTTACTCTGTACTCGCTAAATTTCTCTAGGCACATCTATTATTAGAGAATATGTTGGGTAAAGAAATTTTCGAGATACACATACAATACTAATACTATTACTTCTATACTAAACATAGGATTAAACATTACACAATAACCACAGAGTTTCTATTAATCACAGTTACATTTATCAACTGAAGAATAAATAAAGCTCTCACAATACTAACTATAATAACCAACATCCACATCAAAATACACAAAAGTAAAAAACCATAATAAAACTACAATACTAAATCAAAACAACTAACATAACACAAACATCCATATAAAACATCACAACACAAAATCTAATCAAATGTCAAAATCCCAAACTACATCTTCATCTCTCTGGTTTGGTGGTGGTGGGTTAGGCTGATAATGGGTATATCGAGGGTACTCAGGAAATATCACTTCAAGCTCCCCGCTTCTGTAGCGGCTTTCAGCATCATAGTACGAAGCTTCAAAATCAGAGTGCCTCTGCAGATACTCGCTATCATAATCATGTCTCTGCTTCAAACCTCTAATCCTTTGATCAATACGATCAAATCTTTCTTCAAAGCTCCTTCTCTGTAAAGTAAGCTCATTCATCAGATCAGTGAGGGTAGGTGACATCGAAGCGGGAGGATCATAAGTGGTAGAGGGTATATCTCTACTAGTGGAAGGGGCAGCACTCCTAGTTACTGATCTCCATCCCTCATGGGATTCTTAATTTTGTAATGGGTTTCATAGGGTAAACCAATTCTTCATCATCTCTTGCTTCTACCCCAGATAATTGGCAGAGAGCATAAATTAACCCAGGATGTCCTAATCTCCTCCTGATTCACTTCTGGCTATGGCTACTATATTTCTATAAATGATGTTACCCACATTGGTACTTCTATTATTCTGAATACAGAAATTCAGAACAGCTCTTTCCCTAGAGACATCACTATGATGGTATGTAGGTAATAAAGTAGAGCAGATAAATAGTGCCAAGCCTTAGATTTTGCATTCATCATAGAAAGAGGGAAGTTTACCCATTCTCGCTGCTTCATTTTCCAAACTTCTTTCCCCTCAGTGAGAAAGTCGATCACCTCTTCGAGCGAGCCTTCCATAGTGCCAAATGTATCATACTCATTGATATAGGGGTCTTGCACTTCGTAATAGGCATTTATTCATGCAAGGTCTGAATTCCACAAAAATCTTCTAACCTTAATCGGTGCATCTTCACTCGCATCGATTTCGCATAAAATTCTTTCGACTACCTCCATTGCAGCCTTTGTTCGTCCGGTAACGTAAATTCTCCCGATGTCGCTATCGAATTATCTTTTCTATTTCTCCTCCCGGATTCTCAAATACTCGATCCTGAATACAAGTCTTTGCCTTTATGATAGAGTTGTATCTAGACTGCGCTTTTGCACTAATGAACCGAGTTTCGTCAAATTCGAGGCGTCTTTTCAAAAATTTTTACTTAATTTCAAGCCTCGTTAACGTCCGATTAATCTTTTTAAGCATATTTTGACTATGAATAGATGTTAATTAACTCAAATAAGCTTACTCAACACAAACAACACACATTTTTATATATATAAAATCCAAGCATTACAATATTCAACCTAATAAGGTATTTTCTCAACCTACAATAATTCAGCGTCGCAATCCAAACCACAACACACAAAACGCTAAAACAAAACAAACACATAGTGCAATATCTCCTCTATACAGAGATCAAAATATCTAAAAACAAGTAAACACACATAAACACAAATTCAAAATAAACAGACATAACACATAACAGCGAACATCCTTTACTCGTCAGTATCAGTACTAAACTCCTCTCTAATGTCACCCATGGATTGTGAATGAACAAAGAGATTGTAGAATGGCCTGAAAGGAAGTTCTTCAGTAGAATCTTCTTCAATCCAACCTTTCTTCCTCATAAGGCGTATAAAACTCGCTTCCAGGTGTCCAGAGTGATCAAATTGTTCCTTTATCCTCCAATCAATATGATCAAACAGATCTGAGAGGTTATTGATTGATGTCATCACATTCTCCAACTTTCTATCTACTCCTGAGAGTCTCCATAATATCATGTCAATTTTATTAGTCCAGTGGCCTCGTGGTTGAAATACTTCGTGATGATTTCTCCTCAACTTCTTCAAGCATTGCTATCATTATCCAATGTAGGAAACATATTAGTAGGATTTAAAGGTTTCCAGTGCAGAAGTACATTTTCCCGTGCTTCATATGAAACTTGGAATTGACTCGCATAGTGTGAAGATTGTAGAAGGATGTCCAAGCCCATGAATTATTTGATTAACAATCAGACCTAAAGTAGACTTCACAATTATCGAACCAACATCAATAGGCAGCCCCCCATTTGAATGCAGTAATTCAGAATAGCACCTTTAGGAGTAACTTTACTAATTTCCATAGTTGGTAGCAACTTTGAAGAAATGAAGAAGTGCCAGTGCTTAGAAACGGGATTTAGAAGTGATGCAGAAAAGTTTACATACCCGTGTTCTCTCATTTCCCAATCTTCTGGTTCATCAGTCAAGTATCGATAAATTTCATTCATATTATTCCTCGTTGGTACAAAATTTGAATAATGACAAACGGGTGTATTTTAGATTGAAAATAACTCGTTAATCCTAGAAGGAGTAAAGGTTACTCATCTTCCTCGCACATAGACGACTCCCTGGTTGATTCCATGTAAGTTAGCGTAGAATTCTTTGACCACTGGAACGACAACTGCAGAGGTGGTGTAGCATAATACTTCCCAACGTCGTCGAAAAATCATTTCTTCAATCGGCATCGTAGAATTCTCCGAACCTCTATTTACGAATCCTTGCTCTTTGATTAATCGCTTTTTCATCATTACCTTGTTGAAGATTCGCTGAGCCTCGCAACTGATGAATTTTCTTCTATTGTAGACTTGAGATCTTGGTATTTCAAGACTATTGGACGCCATAATTTTTAGTTTAAGTGGAATGGGTTTTTGTTTTTGAAAGATAAAGCATTTAGAATTCGGATTATAGGAGTTTTAAAGGAGTTATACCTTTAAAAACAGCTAAAAACTGTCAAACTACCCCATTATCACTTTTTTTAACTATCTCGCCGTCGGCGGGCAACGATCTCGCCGTAGGTGGGACTCTATAACTACTCAAACCAATTCTTATCGGGTAATCTCGCCGTCGGCGGGCTCGATCTCACTGTCGGCTGCCAAGGCAAAATTTGTCTTACTTCGCTATGGTTTGAATGTTTTCTAATTTTTTCACAAGGTCTCTATTTGTTATGACTATGGGTTATTATACGAGTAAAAGAAGTTATTAAAAAAAAATTAACAAAAGCAAGCAAACACATAAAAATAAAGATAACTATGGGTTGCCTCCCATAAAGTGCTTGGTTTAACGTCGTCAGCCCGACCTATTTAAGGTGTTAATTAGGTTGACTGAGCATTAAAACTTCTTTATAATTTGGTCTCTTACCCTCATAATATGGTTTTAATCTGTGTCCATTTACTTTAAATCTATTCCCAGTCTTCGGATCTTTAATTTCAATAACTCCATATGTATATACTTGAGTCACAATGAAAGGTCCTAACCATCGAGATTTTAATTTTCCAGGAAATAATTTTAACCTTGTGTTATATAACAAAACTTCTTGTCCTGGTTCAAAACTTTTCTGGTTAATCTTCCGATCATGCCATAATTTCATTTTCTCTTTATAAATTTTATCATTATTATAAGATTCATTTCTCAATTCATCTAATTCATTCATCTGCAATAATCTCTTCTCACCAGCGTCTTTCAAATTATAATTAAATTTTTTAATCGCCCATTACGCTTTATGTTCTAATTCAACTGGTAAGTGGCACGTTTTTCTAAATCTGTAAGGAGTCATTCCAATCAGAGTTTTATAAGCAGTCCTGTAAGCCCATAATGCGGTATCTAATCTTATAGACCAATCTAATCTATTAGGGTTTACAGTCTTTTCCAATATTCGTTTAATCTCTCAATTAGAAACTTCAGCTAAACCACTGATCTGAGGATGACAAGCAGTTGAAATTCTATGAATAATATTAATTATTTCTTCCATTCTCTGAATATATTTATTCTTAAAATGAGATCCTCTATCAGTGATAATTACTCTAGGCATTCCATATCTAGAGAAAATATTTTTCATTAAAAATTTTGAAACACTTTTAGCATCACAACGAGGTAAAGCTTGTGCTTCAATCCACTTAGAAACATAATCAACTGCAACTAATATGTATAAGTTTCCGAATGAAGGAGAAAAATGTCCCATAAAGTCTAATCCCTAAACATCAAAGATTTCAACTTCTAACATAAAATTTAAAGGCATTTCATTTCTTTTAGATATATTGTCTAATCTTTGACATCTATCGCAAGTTTTGATATACCTGTAAACATCTCTAAAAAGTGTAGGCCAATAGAATCCTGCCTGTAAAATTTTATGTGCGGTTTTATCAGTCCCAAAATGTCCTCTAAATTCAGAATCATGACATTTCTGAATAATTAGTTCAGTCTCTTCATAAGGCACACATCTCCTGATAATAAGGTCCTTACATTGTTTGTATAAATTTGGTTTATCCCAAAAATATTCTTTTGCATCATGAATGAACTTTTTCTGTTGTTGCAAAGTTAACATAGGTGGTAAAATATCACTTACAATATAATTTACTATATCAACATACCATGGTATTTTCCACTCATTTATATTATAAAGTTTTTCGTCAGGAAAACTATCTGTAATTTCATTATCAATGTCGTATAATTCATTATATTCTAGTCTTCGACAAATGATCCGCAATTTGATTATCAGTTCCCTTTTTGTTAATGATTTCAAAATCAAATTTTTGCATTAATAATATCCATCTAATTAATCTTGGTTTGGAGTCTTTCTTTTGCATTAAATATTTAATAGCAGAGTGATCAGTATGCATAATACATTTAGTTCCAATTAGATAAGACCTAAATTTATCAAAAACATATACAATTGCTAATAGCTCTTTTTCTCAGAATCGTATAATTGATTTCAAGCATTATTAAGAGTTTTACTAAGCATAAGTGTATAACTTCGAAAATTTTATCATATCTTTGTCCAAGAACCGCTCCTATAAGATAATCACTAAGCATCACACATAAGTTCAAATGGTTTCTCCCAATCGGGGAAACTATTATAGGTGTTGTGATTAATTTATATTTTATTAATTCAAAAGCATTTAAGCATTCCGTTGTGAATTCAAATTTCTTGTCCTTTTGTAAAAGTTGGCATAGAGGTTTAGTAATTTTTGAAAAATCTTTTATGTAACGTCTATAAAATCCAGCATGTTCAAGAAAACTTCTTACCCCTCTCACTGTAGTTGGAGGTGGTAATTTAGCTATTACTTGAATTTTTGCAGGGTCTACTTCCATGCAATTTCTGAAATTTTATGTCCTAATACAATTCCTCCTGCAACCATAAATTGACATTTCACCCAATTTAGAACTAAGTTAGATTTCTCGCATACCTAATACTTTTTCAAGATGATTCCAACATGCGTCGAATGATGTTCCAAATATAGAAAAATCATCCATAAATACTTCCATTCCATCATCAATTAATTTACTGAATATGGACATCATACATCTTTGGAATGTTGCAGGTGCATTACATAATCCAAAAGGCATTCTGCGAAAAGCGTAAGTTCCATAAGGACTAGTGAATGTAGTTTTCTCTTGATCTTCAGGATCAATAAGAATTTGATGATAACCGGTATAACCATCTAAAAAACAAAAATATTTATGTCCGGCTAATCTATCTAACATTTGGTCTAGAAATGGTAATGGGAGTGATCTTTCCTAGTGGCTGCATTTAATTTTCTATATTCAATACATATACGCCAACCAGTGACTTGTCTTATAGGTATTAAATCATTATTTTCATTAGCCTTTACAGTCACTCCTCTTTTTGTAGGAGCACAGTGAATTGGGCTTACCCAAGCACTATCCGAAAGAGGATATATAATACCATTATCTAACCATTTTAATATTTCTTTCTTGACTACATCTTTCATTATTGGGTTTAATCTCCTTTGAGGATCTACTTCGGCTTATGTTCATTATCTAAAATAATTTCGTGCATACAGATTGAAGGACTAATTCCTTTAATATCCGCTAAAGTCTAACCAAAAGTTTTCTTATATTTTTTTAATGTGTCCAAAAGTTTTTGTTCTTGTGATTCATTTAATTCTGCCGATAAAATAACTGGTAAAGTTGAAGAGTTACCTAAATAAGCATATTTCAAATGGTTAAGTAAAATTTTTAATTCAAGTTCAGGAGGTTTAATAATTAACGGAACTATATTCTTTTCAATGTTTTTTGTATTATCCAACAATTCAAATCTTTCTTGATATATTCTAATTCTTCATTATCTGACTCTTCAATTAATTCTATATTTTCTTTTTCTAATTTTTCTTCAAAATATTCTTTAAAATGTTCATTTTGCAAATGTTCAAGTATTTCCATTCGAAAACATTCATCATCTTTTTCTAAAGCAGGATAATTCATTGATTTAGCAATATTAAAAGTTACTTTTTGATCGTTTACTTTCATAGCTAATTCTCCTTTCTGAACATCAATCATAGCTTTTCCAGTAGCTAAAAAGGGTCTTCCTAATATTATGGGTATTTCTTTATCTTCTTCCATATCTAAAACAATAAAATCTACCGGGAAGATAAATTTATCCACTTTTACTAACACATCTTCAATAACTCCCTTAGGATAAGTAACTGAACGATCCGCTAACCGAAGAGTTACCGAAGTAGGTGAAATTTCTCCTAATTCTAGTCTTTTAAAAATTGATAGAGACATAAGATTAATGCTGGGTCCTAAATCACATAAAGCTTTCCCAAAAAACTTTTCACCAATAGCGCAAGGTATAGTGAAACTACCAGGATCCTTTAGTTTTTTAGGAAGTTTTTTCTGAATAATTGCACTACACTCCTCGCTAAGTGCAACAGTTTCATTATCTGTGAATTTTCTTTTTTTATTTAAAATATCTTTCATAAATTTTACATAATTGGGTATTTGTTCTAATGCTTCTACAAACGGAATATTTACTGTTAATTTCTTCAAAATTTCAAGAAATTTAGCAAATTGCTTATCTTTTTTATGTTGTTTTAGTCGTTGAGGAAATGGTGGTGGTGGTTTTTCTACGGAAATTTTCATAGGTATCAATGGATATTCTAAATTTTTATCTGGCTGAATCTTTTCTTTTTCGATTTCCACTTCCTCATTTTGACTTTCTGTTTCCTTCTGAATTTTTGTTTCTAACTTTTTTCCACTTCGCAATTGTATAGCTTTTATCTGTTCTTTTCCTTGGTCTTTAGGATTAATTTTCACATTACTAGGAAAAGTTCCTTGAGTTCTGTTACTAAGCGCAGTAGCTATATGCACAAGTTGAGTTTCAATATTTTTAATAGCAATTCCTTAAATTTGTAATTGATTTCCTTGAATTTGTAATTGATTTCCTTGATTCCGTAATTGTTGACCCATATTTATTATTACTTCTTCCATAAATAACTTCTTTTCCTTATATTGAGAATTATTATTAAATCTAGGTGGATAAGAAGTTTTATAATTAGGATTTCGTTGATTAGATGAATTTCCTATTGAGTTTGAATTGTTTGCCCATTGTTGATTAATAGAATTATTATTCCAATTAAAATTAGGATGATTCTTCCAACCAAGATTATAATAATTTGAATATGGGTTATTGGGTCTATTATTAATAAGCATTTAAAGTTTCATAAGCGAGGTCGAACATCAACAAATTGCCTCAGATGAATTCTCCTCCACTATCGTAGGAGAATAATTCATTCCATAGCTTATCTAATTTCTTAGATATAGCAGACAATCCGAGAAGCTAACATAGATATTGCATCGTAATCATGAATACTAGCTATTTTCTTTGGATTTATCCTTTCAGACGAGCCATCGAAAATTGTTGGTAGCCATTTCTTCAATTAATTAATAAGCCTCATGAAATGGTTTAGACATTAAAGAACCTTCAATGCAGAAGATCAATAATAGATCTAAGAGATCCTACTAATCCATTATATAAAGTTTGAATAATTTACCAATCCGGTAACGCATGGTGCGGGCATTTCCTAAGAAGATCTTTAAATCTCTCCCAAGCTTCATATATTGATTCCCCATCAATCCGAGTAAAAGATGTTATATCATTTCTATGTTTAGCAGCTTTTGATGGAGAAAAATATTTGGATAGAAATTTTTGTGATAGTTCTACCCAAGTTTTAATAGATCCAGGTGCTAACGAATTTAACCACATCTTAGCATTATCACTTAACGAAAAAGGAAAAAGTCTAAGTCTAACACATCGTTAGATACCCCATCATATTTAAATGTGGCACATAGTTCTAAAAAACTGGAAAGATGTAAGTTAGTATCTTCATTTGGTGAACCACTAAATTAATTATTTTGTACCATCTGGATAATTGTAGGTTTAAGTTCAAATGAATTAGCCGCTACATCAGGATTTTGGATGGTTAAATGAATTTCATCTAATGTAGGGTTAGCGTAGTCTCTTAAAGGTCTAGGTTGAATTTCATTTACTGGATTATTTTCCATTTGATTTATGTTTATAATTTCTTTTTTCTGTTTTCTAATCCTTCTTATAGTGCGTTTTAATTCTGAATCGTATGGTATTAGATTTTCAGGTCCAAATTTATGCATACACAATCGAAACTACAAAAAATGGTCTCGTTACTCTAGTAATAATTATTTTACTTCCCTAAAGAACGGCGCCTAAAAACTCGATGAGTGGTTAGCTTAATAAGAAGTTTTAGTGTAGGTGCAATTAAGTTTTCAATATATGTGCAAATAATTATAATTTAAGCTACCCTTTATCAACGCAAGTATACGTATCGTGCAAGTAATACGGGCTCTAAGTGGAGTCCTCGGTTATCGATCCTACGGGAAGTTGAAATTACGAACCAACTAATTTCTATCGAATATACATAAATTAAATGGAATCTTACTAAAATTTATCAACTACTACTACTACTACTATTGATTATGAATATGTAATATAAGAAAGTATCTTTCCCCTTGTTAAGAGAATTAAGTGAATGGATAAATCAAATTAATTTAATCGTATTGTGCCAAATAGGAGCATACCTATTCTTTACCCTTTGGTCCAGGCATAAAGAACATTGACTAATCCTATGTTTGTTTACTGAATCTGCGGCTAGGATGGGAGGATACCTGAGGGCTAACATCTACACTTCAACACCCAAATGATAGGACCAAATTGAGGATTTTAGCCTGTCACTCTAAAATCTCAAATTCTACGCCCGATAAATAATATTTCCCTATTTATTTGCACCCTCCTTTCAAGGACTTTGACCTCCCCAAATCTCGAATGTAATCTTTACTTTTAGTTGCAAACAACAGATTTTAACATTTCAATTGGCCAAATTGATAGTAAATTAAGATCTAAGTTAAAGATTATCAAAATTTATTTAATTTTATAGGCACATTAATTTTAATTTTCCATTTCACATAATTTCATAACAAGGAGAAAGAAAATAGAACTACTCACAATGCATGGGAAGAACACAACAACACTTGAATTTCATATATAAAATAATACAAAAACACAACTTATCTCGAGTTTCTCCCCCAGCAGACTCCTTGAAATTCCTTTGTCTCTTCCTTTTCGTACAATTCACACTCAATTTTTACATTTAAAAACTCTAAACTCACTATAAAACTCTACTGTAACACTCAATAGACTCTCTAATGACTTCTAGTGGACTCTCTTCGACCTTTTTTCTCTCCCTTTTTCGTCTCTATTTATAGATGTAGGAAGTTCTCCAAAGGTTGCCTCGGCTCCTCTTCAAAATGCATCCTGATTCGATGAATCTGTGAAGAATTAACTGTCTAGCCGTCGGCGGGCTCTATCTCGCCGTCGGCGGGCTTCTAGAAGCAGGGCATTCTTAACTGTCTCGCCGTCGGCGGGCTCAATCTCGCTGTCGGAGGGCTATTCCTCGCCGTCGGCGGGATAGTTCAAATTTCTTCCCTTTTTGCCCTTTTTGCTCCAAATTCGTTCCTTTTTGCATTTCTTCGATAATTTTTCATTACTGCAACAAAACAAAGGAAATACCTTCCTTTAAAGTGCAATATCAGTCATTTTAATGCAAAATCAATATTAAATTATCATTATATTTTTCTTTGATCAAAACACCATCATATTTAAATGTAGTACACAATTCTAGAAATTTGGCAATATATAAATTTGGATTTTCAGTTGGTACTCTTTTAAGTTCAAATGAATTAGCAGCTACAACAAGATTTCGAATATTACCATAAAGTTTATCCACTGTAGCGTTGGCATAATCTTTAAAGGTCATAATTCATGATGAATTTCAGCACTTTGATTAATTTGATTTTCCATTTCTTTAAATTTTTATTTTTTTTTTGCATTTTTAAATTTTTTTAATTTTTCTAATAGTTTGTTCTAATTCAGAATCGTAGGACATAAGTCTTTCAGAGCCTAAATTTTGTATAAACTATTACAACAATATAATAAAAATAAAAATAAAAATAAAAATAAAACACACATAAACAGATAAGGTTTAAGTACGATCTTTTAAAAATAGAAATTTTGTTTTTCTAAAAATTCTTTTTAATTTTTCTTTTAAATTTATATCCAAAGAAAATTCAATTTATCCCAAACAAGGGTGCCAAAAACTTGATTCCAATCTTTTACTACCAGATGAATACTGGTATAATTATATTTGTGGTAAACAGATAATACTTATATTTTTGATATAAAATTTCTTTCTTTACAACATCGCCAAAAACTTGATTATGATATAAAGAAGAATGCAATGGTAGTATTTAAATTTAGGGATTCTATGCAAGTACACGTATCGTTATTAAGTAATATATGACTTTTTGATTAAGCCTCGAAATATCGATCCCATGGGGAAAATTTTTGAAAATTTTAAAAATAAAAAGGTTTTTAGATCACAAATTCTATTTAGAAAAAGACACTTAAACAGTTTTGGATAATAGAAACTTGAAAATGCATTTCTTTTTTTTGATATTTTCTTATATTGTGAAATAAAGTAAATAATTTACTAACTATAATGAGATTTTTGTAAGATTAAAGAAGTATAGATGAAAATATATATTTCTTTATCATGAATGAGTAATAAGTACCAAAGTTATGTTGTGGAAGTATTCAAAATGTGTTGTGTCAAATAGGAGCAATTTTATTCTTTACCCTTACTAGAGATGCTATAAAGAACTTTGACTAGTTTAAAGTTCGAATAGTTTTGAAGACGGGTTAGGTAGTGAAGATACGAGCTCTCACTCTAGAGTTCCCTCCTTTCCCCCACCTACGGGCTAACATCTCGCATCAAAACGTAAAACTATAAACCAAATTAGGGGCTTTAGTTTGTCACCCTAAAGCCTCTAATTTTATACCCATCAAAGTATATTTCCCTATTTATTTGCACAAAATTATATGAATTACTTTCTTATCCATATAATCTAATGTGATTTCTACCTATTATTGATTGAGACTATACCTATTAGAATCTTACATTTTCTCACAACAAATGTTAGCATCTTAATTGACCAAATCAAGAAGTAAATGAAGTGCATGGATTAAATCAACACAACTTCTTCCAACATTAAAAATCAATACTTCCACAACTTTTATCCAACACTTAATTACTTTTTTTAAGGAAAAAGATAAATCTGAATCCATGGAGAAAACATAACAACAAGTAGTTTTAAAAATAGAAATCATGTAGAAAACACAAGAAGTCTCAATTAAAACCAAATGAAGTAGAAAGATAAAACCTATCTCAAGTTCCTCTCCACCAAACTCTTGAATTTCCTTTGAATCTCTTCCTTTCTCTTACAAGACTCTCTTGGACTAGTCACCCAACCCAAGAGGGTTTAAATCTTTCTACAAAAATGGATTTTTACTTAGGAATTCCTACTCACCATTTCTTTTACTTGGAATGAGAAAAGTGTAACTCTAAGTAAGTATCCTACATCTACTTACTTTAAATACTCTCTACAACCTCTAATGACTCTCTAATTTTCCTCTCCCTAAAGTAACTCTCTTCTCTCCTTCAAGTCATTTCTTTTAAACTTTTTCAAAAGGTGACTTGATGTTTCTTCAAAAGGTGTCCATATTTAATGAATCTACACAAGAGATGCATCCTTTCAAGTAAAATTTGAATGTCTTTTGGCGCCCTTAATTAGTTATCCATGTTTGTACCAAAAGATGTCTCAAACACCTCTTCAATATTCACCAAAAATTCCTCTAAATTGCAAAGTAACTACCTGACGATTAAGTGTAGGGTTTTTTGTGCTTAGGCATGACCTTCTCTGTCTGTTGGCTCTTAGGCTCAAGATCTAGGCGCTTAGGCACCCTAGTTCATTTTAACACCTTCTTCATTTTTGCTCCAAATTTGACAAATTTTCACTCTTTTTGACATATTTAGTCCATTTAAGTGTACCTGAAAGAAACCACACAAATACCTTCCATTAAAGTGCAATATCATCAAAAATAGGTGTAAAAATGTGCATAAAAATATTATATATTTTAGGTATATCAAGCCCTATCTTCTTCATCCGTCATTTTGATGATTTATCTATTTTAGTTTTTCCTAATTAACTTTAGTTATTTTTTGCTTTTATGTCACTTTGTTTAATACTTTAGTTTTGTAAAACCATATTCTTGCTTCATTAGTTCTCTTTTTTGGTTTAGTAAAATTAAATTTAGTTGTAGTTATTTAAATTAACTTTTCATTATATTATTTAACTAAAATTACTTTTTTGACTTTTTTTGTAAATGGATAACAATTGTTGGATCATGGAGATTATTTAAGGTAGGCCCCTCCATTTCTACTAATGTTTTGTATTGATCATGATTGAAGATTTCGATCAAGATTTGAGATATATTTTTCAAAGAGTTCCAAATAAGATTAAATAACATTTAATTATATTTATAAACTAAGTAAATTTCTCATAATAACTAACATTAATTGCTGGTTGTTTTGTAGAACGACTTCTAGTGGGATACTCAGTATCATCAGCAGATCCTGAGCAACTTTGAGAATCGAGGAAAGGATCACAAGAAGGATATATTCACTACTATCAGGAAGAGTGCAAGAGGCCTATCTCAATAGAAGAGGATGTCTGATTGAGCTAACCAGAGTGTGGTCCACTCTAAAAAATGTTAGAAAGATGTGGATGGCACATCTAAACTAGGCATTAGAGTGTGGGGGCTTAGGATTGGATTCTCTTTACATCCTAATGGCTTGAATCCCCATACCAAACACAATAAGAGGCTAATATGATTTATTTTTTTTATATGGAACTAATTTGAATAAATATATTTTTCTTAATCTTTTTATATGTTAATAGATATTGGAGCTAGGTCGGAAGCCCATCGAAGCTGAGTTGTATGCACATACATATCAGCATCAGACAACCATCGATGGGTAAATTAAATATCTTGTAAAGTTCACATAATTTTAATATGTTTTGGTTAATGTATTTATATCATCTAAATCATATCTCAATAATAATTATCCTTTATAATTTTTGTAAGACAATTATGATTGCCTAATGCAGCCTCGGAGTCAGAGCCCAGAAGGTGTTAGTGGTTGTTGTGGTCATTATGACCATTCTAACTCTAAAATCTTGGAGGAAGTTTCCAGTGGAAGAAGAGGATGATCTATGAACTCAGAGCATGTGGATTTGCATGTGAGGCGCAACGCTCAAACTCCAACTATAAATCGTCATTGATTCAAGATGAAGTCTCTAGGCATGTAGTCGCATTATCTGGGTAGTTGTGGGGTAGCTATGATCTAGACGTCGGTTGGAGTCCATGTTGAAAGGTGATTAAGGAAACCAGGGATTATAGGGTCAAGTGGCTCAAGGCTTCCGATGAGGGGCTAACAAGTCTTCGTAGCAAGCAATCGAGAATTGAGGAGGATGATGAGAACCTGCATAATTAATTTTTTTTCTTTCTCAAGTATTTGTAGAAATATTTCATTAATGTTGCGAACTATATTGTACGGGATTATTATTGGATGATCTGTACATTTTTATTATGTTTATACTATATTTTCATTTAATTTTATTATATATACTAAATTTGATTAAGCTGCTATGACATTTTATGAATTTGAGTCATAGTTTATTTTGTTAATGCATGTATGTAAAATTTCATTTACAACTAATTTTTTTTTTTTTTTATTTAGTGACAGATATATTTGTTGCTAACTTGGAGAATTTTATGTCCCATCTCGGTCGCAAAATTAGTTTTTGAACCGTAAGTAATTTGGTTGGAACTTTTTCTACCAAAAAATTGGTCGTAATTTCGATACACTATTAATGACAAAAAATTTGATCACTAATCAATTGGTAAATATTAGCGACTGATTTAATAGTCACTAAACTATAGCGACTAAATCATTCACTCATTTCAGCACTTGCGATAATGTCTTTAACGACCGACAATAATTAATTGTAAATCAGTCGTTAATCATTTTTATTGACAAAAAATTATTTATTACAGAGTGATTTTTATTAGGTAATATTTGAATTTCACATAGTGATAACTAACCATCTCCATACAGATATTACTTTCGTGGTGCAATCAAAATTTGTTAATATGTCCATCACCCACTATAATCTCACTTTCAACTCCGTAAAGCCGTTTACGCTACATCCAAGGAACAGCCCCTATTAGCATCCCATACAACATGAAGACCTTACGGTATCCTTGTCACATATTCTGACTCCAACAGGGTTGGAGATCCCACTAATTATAAATCAACCACTAGCTTCTACTCTTACCTCAATCCCTACTTCATTTAATGGACAATCAAAAAGCAATTCACAATCTCAAAATCTTCCACAAAAGCTAAGTACCGTACTATAGTTTCCACAACAAGGGACATTTTTTCTTTTGTTAAGACATCTAGTTTAAGACTTCCACATTCTTATGACCTAACCAACCAACCTATATTTAAACAGCATCTCAACAATGACATTGGAAATTGATTCTATGTTTAATGGAATACTGAACACAACCTATAACAAGAAATAGCTATAAGATCACACAGAAAGATTTAATGATCTTTACCCTCCATATGTAACCAAATCTTCATTTCGCCATATATTTCAAACAACATTCCATTCAAGAAGGTTGTAATAATACTACAAATACACACTATACCATTGTACAGTGATTGTAGGGTGAAGTAAATAAAAATTTTTTTATCAATATAAAGTTTAATTTTCCATTTCTGTTTGATTGCATCAGGGATCGGCTTTAAGCCCGTATCTTTTTGCTTTAGTTATGGATGGTCTTACTGGACATTTACAAGAGGATGTACCTTGGTGTATGCTTTTTGCTGATGATATCCATCTAGTGGATAAGACTAGAGATTAAGCCCATGAAAAGCTTGATTTATGGAGGTCTACAATGGTGTCTAAAGGCCTTCATTTGAGTAGAAATAAAACTAAACATATGGAATGTAATTTTAGTAGTAGTAGCACTAGTGACAGAAGTGTAACTTTGGGTGATCAAATTATTAAAAGGTGTGAACGATTTAGATATCTCGGATATGTTGTTCAAAGCGATGGTGATATAGATGGGGATGTTAATAGTAGAATTCAAGCTGGTTGGTTGAAGTGGAGGAATGCTTCGGGCCTTTTGTGTGATAGAAAAGTACCGCTTAGACTGAAAGGAAAATTTTATAAGATGGTGGTGAGATCTGCAATGCTCTATGGTGCCGAATGTTGGTCTTTATAAGAGAAGCATATTACTAAGTTAAGTGTTGCTGAGATGAGAATGATTAGGTGGATGAGTGGCTTTACACTTAGAGGCAAGATGCGAAATGAATATATCCGTGATAGGGTTAGTGTAGCTCCTGTGACGGACAAAATTAGAGAGAGTCGTCTTATATGGTTTGGTCACATTATACGTAGACCATCTGATGATCCAATTAGGAGAGTAGATGTTTTAGATTCAACTTATGTTAAGAAAGACAGAGGAAGAACTATGAAGACTTGGGCTTATTGTATAAAAATTGATCTTAATTTATTATAACTAAATGAAAATATGACACTAAATAGGACGTAATGGAGAAAAAGTATTCATGTAGCCGACCCCACGTAGTGAGACAAAGGCTTTGTTGTTATTGTTGTTGTTGTTATAAAGTTTAATTTCCCTTTACTTTAACTTCCATCTCTTTGTTTCAAATTAGAGTTCTCTCCGATTAGAAATATCCTGATTTTTTGAGTGGGTGGGAGCTTTATAAGAAATTTCTTAAATGAGATTTCATTAGAAATGTATCACAATCAATGGATTCACATTGAGATTTATGATATCCAATAACAACCCTTTATCATTAAATGATATCCAAGGATGCAAAAAATTTATTCTGATTAATTTCATCTTATTTGTAGTTATAATTCACATCCCTTCAATCTATTTTGAATTGTCAGAACAAAGTTTTTCAAAACTAATCCTCTTCATCTCATTCAAACATGTTTTTGAAAATGAGTAGTATTGATTCCAACAATCCAATGAAACAACCTAAAGTGAATTTACCATGATAACTAATTAAGATGAATAAAATCCTCAAACCCAAGTATTAAAGTAGTCATAAATCCTCAAACCCAAGTATTAAAGTAGTCATTCTTTAAACGATTTCTATTATATTTTCTTGGAATTGTTAGTGTGAAGACATAATTCGTTGTTAATAGATTTCAATCTTAAGATTTCATCTTAACAATAATTTCCACAATATTAATCAATTAAGCTAATTACCACACACCAATAAAAATTTAGTCATCGAATTGTTATCCATTAGTCAAGAGGAATGCCATCCTAACACGAACGCACCAAACCCAAAACGCCATCAGCAAGCACTAAAACAACTAAAATAAGCAACTATAATGCACGCACTAGACAATATTAAACCCAAAAGCAATTAAAGAGAAATTTGATCACTGAACCCTTCCTTGCCAGACGGCTATCCCAATTTGCATCTTTCTACAACGATAATGGAATCTGGACGTGGAAACTCACTCCACGAACAAGTACTACCATAGACCCAGCATCAAAATAGGCTTTCATTCAAGTATATAAAGGGTATGAAGCTGGTGCTCACCCTGCAATCTGAAGTGAACTTTAACAGCGCAATGTCGACCACGGCAAGCGATAGCAAGGCAAAACTATTACGAAAGCTGAAGCCATATGTATATATTGTGTTGCTGCAGTTTGGTTATGCAGGGATGTACGTAATCTCTGCTGCAACACTCAAAAATGGCATGAACCATTATGTTCTGGTTGTGTATCGTAACCTTGTGGCTGTCGCTATCATTGCCCCGTTCGCACTATGGTTCGAGAGGTTAATTTCCTGTTGTTATTTTTACTGATATGGAGTGTGATTAAATGGTGTTAATGTTGTTTGTTACATATTTGTTATCAAATTTATCTCTAATGTAAAAGTTTGACCATATTTGTGCAGGTTAACATGCATTATTTTTTTTACAGTGATGTTTAAAATTATTTTGGACATAATATTTTATTTCCTTAGCAAATTACTTACAATGAGAACAGGTCAAAGAAACTGCCACTCTTCTAATTAAAATTTGTTTTAACAAACCAGATTTTATACTGCTGAGACAAAAGCACCAGTACTATATGTTCTCAAATGAGTTCTAGGTGGAGATTTCAGTAACTTAATGAGTGGTGATTCAATGAGTCACTCAATTATTGCAAAATATGAATTCTTGAAGTCTGAATTCAATCCAAAAGCGAAACTCTATGATTGTGAATACATGTTGACAATTATATTTAAGAATCAGACTATCTAGTGTGTATGTAAATATTTTCCTTTTTTTAAGAAATAGATTATGATAATCAGTTGAAATTTGAATTCAAAGATATATTTTTTATAATTTTGTGTGAATTTAATGATAAACATACACCATAAATGTAAAATTTTGAATTCAAGTAGCTATAGTTTAATACTTTTGTTTTAATTAGGGATATTTATTTGACAGGAAGAAAAGGCCAACGATCACACCCCTCATCTTCCTTAAAATAGTTGCCCTCGCGGTCCTTGAGTAAGCAATTATCCTTCTATTTTTCCGTTCATTTATCAAAATTACATCTTAGTCGTACGTAGTATCATAAACTGACCTTTACAAATCAATGCTCTATATATCGCTTTTTAAGGCCTGTGTTAGATCAGAATTTCTATTACATGGGAGCCAAGTTGACAAACGCAAGCTTTTCTGCTGCGTTTTATAACATATTACCAGCAATTACTTTCATACTGGCCATAATTCTAAGGTAAAAGTTTCACTAATTTATATTGCAGTGATTAATTATTAGGAGAGTTACAAACTTAATTAAAAGTTTCACGCACACACGTGTGTATATATATATGTGTGTGAGTGAGTGTGTGTGTGTGTGTGTGTATGTGTGTGTGTGTTGAGAGCTTATACCAATTTTATCACTATAAATCATATCATGTCATGCATAACAACTAAAACAAGAAGTCAATGCACTTGCTCAACATACAAGAGTGCTAGATTTAGTACCACAAACATTGAAACTTAAAACATACAATAACATAAAAAATTCAAGGAGATTTGCATAGATGTCACATCATTCTTGTAATTCTTATGTATTTATATATCTAACACCTATATATTCATATTTACAACGAAACCACTCAATTCTTTAACATCGCATCAGAAATATGATCTTCAATATTTTTTTAAAAATGAAATGTTTATATTCATTCATAAACTAATGACATTAATATTTTGTAAGTGAATAAATCAAACTTTGGGAGTTAGGTATGTATCTACATAAGAATTGTGTGGTATGTATGTAAATTTCTCAAATATAAGCTTAATTAGCTCATTATATGGTGGCTTACAATTTGGATATGTATTCTGATTTCTAATTTCTTGTTCAACATAATTGTTCTCGAATTAGAATGGAGAAGATAAATATTAAACGAAGACGTAGCCAAGCAAAAGTAATTGGAACAGCAATAACGGTTGTTGGCGCTATTTTAATGATACTATACAAGGGCCCCATTGTTCAGTTTTTCTGGACCAAGGGACGAGCCCACCACAGCAATGTCGCTGCGGCTGTTAGCCAAGGCGGATCCACGAACTGGCTTAAAGGTACCTCCATGTTGTTCGTCAGCTGCATCAGCTGGTCTTTGTTCTTCATCGTTCAGGTAATCAAACATGTTCCCGTTTAAATGTTTTTACTTACTTTTTAAAATTTGGACAAATATCATTCCTATACTTGGAACTAAAGTATATATATGTATATTTTTTATATCTATATTCTTGCAGTCGAACACGTTGGAATCATACCCTGCAGAGCTGACACTGACAACTTTGATATGCGCCATTGGCGCCTTGCTCAGCGCAACGGTCGCATTGGTGATGGAGCGTGGTAGCGCTAAGCCATGGATCATTGGTCTGGACATGAGGCTCTTCACAGCGGTCTACTCCGTATGTTTTTTTCCTAAACATGTATTAGTAATTATAATGAGGTATTCTAGCTAACAAATGTGCATAATTCATTCCTTGGCTCGCAGGGTATAGTTTGCTCTGGTGTAGCTTATTATGTTCAGGGGATTGTTATGCAAGAGAGAGGTCCAGTCTTCGTCACTGCCTTCAATCCTCTTTGCATGATCATAACTGCTCTTATGGGATCCATCATTTTAGCAGAGGAAATAACTCTTGGAAGGTATTCACCATACTCTGCATAAGCATCGAGCATAGGCTGTTAGTTCCATGTTAGAGAGCGAATGTGAGATTAGCCATTATTACTCTTTCTGGGTCAGCAAATTTCTTTCAGGACATGCCATTAAGACATTTTGTCATTTACTATTCAAATTTTTATTGTTACTGATGTTATTATTATTAGCATGATTCAATCGATCACTAATTTAGTTTGTTGCAAACTCAAATTCAGGGTTCTTGGGGCAGCAGTTATAGTGATAGGCCTTTACTCCCTCATATGGGGAAAGAGCAATGATCATCTTGCCTCTTCATCCAACAATGGTAGCAAGAATGGAGTGACAGAGCTCCCCATGGCAATGGGGGCAACCAATGGCACAAGGATGGTATTTGCTGAGGGCCCTACACTCATCGAGATTCCAGCAGTTAAGAACCCATGAATCTTATTTGTAATAGCACAGTTGCTATGTTTGGATGATGGAGATTCCCTGTTTCTTTGCAATTGTTAGATTAGGGAAGGGGCTTTTGTAGTCATAGGACTCAATGACTCAAAGCCAATTGTTGTTGTTAAGGTGTGCCGGTTTCAATAAAGTAACAAAATGTTAATGTAATTGTGGCAAAGATGTTAAAAGAGCTTAGTTGAAAAGGGATTAAAGTTGAGCAGGATATATTAGTAGGTAAGTTCATTTTCATTCTAAGTGAATTAGTCTAATGATGATCACTAAATATCTAGTATTTGTAGCAATATATTGTTGTGGGAAAAGTTGCTTGGATAAATTACTTGCAAAAGAGAAGAAAAACAACACAAAGAAATGCAACCACATGAACACAAGAAGATTACGTGGTTCGGTCTTTTGACCTACATCCACGGGAGGGAATCGAAATAATCCACTAAGGTAAGAGACAAAAGGAGTACTTAGCTTTACATAGATGAGCCCTCATCTTCCATGGCCTCCCTTCAAATCCAAGGCCTCTAAGATGCACTCCTCACCCTCTACAAGCTAGCCCCCACTCATTGAGTTCTTTTCACTCTTACAAAACCCACACCAAAATCCTCTCCTCCTCTCATCTATTTATAGTAGATTAGATTACATTATAATATTCTAGAATAAAGATGAGGTGGAAACTTCGAGGATCGCATGGCTTCCACATGTTCTTCCACATGTCCCCCTTTTAGAGTCCTCCATTGCATGGTTTCCACATGTCCTTTCACATATATTCCTTCCATCACATGGTCTCCACATGTCCTTCCACATGTCCTCTTCTAGGGTCTTCCATAATGAGGTGGCACTTTCTAGAGTCAACAATAGAGGCTTAAAGTAAGGAGGAATTTACAAGAGTGTCACTTGCCTTAGTGACTAATTGGGGGTCAAAACAACAAATCTCCACCTTGACCCTCAATTATGAGATTCTAAAGTAGTGATTCCCTCCACCTGGCCCCCGAGGGGCCCTCAGCCAGTGGAAAAGTTCACTAAGTCCAGAAAGTGTCTGAACTTAGCTATGGGCAGCGCCTTGGTGAGCATGTCAGCAGGGTTCTCTTCAGTTGGTATCTTCTCTACCACTATTGAGCCTTTAGCAACGATGTCCCTTACGAAATGAAGCTTCACATCTATGTGCTTAGATCTTTCATGAAATACCTGATTCCTAGTTAGGTGAATGGTGTTTTGGTTGTCGCAAAACACAGTTATCACCTTCTGATGTATCCCAAGCTCTTCAGTCATGCCCTTTAGCCACATAGCTTCCTTGATTGCTTCAGTCATAGCGATGTATTCAGCCTCTGTTGTTGAGAGGGCCACAACTGATTGGAGGTTAGACTTCCAATTGACTTTTCTTCTTTGTCTTCCTGCCTTTTGAAGAGTAGCCCCAAATCAGTGGTACCTCTTAAGTATCTCAGGATCCATTTTAGTGCTTCCCAGGTGAGCCCGTCCCGGGCTCGCCATGAACCCGCTTATAATATCGACGACGTAGGCTAAATGCGGTCCGTCTGCAAACCATACCATACACGATGCTACCAACCCCACTGGCATAGAGGACACCCTCCATGTACCTTTTCTCCTCTTCAGTCTCTCGGTGCTCGAGAGTTCGATAGTCCGAAGTGTTGGCCGATAGGTGTTGCAACCTCGCTTAGCCTCGTGCATGTTGAACCTTGCTAGAACCTTCGAATATATGACTTTTGAGACAAGAATAAGCTACCCTTTTTCTTGTCTCTGGTAATCTCCATCCCTAGGATCTTTGTAGCTAGTCCTAGGTCCTTCATGTCGATATCAGAATTGAGCATACCTTTGATCTTCTGGACTTCTTTCATGAATATGAGAGAGCCCTTGACTACTCTGATACAGCTATTCTCTGCCTTGAATGAGTATTCATTCGACTCCAGCGTCCCTAAAGAAAACAGATTTCTTTTAAGTTCTGGGATGTACCTGACATGTTGTAGTATCCGTTCAGCTCCATCGAACATCTTTATTCTGATCGTTCCGCTGCTGATTACCCTACAGGCTTTATTGTCTCCAAGTAGAACGGATCCACCATTTGCCAGTTGTAGTGTCTCGAACCAGTCTTTGTGAGGACACATGTGGAAGGAGCACCCTGAGTCAATGATCCACTCCTTGCTAGATTCAGATTCTGTAATCACCAGAGCTTCAGCTGAATCATAGCCGTTATAGAAAATGCTTGCTTCTCCAGAATCTTTAGGCTTCTCTTGAAAGCTTTTCTTTCTATCCGGACAGTCCTTCTTAAAATGACATTTCTTGTGCCAATAGTAGCACTTGTAAGATCTCTTAGAAGACTAACCTCTACCATTTCTTCTGGACCTTGATCTGCTCTGATCACTTTTAGAACCTTTCTTGCTCGATCTTCCTCGAACCATCAGACTGTCTCTACCGGTTTCCTCCTTCATGTTGTGCTTCTTCTGAAGCTCTTTCGCTCTGATCAGTGATTGAACCTCTTCCAGAGTAATTGTCTGCGCCCTTCCATAGAGCATCGCATCCTTGAACTGCTCGTAGCTCTTAGGAATAGAGTTTAGCAACAGCAGTGCCTTGTCCTCATCGTCCATCTTGACATCGATGTTCTCAAGATCATCTATGATCATGTTGAACTCGTCGATCTGCTCCGAGACTGATTTGTCTTCGTGCATTTTGAAAGAGTATAGGCGCTGCTTCAGAAAGAGCCTATTAGCTAGGGACTTGGTCAGGTAGAGTACCTCGAGTTTGGCCCAAAGTGCTTGAGCCGTTATCTCCCTCGACACCTCCCTCAGAACCTTGTCGCCCAAGCTCAAGATTATCAAACTATGAGCTTTCTCCAGCATGCCAATCTTCTCTTTCTCTGTCATGTCGGCCAGCAGTGCCGCCGGCCCTTGCAAGGCTTCTGTAACACCCTGCTGAACCAGTAGAGCTCTCATCTTTACTCTCCACAGGCCGAAGTCGTTCTTTCCCGTAAATTTCTCGATGTCGAATTTGGTGGAACCCATTGTCCCCGCCAAACACCTCTCCTTCCTTCTTGCTGCGATTTCTTGGGTGCGATTCCTCCGACCAAGATGTGTCAATATTTTCCCACAGACGGCGCCAATTGTTGTGGGAAAAGTTTCTTGGATAAATTACTTGCAAGAGAGAAGAAAAACAACAAAAAGAAATGCAACCACAAGAACACAAGAAGATTACGTGGTTCGGTCTTTTGACCTACGTCCAAGGGAGGGAATCGAAATAATCCACTAAGGTAAGAGACTAAAGGAGTACATAGCTTTACATAGATGAGCCCTCATCTTCCATGGCCTCCCTTCAAATCCAAGGCCTCCAAGATGCACTCCTCACCCTCTACAAGCTAGCCCCCACTCCTTGAGTTCTTTTCACTCTTACAAAACCCACACCAAAAGCCTCCCCTCCTCTCATCTATTTATAGTAGATTGGATAACATTATAATATTTTAGAATAAAGATGAGGTGGAACCTTAGAGGATCGTATGGCTTCCACATGTCCTTCCACATGTCCCCCTTTTAGAGTCCTCCATTGCATGGTTTCCACATGTCCTTTCACATGTTCTCCTTCCATCGCATGGCCTTCACATGTCCTTCCACATGTCATCTTCTATGGTCTTTCATAATGAGGTTGCACCTTCTAGAGTCAACAATAGAGGCTTAAAGTAAGGAGGAATTTACAAGAGTGCCACTTGCCTTAGTGACTAATTGGGGGTCAAAACAACATATATTTTTAAAAATTGATTAAGGATTATACTAAATATTTGCAATTTTTTTGACGAATTCCCGTTATGCGAGTATTCCCACATTAGCTAGCCTTTCATTTCCAATGAACGGTCTCCAACAAAATAAATATAGAGGGGAGAAAGCTTGCTCCAACAAACCCTCTATTGTCATTTTATTGTCTATATATATTATCACTTGATATTGAATCAACACAACAAGTAATAAAATAAATAAAAGAAAAAATACAAAAATTTTATATGCAAACCCCAAAATATGAAAAGCCACAGGTAGAAGTGGAGATTCACTATATCAATTAAGAGATCACAAGCTGGGAGCTATCATTCCACAAAGTAGATGAGGAGAATACATAGTTTTAGCAAGACTCTTTCAAAGAAAAAAATTAAAAGAAAGTTAATAAAGCAATAGCACACGGATTACAATATAAAGATTTTTATAAGCTTGATCTAACGATTCAAACCTTCATCACATGTGCTCACAATTTTCATCTAATGCCTCAACCAACGATAACCCAAACACAAAAAATACATATCACAAATTTAGCAATTTATACCTTGACATAAATTTCTAAAGAATGTAAAATATAACTTTCATCATCTCTTTACAAAGCTCTAATGATCTGGAAAGAATACCAATCAAATATGAGCAACAATGCTCAAACGTGGCTATTAGGAGTTCCCTACTCTTCATGTCAGCAAGATTATCATGGGTACTAATCATGCTCCTAAAAATATCATCACGAGCGATAACATCAAGAATGATGTGATAATGAACTTCAATATGCTTAATTCTCTCATGAAATAATTGATTGTCTTTGTTGAGATAAATAACGCTTACTATAACATATCGATGTAGTTAACATGACATCCTTACTAAGCTTTTCAAATAGACATTTCGACTAGAGCTTTTTTGCAAGCAATAGTAATTGCCATGTATGCAACATCAATTATAAATAGTTTCATTGTGGTCTATAATATCCTTACAGCTAATCGCACTATCATCAATTGTAAACATGCATCCTGTAACTTATATCCTTCTATCAAGTTCTTCAGCAAATTTTAAATCAACATAGTCAATGACTCTGTTTGTAGCTTTTTTGAACTATAAACAAACATACTTTGTTCCATATAGATACTTGAGGATTCACTGAGCTACATTCTAATTGTTTGCCTAGATTACTCATATATCCGCTAACTATAATGCTTGCATATGATAAATTTAGATGACAACATACTATGACGTAGATGATAAATCCTACTCCGTTGGAATATAAAACTCAGGACATAAATTCAATCTCATCATTAGATCATGAACATAAAGATGATGAAGGTCCAAAATGCACAGCTAATGAAGTACTAACAAGCTTGGCCTTGTACATATTAAATATATACAAAACTTTATCAATGTACAATTTCTTACTTAAATATTGTTTACATGTATTTATATCTCTCTTAAACTCCATGTCAATTATTTTTTTTTACATTTTCCAAATATTTTATCTCAAACTCACTGCTACATTGGGATTTTAACATCTTGATGTCCTTTTTATGTTTATCAAATATCATATCAACAATTTGTAAGGGCAGGTAGATAAATAAACTTTTATCATTTTTTTAATAAACGCCACCATCCTAACTAGTTCTCCTAAACTAATGAATAATCATGAAAGAGATAATATTCCTAAATCAATGCCTATAAGACTATTAAAACAATAAAATTATTTATTCAACAAACAAACATGATCTTCCTTTTCTATAACCATGAATCCCTCAGGCTGGTGCATATTGATATCATCTTCAATCTCCCCAAGAAAAAAACACAATCCTTATATCTAACCGCCATAATACCATAAAAAACTCAAATTGTATTATGTTTGACAACCAGTGATAATACATATATAAATTCTAACCTTGGAATTTGAATAAGTTTTTTTGTAACAATCCTAACCTTAATTGAGCATCTTCAACTTTGGGTTTACCTTCAATTTTCTTAAACACCCATTTGCTGAGAACAACTTTCTTACCATTAAGCAGTTTAATCAAATCTCAAATTCTATTTTTGGTAGGGATTCATTCTTCTCTTGCATAGAAATCATCCACTTATTTAATTTAACTGAATTTGTTGTTTCTTTATTACTTGAAGGTTCTTCACCACACTCAATACTTTTAGCTACATTTAGAGCATAAGCATCCAAATCATTCTCATCATACCTCTAATGCAGCTTAATTTCGCTTCTTATTCTATTCTTGTGAATACAATACTGTGATGGTTTTTGTTATGATGCTGGGAAAGCAACATCATTATTATCTAAATATGAGGCAGAAGCTATGCTTGAGAACGTACCTATATCAATATGAAGCTTCATTTGTTGCAATACGACTTTTCCTACCAATTATTGTCTTTATATTATGTATTAGATGTCATATGTAACATAACAGAATCATCACATACATCATCTTTACTAATGATCACCTTTTTTATTTCTCAGCTCTATAAAATATAACATTTAACTCTAATTTTTTGACCAAGAAATGCACACTTTATATATCTTGGCTCTATATTACCACTATAAATATGGCCCATCCGGGATAACAAAAATTTCATAAATTAAAGTAATCTGTAGGTTTATCAGACAAAATCTACCTTGGAAGCTTCTTTTAAATTGTAATGTAAGGAGAGCGATTCACCAAGTAATAAATTGTAGAAGAACCTTTAAAAATGACATAGGTAGATTGGAATTGAAGAGTAAGCAATGAACCTTCTGTTGACCTCTTTTTTAGGTCACATGCAACTTCCATAGAAATATGGAGCTTCTTGAAAGGTCGCAATGCTTCTGAACCTTAAAAGCAATGCACTTGCCACCTTTCTGTCCTGGCGTGGTCATGCTTACTTGGTGCATGACCATGCCTGGGCGTGGCCACACCCCACTCTGGGCATGGCCATGCTTCCATCCTACATCACTAATTCATGGACTTTGTCAATGAATTCTTATTTCGATTGTCCATTCGATGGGACAATAGAAATTTGAAAAGCATCGACGGTTGCAGAAACCATCGAGTAATCAAGATCGTCAATCTCCTGTCAAATCGATTGCTCAGAGCAGTCGTTGTCTCCTATAAATAGTAGTTTTTTGTCCCTATTGAGGGGATCAGTGTGATCAGTTTGTGTGTGTTAGGTACACTGCACTTGCTCAGAGAAAGTGATCTGAGGAAGTGAAGGAAAGTGGTGAAGCCTTCTCCGATCAGGCACCACTTTCTAAGTATTTCCTCCATTTCCTTTTCTTTTAAAGAAGTTATTAATTTAAGTATTTAGTTTAAGTATTTTAAACATCTAATTTAGCTTTAACTCAATAGCTGTGGATTAGACTTAGGTTTGGGTTCGACTTAGATTAGCTCGAACCTAACCTAAGCCTAATCCCTAAAATGGTCTATCCCAAAACCTAAAACCTACCTAGTCTAACAGAACCTTGACCTGATCGAACCTAGACCCGACACAGCTTTGACTAGCCCAACATAACACAAACCCTAAAACCTAATCTAGGTCTGATCCAATTCAGATCTGACTCAACCTTATACCCAACCCAGTTTAGGTCTAGCTCAACCTAGCCTAAACCTTAGAACTTAACTCAAGTCTAACTCAATCCAGACTTAATGACCTGACCCGGTTTAGGTCTAGCCTAACCTAACCAAAACTCTAAAACCTAAACCAGGTTAGACCCAATACAGACCTAACAACCTGACCCAACTCAGGTCTAGTCCAACCTAACCAAACCCAAAAATTTAACCTAGGTTTGACCAAACCTAGACCTGAACAAACTTAACCGACCCAGCTCAGGTCTAGCCCAACCTAACCCAAACTCTAAAACCTAACCTAGTTCTAACCTAACCCATATCTGACCCAACTTAGACCCACCCAACTTAGGTCTAACTCAACCTATCCCAAACCCTAAAACCCAACCTAGGTCTAGCCCAATCTAGAATTGACCTAACCTAGACTCGACCCAGGTCAGATCTAACCCAAATTAACCCAAACACTAAAACCTAAGCCAGGTCTGACCCAACCCAGACTTAACCCAACCTAGATCCGACCCAGCTTATGTCTAAACCAACCTAACGTATAGCCTAAAACTTAGCCCACGCTTCAACCAACCTATACTTGATCTAACAAAGACCTGATCTTGCTTAGGTCTAGTCTAAGCAAATCCAACTGACCTGAAACACCCCGAAACAACCCAAATGATCTAAAATAACCTGAAATCACCAAAATGACCTGAATCATCCTAAAACCACCTAGATGTTTTGAAATAACTTGAAACCACCCAAATGACTTGAAACACCCCGAAACCACCGAGATGACTCTAAATTATATGAAACAACACAAATGACCTAAAACACCATGAATCCACCCAACTAAAACACACTGAATACACTAAAATGACCTAAAACATCCTAAAACCATCCAAATAAATCAAAACAACATGTTAGCAGCAGAATAACCCAAAATACATCAAAATCATCTAAATGAATTGAAATGACTCGAATTACCCAAAATAAAATGGTTGACACATGTTCAATCCTAAATTCGAGTTTAATCCAAGGCTATTAATATTTTTTTTCTTTATGTTATTTCATGTGTGTGCTTAAAAAGTAAAGTAATAATAATACATAAAAAAAGGGATGAGGAAAACCTCTTGCAAAGTGAATTCCTCCACAAACATTAAAATTTTAATCAAAACTTAGGAACATCTTAGTATCTCAATCAAGGCCGAAAAAGTTGGGGAATGAAACCAAAACATGAATTAAATATTGAACCTTAAATAAACAACTAAAATACACCAAGATAAAGAATGAGAATTAACCCTATGAAGATCTAATATGAACTCATGGTTAGCTAACTTAGACACCAAACTAGGGTCATGCACCTACCTTAGCTTAGTCTGAGTATAAAAGCCTATATTATTCTAGGTAACCTAGCTAACTCTAAGGACTTGAACCTTTAAAATTAGTAAACCTACCCTTAATGCTAGAGAGAATGTTTTAGAAGGATGCAACCCATGGTTACGGATGAAGGTATTTTAAACTACTTCAACATTGTGAATCCCTTGAGCTATGATATTTAAGGAGAATATCTGCTTATGAGGCTGACATAGTGGACAGATACCAATGTACCCAAAGCAATGGATGCCATATAAGTCCACCTTAACATATTGCTCCCAAGTTCAAGGTAAGTCCAACTATTTGGGTTTCCTATTAAGTCCAGGGTTTCATTTTCCATCCAGAAATTACCCAACTCTATTTAAAGTTTACAATTCCTAATTGTTTATGTCAGTCAAATCAAGTGTTTCTTATTAATATTTTAACCTAACCTGATCAATTTAAATTTTCTAAATCACTTCTCAATAGGTATAGTTCTCTATCTAGGTCCCTATTTTGTATGTCCCATCCATTTAAAATCCTTTCTTTCAAAGCTTAATGTTGAACAATTTGGTTTAAAGTATTAATCAAGAGTTTTATTTAGGTTCTGTGATCTTAGAGATGTAATTAATTGTGGCAGCTTTCTTTTATAAGAAACGAGGCTCCCATAATTAAATCTTGTCTAACATCTGTCAGATATAAATCCTGGTTCTACAGACCTCATAAATATTTCCTCACCTAGATGATTCGGTCCATTCTAAGGTAATATTCCTATTCTTCAGGATAATATATTATTTTTTGAATGTCATATCCGATCATTCAGATAGAAGTCTTTTGAGGTTTATGGTTGTTATATAAATAAAAGAAACAACCAAGATTCTCTTCTAATGACTCCACCGGGGACTCGTTTTTCTCTTCATCTTTTATGATATACCTAATTGATTATCTTCTCTTTAAAAGAACCTAACAGAATTTCAAAGTCTAGTCCATTTCTAGGTTATTTCCATTCCATCTTACATTGAGAAGCTTTAACAACCTCATTTTCATTCTTTAAAAGATTCTACAGTTGACTCTTGCTTGATACATTTTCTGTTCCCATTATAGGCAAGATGTCTTATTGTTAGAGGGGATTACAATGGGATGTATCAAAAATTAAGAAAATGGTTAATCAGAATACTCTGAAACAAATTACAGATATCCCTGTTGAACCAAGTAGAAAGAATAGACTAGTTACTAAAAAGTCCTGCTAATCAATCACTTACCAAATATATCGATCACTCTACCTTCATATGTCATATTTGTCATATGGAGGACGGAACCATTAATCATTTATTTCTAACATGTACAATGTCCAAGCTGTCTGGGAGAGGATCTTGAAGTGTATGAAGATTAATTTGGTGTATTTCAGACGAATCAGTATGAAGGAGTGCTGGAAGGATTGGAAAGAACTCAAAAAATAGTTACATCCCTCTGATTATAGCATGACTCATTTGGATGGCCAGGAATAACACCACATAAGTGAACAATACAGCCACAGACAGGGTAAAAGTACAAATTGCATTGCATACCTCTAAAAAACCAGGAAACTTCTTACTCCCAATAAGCATGTTGGATCTCTAAAACATAAGACACTACAGCTTGATAACCGAGGAAATCCTACTCTACCATGGGTTAAAATAAATACTGATGGCAGTTTCACAAACTCATCAGTTGAGATTAGGGGGAGTCTGCAGGAATCATAAAGGGGATTGTTTATGGGTCTTCAAAGCTCCTATCTACACTAAAGATGCATTGGAAAATGTTATTATGGTAGTCCTTTTGGGTTAAAATTAGCAATTCTTCAAACTTTGAGGCATGTACATATGGAGCTAGACTCAAAATAAGTTATACAGATCTCACTTCAGAAATTTGACACCCCATGGTGCCTAACTTATTGGATGAAGAAGATTATGCTTCTCTCTTTAAAAGTTGAGATCATTTGAAGCCACATCCCTAAGGAAGGCAATCAACCTGCCAACTGGCTATCTAAATTACGTAATCTTACTGAGTTGATTGATTGTAACATTTTTCCATGTCAGGATCTGAAAATTTTGCTACAAGGGGATTCTCTTAACAATCTCATATCAAACGTAAAACAAATCTAACGTAATATACTCTTTATTTGGCATATATATCTATATATATATATATATATATATTGTTATACAGAGTGTTGGATTAGCTTGGTTTTGGAACCTTTAAAAATGATTAAAACCAAGACTTATGAACATATCAAAATGATTATATATGAGTTATTTGTTTGACTAAATTTTTCACTATTTCTGAATAGTTTTCATGATCTAGCATGTGGCTTTTTGTACCTAGTAGTGTTAGAGCTTTTAGGGATGTTGTATTAATATGTTTTTCCTTTCATTAAATATCATATTTAACATTTTTGTTAATTTTTTTTTGGTTAAATTTGAACTTGTGGATCTAAGGATTATAAATTATTATGGTGGGTGGCTAAGAATGTGTCAAAGATTATATATGACAGAGAAAGTTTTATGTGGGGAGTAGACTAAGAAATGAGGGCTGGCTAAAAGCTCATGTAAAACTAGTCCTTTATCTTTTTTACATTAAGGATTATATTATAGAGGGGTGTATCATCTTTGAAATTGTAGAAAAAGACTAAGAATTTGATATAAAATTCTTAGAGAAGATCAAGTAAAATTAAGGGTTTAGTGGAGGCTTCAAAAAGTCTAAGTTAATGTCTTAGCTTTGGCTGATTTTAGTTATGCATGAAATACATTGTTTAAGGATGGCCATACTAATGTAAAATAATTAATTCATCAAATTATACATTTCAAACATAAACAAGGGATATTAAATATTTATATTTACGTAATACTTAAATATTTTACGTTAGATTTTTATACATCTTCCAAACTTTAAGAGCATCTTTAGCCCAACCTAATTTTTATTCATGAATGTAAGTAATTAAAGTATTACATCATGTTTTAAGAAATTAAATTTATAATGATGAAGAACATATAGAAAGATGAGCATGTAGCCTCTAAAATCTTGACTCCAATCAAGGATGACCTTCCATATACTTTGCAAACATGGATAAAAAAAATAAAACAAATAAAACAAATGAAAATTAATACATAAAAGCATCATACATGGAGGGAAAAAATTAAAATATAAAATTTTATAATTTTTACACTTGATTATTATGGAACTCTTTAACTTTCCATGCTAAATGAATATATTCTTTGATTTTAATTTTATAATGGGACCATTATAACCATTGTTCTCTTCCTAAGCCCTTAACCTTACCTTTGTATCGTGTTCTTAATAATTTTTACTTCGTAATAATGTCTTAGCTTGGGCCTAGTAGAATTTTTATCTAAAGAGCTAAAATTTTCTTGTTTATTCAACAAGTTTTAGTGTATTTTTTTCCTCTTTTATTATCCATGTGTGATAAAGTGTGGAGGTTTGAAAGGAGGGGGATAAAACTATGAATCTCCAAACTAGGATGCTTAGATATGATTTTAATTATTATATTATTGGAAGAGTGACCTCGCTCACCAAGAGAGAGAGAGAGAGAGAGAGAGAGAGAGAGAGAGAGAGAAAATAAGTCATATCTAAAATAAGAGCCACATACCTTTGCCTTAAAATTTAACAAAAGTCTTTTTAGTTTTGTTCATTATTAACTCTGTTTATTACACAAGATTAGACTATATTTATAATATTACAATATATATTGAAAAAAGTGAGAAAATTTAACTAGTATAAAATACATGAAATATAATGTCTATATTTGTAAATTGGTATTAAATTCTTACTAATTCTTACTAATTCTTACTAATGTCTATATAATGTCAATAGAATTATGGTTTGATGTCCCATTGATTTGAAAAATAATTTTTCCCCTTAATTATTATGAGACAGACCAAGATAATCAGAGGGATAAAATATTAGATCATAAAAAACTTGGCTTTTCAAGATTTCATGATGTATGGGATGGCCAAGAATTATAATTTGAAATCCTCATTAAGTGGCTGACTAAATAAATATAAATTTTAAGCCAATTTATTATTTTTAGTTTTATTTTCTCTTTAAAAAAATCTTAGGTTATAAATGTGAAAATAATAAATAAAATATATAATAGGAATGTAGGGTCAAATAAGTATTTATATTTATAATAGAAAACAATTTGATCATATTAACATTTTAATTTTTAATTTAATGGCAAGGAATTTTAAAATATGTAATTATTTTATGAGTTTGTCATGCATCAACCCATTTAAGTAATTGGCTTGTTCTTCTATAATTATAGTCTACTAAAAAAAGAATTGATGATGAAGTTGCTTATAATTAGTTAGACACATTTCCCATCAAATAATTAATTATATCATTCAGAGGTTGGTTAAGTTCCTTAAACAAAATAATATACAAGAAATAAGAAAATAAATTAATTATCATACAACATATCAAATCATGGTTAAGATTCTTTTGATAATTTTGATTTTTTTTTTAATTTTGATATCACATAAGATAAAAATTAATCATTACAAAATCACATTATTAATTACTTTATTTATTTATTTATTTTAATAATAGTTATGGTTTATGCTCTTATTACAAAAAATGTTGCTTTAAGTTATTATTTTTTTACCTTAATATAAAGGGCTTGAAAATATTTTATAAATTAAAAATACAATAGTTGAAAATACGTAGTTAGGGTGGTAACCAAATCACTGGTTCAGTTTAGATCATTAAAAAAAATACCTTTTTTTTGTAGTTTATGCCTCATAAATTTCATTTAAAGATGAGTAATCAATATTTAATTAGTTTTAATTGATAAAATATAAATTGTGTTATTATTATACATGGGAACATGTGTTTTCTTCTTATCACAATTAATAAGTATTTGATAAAATCATGCTTGACCTAATAATAATTATTCTATATTTGTATGTTTTATGTCACTCAAAATTTTATCTTTGTAACTCGCCATCTTAATAGAATTTAGGCTCCTCTTAGTATTTAGGAGAGTGTCATGGTTGCACACTATTTACAATAAAATGTTTAGGGTGTGATTTTGCCTATGAGACTATCTCCTTCAAGTGCATGGGTAGATATCACATTTGCAGAACTCCTATTATAAATAATATATTTAAAACTTTTCCATTTAAAAATACTGCTATGTAAAAAATATTCTCGTGCTTCCAATCCTTTATCACACTTCTAAAAATTGTTGAATAGTACATAATTTCAATTAATGTGACCAGCATCCTTCAACTTAATGACATCTTCGAAAATGGATGTCTCATATAAAACTTTTTAATAAAATCAAGATTAAGTAAATCAAGCTTTTATGCTGATCTAACAATCATGGATGCCTAATTATAATTTACAAGGATTAATTATTAATGAGAGTTTAAGAGCTTGAATATTAAATTGTTTAAAATATCTAATTCATAACTTCTCAAGATCCTAACAAATTTACCAAACATTTTCATCCACTAATTTCTTTCTAGTGATCTCCAACCACTCATTGACTTGTAAAGTTCATTAGTTTTGATGTTGATCCTGATCCTTTGAAGTTAAGTGCATAACATAATAATCCTAAAAAATTTAAGGCAAAATCATAAAATCAATCTCAACCACTTAACACAGTGTCAGGCCTTCAACGCTACAATGTTGATCCATCATTGCAATGTTATAAATCAAGAATCATAGCATTAAATCCCGATAGGAGTTATTATACAAGTTTAATTCAAAATTTCTTGGGAAAGGATGATTATGTTTTCTGAAACACATAAATCAAGTAGGAGAATAATGTGAGAGGAGAGTGATAAAAGAGTGTTAGTGTCTACGGTGTGTTTGTGTGTGTGTGAGTGTGTGTGTGTGTGTGTGTGTGTGTGTGTGTGTGTGTGTTTGTGTTGTGATGGAGTGATTGTATTTAAAAAGAAGAATGCATGGCTTAATGAGCAATATAGGACTTGATTATTCCAAAAATTGCTAAGAATCCATGCTCTTGTATGTCTTTATTTTTTTTGTGAAATCTCTTATAAACTCTTATTGTTGAAGTGAAATGAAGTTTCTTTAGTTTTTAAAATATGGAATTATGTTATACTAAGAGTTATCTTTTATATGAATGAATAATTTATAAGTTAGATTTAGTGTATAAAATTTTTAGTTTGTGTTAGCTCTATTGCTTGTTTGTGATTCATCTATTTTCATTTAGCATTAGTGATAGTCACACTCTTGTTTAATAATTAGCTCATTTTAATAGTTTCAATAGCCTTACTGTATATTAGCAGACTCGGAATGAAGGTTCATGCTAATATATCTATTACTTTTGGACAACAAGAATCTTTTAAGGAAATAAAAATTGAAATTTTGAAATAACTAATTACATAGCTATATCACAATAACATTTTAAAATTAGGATTCTTATGCTATCTATAGTGGCTTTAAACCAATATTATTCTTGAATGATAGCAAATCTATAAAGGAAAAAATTATAAAAAATTTTATATTGTTAAATTATAAATTCATAATATTTTTACAATGGGGTATTTTTTCATTTTCAAAAAAAATTTAAAAACATTTTTCAAAGGTTTTGTTTTGAATAAAAAATAGAGTTTTGAGCTAGTGCATAACATTTTTTTTAGAATATTATCATTTATAATAGTGGGAACAATCTGTTAATTGAATTAACTGTATTACTTATGTAACTTGTGAACATGCATTTGTCCATGTAAGGTCAGATCAGGCATTTAGAGAACACCAAAAGAACATGGTAACATCTTCATGATTGTAGATCAGTGCACCAAAATGTTTTACTTCTTACTTCATTTAAGATCTCATGATGCATCACATATAACCAATTTTTTCTTTATAAAGATTATTAGATTACATGAGATTCCATCTATCATAATTTATAAAACGACTTTAATTTTGTATATTTTTTTTACAAAAAAATTAAAGCAAATGGGTAACCCAATAAAAATTTCCCAGTATTTCATCCATAAACTATTTAAAAAAACAAACGTAATTCATAGAACTTTAATAAGCTTATTGAGATGCTTAGCTAGGAAGACGTTGTAAGATTGTAATTTATAAATTCTTACAGCCATGTTTGTCAATAACAATACCATTTCTAGCGCTATAAATTAGTCAACATTTTAATTGGTTTTGGGATATAACCCTAAAAACACTTGATTTTAAAAACACACAATCACATGCAATTTTAGTTAACATTTACTCTTGGTCTTGATTTTACCTTCAAAACCTTCATGAAAATATATAACAACAATAAAAGGTAGTTAAGGAAAAATAAATTGATCAAGGAGACAAAAATAAGAATTCACTCAACCATTTGTGAGTTAAAAACCATCTATATAAATTATAATTTAGAAAATTGTTAGTTAAGGCATGTAGGCTATTCGAGATTATTTGGAATCATGACAAATAAATATGTTCTTGAATTGCCAAAAGTCATGTTTAATATCATAGTCTTTAAAATAGAAGAATTAATATCATTTGAGATGGTTAATAAATCTCCAAATTTGAGATAATATTTGCAGTACAACTAACACATTACTAGAAATTACCTAACAAATATTCTTTACTTGAAATCGATTATTTCATCACTAATAAGGTTTTATAAAAACAATTTGGAGATTATATATTTTGTGTAATGTGGAAAAACAAATGGTCTTCACCAGAGAATACTTCGCTCACTTGTGTGACTACAGAAAGATTGCAACAAAAAATGCTAAAAGTGTGCATTAATTCAAACTCTTTAGGGAAGAGCTCATTGAGGTATAAGGGAATAAATTTGTCAAATGATGAGTACAATTACATTGGAGAAGAATGGGCAAATGATCATATCACAATTTAATAAAATTGAGATTGATAAAGGTTCAGCTAATATAAGAAAAATGATATTAAGGACTTTGTTTTCATGAATTTAGCTTTTATTGCATGTAGCTTTTGCATTAAATGTGTTGTGTGTGTTTTCATACATTTGAAAAGAAATTATATGTTATTATTATTATTAGTATTCCATATAAAATATATCATTATCTTTTGAGTGACTTAGTTAATGTATGTAGCCAGCCAAGCTACGTGATGGTCATCCAATCCATTGTATTGGCGTTATGTAGTGGTTACTGGTTAGTTATCTCCATAGAAACTCTCCATTTTCTCTTTCCTCCCTCTCCCTTGTTCTTATTTGAAGTGTAATAAACTTATTTATGTAATATTTTTTCAAATGAAACAAATTATAGTTGTGTTAGTAAAATTCATTTATGAATTTTGAGTGTGAAACTTTAAAGTGGAAGCATGTTAGTCAACTCAACAGCGAAGGCTTACTTGGTGGCTAGTTTTCAATCTTATGTTACTTTAGTTAGTGGATATAATATTTAAGTTTAATTTTTTTTGTTTCATTAATATGTAATTTTCGAACTATATTTCTACTAAGATTCTATCTCAATAACCATTTTTACATTCGTCTAAAAATCAAATCCATTCTGTCTATAACTCTTAACCAAAAAAAAAAAAAAAAAACAAATAATAAAACCTAGTCTTACTATATTAAACATTTGGCTACCTTAAACCTATTGAAGAAAAAACTTCTTAAAAAGTCCAGATATACTATAAACACATTAATCCAATACAACATAGAATTTTAGCCTCTGATTTTATCATTTGATCAATCAAATAAACCTTAAAATATCTTCTATGAAATTTGGCTAAGACCAGGGTTTTCATCCAACCTAATTGATTCCAACCCATTTTTCATTATCATAAACTCCAAGGAAAATATTTTATCAAGATAGAGGTTTTAACAATTGAGGACTGAATTACTACTATTAATTCTAACAATTGAGCCTTCTTTATAAATATTTTTCAAAGGAAAGTTGCACCTAACTAATTAGGCTTCTTTAAGAAAGTTTTTCGAAGGAAAGATGTACTATTAATTCTAACTATTGAGGCTTCTTTAAGAAATTATTTCGAAGGAAAGTTGTCACAAACTTCCAATGCTTTACTCTCTAGCAGTTAAAGCTAATTAACAAGGCAAACTCCATATTACTATTTTTGATAAATAATTGTGCGTATACTCGTGGCAGACATTTATATAGAACGACTAGCAAAAATATATGAGATTGATAACTTTAAAGCATAATTAATATATCAATTGAAATATTAAAATCGAATAAATTATAATGATTATGTCAATTTTCAAACGATACCCTCATAAAAACTTGTGGTGGCCCCCTCAACGAGAATATGTTTCATGCCATTGTGCCAAATAAGCATGCTGACTTGTATTGTAAGATTAAGTTTTGTATTAAAATTTGCCATTGTTGAAATTTCAAATAAATTAATCTCAGACATATTCTCTCAACGATATCGCATCAACAAGACATCAGGACAAGAAATTGCTATAGGGAATAAGCAATATATTCAAAGACAGTATCCAATGTTGCTTATGCTCATATGAAGAAAACTGAAGTATGAGTAGATCGAGCAGGGTAGCAGACGAGTCAGCGTAATTGTCATGTATTGTTGAACAACCCATATAGCATGGTATGGAATAAATGCACTAGGATGGCCCATGAACAAAATAAAAATTCAGCTGTGATTATCAACAACTCATGACAAATAATACTAAATTTAGAGTGTGTTTCAAATATCTTCCTGTCTATTTTATTTTTTAGACTGTCAGTATAATTAAATTTGGGAAACTGTTATCTAAGAAGCTGCAACTAATTTAGATAGACTCTAAATTGAACACTAATAATTGAAATATATATATATTTACAGACTAGGTGGCTTACCAGTTATTTATGCAACCCCAATCTTTTCTCTTATTTACTCCGCACACACCTGCCACAAACAACTCCAATTATAAATATAATGGTTGCATCTTTGTAGGTAAGATTCCCTAAAGAAACCTGAAGAAAACTAAATGACTTGTTTCTGCTACTATTCTTTACGAACTGCCAAATGGGAAAGGCAGAGGGTTTTCTAATAAGTTACTAAATGCATGCTAACATAATCAGCATTTAAAAAGGAAAAAAAGGATCTAAGGTGTAGACCGCGAAAAGATTAAATAGCTCTGCTGCTCTGTTTTGCTCAAGTGCATATATAGATAATATAAAGTAAAGAGAAAACCAAGATCTATTGTGCGAAGCAGCTGCTACAGCAATGGTGGCGATGGGACTCAACGGCGGTCTTAAAAATGTGTTCCAGAGAGTGAAGCCTTATGGGGCAATGGTGTTTGTTCAATTTAGCTTTGCTGTTATGTACGTAATTATAATGGTGACTCTTAAGAAAGGCATGAACCAGTCTGTGATGTTTGTGTATCGTAGCGTTGTTGCTGGGGCTGTCATTGCGCCGTTTGCACTCTGGTTCGAAAGGTATGAATTGGGGAAAAAATTTTCTGTCCAAACTCCCAACATGGCTCTACAATAACTCCAATACTAACCCTCACAATAACCTCCGCGGTTTCAAATCAATAATCCATGTATTAACCCCCGCAACAAACCTCTAATAACTCCTCAATAACCCTCTAATAACCTCTGCGGTTTCACTTCGATAACCCCCAATAACCTCAATGATGCAGCACATGTGACGACATGTTACTGTAGTCCGCAAGTAGTGCTACGTCCAGAGTTTGTACAGAAAATTTTTCCGTGAACTAGAGGGAAAATTTAATTAAAAATTTTACAATAGGTGTTTGATTTATGAAAAAGAAATACTTCGTCAAATTTATTTTTAAGAATTAAAGGTTAGATAATTTTTTAGCAAGATTTTTGGCAGGTATATTTTAATCAAATTTTCATTATGTAAATCTCAGAATTATTAATTTAATAAAAGATAAGTGCAAAGTATAAAAAGCTAATCAGTTTTTATATTGCATTATCTTTAAATTAATTTTAATAGCTTTGAGGCCAATTTTTATTAATATTTCATCTGAATATAGAATTTAGTGCTTCCTATGTATTGAATTGAGTGCTGCCTATGTAAATTATTTTTTTTTTAATTGTAAAAAAAGTAATTTGTTTTTATTTTTTAATTATTTTTGGTAATATTTTTTGGATTTTGATTGCGTTCATAAAGTTTTTAATTGATAAATATGTTTATAGATTCTAATAAATTCTACAGTCTATATGTTTATATAGAAGTCCATATCGAGAATCTATTGGGACCTTCAAATATATAAATTGTCAACGTCATATATTCAAAGGAAGAAGTTAAAAGTACCTAATTTAAACATCACAAATTCTAATATTAGATTTATCTTTAGTAACAAATATAATTATTATATCAACATCATTGACCTTGTCCCAAGATTCATGTTTGATCTTGTCTCAATAACCGTGATGAATGCTCCTTCTTCATTCCTTCGTATTAAATAAATGGCCAACTTCAATTGTTAAGATTATGAAATTAATATATGTTTAAATGCCATAATGAATACTTCCATGTTACAGTAATAAATGTAGACATTAATTTCCTAATTATTTCATTCTCTGGTGCAGGAAAGGGGAATCCAAGATGACACTGGTCATCTTTGTCAAGGTTATGGCCCTTGGAATACTTCAGTTATGATCTTTCCTCCCTTTTAAATAAGTAATCACCCATACACGCGTCAGATTAATTTAATTATTGCAATAATTCCCATTTTTCACTAGGCCTGTTCTTGATCAAAACTTCTATTTCATGGGAGCCAAGGCCACCTCAACAAGCTTTGCTTCTGCTCTCGAAAACATTAACCCAGCCATTACACTTATCATATGCCTTCTTCTAAGGTATTTCCTGAATTGAAACTTCTAAATAAAGTTTTCATTTTCTTTTTTCATTTGTGCTGTACAGTGCTTTATAATGTAATTTGTTTACTAAACTCAGTTTTTCCGAGTTAATTAGGTTCGAGAAGTTAAATATTCGACGAAGGCACGGCCTTGCCAAGCTCATTGGAGCACTCCTGACTGTGATTGGTGCCATTTTGATGATTCTATACAAAGGTCCCTTCGTGGAATTTTTCTGGTTAAAAGGAAGAGAGAATAATCGCACTTCAGCTCATGCCAATGGCGAAGCAGCAAGCAACTTCAGTTGGATTAAGGGCACATTAATGGTTTTAGTGAGCTGCTTCAGCTGGTCTTCCTTCTTAATCCTACAAGTAATATAAGAATGCCATTAATTAATTAAAAAATCTATCAAGAATGATTTTCTTTTTGTTATTAACTGAAAGAATATTCATTAATCTTAACTACAGACAAACACATTGAAATCATACCCTGCAAAACTAAGCCTCACGGTGATGATATGCTCTATTGGTGCGGTAACAAACGCTGTGATTGCCCTTGTTGTGGAGCATGGAAGCTTTCAGCCGTGGATTCTAGGCTGGGACATGCGGCTTGTTGCTGTGGTCTATTCGGTAAGTTAAATATTAAAAAATTAGTAATTAAAGAATTAGTGATCGATATCTTATATGTCAAGACGAATTGAAGCTTCGTTAACTGATCGAATTCACTTGCAGGGGGTAGTCTGCACTGCGTTCTTGTACTTTGTGCTTGGGATAGTGATGAAGGAGAAGGGCCCAGTTTTTGCGAGTGCCTTCAACCCTCTTACAATGATCATCACTAATGTGTTGAGCTCGATCTTTCTAGCAGAAAGGACTGCTCTCGGAACGTAAGTTCATGCCCAAAGTATGGTTTTTGAGGTCACATCCAGATTTACTCTGAGCCATACAGATAAAGCACGCAACGTAGCATGCGTGATAACAACTCATTAACCTCCATTTCGAGGTTATTGTGGGGTTATTGATAGATTATTGGGTATTAATTTCAATAACCCAATAACCCGCATAACCCATCAATAACCTTTGCAGATTCCATTTCAGTGTTATTCATAGGTTTTTAAAGGGGTATTGTGGGGTTATTGGGATTACACACGTAGAACTTCGTGCGTACTTTATAAGAAAATTTTCCCCATTTATTTAGTGGTGGTGAGAGCCATGTGCCTGGCTCTACTGTCAATAAGCACAGAGTGGCACATAGTTTGGAGAAAATATTGTGTTCCTCTTGATGTCAAGACAACGATGCCACTGTGCACGATGGCACAGTGTAGTCCATGTTATTGTCCGTCGAGACATAGTTTGCATACATGATATATTTTCTTTGATTTGGCACCAAAACATCTCAGTTTTCTTAAATATTCTTCTTCGTATAATGTGTAGTATAATTTTGAAAGTTTTCTTTTTTATTGGATGCAGAGTTATCGGTGCAATTATCTTAGTAGTTGGTATGTACTTCATTTTATGGGGTAAAAGCAATGATCATTTGACTACATTGGAGAATAAGGAAGGCATCGAGGGATTAGAGATCCATATAGTTACAGCCAAAGTTATCGATGGGGGGTCTCCACTGGGAGCTGAATCCATGCAGATCGAGATTCAAAACGCAGAGAATGAAACTCCAGCATAAAAAAGAATGAAGCAGAATATATATATATATATATATATATATATATATATATATATATATATATATATATATATATATATATTAACAGAAAGAGAGAGGGAGAAACAGAGAAAGAGAGAGTGAAAGCAATGGCACTTGAGCATGGTGTAATATGTTAGTTTTGGTGGCCATTTTATATACGCAAAGTATTAATAGGAATACTATGCAAATGAATGGAGAAGGGATTGGACTTTTGTTTAACTTTAGTTTTTCACCTTTATATTATTTTGCGGTTTTACATCTCGGTTCCCTTTTTATAGGTCTATTTTTACATCTTACATTTTGCAATTGATCATAATTGTATGTGTTCGATCATAATCTGTCCGTGAATCGCACCCAAGGAATAGAATGTAAGACATGAGAGAGAGAGGGAGAGACAAACAAAAAAATGCACACCAATGAACAGTAATTTGACAGAGTGTGTCTCTTTATTCATAGAATGATCCAATATTTATAGAAAAAGAGAGTATAAAATATGAAGTTATATTTATGCCTCCACTTTAGTGGGAGTTTTATATGGTATTATAAGTATTTCACATATGTAGGCTCATAGTCTGGTGGCCCTAAAGCTTGGCTAGCTGAATTGGTGATCCCGTTGTAGGCGCTACGCTAGAGAGGTATGCTGGTCAACTACAGAAATTAAGCAACTTATTCGTCAGACATATCGAAAGCAAAACGGTAGTAAATCTAACAATAATGTGGTGTTATCGTAAAATTTGCGTCAGATTTGCATCTAACTTTTTTCGCATGTAAAATGAGAGCCGATAATATAATTTACATGGACAAAGGTCGACGTAAATATTTTACGTCGGATTTATATCGTATTCATGTTCGTTCATATTTAACTCGAAACACCGTCGACTGTGCGTCGGCTTTGCTTCAGGACATATCAAAGACCAACATAAAAAATAATTATCTTATGTGCATCGGTATATTTAACGCAAATCTGAAGCAAATTAGACCTAAACTTGCAAAACCAAAAAAAACAAATATAAAAGAACAATTAGATTCGTATAACCTATACAAAAAAATAAAAAAGAATGATAACACAATAACTTATAAATTCATTATAGCAACACAAAGTATATAGCATGAATATTTACCAACAGTAATAGGAGCATAATGTAACACATAATCCCAATTCTCAAGATTAAGGTTCACATAAAAGTTCATAGAAGAAGTTCAAAGAAATGCCTATAAAAACTAAAAAATTTAAAAATCTCCAAATCTTTATGCCCCTCCTCCTCCTCCTCCTCGTCCTCCTCCTCCTCCTCCTCCACATCCTCCTCAACTACAGAACTCATTGGTCTCTTGCCCTGCAGATCTGCAAAACTCTCCACCATGCGTGTTATGGAGTCTTCAACTCTTTGTTGGACTTGGAGTATCTGATCATGCAACCAACGAAGCTCTTCATTCATAACAGTGACTTGCATGGCAAGTGTCTTATGATCCGATTGTGACGAGCTTGAGGAACCCGCAGGACCATGCTTGATCTCATCCTTAAATGTTTTTCACTTTGCTCCCGTTGTCTCCTTCCATAGCTCAAAATTGGACTGCATAGTGGTAGATTGGCTACCACTACCGCTGGCAGATGTCTTGGGCTGGGAGGCTAAGTTTCTCTCTCGAAGTTGCTTGAACTCCTCAAATATGATTAAAACAAATATATATTTAAACTTTTGAACATTGAAAGTAACATAAATGTATAAAAATCATTTTTTTACTTACATTCACCCGCCAGAATTGGTCAGAGATCCACTGTTGCGCCTTCACGAGTCAAAGGGTTTTGACAAGCAACTCGACAATGAAGAGCTCATAGCTTAACTCATTAGTTGTAGCATAAAAGAATGTTTAACACAACATAATTATATCAAACATGGAATTTTTAATCATTTAAAAATATTATCATCCTCAAGTATGAGGGGACCGAGCCTCCAATATGGAGCGCAGCGTCTCTAGCCCTCTCAGTCATCTGGTTTGCCTTTCATTTGCTGGTTCCTTTGATAGTCAAGAGAGTTCGATGTTGCTGTCAACTCAGCCAATTGATCATCCCCTCCCTAGCTGAGTAATCCCCCTTCTACGGGCTGCGGTGAACATGTCATCCAACCAATGCTTGCAACGAATCTCAACATTCAGTGGATCCAATGATGATACTCTGGTAGCTAAGTAAAGTATCTTTGTCTTGTAAGAATGAATAATGTTAATTAGTATAAAAAAATAAATTAGAGTTTTAATTCTAATTCTAATTACATGATCCTACCTCGAACTTGATCGTGCATGGAGGCTCTTAGGTATGGGCTATTTATATCCATGGGAGGTTGATAGTGAGATTGGGTGGCATGTAGAAGCTCAGTGTGGCTTTTAAGAGGATTTCCATAAGAATTTCAGAGGTTGTGGGTAGTGGATCAACTCTTTCCCATTTTCTTACCATGGTGGCACCATTGGTGAAGAAGATGGCATTGCAAGGGCTTAGCCAAATTAGGGGAGCCTTTGGTGGGGTGGCTAATACATGTTTGGTCTAGTTTGCCTCCCCAAGATATGGTTAGGCTCCCCAAGGTTTGAATTTGACTTAGGTGTCATGTGTCCATTTCCATGGTAAGTGGTGTATGCCTTGTCCTTTAATACTTGGATTTGATTTAGTTGGGCTTTTGTGTCATTCACATGTCATGGTGTGTCATGGATGACCCATGAAGGATGGGCCATGGGAAAGATGGGTAAGGGCGTAGGAATTGGGTTTTGGATTTTTGGGCTAACCAAAGGTGCTTGGACTTAACCCAAAGATTTAACCCTAAAGGCATTCCATAATTTTCCATATTAAATAATTAAATAAATTATGGGGGTCGATTGCATGGTTCCAATTTGACCCCAATTTTGTTTGAGCACTTGAACACTTTGGGTGAATCCAAATTTAGTGACAAATAGGATTAATTGGTTAGGAATCGACCCAAAATTGGGTTAGACCCAATTTATTTTAGTCATCCATAGTGCTTTCAAGTTTTTGGGGTTAAATTGGCGGGGTGAAAATTTCAAATAGATTTTAGGGTTAATTGGTTTTGGGAAGTCCTTAGTTGAGACTAGGGATCAATATGAGTAGACCCACTTCCCATTGGACATTTTGGTGACATGGTGGTCCCTAAGGTTCATGGGGAGGTTTCTATGGCTTTGGGTTTCCTTAGTGACCTAGGGCATGTCTTACCCCTGTGGGGTCAGATTGGGCCTTTCATCAGATCAAAACACTAAACCAACCCAATCAAAGGTTAGTGATTTGGGCTTGTCCTAATGAGGCCAAGGAAACATAACCCTGGTATGGGGGTTATGCGCAAGTGAGTGGATAAACCCTCACAAAAGCAAGGTTAACATATATATGTACATAATTATGTATTATATATGCTTTAAGTATACATCGATGCATAAAATTAAATGTATATGTATAATTACATATGTATGTAAGTCATTTAATGTTAATCCTTTTGGATATTTCATATAAAATTCCTCTATGTTAGGTTAGCATAAGTCCCTAATGTAATGTCTTTATACCTGTAAAAGCATATGAATAGTGAAAATTTGTGCTGTAGATGATGAAATTGCATGAATATGTATGTGAAAGAGTGTTTACTTTCTTTTCTTGCATTTGAGAATGCTTGGCTCTTTATTTTTCTGCATTTAAACTTGAGACTCCTAAGTGTTGGGTACGAGAATAGAGAGACCTGGAAAATGTCTTTAAAATTTAAAAAGTTCAAAATAATTTTTAAAATTACATAAATCAAATATGCTAAAAAAATTAAATATTTCAAAATGTAAATAAATCCACTAAATAACATATTTTATATATTAATTAAATGTGCTCTAAAATGTAAATCTTTTAAAATTTAAATCAACTGATTAAAAGACATTTAAAATTCAGTTAAATAAACACTAAAATAGTAATCATTAAAAACATAAAATACCTCAAGGAGAATTGTTTCAATCATTTTCAAAATCAGTAAAACCTTTTCCTTAAGGATTCTCTTTTACAGAAGTCTCAAAATAAGTTACTTTCAAAAAGCTCTTTTCAAAAAGAAATGTCCATTTTTAAATTTTAAAAGAGATTATTGTCATCAAAGTCTTAAGACTCCTTTGGAAGATTTTTCATAAGAAATTATCCTCTTAAGAAGTTTTTTCCTCAAAAACATAAAGAGATTCCCTTTCAAAATGAAAATCTTATTAAAACCCTTTTTTCAAATAACTTATTTTAATGAAATCATTTTTAAAAGTTTTTAAAATTTTTTTAAAAAGTAATTCTATGGAAAAATTTCCTTTTATAATAAATCCCCTCTTAAAATCAATCAAAACATTAAAAGACACTTCAAACAAACATAAGACTTATTTCAAAATTTAAAGAAGTCTTCTCTTAAGGGATTTCTCTCTTTAGAGGGATTTCCTTCTTGAAGGAATCCTTTCCTTAAAGAAATTCAATCTTTAAAGATCTTTTTCTTCAAAAATCAAAGTCTTTTTAAAAGATAAAATTTTTGAAACCATTGAGCCTTTAGGGGTTTAAAATACATATATAAGCTTGCCAGGCTCCCTTTATTTGTCTAATCTTGGCAAGGCTTATATTTTCACCTGATTCAGCGATTATAAGGATGAATATGTTTCTCCCCAGAAACGTATGATTTGTAGCCCGACTCTATTGAGTATATTAGCCTTGAATTATTTTAATTTAAATAACTAATAAGAAAGATAAAACTTATATTCCAAGATATTTTTGAATAGTGAAATTATTTTTAAGGAAAATCTAAATACTTTTGTATGAAAATACTTTTATTTCTATAATGGGAATACAAGTAAGTCTTGAATATGAGAAATTTAAATAAAGAAACTTATTTTCATTTGTTAGAGTATATTTCTCGACCACAACTAAAACCTAGGGGGGAGAACTAAACTTTAGGAAATAAACTAAAACAAAGGATTGAAGAACAATATCTGATTGACAATTTGACCAAAACTTCACTTACAAAGGATAAATAACCGAACAAACACTAGAAAACCTTGATTTGTTACCACAACTAATGTAATATTGGAGAAAACAAATTATTATTAATTGTCAAACCTTAAAAACACTTAAAATTTACTAACTCTATCTTATAAACCACACCTTAAGAGAGTTTCAAACAATGCCCCTAGGGTAGTGAAAGCAAAAGAAAACCTTGGTCCATACACGTACCCTCGATTAGTCCAGTATAGAAGCCCTAGGTTAATTCTAGGTTCACTCATAAAATTAAAACCAAGGACTAGGACCTATAAATCGAATCAACCTACCCTCAAAAGACTATAAGTAACCTAGAATGAAGTAGCCCATGCTACTGATGAAGATACTCACAACAACGTTTATAGTGAGAAGGACTACCTTAAGTCATTGTTTTAACTATAAGGGAGATCCTATTGGTTAATAGTCTCAGGCTACCAAAATACCTAAGATAATGGAAAGTCGTGGGCATCTTCACCTGGGGCATTGCTCTCAAATTTATGCTACATCTCCTATAGTTTTCTGTTTACAAGTGAGAAAAAAGGTTGGGGCTTCACCTTTGCCCAAAAATCTTGTCATATTTCTTACCCTTTACACTAGGATATCTCTTATCAAATTAAACCCAACTCAGTCAATCCAATCGAAACCTTTTAGAACCAATCCAATTCCAAATTCAATTCAAGCCTAAATCTTAATCTGATCCAAACCTTATCAATTCAAATTTCAAATCAATCTCAATCAATACAATTTCAACTCAATACAATTTAATTCCAATTGAAACCCAATTTCAAACTAATTTAGTCCTAATAAAAAATCTAATCTAATCAAGAATCAATCAAATTTCAATAATTTCTCAAACCCGATCAAGTTAATTCAAGCTCTATAACATCACATTAACCGTCCACTGTTGTGTTCAATCATAAAGTTATAGCTTTTTGAAATTCAATTGAATTCAACTTACATCCTATTTTAGTCATTTCATCTAATTCTTCTAATTTTGTTCATTCAATAAACATTTATTAATGAATAGGAAAGATGTAAGGCATAGCTTTAATTAAGAGTTTGCTTAAGAGTAATTTTTGAGATGTAATTAACTATATGAGAGCCCTCTCATTGGGATACCAGACCCCAAAATTAAAATAAACCTCCAAAAATGCATAAATCCCAAAGTTATTTTTTTATCCAAATGATTAGATCCATACAAAGATTGTATATCTATCTTTTGAGATACTATGTTATTCTTCGAATATCATATCTGAACATTTAGATATAAGTCTTTTGAGTTATATAGCAGACCCAATCATAAAAAAAAAATTCAACAGTTGTGTGTCTTATTGTTGAAAGAAGTTTTCAAAATAGATTATACCATTAGAAATAATCTCCTCTTGCTCATATAATTAGTTACCTTTGGTGTCTTTGAATTTTAAGACAGTGTTGGCTTTCCTTCTACTTTTAGTGCAAACATGGAAGCAATCAAAATGCATATCCCATCAGGAGAACACAACACCAACCTTTTGTTTTAGAAAGACTTCTTCCCATTTGTTTGCGGTCATCAATTCCTGTTGGGCATTATTTAGATCCTCATAAAAGCCATCCTGGAAACTGTCCAGATTTCCAATCTGCATACCTCAGCTTCAGCCAATCTCACCTTGTGATGTAGGCCTTCAAATCTCTCCCAATTCCAACTAGTTAATGCTTTAACAGTGTTCTTATGTAACTTCTATAGCTTGAACTAAGGATTCCCAACATCACTAGTTTGCGAAGCAGTTTGTACACAATTCCTAAAATCAGCATGATTTGCCCCAAGTGTCTATGTATCTAAATGGGTTAAAAGTTGGTACATATAAAGAGAGATAGTTAGAAGGAGTGGTTTGTGATCAGACACAGTTCTTGACAAAATGTTAAGTAGTTAAGATTTGAAAGTTTGACGTTTAATCTAGATTAGCAGGCATTCTATCAGTTCTTTCAAATAACCTAACTCTTTTCCAAGTATATACAAGCCCAATATACTTAAGGTCAACCAACCCAGCATCAGAGAGGGCTTTATCAAATTTAAAGGTAAGAGAATAGTCCACAGTCATTCCACCTTGCTTCTCAACAGCACAAGTCATCATGCTGAAGTCCACTCCCACAATCCAATTCCCTTTTAGATTTTTAATAATCTTAACGAATTGCTACCACAAAATATTCCTTTACGTATTGTTATAGCATGCATAAACAAAAGTTGTACCCCATCCAACCCCATATGACTATTTGAGGCAAGGCTCGAACTTGTGACCCCCAAGGTCTACAAAGCTGCTAACTAATGATCCCCGGTAGCGTTATATATATATATATATATATATATATATATATATATATATATATATATATATATATATACATACATACATATACATATATAAATATATGCTGCAAGCCGTGGACTATTGGTTGGCGGGGTTGTCTATAAGTCCCCTAAGGTCACGGATTCAAACCCACATGGCGTGGGGTTCTATAATATATAAGCACATGGCGTCAGACCTCCATCATAGAGTTGTAGCGCGTAAGGAATTGCTTTGTGTGTTTGCATTAGCCTTGTTAAAGAAAAAAAATCTATTAGTCTTTTAGTGATGTTTGTCAAATTTTTTGAATGACTTTTTACATGATTTCATATGGTAGTAAAACTAAACATATTTTTAACTAAACAAAATTTTCTATTTTACTAATCAAGGTCTTTATTTTCAATTTCATAGCGTGTAAATCAATTGAGAAAATCTTGTTGTTATGGCCAATAAAATTGTATTTTCAAAAAAATTATTTTTATATTTTTCTAATCAAGGTCTATATTTTCATTTTCATAACTTGTAGACCAATTGAGAATATCTTGTTGATATGGCAATTATACTAATAACACGGATAAACAAAAATAATTATAGTTTTGATCATTAAATTTATAGAGATGGCAATGTAATATGATTGTCATTTAAATAGCTTGGCAAGTTGCGTTATCAATCACTCAATCATATTTTCATATGTTAAGTACTATTTTATACATGTGTCTTAGACATGAGGCGTGAAGAATAACTATTTTTGACTTAATTAGCTAATGCTTGTATATTTGACATAATTTTATTGATTTACCTTTTAGATCATTGTATGGAAAAGTGAAAAGTAAAACTTAAGAAAATAAATTATTTTATGTGTACTTCAATTGGAAGATTGATTTTACTGCAAGATAAAGATTGATATCAAACATTCTAACATTTTCATCTGATAAAAATTTCAGCACATCATAATATGTTGAACTTCATTAGTCTGATGGGTTTCACATCACAAAATAAGCATAATATAAACCCAAATAAATGTGGGGTGATAATTAACGATCATAAACCACAACTTGATGATACCCAATATCTGATTTGAATATTGAAAATCTAAAACCACAATTTTATCTATTTTGTGGAAGACTTTCCTGTTTAGTTTCCTGAAAATGAATCAAAGTAGGTTCAAATCTCAATGTTGTAGATTGGCCCTCGACTTTATTGATTGTAACTATAGGTAGTTCGGGTTCCTCAATACTTTTTACTCCCTCTAACCCAACTGTAAAATCCTTGCTTTTGCCCCATAAAATGAAGTACATGCCAGCCACCAAGATACTTGCGCCTATAATCCTGTGTCAAATAAAAAAGAAGCATTTGCAATGCTCATTAGATATTATAAAGAAAATATTGTGTGTGATCATTTGTACATGTGGATTAGGATGTATACTCCGAATACACCCTATTCGCATATACAGATCACACACACATATCAATTTTTCACCACCCTGAACTTGCTGAGCATGGGCTATGTGCCAAGCTCTCACCACCACACTATTAATCATTTCTTTTGGTTCTGGTGGAGTTGGGTGGGAGCTCAATTTCAATAAATTGAAGCATGAGCTTACGTTCCAAGAACAATCTTTTCTGCTAGGAAGGTGGAGCCCAATATATTAGTCATGATCATTGTGAGAGGGTTGAAGGCACTTGCAAAAACTGGACCCCTCTCCTTCATCACCACCCCAAGCATGAAGTACCAAAACGCATTGCCTATCAAACCCTGCAAGTCAAGTCGATGAGTTATCAAGCTTCTATCAAGCTTCTATTAATCAACCTTATAATTACGATATAAAAGATTGCTTACCGAATAGATAACCGCAAAAAGCCTTAAATCCCAGCCTAAAATCCATGGCGGCAGACTTCCATGTTCTACCACAAGAGCAATCACACCGTTTGTCACCGCACCAAAAGAACAAACCATCGATGTGAGGCTTAGTTTTGCAGGGTATGATTTCAATGTGTTTGCCTGTAGTTACAATAACAGATAAATTTTATTTACAATTATACAATAAATTAAATGCAAATTTAAATAATTCTTCTGAATTTGTTAACCAATTGATGGTATTTGGCAATTACTTGCAGGATGATGAAGGCGGACCAGCTGAGACAACTAACAAAAATTATCAATATGCCCTTAATCCATCTAGAGCTGTCCCCTGTTTCATCATTTGCTGTAGCTACCTCGCTATGGTTTTCTCTTCCTTCTGACCAGAAAAATTCCACAATAGGACCTTTGTACAAAATCATTACAATTGCACCAATTACACCCAAGATGGCACCAGTGACCTTGACGAGGCCCTGCCACCTTCGAATATTTAACTTTTCCATCCTAATTTATATAAAAAATTTCATTGTGAAGTTAACTTTAGCGAGGTTTAAATCTTTGATAAAAATAACTTTGGGAGTTTCAATTCAAGAATTACCTTAGAAGAAGGCATATGACAAAGGTAATGGCAGGATTAATGTTTTCAAGAGCTGAAGCAAAGCCTGCTGTGGTCAGCTTAGCTCCCAATAAATAGCAGTTTTGATCCAGAACAGGCCTATAAAAAATAGGGGAATTAGCACATTAGTTAAATTTGTAAGACCCTTGCAAGTTGATTATTTAATCAGTGAGTAATGATCATAACTGGAGTAGTCCCAGCGCCATGACTTTTATCATGATGATGAGTGTCATCTTAGGTCTCTCATTCCTGCACCAGAATACGGAAAAGTTAAAATAAAATATACTATACAATTACTCCATAATGTATAATAATTACAAATATAGCGACCTTAGTCCATTAAATTTCTTGAAGTTAAGGACAAGCCAAAAAAATAAAAAATTTTCAAAGTCTATTTCTCCTAAAAATCAATGATAATTTAAGGTTTTATGAACAAATACAATGTCCATCTGAAAGATAAGCAAATTCAATCAAATTTTATGAGCATTTTCTGCTAATAATAAATGTTGAAAATAAATTATATTTTCTAAAAATTATTTTATATCTTCAAACAAACAAAAAAGCTATAAATAAAAAATGCATTTTTTTTTATAATTTTAAAATAAATTCAATTACTTGTTACTTAATATTGGAATTGAACATAAACGAAATAGTCAGCAAAAGTATTCATTTACACACTAGATATTGTTCAGAATATTCTTCGATACTCTTAATTACGATCCTAGTTGACTATAATATATAAAAAATATTACCTTAACATTGATTTCAAAATATTAAAATTTTTAAATTCCTGGTTGTCAAACTTGTTTAGGCAGCTCCCGCATTTGTTTTCCTTTATGTTCTGTATAATTCATACCTCTCAAACCAGAGTGCAAATGGAGCAATGAAAGCAGTAGCAATAAGGCTACGATACGCGAACATTATGGACTGGTTCATGCCTTCCTTAAGTGTCGCCATTAGAATAACGTACATCACAGCAATACTGAACTGAAGGAAAACCATGGCCGCATATGGCTTCATTTTCTTAAGCACTAATTTGACACTGCCATTGCCTTCCTTGGACAACATTGCCATGGTAGCTTCTTCCTGTATTACCTTGACTTGGCCTTCACTTTACGAATACGCTACCCTCAATAGCCATCTCTTTATATATACTTGTGCTGGACAAAGCATCAGAATTTTTACCTCAAGTCATATTACTTATGCAACGTAATGTCGCAGTTCGGGTATTGGCTCCTTCTGTTGTTATTTAATTGATAGATTCTATGTATTTAGCTATTAAGAAAACCCTTGACGCGGTCATTTGGATGTGCATGAAGAAAATGGATGAAAGAACTGGTCCTTTAGATCCTTTCATATAATTAGTGGATAACAAATATTCCACAGAGCAACCTGATACATATTATCAGACTAATGACAAAATCAGACAGGACACCAAAAGAATTACTACTAAATAAATAATGATTTATAATATCTAAATCTGAAACACCGCATCAATAAAACAAAACCACCGCATCCAGTAGACATCTAATGGATCATCTGAAACAAGTCCCCAAGAATCTTTAGTCAGTATTGAAATAAAAAATTTTGAAATTAAATTCACAATGTTCTTGGCGATTTTATCAGGTTTATGATTTAATTGAATGCTTCGAAGAGGAGATGAACCAATATGGTGTCATCTGATTGGCTAATTTAATCTAAATACCTGTAATATGGTATTATACTCTGAGCTGGAACTAATTGCAGAGCAAAATGATTTTCAAATTATATATGCTTATATTCAAAATAAATGTTTCGACGTGATCAATAAAATTATTACGTCTTTTTTTGGAGTACTTCAAAATTTTAATAATAATTACCAAGGCACTACTATAATAAATAATTAATTATCCCCATCCTTCAATCCAATGGAAGCTTGGACCTAGCCTTGAAATGAGAAAGAACTTGAATCGTTGAAAAACTCTACTTACTGAATTATTATTTCATAAATATCATCTCTCGACTACTTTCACACTATTAGAATGAGACAAATTTGTGCCGTACGAATTCGATGCTCAGATGGGGATAATCATTCACCAAATTTGATTATGGTCGGATTTGTGTGGGAATCGAGATCCACACTAAACCCATGGTCGGTAATACAATTCAAGTCGAATACATCTGTTGCAAACAACTTGTGTCAACCTTAGTGTCCACCATCGTGGATGTGATCTCCTCCCACGCTACATTTAACATTAGCATTCTCGTCAAAATGCGGAGAACACAAATTGTCGTTATTTGCTACGACTTATTTAGCATCGTAATGTATTGAACAGCAACAAAGAAAATCGTCGTTATTAGTGTAGGAATTTTCGATGTAAACCTTTAACAATTAAAAAAATTTATCTGTAAAAGAAAAATAAAAATTTCACAACCTGTACATAACGAATCTATATCACAAACAAATACCTTCAAAACTAGGAATCTATATCACTAACAAGTAACAATAATGAAAACAGAGATGATTTAATTACTATTAATATAAATACGTGAAATTTTATAGAATAAATGTTCACATCATCACAAAGAAAAATATACATAAATGATGGGGGAACAACATTAAGGTCATAATCTTCCACCCTCCCCCTCCTCATCGACCCCTTGCTATGACGGTCTGAAATACTCTGTCAATCATTTTAGAGTCTCCTAAATTCTCTGTTGGTCTTCATGCATGTGATGGATATTTCCATTCATAACAATAACTCGCCTAGGAGTTTCACATGCTCCAATAGTAACTAGCTCAAGCCAGCCATAGGAATGCGTGTTTGTCAGCCTCAAATGCTATTCCCTTTACACCCATTTCGTAGACCCCATCTTAGGGCCTGTTTGGTTCGTAGTTTCAGACTTTCAGAACTGTAGCACATTGCTTACTGTGAAGCATTAGCAGGGAAGCAACTATGGGAAATGCTATTTGTCTGTTTAGTTATGATTGTGGGAAAACATTGCATGAGCAACTTTTTCGTAAAAATGACCGGATCGCTCTCGTTTATTAAACTGTTTTAAATTTTCGATTTATCCGTATGCTTATACGAGTTCTACAAATATAATATTTTTTTAAAATTTTATGTTTTAAATATTAAAACTACTAAATACAAATTTTAGGATGATTTCGAAATAGATCACCCAATTCCATACATATCATCCAATTCCATTCCGCACCAAATAATGAAGATGAAATACTGCAGGTCACCCGAATGCATTACACAACTAACACCTAAATTTTGTAAACTGCAGGTTAACGGAACTACGTAAAGGAAAACAAAGCCACATCATTAAAAAACATCGATTACGGGCTACCGGACTTGCAATGCAATTGATAAAACTAAAGAATTGTGCAAAATTGGAGCACATATAACCCAAATCCAAACAAAACAACTAATAGCAGAACTCCAACAGGATGAACGAAAATTTTGCTCGTGTATCAGGGGCTGATACAAAGAACTAAACCTGGCTTAAAAACAAAAATTTTGCTTGTTGGTCTGGATCAGTGTCCTGAACCTACGAAAATTTTGCTACTGTATCCAAAATCGGAACCGAGCCTACCAAATTTCACAGTTGTAAATGGAAGAAGTGAGAAAGAAGAAGGAAGAGCCCTATGTGGAGCGCAGGAAAAACTTCCTGTAAAAAAATTTCCATTTCTTTCACCTTGAGCCCAAGCAAATGTAATCACACAGCATAGCCAGCCATAGCCTATGAAAGCACAAAGAATTCCTCTACACACAGCCATTTCTCAACATTGCATAACAAACTTTTCACCCGTGAAAGCCAAAAAAAAGGATATGTAGATCGGGACAGAAGAAGAGGGAAGAAATGGAGGAGTGCCCCAGAAATCATAATATTTTGCCCTCAACTTCAATGACAAACAGATCAAACCATTCCACATCAAATAAACATAGAAATATCGCCAGAGAGAAGTCGAGGGGGATGGGGCCGCGAGACAGAATGATAGATCGAAGGTAGGTTACCTCAGATTCGAATGTTTCTCGGTCGAGGAAGAAGAAGAACAGTCAACTCGCGAGAAGGTCTAGGGCAGAGAAAGAGTTCGCGGAGAGCAGCAGAGCGAGAGCAATGCAGGAAAGAAATTCCTCAAAGCTAGCTGAAAGTCGGGGCCGCGGGGCTTATCCCGCGGTCCGCTTTCACGCGGCTTCGCGGCAACTCGCAGCTAATCCGTCGCTTCGCCTTTCGTTTTACCGCAAATTCGCGGTGCGGTACAGCGCCGCACCGCGAATTTGCCTATCCAAACAGCCCCTTATTCTTCCTTGTTGGCTCATTCCATATCTCAAAATCAGATTACGCATTGGTAGAATGGCTACCATTTCTATCAGCGGCTATCGGAACATGCTCTCCAACTTCTTCTTTTATTCTTAGACCAACTTTTATTCCTCTTATGTAATTTATACAAATGATTACTTGTCATTTTTAAGATTATTAGTCAAAAAGATATAGAAATTTAATTTTTTTTACTTATATTGACCCGTCGAAAGATGTCAAAGACCCACTGTTGCATTCCTAAGTGCTGATTTGTCCGAACATGCTACTCAGTAGTGGTGGGTGGCTAGCCAAACTCATGAACGTGTGTACATGAGAAAAAGACAAGCACCACAAAATTACATTTACCATTAACTGTTGAATATTTAAGGAATCTTACTAGCCACTGGTAGTTCTTTGTGTGAGGGACCGCATCTTGAATGTCGAGTGCGACGCAATGGCCCCCTTAGTCCTCCTATTATGCTTATTCATCTGATAATCTGGAAAGGCCCATGCTCTGGTCAACTGAGCCCAGACCTCGTGCCCCACCAAGATGGGGCGTTCCCCATTCTTGTGGGCTATGGTTAACATATCACTCATTCGGTGACTATCACGAACCTAAAAAATAAGATAGGTTTATAGGTGATATCTAATTGCAGGTAAAAAAATCTGTATAAATTATAGTTTTACAGTGTTCATCAGTATAACGAAATAAATTAAAATTAATATTCTAATTCAAAAAAAATGATCCTACCTCAGACATCCGGAATCTTTGATATAATAAAGTTTTCCATTGTTTTTTCTTCGTGCTTTGTTAGTAGTTTTTCTTTCTTTTTCTTCTTGTTAGGAAATAGTGGCATTAGAAGATTATGCAATTGTTTTCATTTTACTTTTCTTTTGCAATGAGTAGGATTCATGTTTAGGATTTTGGGATGCATGTTAGAATAGGTTTTGATTATAAATGTGATGGTTTTTACTTGGACTTCATCTACATTGCAATTTGGGCTTGTTGAAATGTTAAAATTTATTGTGAAACATACGATCCGAGAGGACTGTGCTTTCTACAACTAAGTAATAATTATATTTGATTTATGGATAAGAATGTAGTCCATGGGGTTAAGTGCAGATAAATAGGGAAATATACTTTGATGGGCATAGAATTAGAGATTTTATGTGACAGACTAAAATTCCCAATTTGGTCCAGTGTTTGAAAACTAAAGCAAGATGTCAGCTCTCAGGTGAGGGGAATGTGGGAACTCTGGAGTGAGAGCCAATATCTTCCCAGGCTAATCGCAGATTTAGGGACCAAACTCTGGATTATCATGTTCTTTATTGCTCGTTAAGAGGATAAATAATATGATTGCTCCAATTTGGCACATTACAATATTTAATGTATCTCATTCTATACATTATCAAATTCACTACAAAAGAAAATTATTTTTAACATCTCAAATTTCTTTAAACCAATTCATCTAGAAATTTTTATGTTTAGAATTAATATTTTCATTAAGAGTAGTTATTGGTTGTTATAAACTTAATACTTACCTTTAGGAGTACTTGTTAGAAAAAAATACTTATTTTGACCTTCCAAACTAAGGAAAGATAGTAGTAGACTAGAATTAGCCTAAGGAATATCTTACCTCGCTTCTCTGTGGGATTAATACTGGGGTTTTTAAGGAAAGCCCTATATTACTTGAAACGATATGTGCACTTGCGTAGAACCCCTAGTGTGTGAACTAAATATAAATTTGGTCAAGTTTTTTGCCATATTTTGGAAGCTAAATTATTGAATAATTGCAGGTTGGGTCACAAGTGGAATCTATTTCCAGAAGAGATGTGAAGTATCAAATCTACTCTTGGTGATCTCCGTAATGCGTGCCATGGGAGGCCTAGGGGGAATGAACCTGAAATAGAAATATTAATTATAAAAAATATTAGGATGATCATTCAATTTATTCTAATCTTAAAGATAAATTACGGGTCTCCCTCTATACTTATATACACCTGAGTGGAGATTTCCTGCTTTAGAAGGGCCAAAGTTAACATCTTTGGATCATCGGAGGAGGGAGGTTGTAGCTGAGTGGGAGCTTATGCGAGTATTGGAGTCGGTACCTGAGTGGAAGTTGGTGTGAAAGCTACAATAGCGGGAGGGGCTGCAATGAGAGGGGATGATGGTAAAAAAGGAGTAATATGACTAATCGGAGTAGTGGTTGAATGTACTGGAAGGGTTGTAGTTGCGATGATGCTGCTACTCAACACAGAGCTAGTGTTGTGTGTGTCAGAGCGAGCTACTAGCATATCTTCTTCCTGTAAGTACTCCCTATAGTGCCCTAATGAAGAGGTCGCCAAGGTGGCTAACTACAGTATTACCTAATGTTATCTGTACTAGAAGAATAGAAACTAATAAAATTAGTCTTAACATCAAAAGTAAGCATAATATATATAATATAAGTAGCACAAGTAAGATCAGGAAGTTGCAGAATTAAAACGGGAAACCTATCGTAATTATATGTAAAAATTAAAAAGTAAATAGAAGAAGTATATTATAAGTAGTAAACGTTGTAGCAAAAAAGGTGTATAATTAAAACATAAAACACGTCGTAACTACTGTAAAAATACCAAAAGCTAAACTAAGAAAAGAAACTAATCATCTTAACATATGTGTCATTTTTAGTATGCTTCATTAGGCGAGTCATTCTATGATGAAATTATAATTTCTTTCCCATATTTTGAGAAACTTCTTCATAAGTCCCTAAGATATCCACTAGGGTATACACTTTTTTGATGGAAAAAGGCTGAATATAAAAGTCAGACATAAATTTCTCTTGGTGAATGGGTTCAGGAAAAGCTTTCATCTCAATCGCTTTTCTTGGTTTATACTTCATAATGATGACCAAATTAAGTATGCCCCTTTCTCTACTAGGGTATCAAAGGTAATAAACCAGACTAGCTCGACGTGCTAAAAAGAAATGCATCAAATTTTTCATATCTTCTATTTATTGACAACCATGCTTCGAGAGAATTATAGTGGTGAAAATACAACTCGTTAGCAAATAAGTCCAGAAAAAATGGATAAGAATTCTTTCACCCAACCAAGAAAATCTGAATTCATATTTACTTCAAAAGAAAATCAGCAAATGTTAAATAGGACGCTCTTTGAGGTATATATATCGAACTTAAGCACCTTCTTTAAAATACTTCCTAATACTTCCTAAAACATCAATAAAGTTAGGAATGTAGTCAAGTTGAAAATTTAAAAAGTATTTAGTGAAATCAATTTTTGATAAGTCTTCTCCTCAAGCTTATCTTCATTTTATATTGTCTTTTATGTTTCCATTTCTTGCTTTATGATGAATTTTTCAATCCTTAAAATAAGTTTATGAGGATCACAATATCTTGATAGGCCTTGTAATAAGTTTAAATTCCACTATCATCTATTTAAATTAAACGCTCCACATTTATCTTTTTTTTTTCTTTTGAAGAGTTTTAAGAAGTATTGATGAAAATAAAATTTTAAGGAGGCTCAATTCTTGTTAAGTGTATATCTAAGTACACCTTGTTTAACAAATATGTGATACTTTATGTAAATAAATACTTTAAGCATTTTCCTATATTTTGAATTGCAAAAGTTACTTAACACTAGCCTATCTTAATTACATAGAGTTTAAATAAGTTAATTGTATTTCTCCTTCCTTATGATTGTGATAGTTCAAAATTTATCCACCACTCTCCTCAAGTGAATTAAAATAGCAATTCAAACTTATTTTGCTCAGGGCAAATAAGTCTATGCTCTACAAGATCGCCCCCCCTTCCCCCAAACATAATTTCAAACATTTTAAGAAATTTTAAAAATGAATTTAAATGGGGAGATAAAAGTACAGAACTACTTCCTATCACATGTGTATATTAACAACATCAACATGTATAACCAAAAATGAATACATATGTAATAGAAAATAAATCTGAACTGAACACGATACTGAATAAAATTAGCACCAGAAAGTCTGAATATTAGGACAGGAATATAAAAATAATTCTACATTATAGTACATACTGATCAAATAAAAATACAAATAGCAGCAACAACTGTGAATAAAAATAACATTTTATAAATCAACATGAAGGAAAATAAACACTACTTCTCATCCTCCTCGTTATTCTCTTCATCATCATCATTTTCTTCTTCTTCCTCTTCTTCATCCTCCTCCTCAGAATTTTCCTCTGTTGGCTAGCTAGTGTGCTTGTAGGGTTGGTAAGGAGAATATACTGGGAACTCAATAGAATTATCCCCTCCGATCCACCAATTTCTCCTGTACATTTCAAACTGAGTAGCCTATAAGCTAGTGAATTAATCTAATTGGCTTTTATTTTTTAAATTCATATGTGATAATGATCCATTAAATCATACAAGATCATCTGAATGATGGAGATATCCTCCTCCATCCTCCCCAATGTTTTTGACATAGAAGCGAAGTTAGTGGAGGTACGAGGTTGGAAATAGGAAGTAGAAGGCATAGCAGAAGAGGGTTGAAAAGAACTAACCCCGATACCAAAAATAGTGTGTTTATCATATAAATTCAAGTTAGCTTTGGAGATAGGATTCAAGGGATGAAGCTGCACCTCCCAACATCCAAAATTCATACCAAAAGCATGACACGGGGAATAGATAGTAGAGCGGTGTCCTAAAACAAGAGTGGATCCCTCCTTTGTCGCATTAAAGATGGAATGATAAATGTGAGAACCAATATGAATGGATTCATTGTTTGAGTACAAAAGTTAAGAGAGGCGCTATCCCTAGTAACCTCACTCAGATTGGTAGAGGGAAGTGTCTTGAAGTAGTGCCAAGACTTAGAGGCTACATTTTTCTTTGATGAAGAAAAAAATGATTTTATGATAATTTCTAATTATTCAAGCCCGCATAACATTCATTAAAAAACTGATAATTTCATCTAAATCAAAATTTATAGGATTGAAACTGGAGCAAAAACTCCCAGGGACATCTCTAAAGGAAAATAAGGGATTGATACGAGAAGGTTAGATGTTAACCTTCTTCTCTCTTACAAAAATTGAATCATCAAAAGGGTAACTAAGATTAGCATAGAAAATTCTCACCACAAAAATCATAGCTACATAAGTGGTATAACAAAAGTTCTCTCAATGCTGTCTCACAATAATACTTTCAACGGCACCCCCAGGGTCGATGAATTTACGTTCAACAATCAATTTTTCACACCAATTAGTCATTGTAACACTCCTCAGCTTTGGAGCTTACAAATTTCTTCTTTTCAAAAGAATATTTTGATTTACCATCTTTATTTTTAGGATCCATTGAGAAAAATCAAAGATGAAAATCACAAGGACTAAGGATTTAAAATAAAGTAGATGCAAGCAAGATGCAAATCAAGAGTTAAATCAAAATTTTCCCCAAAATCTGTGGTCCAAGCTCTCTCCAACTAAAAAATTTAAAATGTAAGATTAGAATCAAAGTAGAATGTTAAAGGAGAAAAGCTTATCTTGTAGAAGTATATTCCACTCACTAGAACCTCTTGGATTAAGTTAAATTGGAAGAAATATAATAGACGTAATTTTCGCCTCTCAGTTGTTGAAGAAAACAAAAGGGGAAGAAAATACACAAAATTGTGTTGAATCGGCCCAACGTTTGGATTAATAGCCTAAACAACAAAGAAGATGCATAGGTTCTGTGATAACAATCCCTAGGAGTTGCTTGCCGGTGCTTAGACGCCTAAGTGAGTGGCGCCTAAGTGCCCACCCAAAAATTGACTATGGTCACTTGATTTTCAATATTCGTCCACCCTATGTCCTTAACCACACATAATATGTATGGAAATAATACCCTAAAAATAAATATAAATAAGGTCACTCATCCTCCTCATCATATCTCTCTCCTCTTTTTTCTAATATCTTACAGACTCTATTGATTGTCGAGTGTTTTTACACATTTTTGTAAAGGAAAATACACTGGGACATCCAATAAGATTGTTATTTCCAATCCACTAGTTTCACCAATATATCTCCAACGAATCAGCTAGATGAACTTATCAAATTGCCTTATATTTTGCCGATTGTCATGTGCTACCCTACTAATAAAAAAATATACACCTCAACTTTTATAATGGAGGAATCATCCACCAACGCTTTTAACCTCTTGACAACAAAGACCATCATAATATAAGAACATGGTGAGAAATAAGAAGTAAAGAATTGAGATGGATCTATCCCGTATCTAAACTCAGTATGTCTCATGTATATCCTAACATTCGATTAAGAAGTAGGTTGTAGAAGATGCAGTTGACCCTTCTACAATAAAAGGACACACCAGAATTCAGGTACAATGAGAAGACTAAGGAAAAAAGCCCAAACTTAAAGAGTAATTCCTCCTCAAGTCACACACTCCTAAGCATAACAAAATAATCATCACATAAACACAAACATATCAATATAGATTCAAGCACACTAAAAAATACTAACATACAAACACAAACTTGGGTTACATCCTTAGAAACACTTTCTTTAACATCCTCAACCCAACTATTCCAGATATTTTACTCAAGATAACCCAACATTAAGACTTTGATTACCACAGGTCTCTCACCACCAATGTTTGGTTTAAGCCACTATCCATTCACGTTAAACACTCTGCCACTCACAGGATATTTAATATCAATCGCACCAAAAGGATACTCATTTACCATAATAAATGGTCCTCACCACCTGGACATAAGTTTTCCTGGAAATAATTTCAATCATGTATTATGCAATGAGACCTCATGTCTAGGCTCAAAATTATTCTTATGAATCATTGAATCATGCCATTTCTTCATTTTTTTTCTTTATAAATTTTCATATATTTATAAGATTCTTATCGAATTTCATCAAGTTCATTTAACTATAGCAACCTTTTCTCACCTAATTCTTTCATATTTTAATTAAACTCTTTAATAGCCCAATAAGATTTGTGCTCTAATTCAATAGGCAAATGAAAAGCTTTACCAAATATGAGCCTATATGGAGACACCCTAATAAGCGTTTTATAAGCAATCCTATAGGCCCATAAAGCATCATCAAGTCTCAAGGTACAATCCTATTGACTAGGCTTTACTATCTTCTTCGAAATCCTTTTGATCTCTATATTAGAAACTTCCACTAATCAACTCGTTTGGGGATGATATGTTGTGGATATCTTATGCTTTATACCATACTTTGCAACTATTGTCTCAATCGTTTTATTCCTAAAGTAGTTCCCCCCATCACTAATGATCTCTCTAGGAATACTATATCTACTAAAAATATCTTCATTAAGAATTTAGATACAATTTGAGCTTCACAATTCGGTAGAGCTGCTGCCTCTATCTTCCTTAAGACATAGTCCACAACTATGAAAATATAAAAATTCTCTAACAAAGGTACAAAGGGCCTCATAAAATCTAAACCCCAAATATAAAAAATTTCTATCTCCAAAGTAAAATTCAGGGGCATCTCACTTAAAAATGTTTCCTACTCTCTAGCGTCTATTAGCAGATTTTATATATTCATCTACATCCCTAAAAAAAAGTATGCCACTAAAATCCTATTTGTAACATCATAGCAGATTTACTATATATTCCAAAATGTCTTCCAAATTTAAAATCATGACATTTCCTATTAACAAATTAGGTCTCTTCAATGGGTAAACACCTAATAATCAATTATTCCTTACATTTATATAAAGGTATGGATCATCTCAAAAATAATATCTGGCACCATGAAAAAATGTCTTACATTGATGGTTTGTGAGCTCATATGGTAAATATCACTATGTAATTTACTATGTCAGCATACCACGGAATCTTTCAATCAGTAATAACCAACAGTTAATCATTTAGAACCTCATTGCTATCCTCATCAAATATGCTAGAATTCCCTTAATCCAATATCGATAAGATATCATATTGGCGCATCGGATCAATATTGATTTAATATCCTTTTTTTACAATAGATATTGAATTACAAAATAGTTGGTATGAACACTGCATTTGATACTGATTAAATATGGCCTAAATTTGTCAAACACATATACTATAGCCAGAAGCTCCTTTTCCGTAGTCTTAATTAATTTGAGCTTCATTAAGGGTCTTACTGGCAGAGCATATAGATCGAATCATCTTATCATGCCTTTGTTCTAACACTTGCCTAATAGTGTAGTCACTCACATCGCACATTAACTCAAATGCCTCTCCTAATCAGGTGAGACAATAATAGGAGCAGTGACTAACTTAACTTTCAAAGTGTTAAAAGTCATTATAAAATCTTGGTTAAAATAAAATAAGACATACTTTTCTAAAAAATGGCATAGAGGTTTAGTGATTTTAGAAAAATCTATAATATATGCCTGATGTAATCCAACATGTCATAGGAAAGGGTGAGGGAAGTTTTTCAATAACCTGAATTTTGGCTAGATCTGCATCCATCTCTTTCAAATAATTTGTGTCCTAAACTAATTTCTTATAAAATCATGAATTTGTATTTTTCCCAATTGAGAACAAAATTGGTTTCTTTATAGGGTCTCAATACCTTGGCTAGATGATCCAAGTAGGAAAGAGCCAAATACTAAGAAATTGTCGACAAATACTTTTATTCCTTCACAATTTGGTCACAGAAAATTAACATCGTGCATCTTTGAAACGTAGTGGGTGTACATAACCCAGAGGACATTCTTCTAAAAGCAAAGGTCCAATTCAGACTTGTGAAAGCGGCCTTTCCTGATCCTCTGGAGCAATAAGGATCTGATGGTACCTACAATACCCATCTAAAAAAAAGAAATATGGGTGTACTACTAGCTTATCAGACATTTGATTTAGAAAGGGCAAAGAAAAATAATCTTACTTGGTGGCTAGTTTAATTTCCTAGAATCAATACTTAAGACTTATTTCAAAATTTAAGGAGGTCCTCCCTTAAGGGATTTCACTTTAAAGGGATTTCCTCCTTGAAAAAATCCTTTCTTTAAAGAAATTCATTCTATAAAGATCGTTTTATTTAAAAATAAAACTCTTTTTAAAAGGCAACATTTTTGAAAACATTTGAGCCTTTAGGGATTTAAAATACATATATAAGCTTGTTAGGTTCCCATTATTTGTGTAGCCTTGGCAAGACATATATATTCACCTGATTGAGTGACTACATGGATGAATATGTTTCTCCCCAAAAAATGTACCATTCATAGCTCCAGTCTATTAACTATATAAGTTTTTAATTATTTTAATTTAAATAGCTCATAAGAAACATAAACTTATATTCAAAGAAATTTTTGAATGACGAATTTATTTTCAGGAATATCAAAATACTTTTGTATAATAAATACTTTTATTACTTTAATGATAATACAATTAAGTCTTGAATATGAAAACTTTAAATAAAGAAACTTATTTTCTTTTGTTAGAATATATCTCTCAACCACAATTAAAACCTAGGGATGAAGAACAAAACTTTAGGAAAAAAAATGAAACATAGGATTGAAAAATAATATTTTATTGATAATTTGACCAGAACATCACATTGAACAGAAATATAACCAAATAAACACTTAGAAAACCTTGATTTATCACCACAACAAGTGATTTCTATGAGAAAACAAATCACTATTAATTGTCAAACCTCAAAAACACTTAAAATTGACCAACTCTAATCTTGTAAATTACACCTTAGGATTGTTTCAAACTATTCTCCTAGAGTAGCGAACGCAGAAGAAAACCTAGGTTCATACACATACACTTGATTAGTCCAGTATAGAAGCCCTAAAATTAAAACTGAGTACTAGGATCTATAAATTAAACTAACGAACCCCTGAAGACTATGAGTGTCCTAAAATGAAGTCACCAATCTACTGACAAAGATACGCACAATAAAGTTTATAGCGAAAAGGACTACCTTAAGTCATTGCTATGATGATAAAAGAGAACTCCTGTTATCTGATGCACCAAAAATATATTTGATTTTTTATAAACATTTGATACTCATTTTTGTGACATTGTACTTCAATGGAAGGTATTTTTCATGTTTTCCTGCAGGTATGATAATTTTAGGGGAGCAAGGAGAAGTGAAAAGGAACGAATTTGGATTGAAAATGGGCAAAAACTAGGAATTTGAAGTTTTGATGCTGACGGCTCCCAAACCAATGCTGACGGTGACTTTTCCCAGGGAGTTTGGAATTAAATCACGCAATAAGGCGCCGATGGTGCCCTATTCAGCGCCGACAACGCCCAATGTCGGTGGAGGCCAGATTTAATGTCTTTGGATGACTTTTCGAGGGATTCTTGATGAAAATCTTGAGAATTTCATTCCTATACTATTTTAATTTGTTTTGGGCACCATAATTAAGTGTGTGTGTGTTATGTGTGTTTATGTAAGTGAAGTTAAGTGTGTAAGTAAAGAGGAATTCTTTAGAGATAATTTAGAGTATAGGGTTTGGTGTTTAGTATTGTTTTGTGAGGGATTCTTTTCAAAAGAGTTGTAGGAGGAGAGGGAATGTGAGGGATTGCTTCTTCTCTACTATTCAAAGAGAGAATTTTGTATTGTTCTAAAGAGAGGAGGAGATTCAAAGGAACTTCAAGGAATTTGCTTGGGGAAGAAATTAAGATAAGTTGTATTTACTTTTCATAGTTTGTATGACTCTGCTTTTATATATAAAATCTTTGTTTTATCTTATATTCCTCATGAATTCTGAGTTAATTTCTTTGTCTTTCTCCTTGTAATGATAAATGGTGAAGTGATGGTTTAGATTGGATGTGCCATATGAAATATACGAAATTGTGATGATTTTTCACTTCGTTATTCATTTACTTTTCGATATGGCCAATTGAATTGTTAAAATATGTTGTGAAACCTACGATCCAAAAGGTCTATGCTTTTACAACAAAAGTGGAGATTACATTCAATGTCCATGAATGAGAGATGTAGTTCGTGGGGGTTGGGTGCAAATAAATAAGAAAATATGGATTATTAGGAGTAGAATTAGAGATTTTAGGGTGACAAATTAAAATCCTCAATTTAATTATAGTGTTTGGAAACTAAAGCGAGAGTTAGCCTTCAGGCAAAGGGAAGTGGGAGCTCTGGAGTGAGAACTAGTATCCTCCCAACCTAACCACGGATTTAAGGACTAAACCCAGGATTAGCCAATTTTTTTTATAGCAGTCAGAAGAGGGTAATGAATGTATGCTCTTATTTGACACAATACAATAATTATACTAATCTATATCATTCTTTGAACTTAATATATTTGTAAGGGGAAGGACATTTTCTCTAAATTTGGACTTTACTTTACAAAACTTAGTGTAGTAATAGTTAACTTTAATCTAAAGTTTAGAAAGTACTTTAGAAACTTTAAAATCTCTAGCATCGTTAAAATTTAGAATCTTAGTAGTTATTTTTGGTGCTTTGCAAATTTGAATATCAGATTTTTGTGCTACACTTTAAGTTTGCTTCCTCCCTGTGGGATCAATAATCAGGATTCTGCTAGAGCCCTGTATTAGTTGAACGATAAGAATACTTGCATATAGACTGGCTGCTTTCTTATTAAACTGATTATACCCTATAAAAGAATTCAAAATACTTTTGAAATATTACTTTAAGTCAGCTGCTCGCGGGTTGAGTTTTTGGCACCGTTGCTGAGGAGGCAAAAATAAATTTAGTAGTATCTGAAAACCTTTAATTCGTATTTGTATGCGTAGATTTGGATCTGAATGTTTATTACCTTACGATTTTGAATTAGAACGCACTGTTAGAAAAATTTAAAAGAAACATAAAGAATTTATAATTTTGAGAAAAATGGCGAACAATCTAGATAACCGAAGACATGAAAATGAACATGAACCTGGAACTTTAAGAGAGTATGCTAGCTCTACAACAGATGAAAATTCACTTAACTATTCAAAATCTTAATGTAGCTGTGACCCGACCCGCAATTACGCAGTAAATTAACTTCCAAAAGGTGGCCAAAAACTTGACCCGATTTATAAATAGCGGCTAGTGTGCAAAATCTTAAATGATATAAAAGTTAGAAAATATTTTACACACTAGGGGTACTACGCAAGTATACGTATCGTTTCAAGTAATATAGAGTTTTCTTTAAAAACCCTAGTATCGATCCCACGAGAAAGTGAAGTAAGAGGTCTTTAGTCAAATTCTAGTCTACTAAAATTACTCCTTAGGTTGGAATGTCGATTAAAATTGTGTTTTATCTAGCATCTACTCTTAAATGCAAATGTTAAATGATCACAAAAAAATACATTAAGAAATTCATATCTATTTTTGATGAAATTGCACTTTAAAGAAAGATATTTTCTTTATTTTACTGCAGGAATGAAGATTTATAAGTGATGGAAGCAAAAAGCATGAAATGGAGCAAATTTGGATCAAAAAGGAAGAAATTCATGCAAAATGAACTAAGTCGCCGACGGCGAGATCGAGGCTGCCGACGGCGAGATCATGAGGAGAATTTCTGAAGGAATTATAACTACCTCGCCGACAGCGAGCCCGAGCCCGCTGACAGCGAGAATGCGCGGTTTGAAGACCTTCTAGAAGCCCCGCTGACGGCGAGGTCATTTCCCGCCGATGGCGAGACAGTTCAAAATGCATATACATTGAACCTGGACTCTTTTTAAAGAGGTGTTTAAGCATCCCTTGGACCTTTGCCTACTTCTATAAATAGAGGCCGAATTCTAGTGTTTGTGTGTGTCTTTTGAGTGTCATTTGTGTGTGTTTCTGGAGTCTTAAGTGAGTTTATTTAGAGACTCTTAGTGAATCTTTAGTGAGTTAGAAGTGTGCTATACTAGAAGGAAAAGTCAAAGGAACTTCAAGGAGTCTGCTTGGGAGGAAATTGAGATAAGTATCTTTGTTTATTATTGAAATGAAATCCATGCTTTGTTTAATTCCCATGCATTATGAGTAGTTTTCTTAGTCTTTCTCTTTGTTTATGAAAATTATGCGAATTAAAGAAATTAAATAGAAATATAATAAATTGTGATAATTTTTACTTAGAATTTAATTCACTTTCAATCTGGCCAATTGATTTGTTAAAATATGTTGAATTATCACCTATAGTAAAAATTACATCCAATATTCAGGGAAGTCAAAAGCCTTGAAAGGAGGGTGCAAATAAATAGGGAAATATTATTTATCGGACGTAGAATTGAACATTTTAGTGTGACGGACTAAAATATTCAATTTGGTCCTATTGTTTGAGAGTCGAAGTGTAGATGTTAGCCCTCGAGTGAGGGGAACGTGGGAGCTACGAAGTGGCGACCAATATCCTCCCGACTTAGCCGCAGATTCAGTTTTCAAACATAGGATTAGTCAATGTTCTTTGCACCCGGATCAAAGGGTAAAGAATAGGAATGCTCCTATTTGTCACAATACAATTCAAGAATTCTATTTAAATTCATCATTCACTTAATTTTCTAAAAACAAAAAGAAGGATACTTTTTCTGAATCATTTAAATCAACCTTATTTCAAGCATTATTTTACATTAGTTGCTGTAGTTACTTTAAATTTCCGTTTACTATATTAGTAAGTAATTCCTTTAAATTTTAGCTGATACTAATATTTTAAAAACTTCCCTGTGGGATCGATAACCAAGACTCCACTAGAGCCCTGTATTACTTGATACGATACGTATACTTGCGTAGAATCTACATTAAACATTCCATCATAAAATCTAATATATATATATATTTAAACGGGATCAAGTTTTTGGTGCCGTTGCTATTAACATAATTTGCAAACATATAAAAAGTGGGTCAAGTTTTTGGCGCCGTTGCCGGGGAAGTAAAGAAATTATTTACTAAAGTAACGGATTATTTTAAAATTTATTTGGCAAAAATTGTATGCGAAAATTTGGAAACGAAAATTTAATACCTTACGATTCGAATTAGAGCGTACAATTAAAAGAATTAGAAAACAAAAAAGAGAAATTATAAATTTAACACAAATGACAAATATTCCTGAAAATGAAAATATCAATCAACAGAGACCATTACGAGATTATGCCAATCCTACATTAGATGAAATTCATTTAACTAATCAAAACCCTGATGTAGCTGCTAATTCATTTGAACTTAAACATGCAATTATCCAAATGGTACAAAACAATCAATTTAGTGGTTCACCTACTTAAGATCCTAATTTACATCTTGCTAGTTTTTTAGAACTATGTGCTACTGTCAAATATGAAGGAGTATCTAACGATGCTATTAGAGACTTTTTCCTTTTTCTTTAAGGGATAAGGCTAAAATGTGGTTAAATTCATTAGTAGCTGGATCTATTAAAACTTGGGGAGAGTTATCACAAAAATTTCTATCCAAATATTTTCCACCATCTAAAACTGCTAAGCTTAGAAATGATATAACTTCTTTTACTCAGTTTGATGGAGCATCAATATATGAAGCTTGGGAAAGATTTAAAGAACTTCTTAGGAAATGCCCACATCATGCGTTACCAGATTGGTTAATTATTCAAACTTTCTATAATGGATTAGTAGGATCTTTAAGATCAATCATCGATGTCGTCACTTGGAGGATCATTAATGTCAAAACCATTTGATGAAGCCTATGCACTAATTGAAGAAATGGCAACCAATAATTTTCAATGGCCTGCTGATAGAATGAATCCGAAAAAGATAGCTAGTATTCTTGAAAATGATGCAATATCTATGTTAGCTTCACAAATTCGTCGCTGTATCTAAAAAATTAGATCATTTTGGAATGAATTACTCTCCAACTATATTAGAAGAAAATTCATCTGGACAACTTATAGAATCCCAATCTCAATATGAAACTATAAATGCAATTAATAACATACCCAATAATCCTTATGCGAATTATTATAATCCTGGATGGGAAAATCATCCAAATTTTAATTGGAATAATAACACAACTAATCAACCATGGATGAATAACATAACACAACCATTAGGAAATCCCTCTAATCAAGGAAATTCAAATTATAAACCTAATTATCCACCTGGATTTAATAATAATAACCCACAATTTAAAGATAAGAAATTATCTATAGAAGAATTAATATTAAATATGGGTCAACATTTACAAAATCAAGGAAATCAATTACAAATACAAGGAAACCAATTACAAAATCAAGGAATAGCTATTAAAAATATTGAAACTCAACTTGGACATATCGCTACCGCACTTAATAATAGAATACCTGGAACATTTCCTAGTAGTGTGGAAATAAATCCCAAAGATAAGGGAAATGAATAAATTAAAGCGATACAATTACGAAGTGGAAAAGAATTAGAACCTCGAATTCAGAAAGAACTTGAAAGTCAAAAAGAGGAAGTGGAAATTGAAAAGGAAAAGAATCAACAAGATCCAAACTTAGAAAATCCTTTAGTACCAATGAAGATTTCTGTTGAAAAACCTCCACCACCATTTCCTCAACGACTAATTCAACATAAAAAAGATAAAAAAATTGCTAAATTCCTTGAAATTCTAAAGAAATTAACGATAAATATTCCTTTCGTAGAAGCTTTAGAACAGATGCCAAACTATGTAAAATTCATGAAAGATATTTTAAATAAAAAAAGAAAATTTATCGATAATGAAATGGTCTCACTTAGTGAAGAGTGTAGTGCTATTATTCGAAAAAGCTTCCGAAAAATTAAAGATCCCGGTAGTTTCACTATACCCGCACTATTGGAGAAAAATTCTATGGAAAAGCTTTGTGTGACTTAGGAGCAAGCATCAATCTAATGCCTCTATCAATTTTTAAAAGATTAGGATTGGGAGAAATTTCACCTACTTCAGTAACTCTTCGGTTAGCCGATCGTTCGTTACATATCCTAAGGGAGTTATTAAAGATGTATTAATAAAAGTGGATAAATTTATCTTCCCCGTAGATTTTATTGTTTTAGATATGGAAGAAGATAAAGAAATTCCTATCATTTTAGGAAGACCATTTTTAGCCACTCGGAAAAGCTATGATTGATGTTCGGAAAGGAGAATTAACTATGAGAGTAAATTACCAAAAAGTAACTTTTAATATTGCTAAATCAATGAAATATATCGCACTAGAAAAAGATGATGAGTGTTTTCGAATGGAAGTACTCGATCATTTACAAAAAGAACATTTTAAGGAATATTATGAAGAAAAATTAGAAAAAGAAAATACTGAATTAATTGAAAAAGCCAATATAAATGAAGAACTAGATTATATTCAAGAGAAATTTGAATTTTTGGATAACATAGAAAATTCTAAAAAAAATATAGTTCCATCGATTATTAAACTTCCTGAACTTGAGTTAAAAATGTTACCTAATCATTTGAAATATGCTTACTTAGGTAATTCTTCAACTCTACCAGTTATTTTTTCCTCTAAATTAAATGAATCTCAAGAACAAAAACTTTTGTTGACCTCATTTTTGATGAGGTCTCCTCTTCTTCTATTTAGTACTTAGGATCTAGCCTTAGGCTTTTCCTTTGACTAATCTTAGAGGATTAGAATTGGGACCCACCACTTAGAAGTTCAAACCACTTATTAACTCCCTGCAAACTCCACAAACTTGATTGTAGACCTCTAATCACCTAGAGGGTTGAAATCAAATGTGGAAGTTTAAAGGATGAGTTCCTATAGGACTCTTTGGCCTTAGGACCGCCCCGAGTGGTGCAGTGTCAGTGAAGGGTAGACTTACACACACACTACACCTATACACTACACTTTCACACACCTCCTAAAACTACACCCATATCCAACTTGACCTCCCGACTCATGAAGGTGATTCACATGGATGGTCCTTAACCCCTAAGCCCTTGGCTAAGATGGTTAGGAACAACATAGTGAATGCCTCAAATAAGTCCTCTCATGACTTATATAGGCTTAACATGGCTTCATGGCTCAACCAAAATGATTTCATTCCACTTACATTTACCCAATCTTCAATTTTCCAAATTTTCAATTTTTAACCCCCGGGACCCTACACCCGCCTAGCCTACCCAAAACCCTTGAAATTACCCAAATTTTTCAAAATTCTCCAAAATCGCCCAAATTCCTCAAAACCAATCCCAAACATTCCCACATCACTCAAATTGATCATTCATAGCCAAAAATACCAAAATTCCAAAAATACCTCCCAATACCCTCCAAATACCCAAAATGCCCCTCTTAGCCAAAAAATCCAAAAATTCAGAAAATTCCCAGAAAATTCCAGAAAATCCCAAATATTCCCAATTTCATTTGGTTCAACTACACCATGGGCCAATTTTGTCAATTTACCCCACTGTTGTCAAAACCCCTAATTTGACCCATTTTTAACCCAAAGTGAACCCAATGTCAAACCAAACCTACCCAATTGACCCAAATTCTGGTCCAATTCAATTCTAAACTTCAATTCAACATCCCCAACACCAATCTAGACCGAGGCCACCCGAGTTGAGAATCGAGTGAGAAATTAGGGTTAGAAGGTTGACGGTCACGGTGCACACCGGCCGTAGACGATGACCATGAGCCGTCGGATCGAGCGTGTATCGAGTGGACGGTCCGGATCGAGTCGGACGACGCGTCGGTACGTGACCCGCGGGGCCCTGGATCGCTGAGTCGGATGGCGGCGCCGAATCAGGAGACACCGCGTGGAACTTCGGAGATGCCTAGGTTGACGCGGCGCCGCGTGGATAAGTAGGAAATTAGGTTTATTTTCCTATTTAATTAATTCCCTAAACTTCAAAAATGCATAACTTTGTGTAGAAAAATCAGAAAAATAAAATAAAAATACTCTCTTGCTTAGTGAACAGAGGAGAATAATGTGGAAAAGAAATCATTTAATTTCAACAAGTATTTGATTTTTAATAATTTATTTACTCTCTACACATTTTCAATTCTCCATGCATGTATACAATTCACCATGACATGAGACCATAGAGCTTTTGAAGCCCCTGAATTTGGGAACATTCCCTGAATTTTCCAAAGTCAGAGGCCATCCCTATGAAGAGTTATTGATTTTTCAAATTCATGATATCTGTTTTGAGTATTTTAAATCTAATAATTAGCATGTTGTGAAATAAATTCTAGGAAAATTTGGTGATGTTTCTTATGATCGGAGGACCCTAGGAAAAATAGGTTTTGAATTAATTCACTTGGAATAACCCTAATTGGCTTAAACACCCAAAATAGGTCTTTAATTAATTAGAGCTAATCATGCATCAAATTGACTTGAAATCAATTCTCCACTGACCTTTAGGATCAGAGGAACCCACCATAAAAATTTGAAGTCAATTAGACTTGGTTAGCCCTACTAAATGGGTTGATTAAGCCATTTAGCCAATTTAAACTTTAAAAATTCATAACTTTCAAAATACTTTTCAAAAATTCACCAAATTGGTTTTGGAGCCTCTCTGAAATTAGGAGAATTTAGGAAAATTAAAATTTCAATTTTCTAAAAAAGTTGATTTTTTGTATTATTTTAATATTTTAATAATTAAAAAATAATAAAAATCACAAAAATAATAAAATTCACCAAAATGTCACATTTTGATTTTTAATCACTTAGGAACAAACCCCATATTTTTCTTAAGTCTCTATGATGAGATATTAAATTTTAAAGCCCTAAGATAATTTTAAAATTAAAAAATGTATTTTCTTGCATTTCCACTAAAATAATTCTAATAAATCAAAGAAAAATAAGAAAATTGTAAAAGTTGGTTCTCTAATTTTCTTGATATCAGAGAGATTTTTGAAAAATATAAAATTCATTTTTCAACCTTTATTTTATTTTTAAATTAATTAATACTCCAAAACTCAAAATAATTATAATAAAAATAATATAATTCAAAAAATCACCAAAATTGATCCAAGTGGTCCTCTGGTCATTAGAAATGTCCCATAATTTTCTTAAGAACAGAAACTTTTCTTTGGTCATATTATTAAATTTTCCTTGGAAATCCCTATTTTCCACAAAAAATAATTACATAAATAAATTAAATACAGAAAAATCACATTTTCTCCTCTCATGTCTTTATTGACATATGAGGGAAGTCACATAAAAATTTCAAGTTCATTTAAGCTCAATTTAGTGAGTTATGAAATTATTAAGCTTGAAGGGCAAAATGGTAATTAAAATTTTAACCCTTGATTAAAACTTTAGGTTTAATAAAATTAAAGAGTAAAATATTTGATTCTAATCTGACTTGGATGATTGAAATTTAAATAATTAATGGGTAGAAACCTATTAAACAATTTAAAAATAATTGAAATGAACTTTAATTAAATAATTGATTAAATTTGGAAGAATAATAAAATTGGAATTATTAAAATAGGGATGTCATTAGGAAGATATTTATTCTTTAATTTAAGAATCCCTAAATTAATCATCTCAATAATATTTAATTACTAATTAAAATGATAATTCAAATTTAAGATTTAAAAATGCTAAAAGACTTAATCATTAAATTGAATTAAATTAAATTATTTAAATTAAACCCTTTTAAAATAAAATATTAAATTAAAATTAAAAATAAAATCAAATTAAAATTTAAATTAAATTAAATTAAATTAAATTAAATTAAAACATATTAAATTAAATTAAATTAAAACATATTAAATTAAATTAATTTAAATCAAATTAAATTAAATCCAATTAAATTAAATTAAATTAAATTAAATTAAATTAAATTAAATTAAATTAAATCAAATTAAATTAAATCAAATTAAATTAAATTAAATTAAATCATATTATATTAAATTAACTTAAATTAAATTAAATTAAATTAAACCACATTAAATTAAAATTGAATTAAATTAAATTAAATTGAACTAAGTTAAATTAAATTGAATTAAATATAACATCACCTAAGACATAAAAAAATTCAAGAATAAATCTAAAACAACTTGAACACTATTCCAAACTTAAGCCCATTAATTGAGATTAAATTAAATCATAAATCACTTAAACATCAATTTGCCCTCAAAAACTCATGATGTCATAACTCTTAAAAGGAGTGTTAAGTGAAGTGTTACTTCACTTATAGGATATTCAAATGTCCTAGTTCACTGAGCAAGATAACAAAACTTGAACTCCCAGACACTTTATTCATTCGTATAATTAAATTCTCTTGGACTTAAAACAATCCTAAAAGTATTGAAAAGATGTTTAAGACTCGTCTTAAGCACTTCCTCGATATGATAAGATATTTATAAGAACAATTGAACTTAATTGTTCTTTCATGAAGAAAATCGTCCTCAAACCCAAAATACAAGAACCTAGACGTCATAGGAGGTGACTAGCTATAGGATTAGGAACTTGGTAGAAAACCATAACCCTTCCCTTAGCTTTACCTAGGAACTTGCTCTAAATGCTTAAATATTCTAATTGTGTTTTAAGTGCGGCTTGGGATGACGGGAAGACCCTCCGAGTACGCTTTTATTTTATTGCAATTTATCTTATGGTAATTTATTTAATCGCATCGTACTTACTTTTCTTGCATGATAAACAATCGTTGCACGAAAACCCACACCTTTAGGATAGTCCCTAAAGCCGAAACCAAAACTAAATTAAAAGTCATTACAAGATAAAATTCACCGCCACAACATTTCAAAATATAAAACAACTCAAAATTTAATCACAAACAAAACAACAAAACTACAACTACAACTAAATTAAAACGTCTTGTTGGATGATCGGGAATACCTCGAATGATGTAACCTACGTGTTGCTAACGGGATTTCCCACGGTCTAAATGAAAGTGTGGAACTCATTCGATTGAGTTTAGCAAATTCATCTGGACTAAGTGAATCCGATAAAATTAACGATGCCGGAAGGATGGAACCGTGGGATCTTAACAGGTGTTGTTATAATCAACTTTAAGATTTGTTTTAATTAAAACATAAAAAACACTTGGAAATTAAGACTTTCTCTAAACCAGAAAACTTCTCTCATCTCCTGATTTATGATTTCTAAAACTAAACCTCTACAACAACAAGGAGCTCGGAGCATGGTGGGCAGCACGGCCATCGTCATCGAGAAAACTCGAGTCTACTTCAAAGAACTTTCTTAGAATTAAATAACCAAGCCATAGGACTTCGAGGTAGCTCGCCTAGTGCAACATAAATCCTCAACTCTTCGTTAGGCATTTGCATGATCATATCATGTAAATTAGGCCCTAACCGGTCTTAGGACTCCGAGGCGATCGTCCGATACGACATAAATCCTCACATCTTCGAGGCTATTTGTATGATTTTATCATACGAATATAAGTCCTAATTAATTAAAATTGACAAGATCAAAACATTAAATAAACATTAGGACTTTCCTAAGTTCAAGCCAAACAGTAGGATAGTCGGGAAATTACCGAAGTTCGCTTCGAATCCGTGATTTCTCCTACCTTTCTTCCTTTGAATCCCCAAAATAAAATGTTCCAAATTTGATCTATTCCCTATTGAAATTCCAAAATTCAATCCCTTGAAAACTTAAACTTTGAAATTCTTGAGAGCAGAACTACCGATTATTATCGAGAGTTTTCTTAGGTGATTCCCGTCACTTAAGATGTAATTAACTATAGGGGCTTGCCCTTATAGGGAATTTTAAGAACCTGGGTAATATAAACCCCGTTTAATGTTTTCATATTAAGCGGGGGAACTTGTCGGCTTATAAAATTGGTTCGCGGACCAAACGGATGTCACAAATCTCATAGTTTATTTAATCGAGCCCCATCATCAAGCGAGTGTGTCTATTCTTCGGGATAGATACACGGTTTGTGGTGCGGTGCTCGTTTATATAAACTATTTAGGATGTGAGATCGGTTTGATTTCATATCTTAAAACTTTTAAACTTAAAATTATTTTCAAAATCAAATGTTATCTTTTAAACTATATATTTAAATTAAATTTAAAATATAAAAAATTCGCCGACAATTTCTGTAGGCGACCCCCTTTTCAAAATAAAACACATAACCTAAAAATATGCCGACAATTTCTGGCGACTCCGCTGGGGAAAGTTCCTCTCTCCATTTTTAATCAGATAGTTCTGCTTTCAAAAATCGGTAGTGTAGTCATGTCCCTAATGGATCAAACAACCCTTCTTTCCGTTGGAATACTATGATCATTTCTACCTTGAACGAGTATAGCCAACATTCTCTCGGATTTAGGAGCCACTGTTCAGACACCCCTAAACAGAGAGGTTCCGAGATCCTTTTACCTCATTTCTGAGGTGGGGTGGACCCCCAATAGGTGTTAGTTTAGGAGTGATCCTTCGAGCCGAGAAGTCTTGCATAAGACTTTCTTTTCCTTTCCAACTCTAAATCAGATTCATTACCTTCCCTACACCTTTGAACATTCCGTTCTAAATAAACAAACCCTCTAATGAATGACTCTTTTAACAAATAACTCCTTCTTATAAATACATGAACAAGAATGTGTTCGGACACTTTTCGATTCCTTTCTTTTCGTCCTGATGAGAAGAAGCATAACTTGGGATCGACAATCGAATCTACCTGCAGAAATGGAAGCCCCAAAGCCGATTTTCTCCTTCACCAATGGATCGGACTTCGCCGTTTACAAGGATGAACTGCCCGACAATGGGATCATCCGGTTTGGACAAAGATTCGAGAACACAAATGTCAAGATCGCTGACGTTACCCTTTTCACGCTGACAAACAAAGTATCTAAAACTGAAAGACCCTTGATCGAGTTCAACCTTAAGTCAACTCAAGAGTTTCCTCCCCTGCAAAGGGTTCCAGCTCGAGAGGAGTACCGTCGTCCATAGAAGGACCGTTATCTCTACCCCCACCGGTCTAGTCGTCTCTCGCACCTACCCCGGCTCCCGCCAAACTGAAGGGGAAGGAAGTTCAAATTTGTAACGAGCATGTTACCGTGGAGGGTACAGATTTCCGTGCAAGACCTTCTGTTTTTGAAATTGGGTCCAGCTCAAGGGTTCCACCCCTAACATGGACTTAGAGGAGAAACAGAGGCAGGAAGATTGCCAGGAAGGCCAGAGCTGCTGAAGTCGCTTTCTTAGAAGAAATCCCCGAGTACACACCATTACCTGAATACACACCATTGCCTGAATATACACCCCTTTTGGAAGGAAGTAGATTCCATCCCCTTTCCGCCGCAGCTGACGAGGAAAATATCCGCAGGATTGCCTCCACATTACCTCGACCTGCATACTATAGCGACAACAGAAAGAAAAGGGCAAGGATTACACCATTTGCCCGACTACAGACTGTGATTGAGAAGTTAGCAAAGAAAGAAAAATGCCCTGTATCGGAGATTTTCAGAAGGATAGGGCGGGTGCCGGCCAAATCCCGTCTTGGGCTACGAGTAGAACCTGCTATCGCTGCAGAAGAGCCGAATAAGAAGATGAAGGCTAGTCCACCTGTTGTTGTTTCAGGTTTACAGATCAGGGAGGATACCACCTTCCAGCATTCAGCCGACAGACCATCCGATCCTAGGCCTTCTACTGCTAGAAGGATGGAATGGCGTCCCACTACCGGTCAATTAAGACCGAAACAACGACCAGAAAAGGAAAGTCTTGTCAGGAGACTTGAGTCCGAAGAAAGTGCTACCGCAGTAAAGGGGACTCATGAGAAGGAAACCCGACAATTATCACATGACAACTGCAAGGATACACAGAAAAGACCACTAGATGATGCTATGGAAAAGCTAAGAACTGATATTCGGCGACTAGCAATGGAAAGAGAAGAGAAGTTCGGAGATGAAGTTGACTTGTCAGAGTTCATGGATGATGAATATGCAGAAATTAACATGGTTGAAACGGGAGCTTCGTCAGCTTCACAAGGTGCTCCTGCAGCCGCAGAAAGAGAGGAGCCGAAAGTAATGAGGAGGCAGCTTCAAGAGAAAGATGATACGATCGCCCAAATGGCAAAAAGGATGGAAGAGATGGCCGTAGCCCTAGCCACTCTCCAGAGTCAAGTTCAACCCCAAAGAGAGACACCCCGGAGGTCATTCACATCGTAGACGGAGGAAAGGAGATTACGTCCGTCAACGGGGATGATCAATTAAAGAAGGATACAACACAAAACATGATTCCAGAAAAGGATATCAAGAGCTTGGTGGAACAGCAGGTGCGAGAAGCCTGGACACAATCAAAGAGCGGGACATCCATTCGGACGGGTAGACCTTACCCTGAAGAATTCGACGCTGTCCAATATCCGAAAGGCTTTGTACCACCTCCGTTCAAGACCTTTGATGGAACCGGAAACCCTCGGCGGCATGTTGCACATTTTCGTGCCGATTGTTGCAATGCCGGCGGAAGTGATGCCTTACTCTTCGGACAATTTGTTAGCGACTGTCGAGGATCGCCTTTGATTGGTATGCGAATTACCAAACGGTTCGGTGAAGACATTTTCGAACTAGAGAACCTCTTCATCAAGCAATTTGCCGGAGCTCAGCACCACATCACTATAGGTGATTTAATGGTAGAGAAGCAGAAACCGAACGAAACATTGGTGGACTACATACTTCGATGCAGGAACCTAAGTATGAAGTGTGAACCGCAGCTACAAGAACAACATGCAGTCGGCATTTTACTAAAAAACATCCATGGCCCGATAGCACTTCTCCTCAAGGGATTTACTATTAAGACTTTCGAGAAGTTGTTAAGCAAGGCCGGAAGCTTGCAAGAGGAGGGGAAGCAATTAAGTTTCACCGACAAAACAGACAAACAGAAGCCCGTGAAAACTTTTGAAAAGAAGTCCGGGATCGTTGCAGTAGTCGATAAAGGCAAGCAACCGATACAAATACCGTCAGAACGGCCGCAGCAACCTCAACAGAATTACCAGCAACCCCGACCCAGCTATCAGTCATCTCAACAGTATGAACAACCGCCTCGTCCGCAACGTACTTTAAGGGAACTTCTGAGCAGGGAGTATCCGTTCAAGAATGAGGCAGTGCCGAAAATGTTCCGCAGTTTGATGAAGACTCCAGATTTCCAACTACCAGAACCTAAGAGACCAGAAGAAGTCGACAAGAAAGGTGATCCCAACTTTTGCCCTTACCACCGGATGCTTGGGCATAAGATAGAAGATTGTATTACCTTCAAGAGTTGGCTCAACGACAATCTTCGGAAAGGGAATATAACGATCCCGAAGGAGTACATGAAGGAACCCCAGAAAGGAGGTTCCGTCAATGTTATCTCGATGGATCTCATTGTTCCAATAGATCCCTATACGATTGATGATGGATGGACTACCGCTTGGACAAAGTCTTCGAAGAAGATTTTGGATCACATCCAAACCGCTTCAGTGCAAGCCTCAATTCAGAGTTTGAAACCTGTCAAGTCGACACTATCACTTACGATAGAAGAACCACCTCAATAAGAGACGACTGAAGAAAAGAAGAAAATCGACGAAGAAGAGAAGATCGAGGCTCTTAAGGCTAGGACTAGGGGCTGCTTATCCTAGGATAGTTGTTTCCGATTCGGGGAGAAATCCCTCGAACCATTGACTCGTATGATTATCCGCTCACCCGGTGGGATCTTATAATGATAAGGGTTATGGCGTTGGCTACGTTTGATCGTTTCTAACGATTACGTAACTAGCGACAATCAACCTAATCCGGACGTCGATTCCGATACAAATAGCAATTCTCAAATCATACACAATCTCGACGATCACAATGACAAAGAAGACATCCACCAAGGAGGCTACGAGAGTTCAATAAGCAACGAATCTATTTGCGAGTTTCGAGGAGCTCCAGTCACAATAGAGTTAGAGCCTTCGAACTCCGAAGCTAATCTAGAAGAACTCGTCATTCCGATTCGAAGGAGACATCGACGAACTCAATACTAGATTCGAAGAAATCACGAAGTCAACTTAAGAAGTGGAAGAGTTCTACCTCTGAGAGTGGGTCCGAAGGACAAAGGAAAGCAGGTGGTTGTTCAGGAAGAACCAACCCCGCCAGAGGAAATACCCATTCGGGAAGAAACCGAGACACATGGAAATAAAGTGGACTACAACGTGCTAGCCCATCTTAGGAAACTACCGGCCAAACTGAGCATCTACGACGCTCTCATTTTATCAAAGGAGATGAGAGAAACTCTGATCAAGGCCTTGCTCGATCCGTAAATTTGCTTAGCTCAAATGGCCGGAGATTCCTTAGATGAGGTTTGTTCGTTAAAGGAACGACGAGGTGTTACCTTCACGGACAATGACCTATTACTTGGGACAACGGACCACAACCGACCGTTGTACATTTCGATTACAATCGGGAAGTTTACACTCTCCAGCAGTATTGGTGGATCCAGGAGCATCAATCAATATAATGAATCTCCGAACGCTAGCATACTTGGAAATTGATGCTCGCGAGCTCGAAGCGTACAAAATGTTATTAAGAGGATTCAACCGTAAAGGAGAAAGAGCCCTCGGATCGATAACACCGCTAATGAAGACCGGTGACTTGGCAAAGACAACCGCGAAATTTCACATAATCGATTCGAAACGTCATTCAACGCTCTACTCGGGCCGACCATGGATACATGAAAATAGGATGGTACCATCATCTCTACATCAGTGCATCAAATACTACGATGGAGGGGAACAGTGCATCAAAGGTGACTTACAACCATTCTCCGTACATGAAATTGGAATCCATGAAGATGCGGCCTATTACGCACCCCCGAAGAAAACAATCTTCTCCAGAGATACCATAACAAATGAAGCAAAGGAAATTTGGGACGACGAAGAACTCGAAGTTCTAGTCCAACGAGTCACTCACCACTCCCTTACGGCGAGATGGTGAAGGTTTCTCCACAACTCGCATCCGAGGTCGAGGCCGGGGACGAGGTCGTGGCGAGACGTTAGGACAAGTTGGACGGAGGAAACCGACCATCAATGTTGAATGGGAAGATAGCTCCGAAGAAGAAAAAGAAATCAAGCAAGAAGCGATGACAATAAGCTCGGAAGAAGCCACAATTCGAGGATCCTTCTCGAAGATGAAAAGAACGAAGAATATAAATCGATGTACGAGAAGATTAACCACTATGTACATACTATGACCACGACCCCGATCCATTCTAATAAGATCGAGGGTATGGTGGTCAAAGAGGTACGCAACTGCGTACAAAGCCCATCAAGTTCTACCGTGGTGCTCCTTCCTCCAAAACTGAAAATAATGTACAATTTGAATATGCTACTTCATCAGAATTAATGGAATTACCTTTTGAGTGGTACTCTCCCTGTGTTCAAAATTTAATTCAGCGTGGTTTCTTACCTCGACAATGGACAAAAGGTCAATCACAACATTTTGAAAATTTATGGAATAACTCCGGTCGTCCACCCAATTCAAGGCATGGTCTCGGATTCGGCACGGTAGGATCGGCTGACGATACCGAATTTTGCATGGTTGTCACTTGCAAGTCTAATGAAGATCGCATGGAAGCTACGAAGAACTCGAAGATTTACAAATTGGAGACGCTCCACCAGAGTTCGAAGAAGAGATCAAATCTACAATAGATGAGTTAACAGAAGTTAACTTAGGTACTAGCAAAGAACCTAGACCTACCTTTGTTAGCTCCTTACGCAATAAAGAAGACTCCGAAGAAATAATCAAGTTATTAATGGAATTTAAAGACTGTTTTGCTTGAAGCTACAATGAGATGCCAGGATTAGCTCCAGAGGTTGCAGTCCATAAGCTAGGAGTGGATCCTACTTCTGTTCCAGTCAGACAAGGTTCCAGGAGAATGCGTCTAGAAATCGAACAACAAGTCATAGCTGAAGTTAAAAAGCTAATAGACGCCAAATTTGTCCGTGAAGAACAATACCCGACTTGGTTAGCCAATGTGGTACCAATCAGGAAGAAGAATGGTCGGATCGAATTTGTGTGGATTTCGGAGATTTAAACAAGACATGTCCGAAAGATGAATTCCTCTACCGATCCCGAATTAATGATCGACATTGCTTCAACACATGAAATATTCTCATTCATGGATGGATCTTCGGGATACAACCAGATAAAAATGGCTCCGTAAGATGAAAAGCTTACGACGATTCGAACGCCGATTGGAGTATATTGCTACACAAGTGATGCCATTCGGACCGAAGAACGCGGGAGCAACCTACCGTAGAGCGATGACAAGAATTTTTGATGATCTCATCCACGATCAAGTCGAATGCTACGTGGACGATGTGGTCATCAAAAGCAAAGTAAAGGAAAACCACCTGTATGATTTGAGAATTATTTTCGAACGATTAAGACAATTTAACCTTAAGATGAATCCCTTAAAATGCGCCTTCGGCGTCACGTCCGGGAAATTCTTAGGATTCGTTGTCCGACATCGTGGAATTGAAATCGACCCGGAAAAGATTAAAGCTATCTTAGAATGCCGCCTCCCAAAACCTTAAAACAACTACGATCTTTTCAAGGGAAGTTGGCATATCTTCGACGCTTTATCTCAAACTTGTCGTGTAGGTGTCGACCTTTCTCGGCACTAGTTAAAAAGGACGCCAAATTTATTTGGGAAGAAAAATGCCGGAAGGCCTTCGAGGACATTAAGCAATATTTAATGACACCTCCTCGTCTTAGCAGCCCCGGCCTCGTGTAGACCGGCGATACTTTATACCGCGGCTTTAGACGACTCTCTCGGAGCCTCGTTAGCCTGTGTCAATGATGAGGGTAAAGAAAATGCTCTTTACTATCTAAGCCGTCGTTTACTTCCGACGGAAATAAGGTATCCCGCAATTGAAAAGCATTGTTTGGCCCTGATCTTCGCCACTCAAAAGCTCAGGCACTACATGCTTTCTCATAAGGTCAACCTGATCTCGAAATTTTTTCCATTGCAATACTTGATGACCCGTCCAACGCTTTCCGGTAAACTTGCCAGATGGTCAATGATATTATTGCAATTCGATATAACTTTCGTGCCTCTTTGTGCTGTAAAGGGACAAATCCTAGCAGACTTCCTCGCAGCACACCCTTTGCCGGCAGAATCTCCTCTCAATGACGACTTGCCAGACGAACAAATAATGAGCTTAGAAGACCCTGATGCTCGACGTTGGGAATTATATTTCGATGGAGCATCTTCAGCACACAAAGACGAAGAATCGCAAGTGATAGTGCCCGGTAAGGCAGGGATCAGATTAATCTTTATAACACCGGAGCGGGGGATGTTGAGATACTCCTACCACTTGACAGAGCCGTGTATAAACAACGAAGCAGAATACGAAGTCCTCATAACAGGACTGGAATTAATTTTTCAAATGGGGATAACAAACATCAACATCTACGGGGATTCGCAGTTAATCATTCAACAGATCGCCGGACGATAAAAAATTTTAAAACCAAGACTCGAGCAATACTTCCGGTATGCCATACGAGTTGTTAGAACAGATTCCAAATGTGACGATCTACAAAATTCCCTGAAAGAAAACGCTTTAGCAGATGCGTTAGCCCACCTCACAATAGAATTTGCTCGCTTGCAAGATGAATCGATGGAAGTGTCGGTTCACGGACGTCGAGTCCTATCACGACTCGACATAGACACAATACACAAATCGAAAAAGGAGAAGAATCGATTGCAGGCAGTGACGTGAAAACACGGAAGATTGGCGACGACCATTAATGAACTAGCTGCAAACAGGAAAACTACCAGACGATAGGTCGTTAGCCCATCAGATCAAGAAAAGAACTCTGTCCTACACATTAATAAACAATATATTATACAGAAGGTCTTTTGATAAGATGTGGCTAAGATGCCTAAGCGGGTCCGAGGCCCGTGAAATTGTTAAAGAGGTGCATTCAGGACTCTGTGGTGCTCACCAGTCGGGTCCGAAGATGAAAATGAAAATTAAAAGACTAGGATACTACTGGCCCTCGATGATGACCGACTGCATGAAAATCGCCAAGAGCCGTCACCAATGCCAAGTGCACGGAGTGGTTCTACACCAACCTCCAAATGTGCTACATCCGACAATTGCGTCGTGGCCATTTGAATGTCGGGAGCACGGATATAGTGGGTCCAATAGAACCACCATCTTCAAAAGGACATCGTTTCATCCTTGCGGCTACGGATTACTTTTCCAAGTGGGCAGAGGCGGTTCCACTCGTAGAGGTGAAAGCACACCACGTGCTACGCTTTTCAAGAACCAAGTTGTCTACCGTTTCGGAGTGCCGCGCAGGATCATCTCGGATAATGGGTCGACATTCGAAGCACACAAATCAACAATTTTGTCGGGAGACACGGAATCGACTGGCGCTATCAACAATTTACTACCCAAGAGCAAACGGCCTTGATGAGGCTTTTAATAAAACTCTCGTTCAAATCTTAAAGAAAACCTTGGACGATAATAAGAGAAATTGGCACGAGAAGTTGTTAGAAGCCTTGTGGGCCTACCGGACAACCTTCGAACTCCTACTCGAAGCTACACCTTACGCTCTGGTGTATGGGTCCGAGGCAGTGTTACCTTTAGAGGTCCAGCTTCCTTCACTCAGAATTGCGGTTGCAAACAAAATCACGACAGAAGAGAATGCCAAATTACGACTAGAAGAATTGGAAAGCCTGGAAGGGAAGAGACTTGCAGCGCAGCAGAATTTAGAATTATACCAAGCTAAGATGGTTCAAGCTCATGACAGACTGGTCCGCCCAAGAACCTTCAAAGTTGGTGACTTAGTTCTCGTTCTCAAGAGACCAATCCTTGCACATCGCAAGATAGGAGGAAAATTTGAACCCACTTGGGAAGGACCGTTTGTTGTTGAGGCAATCCACTCAGGAGACTCCTACCGCGCTAGTGAACCGCCAAGGGGAACGACATATGCTTCCGATCAACGGACGATACTTGAAAAAGTATTACACTACTCGATGTTTCGAAGGAATGAATTCTTCATCCCTAGAAGCACGGCGAAGTAGTTACTTATGACTGGGTCCGAACCCAAAAATAATAAAAATGTGCTAAAATAAATAAAATCATGATAATAAAGTTTTCCTTGTTTTCTCTTCCATATCAAAATCTCTTTCCTAATCTTATCCCACTTCATTCCTGTTGAATTTAAAAATATAAAAGGAATAATAATAAAAAAAAACTGTCTTTAATAAATATTTTCTTAATGTTCTTGTTCTTAGTACAGCCCCTGATCCTTTTCCTTGTCTTTTCGCAGGGAAATGTCGAACGGGCGGTTGGTCCTGAACTTTAGAAATGGTGTAAGCCTTGCACTCGACGAAAAGAGGGTGAAAGATGGGGCGATAATCGAGATTGACTCAGACTTCGCACCAGCAGACCTGCAACACGAGGAAAGTGACTGGGTCCCTGTTGACCGAGAGGAACCGCCCGGCCGGACAAGAATGAAAGTGGGTGGCCCAAGCCACCAATCCAAAGAAGCAAGAAAAGGAAAACAAACACCGAAGAGGACAAGAGAATCAAGTCCGTAGTCGCTACGGCAGAGGGCGAGCTTGTCGGCCGCCGCGCCAACGAGATTCGGGAAGTACGAAGAGCTACTCTCACAACGAACTCAACGAAGAAATAAAAATCGCCGTATCCGCAAGATGTTAACTAAATTAGCAACGGACCGGCGCGACGAGGCAGCTTGCTACCGCCGGTACATACACTTCAAGGACACCGGTTCACCAGGAACCCGAAGAAAGGAGGCCATCTCCGAGGATAACAGAAGAGACCAGGGGAATCTCAAGAAGAACAGAAGAAAGAAGGCTACCACGCCGTCAGATAGAGTCACCAGTAATGCATAACCTTGTTGCAGAAGCAACCCCGGAGGATGTCCCGACGGACACCATCCCCGAGGAGCCGAGGTATGCAGGAGAACGCGAAGGGATTGAGCCATATATCCCACAATACGTCACCAGGCCTCGCCATTTGCAAATTATTCCAGAATACGAGCTAGAAAGGATGCAGAATGTCGAGAAGAAAACTTTTGAATACTTCGAGAGAATCAGAGGCAGGAGGATCAATATACTAGAAGGCCTCGAGCTACATACAGACGTGTTCTCAGAGCACGAACAACAACAAATCGTAGACTGCATCCGGGATTTGAAAAGAATGGGCCGAGCGGGTCGCCTAAGAGAAAACACTTACTCAGAACCCCGGAGATGGATGCCAGGGAAAGGTAGAATTACCATACAGTGTGGATGCTGCTACAACATCGCAGAAGACAGGAAAGGAAACCCACCGGAATACTCCGTCATGGCCGTGTGGATCCAATGCCATTAGTCATCAAAAGGATGGTAAAAAGAATGATAGCATGGAGGGTACCGCAAGCAAATTGCATACCCAACAGCTTGCATCATTAACATTTATAAGAAGGGTGATCGCATACCCCCGCACATAGATCACCACGATTTTGTCGACCTTTCGCACGCTTTCTTTTCCGAACGAGTGTAATATCATGTTCGGATCCGACCTCCGGATAGCGGGCCCGTGTGAGTTCCGAGGGCCGTAAAGATACCATTACCGGTAGGTTCCGTCATGATACCGAAGGGCAACGGAGCAGATGTCGCTAAACATTGCATACCGGGAGTACCAGTGAAGCGGATCTCAGCTACTTTCGAAGGATGGATGACGAGAAAGCACCTTACCACTTCCGACCGGACCCGGAGCTAGAGAGCCTCGGGCTTTACGAGCCGTGAGTTACATGGAAAGTATCACACCTCCAACGTACATCCATACAACATCCTTGCCAAGGATGGCCCGGAAGGTGATGTTATCGACCATGTACCTCACTATTCGTACATGGATTTTTGATGGATGCCTTTTTGGATAGATCGACAAAGATCATACATAGTCCGTTTCGAGTCTATATGGATTGTATGAGAAGTATTCCGGATCGAGTTGTATGATGTATCTTCAAGCATGATTGGAATGAAAGTGACCATGTCACATTTTTGGCCTTCACCTCTTTTGTGCAAGTTGATCGAGAAACGCCATTAAAGTTAAATGAACTTCGAACAAAGAACGAGAAAAAGAAACAAAAAGAATAAAAGAAAACTTTCCTTGAAAATTTAAAAAATAATAAACTCCAAATTCACGATAAAATAAAATTTGAATCGTTAAAAGACAAACAAAATGACCACAAATTTTAAATCAAATTTCAAATTCGATCTTCCAGATCTCAAATCAAATTTTAAATCAAATTTCAAATTCAATCTTTCCAAATCTCAAATCAAACCTCAATCAAATTCAAACTCAACCTTCCAAATCTGAAATCCAATCCGTTCTACTCTCTCCCTTGTCTGGGATGGAAGCGGTTGATTCCATTGACACGGATCAAATCTGATGGCGAGGAATTGCATCCAATCCAAACGAGTAACTTCCGATCAACTCTTTTGAATGAGATATGTAGCATCGACATATTCCCTCCTAATCTATTTCCTTCCATGAAAGTCTTTTACAACTTTCATGAAATTCTCGAAAGACCAAAATTCCACACTTTTCAAATCAACACTACAAATCTTTGCAAAATCGATTACCATTCAAAGTCAAATTTTTGGGGTCGAGGATTTTACATCCGAGACCGCATTGCTTTAGGATTCTTTCCCTATCGCAATGAAATATATCAAATTCAAACTTTTGGGGTTGAGGATTTTACATCCGAGATCGCATTGCTTTAGGATTCTTTCCCTATAGCAATGAAATACATCAAAATCAAATTCTTGGGGTTGAGGATTTTACATCCGAGACTACATTGCTTTAGGATTCTTTCCTATCGGAATGAAATACATCAAAATCAAATTCTTGGGGTTGAGGATTTTACATCCGAGACCGTATTGCTTTAGGATTCTTTCCTATCGCAATGAAATACATCAAAATCAAACTCTTGGGGTTGAGGATTTTACATCCGAGATCGCATCGCTTTAGGATTCTTTCCCATATAGCAATGAAATACATCAAAATCAAACTTTTGGGGTTGAGGATTTTACATCCGAGACCGCATTGCTTTAGGATTCTTTCCCTATAGCGAATGAAATACATCAAAATCAAATTCTTGGGGCCGAGGATTTTACATCCGAGATCGCATCGCTTTAGGATTCTTTCCCTATCGCAATGAAATACATCAAAATCAAATTCTTGGGGTTGAGGATTTTACATCCGAGATCGCATCGCTTTAGGATTCTTTCCCTATCGCAATGAAATACATCAAAATCAAATTCTTGGGGTTGAGGATTTTACATCTGAGACTGCATTGCTTTAGGATTCTTTCCCTATCGCAATGAAATACATCAAAAAATCAAACTCTCGAGGTTAAGGATTTTACATCCGATACCGCATTGCTCTGAGATCTCTCCTCATTGTAATGATTCGATCCAATCAATCCAATTTTCTTTTGAGGTTGAAGATGTTACATCTAAAACCACAAAATTCCAATTTTCATTTCAAGTTCAAATCTCTTCAAATTAATTTTGACAAATTTCAATTTAAATTGAAACTAAAATTGAAATCTAAACTCACACATCAAAAACTTAAGCCAAAGCAAAATGAAATCTAAATCGAAACTCCCCGCATCATGCGATTTGGGATTCACCTCCTTTTCCTTTCCCCAACAAGAGTTCGAGAATCTCCGGTCTCGGAGAGATACTCGACAGGTCCCGACGGAAACTCTCCTACTCGTCCTAAGTTTATCACTTGGACTTTTGTGTTGGTTTCGTTGATCGCTTCGTCAACACCAATACGCGCGGTGTGTCGGGTTAGCACACCACACCTATCGGGGTCCATTTGTTGACCTCATTTTTGATGAGGTCTCCTCTTCTTCTCTTTAGTACTTAGGATCTAGCCTTAGGCTTTTCCTTCGACTAATCTTAGAGGATTAGAATCGGGACCCACCACTTAGAAGTTCAAACCACTTCTTAACTCCCCGCAAACTCCACAAACTTGATTGTAGACCCCTAATCACCTGGAGGGTTGAAATCAAATGTGGAAGTTTAAAGGATGAGTTCCTATAGGACTCTTTGGCCTTAGGATCGCCTCTGGGTGGCTCGGTCTCGGTGAAGGGGTTGACTTACACACACACTACACCTATACACTACACTTTCACACACCTCCTAAAACTACACCCATATCCAACTTGACCTCCCGACTCATGAAGGTGATTCACATGGATAGTCCTTAACCCCTAAGCCCTTGGCTAAGAGGGTTAGGAACAACATAGTGAATGCCTCAAATAAGTCCACTCATGGCTTATATAGGCTTAACATGGCTTCATGGCTCAACCAAAATGATTTCATTCCACTTACATTTACCCAATCTTCAATTTTCCAAAATTTCAATTTTTAACCCCCGGGACCCTACACCCGCCTAGCCTACCCAAAACCCTTGAAATTACCCAAATTTTTCAAAATTCTCCAAAATCACCCAAATTCCTCAAAACCAATCCCAAACATTCCCACATCACTCAAATTGATCATTCATAGCCAAAAATACCAAAAATTCCAAAAATACCTCCCAATACCCTCCAAATACCCAAAATGCCCCTCTTAGCCAAAAAATCCAAAAATTCAGAAAATTCCCATAAAATTCCAGAAAATCCCAAATACTCCCAATTTCATTTTGTTCAACTACACCATGGGCCAATTTTGTCAATTTACCCCACTTTTGTCAAAACCCCCAATTTGACCCATTTTTAACCCAAAGTGAACCCAATGTCAAACCAAACATACCCAATTGACCCAAATTCTGGTCCAATTCAATTCTAAACTTCAATTAAACATCCCCAACACCAATCTAGACCAAATCCAAGCCCAATTTGATTGGTATTTGAATCCAATTTCACTTTTGACCTTAAAGCCCAATTTGGACCCATGACACAAACTTAGCCCAAACTCACCCAATTCAACTCCAATTAACCCCAAATCTTTTCTAAACCTTCCCTAACATCCCCAAAAACAAAAAACTAACATGATTTGCCCAAAATTTGGACCCAAACCCCACTCAAATTCAACCCAAAGCTAAAAGGCCCAATTTTGACCTAAACCCAAACCTAACCCAAATAAGCCCTAACCCCAAAATCAAAACCCAACCAAAGCCTAAACCTCTTTGAAACACTCCCATAAACATTTCCCAACATTTATTTTACATCAATTTCAACCCTAGCCCAACATTGGCGCAAGTTAGCCCAATTTGACCTATATTGGCCCATTCACCAAGGAAGCCCAAATTCAACCCAATTCAAACCCAAATCACTCCCAACTTGCTTCAAATCACTCATGACACATCCATGAGCTAAACCCAACATTTGTTTGGCCCAATTCTTCACAAAATTCCCATTCATAAATTTATTTTCAAACCAAAAGCCCATTTTCTTAAACCTTCCTAAAAGCCCAAACTTCATGCTAAAGCCCATATGACAAATTCTTCTCATCATACCCTTAATTAAAATCATCCCTAAGTTCAAATCAATCATCAAATGGTTCCAAATCAAGCCATATGCCAAATCCCATCAAATCACTCCTAAATTACCAAAATTCATAAAAACCTCTTTCATGAAAGTTGACTTAGCTTTTTCCAAGCCAAAGGTGAGCCATGAAGTCATGCATGAGCCACATGTGAGCCATGAAAGCCTTGGACACTTCACCATACCCAAAATGGCAAGAAGAGGGGACCCTTTAATGATTCTCTTAAGAGTGATTAACCACTCCCATGTCTCCCCTAACTCTTGCTTAAGCTTAATTGTACTTGGATTGTGACTTGACCCCACTAATCAAGCTGATCCAAGTGACTTTCCCTTCGGCCCAAATTGGCCTTGGAGGGTGAACCTAACCCAAAACCAAGGGTTGACCCATTTAGACCCAAACCGGCCCTTTCCCATTCCACTTTGATTCAAACCCTTTACACATGTCCATGGCTAATTGACTGCACATACCTCCAGCCCTAACCCACCTGGACCTGAGAGTGACCCATGCCTGTCGGTCAGCCGCCGGGGTCGCCGGAAAACACCATGGCCGAGACCTTGGGAGGAGCCAAACTTGGAATTCTCACTCGCCGAGCCGCCCCATGCCCAATGGCCACCATGGCCGTTCTTCCCTGGCCTAAGCAGCTGATCCCAAGCCCTAACTCCCCCGGGAGGCCCTCCACCCTCTCCTATTTAAACACCACCCCTTCTCGGCCATGAGAGGTGCTCGAACAAAACCTTAAGGAAACTGCGCCAAAATCAATCCGGACCACCCCCCACACATAGAGCATTTGATTCCCACCGGATTCCGACCCCAATTCCCTCCAAGTCGAGCTCAATTTTGAGCTCAAACTTCGTAACAAAAACCAGGACACTTCTCCACAGTGGATCAATCCCCAAATCGATCGGTCCTACACCTTCATCGGACCAAGAGGAGAAGTTTCCCACCGAAAGCCCCATCCGCAGGCCACTCGGTTGTTCCAGCCTCCAAGCTTTGTGATCGGCCGTGGTCACTTTCATAGCTAGGCAATTCACCGAGCCAAGGGACTTCATCTGGAGCTTGCTTGGACCCAATCGAAGGTGACACAACTCTCAGATCGAAGCTTCACTTCTCTGAGCAAAGGTATGGACTCACTCTTCTTCCCGAGCTTACAGAGATTCTCCATTTAATTTGAGTCAATTTAAATACATGTTCACCGTATGGATGTGTTCGTCTCCTCAAGACGAATCCATAGAGCATAAGAGCACGAAAATCCGTTGAGAATCGAGTGAGAAATTAGGGTTAGAAGGTTGACGGTCACGGGTGCACACCAGTCGTAGACGATGACCATGAGCCGTCGGATCGAGCGTGTATCGAGTGGACGGTCTGGATTGAGTAGGACAACGCGTTGGTACGTGACGCGCGGGGCCTTGGATCGCTGAGTCGGATGGCGGCGCCGAATCAGGAGACGCCGCGTGGAGCTTCGGAGATGCCTAGGTTGACGCGGCGCCGCGTGGATAAGTAGGAAATTAGGTTTATTTTCCTATTTATTTAATTCCCTAAACTTCAAAAATGCATAACTTTGTGTAGAAAAATCAGAAAAATAAAATAAAAATACCCTCTTGCTCAGTGAACAGAGGAGAATAATGTGGAAAAGAAATCATTTAATTTCATCAAGTATTTGATTTTTAATAATTTATTTACTCTCTGCACATTTTCAATTCTCCATGCATGTATACAATTCACCATGGCATGAGACCATAGGGCTTTTGAAGCCCCTGAATTTGGAAACATTCCCTGAATTTTCCAAAGTCAGAACCCATCCCTATGAAGAGTTATTGATTTTTCAAATTCATGTTACTGTTTTGAGTATTTTAAATCTAATAATTAGCATGTTATGAAATAAATTCTAGGAAAATTTGGTGATGTTTCTTATGATCAGAGGACCTTAGGAAAAATAGGTTTTGAATTAATTCACTTGGAATAACCCTAATTGGCTTAAACACCCAAAATAGGTCTTTAATTAATTAGAGCTAATCATGCATCAAATTGACTTGAAATCAATTCTCCACTAACCTTTAGGATTAGAGGAACCCACCATAAAAATTTGAAGTCAATTGGACTTGGTTAGCCCTACTAAATGGGTTGATTAAGCCATTTAGCCAATTTAAACTTTAAAAATTCATAACTTTCAAAATACTTTTCAAAAATTCACCAAATTGGTTTTGGAGCCTCTCTGATATTAGGAGAATTTAGGAAAATTAAAATTTCAATTTTCTAAAAAAGTTGATTTTTTGTATTATTTTAATATTTTAATAATTAAAAAATAATAAAAATCACAAAAATAATAAAATTCACCAAAATGACACATTTTCAATTTTAATCACTTAGGAACAAACCCCATATTTTTCTTAAGTCTCTATGATGAGATATTAAATTTTAAAGCCCTAAGGTAATTTTAAAATTAAAAAATGTATTTTCTAGCATTTCCACTAAAATAATTCTAATAAATCAAAGAAAAATAAGAAAATTGTAAAAGTTGGTTCTCTGATTTCCTTGATATCAGATAGATTTTTGAAAAATATAAAATTCATTTTTCAACCTTTATTTTATTTTTAAATTAATTAATACTCCAAAACTCAAAATAATTATAATAAAAATAATATAATTCAAAAAATCACCAAAATTGGTCCAAGTGGTCCTCTGGTCATTAGAAATGTCCCATAATTTTCTTAAGAAGAGAAACTTTCCTTTGGTCATATTATTAAATTTTCCTTGGAAATCCCTATTTTCCACAAAAAATAATTACATAAATAAATTAAATACAGAAAAATCACATTTTCTCCTCTCATGTCTTTATTGACATATGAGGGAAGTCACATAAAAATTTCAAGTTCATTTAAGCTCAATTTAGTGAGTTATGAAATTATTAAGCTTGAAGGGCAAAATGGTAATTAAAATTTTAACCCTTGATTAAAACTTTAGGTTTAATAAAATTAAAGAGTAAAATATTTGATTCTAATCTGACTTGGATGATTGAAATTTAAATAATTAATGGGTAGAAACCTATTAAACAATTTAAAAAAAATTGAAATGAACTTTAATTAAATAATTGATTAAATTTGGAAGAATAATAAAATTGGAATTATTAAAATAGGGATGTCATTAGGAAGAGATTTATTCTTTAATTTAAGAATCCCTAAATTAATCATCTCAATAATATTTAATTACTAATTAAACTGATAATTCAAATTTAAGATTTAAAAATGCTAAAAGACTTAATCATTAAATTGAATTAAATTAAATTATTTAAATTAAACCCTTTTAAAATAAAATATTAAATTAAAATTAAAAATAAAATCAAATTAAAAATTAAATTAAATTAAATTAAATTAAATTAAAACATATGAAATTAAATTAATTTAAATCAAATTAAATTAAATCCAATTAAATTAAATTAAATTAAATTAAATTAAATTAAATTAAATTAAATTAAATCAAATTAAATTAAATCAAATTAAATTAAATTAAATTAAATCATATTATATTAAATTAACTTAAATTAAATTAAATTAAATTAAACCACATTAAATTAAAATTGAATTAAATTAAACTAAATTGAACTAAGTTAAATTAAATTGAATTAAATATAACATCACCTAAGACATAAAAAAAAATTCAAGAATAAATCTAAAACAACTTGAACACTATTCCAAACTTAAGCCCATTAATTGAGATTAAATTAAATCATAAATCACTCGAACATCAATTTGCCCTCAAAAACTCATGATGTCATAACTCTTAAAAGGAGTGTTAAGTGAAGTGTTACTTCACTTATAGGATATTCAAATGTCCTAGTTCACTGAGCAAGATAACAAAACTTGAACTCCCGGACAATTAATTCATTTGTATAATTAAATTCTCTTGGACTTAAAACAATCCTAAAAGTATTAAAAAGATGTTTAAGACTCGTCTTAAGCACTTCCTCGATATGATAGGATATTTATAAGAACAATTGAACTTAATTGTTCTTTGATGAAGAAAATCGTCCTCAAACCCAAAATACAAGAACCTAGACGTCATAGGAGGTGACTAGCTATAGGATTAGGAACTTGTTAGAAAACCATAACCCTTCCCTTAGCTTTACCTAGGAACTTGCTCTAAATGCTTAAATATTCTAATTGTGTTTTAAGTGCGACTTGGGATGACGGGAAGACCCTCCGAGTACGCTTTTATTTTATTGCAATTTATCTTATGGTAATTTATTTAATCGCATCGTACTTACTTTTCTTGCATGATAAACAATCGTTGCACGAAAACCCACACCTTTAGGATAGTCCCTAAAACTGAAACCAAAACTAAATTAAAGGTCATTATAAGATAAAATTCACCGCCACAACATTTCAAAATATAAAACAACTCAAAATTTAATCACAAACAAAACAACAAAACTACAACTACAACTAAATTAAAACGTCTTGTTGGATGATCGGGAATACCTCGAATGATGTAACCTACGTGTTGCTAACGGGATTTCCCACGGTCTAAATGAAAGTGTGGAACTCATTCGAGCTGAGTTTAGCAAATTCATCCGGACTAAGTGAATCCGATAAAAATAACGATGCCGGAAGGATGGAACCGTTGGATCTTAACCGGTGTTGTTATAATCAACTTTAAGATTTGTTTTAATTAAAACATAAAAAACACTTGGAAATTAAGACTTTCTCTAAACCATAACACTTCTCTCATCTCTTGATTTATGATTTCTAAAACTAAACCTCTGCAACAACAAGGAGCTCGGAGCATGGTGGGCAGCACGGCCATCGTCATCAAGCAAACCCGAGTCTACTTCAACAAACTTTCTTAGAATTAAATAACCAAGCCATAGGACTTCGAGGTAGCTCGCCTAGTGCAACATAAATCCTCAACTCTTCGTTAGGCATTTGCATGATCATATAATGTAAATTAAGCCCTAACCTGGTCTTGAGACTCCGAGGCGATCGTCCGATACGACATAAATCCTCACATCTTCGAGGCTATTTGTATGATTTTATCATACGAATATAAGTCCTAATTAATTAAAATTGACAAGATCAAAACATTAAATAAACATTAGGACTTTCCTAAGTTCAAGCCAAACAAGTAGGATAGTCGGGAAATTACCGAAGTTCGCTTCGAATCCGTGATTTCTCCTACCTTTCTTCCTTTGAATTCCCAAAATAAAATGTTCCAAATTTGATCTATTCCCTATCGAAATTCCAAAATTCAATCCCTCGAAAACTTAAACTTTGAAATTCTTGAGAGCGGAACTACCGATTATTATCGAGAGTTTTCTTAGGTGATTCCCGTCACTTAAGATGTAATTAACTATAGGGGCTTGCCCTTATAGGGAATTTTAAGAACCTGTGTAATATAAACCCCGTTTAATGTTTTCATATTAAGCGTGGGAACTTGTCGGCTTATAAAATTGGTTCGCAGACCAAACGGATGTCACAAATCTCATAGTTTATTTAATCGAGCCCCATCATCAAGCAGTGTTTCTATTCTTCGGGATAGATACACGGTTTGTGGTGCGGTGCTCGTTTATATAAACTATTTGGGATGTGAGATCGGTTTGATTTCATATCTTAAAACTTTTAAACTTAAAATTATTTTCAAAATCAAATGTTATCTTTTAAACTATATATTTAAATTAAATTTAAAATATAAAAAATTCGCCGACAATTTCCGTAGGCGACCCCTTTTCAAAATAAAACACATAACCTAAAAATATGCCGACAATTTCTGGCGACTCCGCTGGGGAAAGTTCCTCTCCCCTTTTTTAATCAGATAGTTCTGCTTTCAAAAATCGGTAGTGTATCCATGTCCCTAATGGATCAAACTACCCTTCTTTCCGTTGGAATGCTATGATCATTTCTACCTTGAATGAGTATAGCCAACATTCTCTCGGATTTAGGAGCCACTGTTTAGACACCCCTAAACAGAGAGGTTCCGAGATCCTTTTACCTCATTTCTGAGGTGGGGTGGACCCCAATAGGTGTTAGTTTAGGAGTGATCCTTCGAGTCGAGAAGTCTTGCATAAGACTTTCTTTTCCTTTCCAACTCTAAATCAGATTCATTACCTTCCCTACAACTTTGAACATTCCGTTCTAAATAAACAAACCCTCTAATGAATGACTCTTTTAACAAATAACTCCTTATAAATACATGAACAAGAATGTGTTCGGACACTTTTCGATTCCTTTCTTTTCGTCCTGATGAGAAGAAGCATAACTTGGGACTGACAATCAGAATCTACCCTGCAGAAATGGAAGCCCCAAAGCTGATTTTCTCCTTCACCAATGGATCGGACTTCGCCGTTTACAAGGATGAACCGCCCGACATTGGGATCATCCGGTTTGGACAAGGATTCGAGAACACAAATGTCAAGATCGCTGATGTTACCCTTTTCGCGCTGACAAACAAAGTATCTGAAACTGAAAGACCCTTGATCGAGTTCAACCTTAAGTCAACTCAAGAGTTTCCTCCCCTGCAAAGGGTTCCAGCTGAGAGGAGTACCGCTGTCCATAGAAGGACCGTTATCTCTACCCCCACTGGTCTAGTTGTCTCTGCACCCACCCCGGCTCCCGCCAAACTGAAGGGGAAGGAAGTTCAAATTTGTAACGAGCATGTTACCATGGAGGGTACAGATTTCCATGCAAGACCTTCGTTTTTGAAATTGGGTCCGACTCGAGGGTTCCACCCCTAACACGGACTCGCAGGAGAAACAAGAGGCGGGAAGATTGACAGGAAGGCCAGAGCTGCTGAAGTCGCTTTCTTAGAAGAAATCCCTGAGTACACACCATTACCTGAATACATACCATTGCCTGTATATACGCCCCTTTTGGAAGAAAGTAGATTCCATCCCCTTTCCGCCGCAGCTGACGAGGAAAATATTCGCAGGATTGCCTCCACATTAATTCGACCTGCATACTATAGCGACAACAGAAAGAAAAGGGAAAGGATTACACCATTTGCCCGACTACAGACTGTGATTGAGAAGTTAGCAAAGAAAGAAAAATGCCCTGTATCGGAGATTTTAAGAAGGATAGGGCGGGTGCCGGCCAAATCCCGTCTCGGGCTACGAGTAGAACCTCGCTATCGCTGCAGAAGAGTCGAATAAGAAGATGAAGGCTAGTCCACTCGTTGTTGTTTCGAGTTTACGGATCGTGGAGGATACCACCTTCCAGCATTCAGCCGACAGAACATCCGGTCCTAGGCCTTCTACTGCTAGAAGGATGGTATGGTGTCCCACTACCGGCCAATTAAGACCGAAACAACGACCAGAAAAGGAAAGTCTCGTAAAGAGACTTGAGTCCGAAGAAAGGGCTACCGCAGTAAAGGGGACTCATGAGAAGGAAACCCGACAATTATCACATGACAACTGCAAGGATACACAGAAAAGACCACTAGAAGATGCTATGGAAAAGCTAAGAACTGATATTTGGCGACTAGCAAGGGAAAGAGAAGAGAAATTCGGAGATGAAGTTGACTTGTCAGAGTTCATGGATGATGAATATGCAGAAATTAACATGGTTGAAACGCGAGCTTTGTTAGCTTCACAAGGTGCTCCTGCAGCCGCAGAAAGAGAGGAGCCGGAAGTAATGAGGAGGCGACTTCAAGAGAAAGATGATATGATCGCCCAAATGGCAAAAAGGATGGAAGAGATGGCCGTAGCCCTAGCTACTCTCCGAGTCAAGTTCAACCCCAAAGAGAGACACCCCGCAGGTCATTCACATCGTAGACGGAGGAAAGGAGATTACGTCCGTCAACGGGGATGATCAATTAAAGAAGGATACAACACAAAACATGATTCCAGAAAAGGATATCAAGAGCTTGGTGGAACAGCAGGTGCGAGAAGCCTTGACACAAACAAAGAGCGGGACATCCATTCGGACGGGTAGACCTTACCCTGAAGAATTCGACGTTGTCCAATATCCGAAAGGCTTTGTACCACCTCTGTTCAAGACCTTTGATGGAACCGGAAACCCTCGGCAGCATGTTGTACATTTTCGTGCCAGTTGTTGCAATGCCGGCGGAAGTGATGCCTTACTCTTCGTACAATTTGTCGCGGCACTGTCGGGGATCGCCTTTGATTGGTATGCGGAATTACCAAGCGGTTCGGTGAAGACATTTTCGAACTAGAGAACCTCTTCATCAAGCGATTTGTCGGAGCTCGGCACCACATCACTATAGGTGATTTAGTGGTAGAGAAGCGTAAACCGAAGGAAACATTGGTGGACTACATACTTCGATGGAGGAACCTAAGTATGAAGTGTGAGCCGCAGCTACAAGAACAACATGCAGTCGGCATTTTACTAAAAAGCATCCATGGCCCGATAGCACTTCTCCTCAAGGGATTTACTATTAAGACTTTAGAGAAGTTGTTAAGCAAGGCCGGAAGCTAGCAAGAGGAGGCGAAGCAATTAAGTTTCACCGACAAAACAGACAAAACGAAGCCCGTGAAAACTTTTGAAAAGAAGTCCGAGATCATTGCAGCAGTCGATAAAGGCAAGCAACCGATACAAATACCGTCGAACGGCCGCAACGAACCTCAACGAATTACCAAGAACCCCGACCCAACTATCGACTCATCTCAACAGAGATGAACAACCGCCTCGTCCGCAACGTACTTTAAGGGAACTTCGAGCGTGGAGTATCCGTTCAAGAATGAGGCAGATGCCGAAAATGTTCCGCAGCTTGATGAAGACTCCGCATTTCCAACTACCGGAACCTAAGAGACCGGAAGAAGTCGACAAGAAAGGTGATCCCAACTTTTGCTGTTACCACCGGATGCTTGGGCATAAGATAGAAGATTGTATTACCTTCAAGAGTTGGCTCAACGACAATCTTCGGAAAGGGAATATAACGATCCTGAAGGAGTACATGAAGGAACCCCATAAAGGAGGTTCCGTCAATGTTATCTCGACGGATCTCATTGTTCCAATAGATCCCTATACGATTGATGATGGATGGACTACCGCTTGACAAAGTCTTCGAAGAAGATTTTGGATCACATCCAAACCGCTTCGAAGGCAAGCCTCAATTCGGAGTTCGAAACCCGTCAAGTCGACACTATCACTTGCGATAGAAGAACCACCTCAACAAGAGACGACCGAAGAAAAGAAGAAAATCGACGAAGAAGAGAAGACCGAGGCTCTTAAGGCTGGATCGGGGGCCGCTTATCCTAGGATAGTTGTTTCCGATTCGGGGAGAAATCCCTCGAACCTTTCGACTCTGTATGATTATCTGCTCACCCCGGTGGGATCTTATAATGATAAGGGTTATGGCGTTGGCTACGTTTTGACTGTTTCTAACGATTACGTAACTAGCGAAAATCAACCTAATCCGGACGTCGATTCCGATACAAATAACAATTCTTAAATCATACACAATCTCGATGATCACAATGACAAAGAAGACATCCACCAAGGAGGCTACGAGAGTTCAATAAGCAACGAATCTATTTGCGAGTTTCGAGGAGCTCCAGTCACAATAGAGTTAGAGCCTTCAGACTCCGAAGCTAATCTAGAAGAACCTGTCATTCCGATTCAGAAGGAGACATCAGCAAACTCAATACTAGATTCAGAAGAAATCACAGAAGTCAACTTAAGAAGTGGAAGAGTTCTACCTCCGAGAGTGGGTCCGAAGGACAAAGGAAAGCGGTGGTTGTTCAGGAAGAACCAACCCCGGCAGAGGAAATACCCATTCGGGAAGAAACCGAGACACATGGAAATAAAGTGGACTACAACGTGCTAGCCCATCTTAGGAAACTACGGCCAAGCCGAGCATCTACGACGCTCTCATTTTATCAAAGGAGATGAGAGAAACTCTGATCAAGGCCTTGCTTGATCCAGAAATTTGCTTAGCTCAAATGGCCGGAGATTCCTTAGATGAGGTTTGTTCGTTAAAGGAACAGCGAGGTGTTACCTTCACGGACAATGACCTACTACTTGGGACAGCAGACCACAACCGACCGTTGTACATTTCGGCTATAATTGGGAAGTTTACACTCTCCGTAGTATTGGTGGATCCAGGAGCATCAATCAATATAATGAATCTCCGAACGCTAGCATACTTGGAAATTGATGCTCGCGAGCTCGAAGCGTACAAAATGTTATTAAGAGGATTCAACCGTAAAGGAGAAAGAGCCCTCGGATCGATAACACTGCTAATGAAGACCGGTGACTTGGCAAAGACAACCGCGAAATTTCACATAATTGATTCGAAACGTCATTTAACGCTCTACTCGGGCCGACCATGGATACATGAAAATAGGATGGTACCATCATCTCTACATCGATGCATCAAATACTACGATGGAGGGGAACAAGTGCATCAAAGGTGACTTACAACCATTCTCCGTACATGAAATTGGAATCCATGAAGATGCGGCCTATTACGCACCCCCGAAGAAAACAATCTTCTCCGGAGATACCATAACAAATGAAGCAAAGGAAATTTGGGATGACGAAGAACCTGAAGTTCTAGTCCAACAGTCACTCACCACTCCCTTACGGCGAGATGGTGAAGGTTTCTCCACAACTCGCATCCGAGGTCGAGGTCGTGGCAGAGACGTTAGGACAGTTGGACAGAGGAAACCAGCCATCAATGTTGAATGGGAAGATAGCTCTGAATAAGAAAAAGAAATCAAGCAAGAAGCAGCGACAATAAGTCGGAAGAAGCCACAATTCAGGATCCTTCTCGAAGATGAAAAGAACGAAGAATATAAATCGATGTACGAGAAGATTAACCACTATGTACATACTATGACCCTGACCCCGATCCATTCTAATAAGATCGAGGGTATGGTGGTCAAAGAGGTACGCAGCGGCAGTAATAAAGCCCATCAAGTTCTACCGTGGTGCTCCTTCCTCCAAAACCGAAAATAATGTACAATTCGAAGATGCTACTTCATCAAAATTAATGGAATTACCTTTTCGAGTGGTACTCTCCCGTGTTCAAAATTTAATTCGACGTGGTTTCTTACCTCGACAATGGACAAAAGGTCAATCACAACATTTTGAAAATTTATGGAATAACTCCGGTCGTCCACCCAATTCAAGGCATGGTCTCGGATTCGGCACGATAGGATCGACTGACGATACCGAATTTTGCATGGTTGTCACTTGCAAGTCTAATGAAGATCGCATGGAAGCTACGAAGAACTCGAAGATTTACAAATTGGAGACGCTCCACCGTAGTTCGAAGAAGAGATCAAATCTACAATAGATGAGTTAACGGAAGTTAACTTAGGTACTAGCAAAGAACCTAGACCTACCTTTGTTAGCTCCTTACTCAATAAAGAAGACTCCGAAGAAATAATCAAGTTATTAATGGAATTTAAAGACTGTTTTGCTTGGAGCTACGATGAGATGCCAGGATTAGCTCCAGAGGTTGCAGTCCATAAGCTAGGAGTGGATCCTACTTCTGTTCCAGTCAGACAAGGTTCCAGGAGAATGCGTCTAGAAATCGAACAGCAAGTCATAGCTGAAGTTAAAAAGCTAATAGATGCCAAATTTGTCCGTGAAGAACAATACCCGACTTGGTTAGCCAATGTGGTACCAGTCAGGAAGAAGAATGGTCAGATCAGAATTTGTGTGGATTTCAGAGATTTAAACAAGGCATGTCTGAAAGATGAATTTCCTCTACCGATCCCGAACTAATGATCGACATTGCTTCAACACATGAAATATTCTCATTCATGGATGGATCTTCGGGATACAACCGGATAAAAATGGCTCCGGAAGATGAAAAGCTTACGGCATTCGAACGCCGATTGGAGTATATTGCTACACAAGTGATGCCATTCGGATCGAAGAACGCAGGAGCAACCTACCGTAGAGCGATGACAAGAATTTTTGATGATCTCATCCACGATCAAGTCGAATGCTACGTGGACGATGTGGTCATCAAAAGCAAAGTAAAGGAAAACCACTCGTATGATTTGAGAATTGTTTTCGAACGATTAAGACAATTTAACCTTAAGATGAATCCCTTAAAATGCGCCTTCGGCGTCACGTCCGGAAATTCTTAGGATTCGTTGTCCGACATCGTGGAATTGAAATCGACCCGGAAAAGATTAAAGCTATCTTAGAAATGCCGCCTCCCAAAACCTTAAAACAACTACGCTCTTTTCAAGAGAAGTTGGCATATCTTCGACGCTTTATCTCAAACATGTCAGGTAGGTGTCAGCCTTTCTCGGCACTAGTTAAAAAGGACGCCAAATTTATTTGGGAAGAAAAATGCCAGAAGGCCTTCGAGGACATTAAGCAATATTTAATGACACCTCCCGTCTTAGCAGCCCCGGTCTCGTGTAGACCGTCGATACTTTATACCGCGGCTTTAGACGACTCTCTCTGAGCCTCGTTAGCCTGTGTCAATGATGAGGGTAAAGAAAATGCTCTTTACTATCTAAGCCGTCGTTTACTTCCGACGGAAATAAGGTATCCCGCAATCGAAAAGCATTGTTTGGCCCCGATCTTCGCCGCTCAAAAGCTCGGGCACTACATGCTTTCTCATAAGGTCAACTCGATCTCGAAATTTAATCCATTGCAATACTCGATGACCCGTCCAACGCTTTCCGTAGACTTGCCGGATGGTCAATGAACCGAGACACTTCTCCACAAAGGATCAATCCCCAAATTGATCGGTCCTACACCTTCGACAGACCAAGAGGAGAAGTTTCCCACCGAAAGCACCATCTCCAGTGCCACCTAGTTGTTCCGACCTCCAAGCTTTGTGATCGGCCGTGGTCACTTTCATAGCTAGGCAATTCACCGAGCCAAGGACTTCATCCGGAGCTTGCTTGGACCCAATCGAAGGTGACACAACTCTCGCATCGAAGCTTCACTTCTCTGAGCAAAGGTATGGACTCACTCTTCTTCCCGAGCTTACAGAGATTCTCCATTTAATTTGAGTCAATTTAAATACATGTTTACCGTATGGATGTGTTCGTCTCCTCAAGACGAATCTATAGAGCATAAGAGCACGAAAATCCGTCGAGAATCGAGCGAGAAATTAGGGTTAGAAGGTCGACGGTCACGGGTGCACACCGGCCGTAGACGATGACCATGAGCCGTCGGATCGAGCGTGTATCGAGTGGACGGTCCGGATCGAGTCGGACAGCCGCGTTGGTACGTGACCCGCGGGGCCCCGGATCGCTGAGTCGGATGGCGGCGCCGAATCAGGAGACGCCGCGTGGAGCTTCGGAGATGCCTAAGTTGACGCGGCGCCGCGTGGATAAGTAGGAAATTAGGTTTATTTTCCTATTTATTTAATTCCCTAAACTTCAAAAATGCATAACTTTGTGTAGAAAAATCAGAAAAATAAAATAAAAATACCCTCTTGCTCGGTGAACAGAGGAGAATAATGTGGAAAAGAAATCATTTAATTTCATCAAGTATTTGATTTTTAATAATTTATTTACTCTCTGCACATTTTCAATTCTCCATGCATGTATACAATTCACCATGGCATGAGACCATAGGGCTTTTGAAGCCCCTGAATTTGGAAACATTCCCTGAATTTTCCAAAGTCAGAGGCCATCCCTATGAAGAGTTATTGATTTTTCAAATTCATGTTACTGTTTTGAGTATTTTAAATGTAATAATTAGCATGTTGTGAAATAAATTCTAGGAAAATTTGGTGATGTTTCTTATGATCGGAGGACCCTAGGAAAAATAGGTTTTGAATTAATTCACTTGGAATAACCCTAATTGGCTTAAACACCCAAAATAGGTCTTTAATTAATTAGAGCTAATCATGCATCAAATTGACTTGAAATCAATTCTCCACTAACCTTTAGGATCAGAGGAACCCACCATAAAAATTTGAAGTCAATTGGACTTGGTTAGCCCTACTAAATGGGTTGATTAAGCCATTTAGCCAATTTAAACTTTAAAAATTCATAACTTTCAAAATACTTTTCAAAAATTCACCAAATTGGTTTTGAAGCCTCTCTGATATTAGGAGAATTTAGGAAAATTAAAATTTCAATTTTCTAAAAAAGTTGATTTTTTGTATTATTTTAATATTTCAATAATTAAAAAATAATAAAAATCACAAAAATAATAAAATTCACCAAAATGTCACATTTTGAATTTTAATCACTTAGGAACAAACCCCATATTTTTCTTAAGTATCTATGATGAGATATTAAATTTTAAAGCCCTAAGGTAATTTTAAAATTAAAAAATGTATTTTCTAGCATTTCCATTAAAATAATTCTAATAAATCAAAGAAAAATTAGAAAATTGTAAAAGTTGGTTCTCTAATTTCCTTGATATCACAGATATTTTTGAAAAATATAAAATTCATTTTTCAACCTTTATTTATTTTTAAATTAATTAATACTCCAAAACTCAAAATAATTATAATAAAAATAATATAATTAAAAAAATCACCAAAATTGGTCCAAGTGGTCCTCTGGTCATTAGAAATGTCCCATAATTTTCTTAAGAACAGAAACTTTCCTTTGGTCATATTATTAAATTTTCCTTTGAAATCCCTATTTTCCACAAAAAATAATTACATAAATAAATTAAATACAGAAAAATCACATTTTCTCCTCTCATGTCTTTATTGACATATGAGTGAAGTCACATAAAAATTTCAAGTTCATTTAAGCTCAATTTAGTGAGTTATGAAATTATTAAGCTTGAAGGGCAAAATGGTAATTAAATTTTTAACCCTTGATTAAAACTTTAGGTTTAATAAAATTAACGAGTAAAATATTTGATTCTAATCTGACTTGGATGATTGAAATTTAAATAATTAATGGGTAGAAACCTATTAAACAATTTAAAAATAATTGAAATGAACTTTAATTAAATAATTGATCAAATTTGGAAGAATAATAAAATTGGAATTATTAAAATAGGGATGTCATTAGGAAGAGATTTATTCTTTAATTTAAGAATCCCTAAATTAATCATCTCAATAATATTTAATTACTAATTAAAATGATAATTCAAATTTAAGATTTAAAAATGCTAAAAGACTTAATCATTAAATTGAATTAAATTAAATTATTTAAATTAAACCCTTTTAAAATAAAATATTAAATTAAAATTAAAAATAAAATCAAATTAAAATTTAAATTAAATTAAATTAAATTAAATTAAATTAAAACATATTAAATTAAATTAAATTAAAACATATTAAATTAATTAATTTAAATCAAATTAAATTAAATCCAATTAAATTAAATTAAATTAAATTAAATTAAATTAAATTAAATTAAATTAAATCAAATCAAATTAAATCAAATTAAATTAAATTAAATTAAATCATATTATATTAAATTAACTTAAATTAAATTAAATTAAATTAAACCACATTAAATTAAAATTGAATTAAATTAAATTAAATTAACTAAGTTAAATTAAATTGAATTAAATATAACATCACCTAAGACATAAAAAAAATTCAAGAATAAATCTAAAACAACTTGAACACTATTCCAAACTTAAGCCCATTAATCGAGATTAAATTAAATCATAAATCACTTGAACATCAATTTGCCCTCAAAAACTCATGATGTCATAACTCTTAAAAGGAGTGTTAAGTGAAGTGTTACTTCACTTATAGGATATTCAAATGTCCTAGTTCACTGAGCAAGATAACAAAACTTGAACTCCCAGACAATTTATTCATTTGTATAATTAAATTCTCTTGGACTTAAAACAATCCTAAAAGTATTGAAAAGATGTTTAAGACTCGTCTTAAGCACTTCCTCGATATGATAGGATATTTATAAGAACAATTGAACTTAATTGTTCTTCGATGAAGAAAATCGTCCTCAAACCCAAAATACAAGAACCTAGACGTCATAGGAGGTGACTAGCCATAGGATTAGGAACTTGGTAGAAAACCATAACCCTTCCCTTAGCTTTACCTAGGAACTTGCTCTAAATGCTTAAATATTCTAATTGTGTTTTAAGTGCAGCTTGGGATGACGGGAAGACCCTCCGTGTACGCTTTTATTTTATCGCAATTTATCTTATGGTAATTTATTTAATCGCATCGTACTTACTTTTCTTGCATGATAAACAACTGTTGCACGAAAATCCACACCTTTAGGATAGTCCCTAAAACTGAAACCAAAACTAAATTAAAAGTCATTACAAGATAAAATTCACCGCCACAACATTTCAAAATATAAAACAACTCAAAATTTAATCACAAACAAAACAACAAAACTACAACTACAACTAAATTAAAACGTCTTGTTGGATGATCGGAATACCTCGAATGACGTAACCTACGTGTTGCTAACGGGATTTCCCACGGTCTAAATGAAAGTGTGGAACTCATTCAGTTGAGTTTAGCAAATTCATCTGGACTAAGCGAATCCGATAAAAATAACGATGCCGGAAGGATGGAACCGTGGGATCTTAACCGGTGTTGTTATAATCAACTTTAAGATTTGTTTTAATTAAAACATAAAAAACACTTGGAAATTAAGACTTTCTCTAAACCGAACACTTCTCTCATCTCCCGATTTATGATTTCTAAAACTAAACCTCTACAACAACAAGGAGCTCGGAGCATGGTGGGCAGCACGACCATCGTCATCAGCAAAAACTGAGTCTACTTCAGCAAACTTTCTTAGAATTAAATAACCAAGCCATAGGAATTCGAGGTAGCTTGCCTAGTGCAAGATAAATCCTCAACTCTTCGTTAGGCATTTGCATGATCATATCATGTAAATTAAGCCCTAACCGGTCTTAGGACTCCGAGGCAGTCGTCCGATACGACATAAATCCTCACATCTTCAAGGCTATTTGTATGATTTTATCATACGAATATAAGTCCTAATTAATTAAAATTGACAAGATCAAAACATTAAATAAACATTAGGACTTTCCTAAGTTCAAGCCAAACAGTAGGATAATCGGGAAATTACCGAAGTTCGCTTCGAATCCGTGATTTCTCCTACCTTTCTTCCTTTGAATTCCCAAAATAAAATGTTCCAAATTTGATCTATTCCCTATTGAAATTCCAAAATTCAATCCCTTGAAAACTTAAACTTTGAAATTCTTGAGAGCAGAACTACTAATTATTATCGAGAGTTTTCTTAGGTGATTCCCGTGACTTATGATGTAATTAACTATAGGGGCTTGCCCTTATAGGGAATTTTAAGAACCTGAGTAATATAAACCCCGTTTAATGTTTTCATATTAAGCGGGGAACTTGTCGGCTTATAAAATTGGTTCGCGGACCAAACGGATGTCACAAATCTCATAGTTTATTTAATCGAGCCTCATCATCAAGCAAAGGTGTCTATTCTTCGGGATAGATGCACGGTTTGTGGTGCGGTGCTCGTTTATATAAACTATTTGGGATGTGAGATCGGTTTGATTTCATATCTTAAAACTTTTAAACTTAAAATTATTTTCAAAATCAAATGTTATCTTTTAAACTATATATTTAAATTAAATTTAAAATATAAAAAATTTGCCGACAATTTCTGTAGGCGACCCCCTTTTCAAAATAAAACACATAACCTAAAAATATGCCGATAACTTTTAGATACATTAAAAAAATATAAAAAAATTTTTGGTTGGACTTTAGCAGATATTAAAGGAATTAGTCCTTCAATCTGTATGCACAGAATTATTTTAGATAATGAACATCAGCCTAAAGCAGATCCGCAGAGGAGATTAAACCCGATAATGAAAGAAGTAGTCAAAAAGGAAATTTTAAAATGGTTAGATAATTGTATTATATATTTTATTTCTGACAGTGCTTGGGTAAGCCCAATTCACTGTGTGCCTAAGAAAGGAGGAGTGACCGTAAAAGCTAATGAAAATAATGATCTTATCCCTATAAGACAAGTTACTGGATGGCGAATATGTATTGATTATAGAAAATTAAACACAGCCACCAGAAAAGATCACTTCTCTTTACCATTTCTAGCACCGGATGTTAGATAGATTAGTCGGACATAAATATTTTTGTGTCTTAGATGGATATACCGGTTATCATCAAATACAAATTGCTCCCGAGGATCAAGAGAAAACTACATTTACTAGTCCTTATGGAACTTTTGCTTTTCGAAGAATGCCTTTGGATTATGTAATGCACCCGCAACATTCCGCAGATGTATGATGTCTATATTTAGTAAATTAATTGATAATGGAATAGAAGTATTTATGAATGATTTCTCTGTATTTGGAACAACATTTGATACATGCTTAAATCATCTTGAAAAAGTATTTGAAGTATGTGAGGAAACTAATTTAGTTCTTAATTGGGAGAAATGTCAATTTATGGTTACAGGCGTCATTGTATTAGGACATAAAATTTCAGAAAAAGACATGGAAGTAGACCCTGCAAAAATTTAAGTTATAGCTAAGTTACCACCTCCAACTACGGTAAAAGGGGTAAGAAGTTTTCTTGGACATGCTGGATTCTACAGACGTTATATTAAAGATTTTTCAAAAATTACTAAACCTCTATGCCAACTTCTTGAAAAGGACAAGAAATTTGAATTTACAACCGAATGCCCGAATGCTTTTGAATTTTTAAAAGATAAATTAATTACAAGACCTATAATAGTTTCACCTAATTGGGAGAAACCATTTGAGCTTATGTGTGATGCTAGTGATTATGCTATAGGAGCAGTTTTTGGGCAAAGATACGATAAGATTTTTAAAGTTATATACTATGCTAGTAAAACTCTAAATGATGCTGAAATTAATTATACAAACTTATCGAAAGAGAATTATTAGCGATTTTATATGCTTTTAATAAATTTCGGCATTATCTAATAGGAACTAAATGTATCGTGCATACCGATCACTCGCTATAAATTATTTAATGCAAAAGAAAGATTCTAAACCAAGATTAGTTAGATGGATATTATTAATGCAAGAATTTGATTTTGAGATCATTAACAAAAAGGGAACTGATAATCAAATTGCAGATCATTTATCAAGATTAGAAAATCATGAATTATGTGATACTAATAATGAAATTTTAGACAGTTTTCCTGATGAACAACTTTATAATATAAATGAGTGGAGAATACCTTGGTATGCTGATATAGTAAATTATATTGTAAGTGATATTTTACCCCCTATGTTAACTTTACAACAACAAAAAAAATTCATTCATGATACTAAAAGATACTTTTGGGATGAACCATACTTATATAAGCAATGTAAGGATTTAATTATTAAGAAGATGCGTGCCTTATTAAGAAACTGAACCAATCATTCAAAAATGTCATGATTCTGATTTTGGAGGACATTTTGGGATAGATAGAACTGAGTATAAAATTCTACAATCTGGATTCTATTGGCCTACTCTATTTAGAGATGTATACATATATACAAAAACCTGCGATAAATGGCAAAGAGTAGGAAACATATCGAGAAAAAATGAAATGCCTCTGAATTTTATATTAGAAGTTGAAATTTTTGATGTTTGGGGATTAGATTTCATGGGACCTTTTATTCCTTCATTTGGAAACTCATATATATTAGTAGCTGTTGATTATGTTTCAAAATTGATTGAAACACAAGCTTTACCTAGGTGTGATGCTAAAAGTGTTTCAAAATTTTTAATGAAAAATATTTTTACTAGATTTGGAATGCCGACGGAGGAACTCATTTAGAAACAAATATATTCACAAACTAGTAGAAAAATATAATATTATGCATAAGATATCAACTGCTTATCATCCACAAAATAGTGGATTAGCTGAAGTATCTAATCGAGAGATTAAGCGTATATTAGAAAAGTCTGTAAACGCTAATAGATCGATCAGTCCGTAAGACTGAGTACATCGCATTATGGACGTACATGACTGCTTATAAAACTCTGATTGGAATGACTCCTTACAAGCTTATATATGGAAAAACTTGCCACTTACCAGTTGAATTAGAACATAAAGCATATTGGGTGATTAAAGAGTTTAATTATAATATGAAAGAAGCTGGTGAGAAGAGATTGTTGCAATTAAATGAATTAGAAGAATTAAAGAATGAATCATATGATAATTATAGGATTTATAAAGAAAGGATGAAATTATGGCATGATCAGAAGATTAATCAGAGAAATTTTGAAGCAGGACAAGAAGTTCTACTATATAATACTAGATTGAAATTATTTCCTGGGAAATTGAAATCTCGATGGTTAGGACCTTTCACCATAACTCAGATATTTTCATATGGAACTATAGAAATTGAAGATCCAAAAACAAGACATAGATTTAAGGTAAACGGACATAGATTAAAACCATATTTTGAAGGTAAAAAACCAAAATTTAAAGAGGTTTTAATGCTTAGTCAACCTGATTACTAACTGAAATTAGGTCGGGCTGACGACGTTAAACCAAGCGCTTTATGGGAGGCAACCCATAGTAGTCTTTTATTTTTAATTATCTACAAATTAGCGAGTCTATATTATTAAAACAAATCTTACTACTCAAATTTTTAATTAGAATCATCACAAATTCGAAACTATATGATGAGATCAGAAAAAATTGGAACAGAGCGAAATTGGGCAATTTTCACGAACCTCGTCGACAGCGAACCCGAGCCAGCCGACAGCGAGATCGTGTGTCATGAATCAATTCGGTTTTAAAACTAGCTCGCCGACGACGAGAAACTTCCCGCCGACGGCGATGCAATTGAAATTTTGGTTTCTTAAAGATTTTCATGCGGTTTTGGACGATTCTAAGCCATTTCTTTGTAGGAAATTATCCCAAATCCGATTTTACACCATTTTCTTCCTTAGAAACGATTAGAGACCAATCCTTTCAATCCGAAATGGCCACCAAATTCTTAGAAAGCACAAAATCTGAAGTTTTCAACCGAAGAAAATTCGTCAGTTCGGAGGTGCAGCGTATCTTCAACAAAGGCTTGATGAAGAAAAGACTTATTAAAGAAAGGGGATTTGTCAACAGAGGAATAGAGTATTCCACCACCAAAATCGAAGAAATGATCGCACAGCGGCATTGGGAGGTATTTTGTTATACGACATATGCTGTAGTTATTCTAGTAGTGAAAGAGTTTTACTCTAATTTACATGCGATCAACAATGGAAATGTCTACGTCAGAGGAAGATGGGTAACATTTACTCCTTCAAGGGTAAATGAATTATTTTCTATAGAAAATACCTCTGTTTGTCATTATTCCAACTTTGTGCCTTTAAGATACAATATGAACGAGATCTATAGATACCTGACTGACGAACCTGATGATTGGGAGTTACGTGAAGACGAGAATGTCAATTTTTCTGCATCACTTCTTAACCCTGTCTCGAAGCACTGGCATTTCTTTATCTCATCAAAATTATTACCTACTATGAGAGTAAATAAAGTTTCAAAGGAATGCACTATATTATATTACTGTATTCAAATTGGACTACCTATCGATGTCGGATCAATAATAGTAAAGTCTGCATTGGGATTGATTGTGCATGGGTCAGTTCATGGACTTGGACACCCATCAACTATATTTGCTTTATGCAGTCAGTACCAAGTTTCTTATGAGGCTTGGGAAAAAGTACTTTTGCCATGGAAACCACTTGATCCTACTGATATGTTTCCAACTTTGGATAACAACGATGAGATTACTATTATTTCTGACAGAGCATCGCAGAACAATCCTTTAGCAAGGCCCCTTACTGATAAAACAAATTTCATTCTGAAGAAGATTAAATGATTAGAGAAAGAATTACAAAATGTGATGAATTCCATCGACAATATCTCTGATATGTTTGATCACATTGACTGGAGGATGAAGGAGCACTTTGATCATACTGGACATCTAGAGGCTAGTTTTATTCATTTACTAAGACGTAGGGATGGATTAATGAAGAATCTACTCGCGAATTCCTTTCGAGCCTTTCTACAATTTATTTATGCACCTGCGTCGCATCGGGAATATCAGAGAAGATGATAGTTCAGATACTGAAGAGTAGGAAAGATTTCGATTTTATGTCATATTTGCGTATATATGTGTTGATTTGGATTTAGGTTTTATTATGATTTGAATTTTAATTTGATCATCTAAGATTTGATGAGATTATTTGTAATTGTTATGTCCCAGCATTTAGAGTGTTGTGGTGTGGATTGCGATGCTGAGTTTTATGGATTTGAACATTTAAGTTAAGTGTTGTTAAGTAGTTAGTGTGAAGTTTGTAAGTTTCATGGATTTCATATATAAAGTTATATTGTTTGTGTTGTGTGAACTTTTTGTGAGTATAAGTATCTAATCTTCGTATTATTATTAAATTAAGTGATCGGAAGATTGATTAAGGGCAAATCGAGGTTGAAAATGATTGACGAATTTCAAAAATTTAAAATTTTTGGGATCTCGCCGACGGCGAGAATTATCTCGCCGACAACAAGAAAACCCGCTGAGAGCGAGACCGAGCTCGCCAACGGCGGATTTTTTCCGAAAATTTTGCCTTATAAAATTAATTAGCTCGCTGACGGCGAGAAAAATCTCTCCGACAACGAGATCACAAAAACACCTATATTTGACCAGTCAACTGACACTATTCATCATCCCCTTCCTCAAAACTTCAAAAAAACCGACCTAGGGCTTGAGAGATCTTAGATTTGAGGCGATTTCAACACATTTTAACAACGAATGTCATCTTCCCTTGGTAAGAGCTTCACTCCTATGAAAAAATTTTTTATTTTCACCATGGATTTCTTCTACGTTGGGAAATTTTGAAAAATTTCGAAATGTGGAGAAAATATTTGGAAGAATTTCATGGAAATTGATTTAAATGGATTTTAGATGTTATAGGAAGCCTTCTTAGTAATATTTGGGAGTTTAGTTAAAATTGTTTGCAAATTTCACAGATCGAAAATGACTCCATGACAAAAGCGTTGAATAGATTACGACGAAACCCGATTCATTAACGCAAGAGCCCAAACTCGATACTTTTAAAACATACAAGCAAGAAAATGCATTCAAGATCGAGTTTTCAAAAATCCTGGAGGAGAAGTTGAGCGAATCATTAAGGAACGAGGATGGGAAAACTTCTGTTTCGTGACCAACGGAGCCGCTGTAGAAGTAGTAAAGGAATTTTATACGAACTTAACACAGGCTAAAGATGCACCGGTTAAGGTTAGAGGATTTTTTGTGGAATTCAGCGCTGCTAGAATAAATGCTTATTACGAGGTTAGAGACACCTACACCAGTGAGTATGAAACTTTTGGAACTATGGAAGGACCACTGGAAGAGGTGATCGACTTTCTCACTGATGGGAAAGGCGTCTGGAAGATAAAGCAGCGAGAACGGGTAAACTTCCCTCTTTCTATGCTAAACGCAACATCTAAAGCCTGACATTATTTTATTTGTTCTACTTTGTTACCTACCTACCACCATAGTGAGGTAACAAGAGATAGAGCAGTTCTGAATTTCTATATTCAGAACCAAAAGAGTATTAATGTGGGAAATGTAATCTATAAGAATATATTAGCCACCTCAAGAAATGAAAGTGGAGGAGGACTAGGACATCCTGGTCTTATTTATGCACTCTGCCAATTATCTGGGGTAGAGGCAAGAGATGATGAGGAATGGGTTGAGCCTATGAAACCCATTACTCTGGTTAATATAAAGAAATATGAATCCCACGAAGGATGGAGATCTGGGACAAGGGATTATGTACCTTCTTCAAGTAGAGATATACCCTCTACTAGTTATGAACCCCCTTAGTACACCACTCCTACCCTTCAAGATCTGATGAATGAGTTAAACCTGAGTAGAAAGAGTTTTGAGCTATTTGGAGAAAATATGGAAAGAAGATTTGAGCATATAGACCAAAGGATTGGAGGCTTGGAAAGAAGATACGATTATGATAGCGAATATCTCCAGCGACATTCAGTGTACGAAATTGCATATTATGAGGCTGAACGTCGATACAGGAGTGGTGATTTAGATGTTGTCTTTCCCAAGTGCCCCCACTATACACAGTTGTTGACCTCATTTTTGATGAGGTCTTCTCTTCCCTCTTTAGTGTTTAGGATCTAGCCTTAGGCTTTTCCTTTGACTATCTTAGAGGACTAGAATTGGGACCCATCCCTTAGAAATTTAAACCACTTCTTGTCTCCCTGCAAACCCCACAAGCTTGATTGTAGACTCCTAATCACCTTGAGGGTTGAGATCAAATGTGAAGGTTTAAAGGATGAGTTCCCTATAGGCTTCTTTGGCCTTAGGACTCCCCTGGGTGGTCTGGTTTGGTGAGGGTTGACTTACACACCCACTACACTCACACTCTACACTCTCACACACACAATCCAAATCCTAAAACCACACCTATACCCAACTTGACTCCCTGACTCATGTAGGTAAAGCAGGAATATGACACCGGAGCGAGGGATGTTAAGATACTAATCTTTATAACACCGGAGCAGGGGATGTTAAGATACTCCTACCATTTAACAGAGCCGTGCACAAACAACGAGGCAGAATACGAGGCCCTCATAGCAGGACTAGAACTGACCATTCAAATGGGAATAATGGATATCAACATCTACGGAGATTCTCGCCGATCATTCAACAGTCGCAGGACAATACAGAATCTTAAAGCCAAGACTCGAGCAATACTTTCAGTATGCCATGAAACTGTTGGAACAAATTCCGAATGTAACAATCTACAAGATTCCCAGAAGAGAAAATGCCCTTGCGGATGCGCTAGCTCGCCTTGCAAAACAATTTGCCTGCTTACAAGATGAGTCAGTTGAAGTGTCGGCTCAAGGACGACGGGTCCTATCACAGCTCGACATGGATATGATACGTAAATCGAAAAGCAGAGGAATCCGCCTGCAGCAGTGACGGAAAACACAGAAGATTGGCGTCAACCGCTAATAGACTACCTGCAAACAGGTAAATTACCGGACGATAAGTCATTAGCCCATCAAATCAAGAAAAGAACTCTGTCTTATGCATTAATAAACAATACATTATACAGAAGATCTTTTGATCAGATGTGGTTAAGATGCCTGAACGGGTTCGAGGCTCGTGAAATTGTCAAAGAGGTACACTCAAGACTTTGTGGCGCTCATCAGTCGGGTTCGAAAATGAAAATGAAAATTAAAAGACTAGGGTACTACTGGCCCTCAATGATGACCGACTGTATGAAAGTCGCCAAGAGCTGTCACCAGTGCCAAGTGCACGGAGTGGTTCTACACCAACCTCCAAATGTGCTACATCCGACAATTGCGTCATGGCCATTTGAGTGTTGGGGCACAGATATAGTGGGTCCGATGAACCATCTTCTTCAAGAGGACATCGCTTCATCCTTGCAGCTACGTACTACTTTTCTAAATGGGCGTAGCGCTCCACTCGTAGAAGTAAAGGCACACCACGTGCTACGCTTTTCAAAAATCAAGTTGTCTACCATTTCGGAGTACCGCACAGAGTCATTTCAGATAATGGGTCTGCATTCAAAAGTACAAAAATCAACAATTTTCTCAGAAGACATGGAATCGATTGGCGATACTCAATGATCTATTACCCAAGAGCAAACAGCTTGGTCGAGGCTTTTAATAAAACTCTCATTCAGATTTTAAAGAAAACCTTGGATGACAACAAGAGAAATTGGCACGAGAAGTTGTTAGAAGCCTTATGGGCCTACAGGACAACTTTCAAGACTCCTACTCAGTCTACGCCTTACGCTTTAGTGTACAGGTCCGAGGCTGTTTTATCTTTGGAGGTCCAAGCCTTCCATCACTCGGGATTGCAGCTTGCAAATAAAATTACTATAGAAGAAAATGCCAGATTGCGACTGGAAGAACTGGAAAGCTTGGAAGGGAGGAGACTTGCAATGCAGCAAAATTTGGAACTGTATCAAGCTAAGATGATCCAAGCCCATCATAAACTGGTCCGCCCAAGAACTTTCAAAATCGGTGACTTAGTTCTTGTTCTCAGAAGACCTATTCTTGCACATCGCAAGATAGGAGGCAAGTTTGAACCGACTTAGGAAGGGCCGTTTGTGGTCGAGGTAGTCTACTCAGGAGGCTCCTACCAACTTGTGAATTGCCAAGGAGAACGAAAAATGCTTCCAATCAATGGACGGTATTTAAAGAAGTATTACACAACCTGATGTTTCGAAGGGTGGCCCCTAAAATGGAGTCTTATCCCTAGAAACACGGGTGAAGCAATCACTTTATGACTGGGTCCGAACCCAAAAACATAAAAAATGGATAAAATAAAATATGTCCTAAAAATAAAATATGTGAAATCATAATAATAAAGTTTTACCCTTCCTTTCAAATCAAATCTTGTTCCTGATCTTTCTTCATCTTTTCCTACTTTCCTTAAAAATTAAAATTAAAATAAGAGAATAAGAATCTTCAGAGGTAAATATTTTCTTAATGTTCTTGTTCTTAGTACAGCCCCTGATCCTTTCCTTGTCTTCTTCGCAGGGAAATGTCGAACGGGCGGTTGGTCCTAAACTTTAAAAATGACGTGAGTCTTGCACTTGATGAAAAGAGGGTGAAGGATGGAGCAGTGATAGAAATTGATTCTGACTTCACTTCAGCCAGCCTACAGTATGAAGAAAATGATTGGGTCCCAGTGGACCGAGAAGAGCTTCATAGCCAGACAGTGATGAAGATGGGTGGTCCAAGCCACAGTTCCAACAACAAGAAAAGAAAGTCAAAGACTGAGGAGAGTAAGAAAATCAAGTCAGTAGTTGCCACGGCAGAGGGCAGGCTCATCAGCGCCGCACCCGCAGAGATTCAAGGGGCAAGGAGTGCTGCTCTCACTGCCACTCAAAGAAGGAATAAGAATCGCCGTATCCGCAAGATGTTGACTAAATTAGCAGCAGATCAAAACGAGGAAACAACCACCTTCGCCAACACACACATTTCAAATATACCGGTTCGTCAGGAACCAGAAAGAAGGAAGTCAACGACAAGAAAATCAGAACAGATCAAAAAAGTGCCAAGAAGAACAGAAACAGAATCAGTGCCTCGACACCAGACAGAGATACCATATATGAAGATCCTTGTTGCGGAAGCAACCCCGGAGGATGTCTCGACAGAGACAATCCCCGAGGAGCCAAGGTATGCAGGAGAACATGACAGGATTGAGCCATACATCCCGCAATACGTTACTAGGCCTCGTCACTTGCAGATCATCCCATAATATGAACTAGAAAGAATGAAAAATGTTGAGAAGAAGACTTTTGAATACTTTGAAAGGATTAGAGGCAAAAGAATCAACATTTTGGAAGGCCTCGAGTTACACACGAGTGTATTCTCGCAGTACAAGCAACAACAAATTGTGGATTGCATCTTAGAACTTCGAAGATGGGTCGAGCAGTGTCGTCCGAGAGAAAAGACTTATTCGGAACCCCGGAAATGGATGCCAGGGAAAGGAAGAGTCACAATACAATGCGGATGTTGCTATAACTTCGCAGAGGACAGAAAAGGAAATCCACCAGGGATACTCCGCCACGGTGAGGTGGATCCAATACCGAGAATAATTAAAAGAATGGTGAAAAGAATGATAGCATGAAGGTACTGCCAGCAGACTGCATACCCAACAGTTGCATCATCAACATTTATCAGAAGGGCGACTGCATACCTCTACACATAGACCACCATGACTTTGTCAGACCTTTTTGCACAGTTTCGTTCGTCAACCAATGCAATATCAATTTCAGATCTGACCTCCGGATAGCCGGCCCGGGTAAGTTCCGAGGGCCGGTGGAGATACCACTTCCGGTAGGTTCCGTCATGATATTACAAAGAAATGGAGCAGACATCACAAAACATTGTATACCGGGAGTACCAGTGGAGCGGATCTCCGTCACTTTTAGAAGGATGGACGACAGAAAGGCACCTTACAACTTCCAGCCGCATCCGAATTGGAGAGTCTCCGACTCTACGAGCCGTGAGTTACACGGGAAATAAGCACACCTCCATTGTACATCCATGCGGCATTCCTGCCAAGGATGGCTTGGAAGGTGATGCTATTGACCGTGTATCTCATTATTCAGACATGGATTTTTAACAGATACTTTTTGGATGGATCAACAAAAATCATACATAGTCCGTTTTGAGTCATGGATTGTATGAGAAATATTTCAGATCGAGTTGTATGATGTATCTTGAACAAGATTGGAATGAAAGTGACCATGTCACATTTTGCCTTCACCTCTTTCGTGCAAATTGACTGGGAAACGCCATTAGAGTTAAATGAACTTTGAACAAAGAACAGAAAAGAAAAGAGAAATAAATAAGAACCGTTCTTTGAAATCCAAATATTCAAATGAACTTCAAATCCACATGAACACCAAATAAAATTCACGTGAACAACAAATAAACAACAAAAATAAAATTGGATCATTAAAGGACAAACAAAATGAAAAATGAATCTCAAATAGAATTACAATCTCAATCTATCTCTTTCAAATCCTTCAACTCTTCCTCAGATCAAAATCTACTTCAAACTACTTTGAAACCCTCTTTCGGGATGGTTCTTCCTCACAGAAAACTCACACCTCAAATTTCAAAAATCCTACACCTTTTTTTCGTCACATCGAGATCCTTTTGATTTTCTGTGATCTCCTTCCCCTCTTGTACGGAGATTGACTAGGTTCATTGACACAGAGCCACAAACCTGGTTGGGTTTGGTTCTGATGGCGCGAGACTGGGTCCTTCTTCATACATTAAAACTTCTGAGACTGGTACCTAAATTCTAGTTCTCACTTCGAGGTCGGTACCTAAATTCCGACTCTCCTTTTGAGATCGATACCTAAATTTTGATTCTCTTCCGAATTGATACCTAAATTTCAATTCTAAACTTCCGAGACTGGTACCTAAATTCCAGTTCTCACTTCGAGGTCGGTACCTAAATTTCGACTCTCATTTCGAGATCGATACCTAAATTTCGATTCTCTTCCGAATTAATACCTAAATTTCAATTCTAAACTTCCGAGAATGGTACCTAAATTCCAGTTCTCACTTCGAGGTCGGTACCTAAATTCTGACTCTCCTTTCGAGATCGATACCTAAATTTCGATTCTCTTCCGAATTGATACCTAAATTTCAATTCTAAACTTCGAGACCGGTACCTAAATTCCAGCTTCTCACTTCGAGGTCGGTACCTAAATTCCGACTCTCCTTTTTTCCGCATCGATACCTAAATTTCGATTCTCTTCCGAATTGATACCTAAATTTCAATTCTAAACTTCCGAGATCGGTACCTAAATTCCAGCTTCTCACTTCGAGGTCGGTACCTAAATTCCGACTCTCCTTTCGAGATCGATACCTAAATTTTGATTCTCTTCCGAATGGATACCTAAATTTCAATTCTAAACTTCCGAGTCTGGTACCTAAATTCCAGTTTTCACTTCGAGGTCGGTACCTAAATTCCGACTCTCCTTTCGAGATCGATACCTAAATTTCGATTCTCTTCCAAATTGATACCTAAATTTCAATTCTAAACTTCCGAGACTGGTACCTTAATTCCAGTTCTCACTTCGAGGTCGGTACCTAAATTCCGACTCTCCTTTCGAGATCGATACCTAAATTTCGATTCTCTTCCGATTTGATACCTAAATTTCAATTCTAAACTTCCGAGACTGGTACCTAAATTCCAGTTCTCACTTCGAGGTCGGTACCTAAATTCTGACTCTCCTTTCGAGATCGATACCTAAATTTTTTATTCTCTTCCGAATTGATACCTAAATTTCAATTCTAAACTTCCGAGACTGGTACCTAAATTCCAGTTCTCACTTCGAGGTCGGTACCTAAATTCCAACTCTCCTTTCGAGATCGATACCTAAATTTCAATTCTCTTCCAAATTGATACCTAAATTTCAATTCTAAACTTCCGAGATTGGTACCTAAATTCCAGTTCTCACTTCGAGGTCGGTACCTAAATTCTGACTCTCCTTTCGAGATTGATACCTCATTTTTTATTCTCTTCCGAATTGATACCTAAATTTCAATTCTAAACTTCCGAGACCGGTACATAAATTCCAGCTTCACTTCGAGGTCGGTACCTAAATTCCGACTCTCCTTTCGAGATCGATACCTAAATTTCGATTCTCTTCCGAATTGATACCTAAATTTCAATTCTAAACTTCCGAGACTGGTACCTAAATTCTAGTTCTCACTTCGAGGTCGGTACCTAAATTCCGACTCTCCTTTCGAGATCGATACCTAAATTTCGATTCTCATCCGAATTGATAACTAAATTTCAATTCTAAACTTCCGAGACTGGTACCTGAATTCTAGTTCTCACTTCGAGGTCAGTACCTAAATTCCGAGTCTCTTTTCGAGATCGATACCTAAATTTCGATTCTCATCCGGATTGATACCTAAATTTCAATTCTAAACTTCTGAGACTGGTACCTAAATTCTATTTCTCATTCCGAGATTAGTACCTAAATTCTGATTCTCATCCTTTACGGGGTCGATACCTAAATTTCGACTCTCTTCCGAGACTGGTACCTAAATTCCAGTTCTCTTCCTTCGAGGTCGGTACCTAAATTCCGACTCTCATCCGAGATCGATACCTAAATTTCGATTCTCTTTTGAGGTTGATACTTAAATTTTGAATTCTCATCCCTCTCGAGATCAGTAAATAAATTCTGATTCTCATCCTTTTTCCATCAATATTTAAATTCTGATTCTCACTCTGAGGCTGGTACCTAAATTCCAGTTCTCTTCGCAATCCCGACGTTAAAACCTAGGTTTCGATTCTCATTTCAAATCCAAATTTCAAATTCAAAATTTCCTCAAATTGATTTTAAACCAAACTACAATCTAAATTGAAACTCAAGCTAAAATCTAAACTCACACATCAAAACTTGAACATAAAATGAAATGAAATCTAAATCGAATTCCCGCATCATATGATTTGGAATTCATCTCCTTTTCCATTCCCCAGCGAGAGTTCAGGAATCTCCAGTCTTGGAAGTATACCTAATACTCCCTAGCAGAAATTTTTCTACTTCGTCCTAAATTTGTCACTTGGACATCTGTGTTGGTTTTGTTGATCTCTTCAGTCAACGCCAATACGCGCGGTGTGCCTGGTTAGCACACCACACCTATTGGGGGTCCATTTGTCGACCTCATTTTCGATGAGGTCTTCTCTTCCCTCTTTAGTGTTTAGGATCTAGCCTTAGGCTTTTCCTTTCGACTATCTTAGAGGACTAGAATCGGGACCCATCCCTTAGAAATTTAAACCACTTCTTGTCTCCTTGCAAACCCCACAAGCTTGATTGTAGACCCCTAATCACCTAGAGGGTCGAGATCAAATGTGGAGGTTTAAAGGATGAGTTCCCTATAGGACTCTTTGGCCTTAGGACTGCCCTGGGTGGCCTGGTCTGGTGAGGGTTGACTTACACACTCACTACACTCACACTCTACACTCTTACACACACAATCCAAATCCTAAAACCACACCTATACCCAACTTGACTCCCTGACTCATGTAGGTAATTCATATGGATGGACCTTAACCCCTAAGCCCCTGGCTAAGAGGGTTAGGAACAACATAGTGAATGCCTCCAATTAGTCCTCTCATGGCTCATATGGGCTTAATATGGCTTCATGGCTCAATCAAAGTGATTCAATTTCACTCACAGTTGATCAATCTTCATTCCTCCAAAATTTCAATTTTTGACCCCAGGGACCCTACACCCATCAAACCTACCAAAAACCCTTGAAATTGCTCAAATTTCCCAAAATCACCAAATTACCCAAAATTCCTCAAGATCAATCCTAAATATTTTCCCCCGCTCAAATTGACTATCTCCAGCCAAAAATACCAAAATTTCTAAAAATACCCCCAATACCCTCCAAATTACCAAAATGCCCCTCTTGACCCAAAATTCCATAAATTCAGAAAATTCCCAGAAAATTTCAGAAAATCCCAAATATTCCCAATTTAATTTTGTCCAACTACACCATGGGCCAATTTTATCAATTTACCCTACTTTTCCTAAAACCCCCAATTTAGCCCATTTTAAACCCAAATGAACCCAATGTCAAACCAAATCACCCCAATTGACCTCAATTTTGGTCCAATTCAATTCTAAACTTCAATTCAATATCCACAATATCAATCTAGACCAAATTCAAGCCCAATTTGATTGACATTTGAATCCAATTTTTTTAATCTTAAGGCCCAATTTTGACCCATGACCTAAACCTACCTCAAACCAACCCAATTCAATCCCAATTTGACCCAAATCTTTTCTAAAACCTTCCTAGCATCCCCACAAAGAAAACACTAACATGATTTGCCCAAAATTTGGATCCAATCCTTACTCAAATTCAACCCAAACCCAAAATTCCCTAAATGGGCCTACACCCAAACCTAACCCAAATGGGCCCAAATCCCAAAATCAAAACCCAACCAAAGTTGAAACCTATTTGTAACACCCCCATAAACATTTCCAAAAATTAATTTTACATAAATTTCAACCCTAGTCCAACATTGGCCCAAATTAGCTCAATTTGACCTATGTTGGCCCCTTTACCAAAGAAGTCCAAAACCAACCCAATTCAAACCCAAACCACCTCAAACTTGCTTCAAATCAATCATGGCACATCCCTAAAATAAACACAACATTTGTTTGGCCCAATCCTTTACAAAATTCCCATACATAAATTTATTTTCAAACCTAAGTCCCACTTCCTTAAGCCTTCCTAAAAAAGCCCACTCCTAAAATAATTTCAAAGGCCCAAATTTGACTCTAATGCCCACATGACACTACACTTCATCATCCATTCCAATTAAAACCTTCCCTAACTTTCAAATTCATCATCAAACCATTCCAAATCAAACCTTCCCTAACTTTCAAATTCATCATCAAACCATTCCAAATCAAACCTTCCCTAACTTTCAAATTCATCATCAAACCATTCCAAATCAAACCTCATGACAACTCTCACCAAAATGCCAAAAAATCACAAAGTGCTTCCTCATGAAAGTTGACTTAACTTTTCCCAAGCTAAATGGAGCCATGAAGCCATGCATGAGCCACATGGGAGCCATGAAAGCCTTGGACACCTCAACATACCCAAGATGGCAAGAGGAGGAGGCTCTTTCCATATTCCCTTAAGGGGATTAGTGACACGCCTAAAATATATACGCTTTTTGCTATATCATTTTACTTATTTTTTGATGATATTACACTTTAAAGAAATGTATTTTGTATGTTTTTTGGTTTTAGGTACAAGAAATGGTGATTTGAGCAAAAGGAAGCAAAAACGGTGCAATTTGGAGCAAAAACGAGCAAGAAATGAAATTCTGTCCTGACACCTTTCGATAAGTCTTTTGATGCTTAATCTCTTTTACACTTCTTGCATATTTTTGAATGAGATTACACTTTAAAGAAAGGTTGTTTTTATGCTTATTTTGTAGGGCTATCTCGTTACGAACGCAACGCAACTGAAATGGGGCGAAACGGAGTTGAAACGGAGCCAAACGGAGCAAAACCGTGGAGCCGCGCAGCAGCCTGCTCGCCGACGGCGAGGTCGATCTCGCCGACGGCGAGACTTTCTCGAGAGAACCGAAATAAGCCTGAAAAAGCTCGCCGACAGTGAGCTCGAACCCGCCGACGGCTGCTGGAAGCTTCTGGACCGACTTTTGGGCGGTTATGGCCGAAATTCGACGTATCTGGACGCTTTTTCGAATGGGTGCTTATGGAAACTCTTCAAACTTCATCCGTACTCTTTAAAATGGCGAATATGGGTTAGATTAGAGAGGAATTTTAGAGAGAAACAATAGAGGAAAGGAGAGAAAAACTTAGAGGAATGTTTAGAATTCTTAGATTAAGAGTAGAAATGTAGATTTCTACCCTTTTGGAGAGATTGGAGAAGAGATTTTGAGAGAATTTGTAAGGGACTTCGCTAGCATTGCATGGATCGCCGGGAGACTTTATGGGAGAGATCTTTGTCTTTCTTTCAAGGGGAAAAAGCTAAGTATTTTTCTTCATTATCTTATAATTTTGTAAACACTTATTTAGTGGATTTGCTTTGGTTACATGAGGTTTCCTTTGTGTTTTCTTCGTGCTTTGTGACGTATCTCTCTTACTTAATCTTCTTCTTTGGAAATAGTGGCATGAGAAGATTATGCCATTATTTTCATTTTACTTTTCTTTTGCAATGAGTAGAAATCATGTTTAGGATTTTGTGATGCATGGTAGAAGTAAATTTAATTATAAATGTGATGGTTTTTACTTGCACTTCATTTACATTGCAATAAGGGCCCATTGTAGTGTTAAAATTCGTTGTAATTGCATCGACCCGAAAGGGCGGTGTAATTCTCAACAAAGTGGAACCACATTCAAATTCCATGGATGGTGAATTTCATGGGAATTGAATGCAAATAAATAGAGAAATATAATTATCGGGCGTAGAATAGGAGATTTTAGAGTGACAGACTAAAATCCTCAATTCGGTCCTATCGTTTGGGTGCTGAAGTGTAGATGTTAGCCCTCAGGCGAGGGGAACGTGGGAGCTCCGAAGTGGCAGCCGGTATCCTCCCGAACCTAGCCGCAGATTCGAGTAACCAAGCATAGGATTAGTCAATGTTCTTTATGCCCGGACTAAAGGGTAAAGAATAGGATTGCTCCTATTTGGCACATACAATATTTAATGCATCTCAATCCTATACATTATCTATTTCATTACATAAGAATAGTAGTTTTTAATATCTCAAAATTCTCCAAACCAACTCATCCAAAAAGGGTTATCTTTAGAATTATTATTTGCATTTAGTTATAGTTACTATTACATTTAACACTTGCATTTAGGAGTAGTTGCTAGATAAAACACAATTTTAATCGACATTCCAAACTAAGGACTACTAGTTGTAGACTAGAATTTGATTAAAGACTTCTTACTTCACTTCCTCGTGGGATCGATACTGGAGTTTTTAAAGAAAACTCTATATTACTTGAAACGATACGTATACTTGCGTAGTACCCCTAGTGTGTAAAATATTTTCTAATTTTTATATCATTTAAGATTTTGCACACTAGCCGCTATTTATAATTCGGGTCAAGTTTTTGGCAATCTTTTGGAAGTTAATTTACTGCGTAATTGCGGGTCGGGTCAAGTTTTTGGCGCCGTTGCCGGGGAAGCTTCGGTAAGAACTTTAGGAGAATTTTAGTTGAAGTAATTAGGCTCAGACTTGGAAAACTGTAGTATCGTAAAAACTATTTTTGTGTGAAAAGTGTTTTTATATGAAAAAGTGTTGTGTAAAAACTGTTTGTATGAAAAATAAGATGTTCGTGAAAATGTTTAGTTGTGTTGAATATATTTCATCTATTATTTGTTTAATTGTTAATGTATTGTTTGTTGTGTTACGTATGCGAAACAAAGGATCTGCAGGACTTGAGTCTTATGATCCCGAGTTTGAAAAAAATAAAAAAATAATAACAATACAGAAAGGACTCGAAAAACTAGAATTGGAAATGAAAAACTTTCAAGATAATAACTTAGAAAATCATCATACTTCATTGAGGGATTACATAAATCCTACGACAAATGGAATTCACTCTTGTATACAAAACCCTGTCGTAGAAGCTGACTCATTTGAAATAAATCCTGAGATTATCCAATCCGGTGCGAACAATCGACTTGGGGGAACTCCTTTAGAAGATCCCTATTTACATTTATCAAATTTTTTAGAACTCTGTGCTACATTTCGTTATAACGGTATGTCAGACGATGCTGTTAGACTAAGGCTTTTTCCTTTCTCACTAAGGGATAAGGCTAAAATGTGGTTATACTCATTAGCATCTGGTTCTATTAAAAATTGGAAGGAGTTAACTCAAAAATTCCTAGCTAAGTATTTTCCACCTTCAAGGACTACTCAACTTAGAAACAATATTATCTCATTTTGTCAGTATGAAGAGGAATCAATATACGAAGCCTGGGAAAGATTTAAGGAACTCCTAAGAAAATGTCCACACCATACTCTGCCCGATTGGTTAATCATTCAAACTTTTTATAATGGGTTAGTAGAATCCCTTAGGTATATAACTGATGCTGCCGCTGATGGATCATTAATGTCAAAATCATTTGATGAAGCGTACAAGTTAATTGAAGAAATGGCTACAAATGAATTTCAATGGCCCTCTGCAAGGGTAAATAATAAAAATGTAGCTAGTATTTATGATACGGATACGATTTCAATTCTTGCATCTCGTATTGCCGCAATATCAAGGAAGTTGGACCAATTTGGAATGAACCAACCTCAATTTACTCTTGTAAGTGAGGAAAGTTCATTAGGGCCTATAATTGATTCTAAATTATCATATGAGACTTTAAATACCATAAACAACCCGTACTCTAACTTTTACAACCTAGATTGGGAGAATCATCCTAAATTTAACTGGAATCATACTACTAATAGTGGAAACCTAAAATGGGAAAATAATCATGCAAATCATAATGGAAGTTGGAATAATCAAGGGAACACAAACTATAGACCTTCATATCCACCGAACTCTAACAATAATCAACAATTTGAGGATAAGAAGATGTCTATGGAAGAAGTGGTATTGCAAATGAGAAACCAGTTACAAAGTCAAAATACTGCGATTAGAAATATAGAGAATCAACTGGGACAAATCGCTAATTCACTTAGCAATAGACACCAAGGAACACTTCCTAGCAACAATGAGATCAACCCCAAAGAGAACACTAATGAACAAATAGAAGCTGTCCAATTAAAAATTGGAAGAGAAATAGAGGATGTGGTTAGAAAAGAGAAAGATGTTGTGAGAGAAACAAATGAAACTAAAAGACCTGAAGAACTTGTTTCTAAGGATCTGGAAAAATTAATATCTCCAACTAAAATCAATTTGGAAAAATCACCACCTCCATTTCCTCAAGGACTTAGACAGCATGAGTTGGATAAAAAATTTTCAAAGTTCATGAAAGTACTTAAGAAGTTAACGATAAATATTCCTTTCACTGAAGCTTTAGAACAAATGCCAAGTTATGCAAAGTTTATAAAGGATATATTAAACAAGAAAAGGAAATTTGGAGATAACGATACAGTTGCGCTAAGTGAGGAGTGCAGCGCTATACTTCAGAAAAATTTTCCTCGGAAACTTAAAGATCCTTGTAGCTTTACAATTCCTTGTGCAATTGGAGAAAAATTATGTGGAAAAGCTTTATGTGATTTAGGAGCGAGCATCAATGTGATGCCTCTATCTATATTTAGAAGGTTAGGTTTAATCGATATTTCTCCCACTACTGTAACCCTTCTGTTAGCTGATCGATCTATCATTTATCCAAAAGGAGTTATAGAAGATGTGCTTGTTAAAGTGGATAAATTTATTTTTCCTTTGGACTTTATTATATTAGATATTGAGGAAGATAAGGAAATTCCAATTATTTTAGGGAGACCTTTCCTTATTACTGAACAAACTATGATAGATGTGCAAAAAGGAAAGTTGACTATGAATATTAATGGCCATGAAGTCGCTTTTGATGTATTAAAGACTATGAAATATCCAGCTGAGAGAAAAGATGACGATTATTTTTGGATGGATGAAATTGATTTTCTAAGTAAAGACCATTTCCAAGAATGATTTGAGAGTAAGTTAAAAGATGAGATTGAAATAGATTTTCATGATGATTCAAAAACATTTCTTAAAAAAGACTGTATGTATGTTCAGGAGAGGTGTGAAATGATGGAAGCTACCAAAAATAGTAAACTTTTAATTCCATCTGTTGAAAAATCTCATGAACATAAGATGGATGTACCCCATACAATTTTAAAGCATACCTATTTAGGGAATTCATCTACACAACCAGTCTTTATATCTTTAGATGTGATTCAATCACCAGAAAAACCTGAATTAAATGATGAACAAGATAAAATCATTGAACTAGGACTTGGAAGAGAATTTGAGGATAAATTTCAAAAGAACTTTGAGTTGAGAAACAAGGATAAGGATATTGGAAGACCATTGGAAGAAATTCCAAAGGAATTAGAAAAACCTATTTCCTCAACTAAGATAGATCCTCAATCATTTAATAATTATAAAGGGGAAGAATTGGAAGATAACTTGAATCATAAGAGTGACATAGAAGAATTTGATCTTGAATCTGAATTATTTAAAGAGAATCTGATCCAAAATTTGGGAGATATTGAAGTATCTTATAAAGATCCATTTCTAATAAATTTCAAGGATGATATTAATATGTGGATTGAAAAAATCAATAGAAGAATATTGGATCTAGAAAAAAATATGAGGAATTATGATATAAATTCATCTAAAAATGTAGAGCTGAATGAAAAATTAAAATTTGAGGATTTTATAGGAATCCCTGGATCTGGAAATGATTGGGCAATTGACCGAGGATTACTTAAATGGAATTTTGATCCAGGTGGAATCATTTGTCGGGCTAACGACGTTAAACCAAGAGCTTTATGGGAGGCAACCCATAGTTATCAGTGTGCTTTAATTTAGTGTGCTTGAGAGTCATGATTGTTAGTGTTGTATGGTGTTTGCTTTAGAATGGATTGACTTAATCTTTATATGTCATTATGGATTGATCAGTTTGATTGTTGATGTTAGTAGATGTTTGTATTGTTAGCAGTTTGATTTGATATCTGTCTGTGTCATGAGGGAGGTGATTCCTTAACTTCTTATTATGGCTAAAATTGATCTCTTGTAGTAATTGGATTAACGAGTTCATCGTGACTCGGGTCTCACCCGTACTTAAGTTTTACAAGAGAAATCATGAATTTCAAACATTGATAATTCCATCTTAATTTGTTACTTCCTTTCGCAACTTTATTTTCATTAGATAGGAGTCATGAACCTATTTGATGAATACTATGTGGATGATCTCACACTATCTTTATAACTATTAGAGGTGCTTAATTATAAATATTAGATGATGCCTAAGATTGGTGTCCGGAAACCAATTTATTAGGGATAATCTTATCTTTGGGATTATAATTTATAAAATCTTTTGAAATACCTAATTTACTAATGTAGTGATTCCGTTAGAAATTGGAAGTAAATCAATGTGATGCAATGAGTTAATGGAAGAATTGACCTCATTTATCATATGTGTGTTTATGTTTGTGTTACAATTTTATTTAGGTATTGAAGAACATTTTTATATTCCCATGCTGATACATGCTATGCTAGTTAGACTTCGGTTTAGTTAATTTCATTCTGGCATGATTATTTTAGATTTACTTTTTGCTGCATATTGTTCTGTCCTAATGAATACTTGCAAATAATTTTGATAGACATTTTTGTGGTAGATAGAATTTCTAAATTGTTTTTCTTCCTGCTTATAATTTTTTGTATTGAATGCTATATATGTTAAAAATTAATTTTGGGGGTAGGAAGAAAAATAAAATTTTAATGTGAAAATACTTCCTTTTAGTGTAATTTTATTACAATCATGTTTTAGGCTAGCTTTACTTTCTCCTACAGTCATTCTATCCTGATTATGCATAATATGAATTTGATAGGATGTTGTAGTAGTAAGTATATTCAACCTTTACTTTTTCTTCCTGCTACATTTTATGGAATTAATTGCAAAATATTTTAAAATTTAAGTTTGGGGGAAGAAAAATATTAACTCTTATTTGTTCTCAATTGTTATATTTTCAAAAATTATTAGCATAACTTCTGGCAATTGAACCTCGCTTGAGATAACTAAAACTTTTTATTTTAGTTGAATATTATGGAATGATTGGATGAAAGTTTTTAGTAATAAAAGTTAATTTTATAAGGGTAAGATATTTGGTATGAAAGAATTTGATTATAGCTTAACTATTTAAAGTAAAGAAAACTCGTATTTTTGAAATGTTAAGAGACTTAAAGTATTGTGTGTTAAGAAGAGATTGTGACTTTATGATGAATAATAAAGCTCATACCTAATTATAAAGTAAGGATGTGTTTCAAGTTTGAACTTTAGAAAGAGGAGAGTGAAGTTCAAAATCATTACAGGCTCTCCAGATATAGTAATCCTCATTAAAAAAATATAGAAAAAGAAAAGAGAGTGAAAAAAAAAATGGGGATTTAAAATGATCCCGAAAGAAAAAAAAAGAAAAGAAAAATATTTATGAGGAGAAACTTGAGGAGATGCCTAATCAAAAATTGGCTTCACTTGAGTCACCCTAAAGGAAAAACTTGATTTCATTTATGAATTTATATTTAAATTATTGGCCTACATTCTAATGAAGTTTACATGAACTTCTTTTTCACATAATCTTTTAAGGCATTCTTAATGTGACAAATTATGTTTTATCTTGAAATAAATAGAAGACTAGAACCCTTAGACTTGATTGCTGAATATTCTTATACTTGTAGTGTTAACCTGAGTTACTGAATTTCTTTCTAAAAATCTAACCAATATATTTTTTTGAATAAAAATTTTAGTGTCTTACAGGTGAAAAGTATATTGCCTTGAGTTATATTTTTATGTAGTAAAAGTGTTACTTGAGGACAAGTAACAGTTAAGTTTGGGGGATTTTGACACGCCTAAAATATATACGCTTTTTGCTATATCATTTTACTTATTTTTTGATGATATTACACTTTAAAGGAAGGTTTTTTGTATGTTTTTTGGTTTTAGGTACAAGAAATGGTGATTGGAGCAAAAGGAAGCAAAAATGGTACAATTTGGAGCAAAAACGAGCAAGAAATGAAATTCTGCCCTGACACCTTTCGATAAGTCTTTTGATGCTTAATCTCTTTTACACTTCTTGCATATTTTTGAATAAGATTAAACTTTAAAGAAAGGTTGTTTTTATGCTTATTTTGTAGGGCTATCTGTTACGAACGCAATGCAACTGAAATGGGGCGAAACGGAGTTGAAACGGAGCCAAACGGAGCAAAACCGTGGAGCCGCGCAGCAGCCTGCTCGCCGACGGCGAGGTCGATCTCGCCGACGGTGAGATTTACCCGAGAGCACCGAAATAAGCCCGAAAAGCTCGCCGACAGCGAGCTCGAACCCGTCGACAGCTGTCGGAAGCTTCTGGACCGACTTTTGGGCGGTTATGGCCTAAATTCGACGTATCTGGACGCTTTTTCGAAGGGGCGCTTATGGAAACTCTTCAAACTTCATCCGTACTCTTTAAAATGGCGAATATGGGTTAGATTAGAGAGGAATTTTAGAGAGAAACAATAGAGGAAAGGAGAGAAAAACTTAGAGGAATGTTTAGGATTCTTAGATTAAGAGTAGAAATGTAGATTTCTACCCTTTTGAAGAGATTGGAGAGGAGATTTTGAGAGAACTTGTAAGGGACTTCGCTAGCATTGCATGGGTCGCCGGGATACTTTATGGGAGAGATCTTTGTCTTTCTTTCAAGGGGAAAAAACTAAGTATTTTTCTTCATTATCTTATAATTTTGTAAACATTTATTTAGTGGATTTGCTTTGGTTACATGAGGTTTCCTTTGTGTTTTCTTCGTGCTTTGTGACGTATCTCTCTTACTTAATCTTCTTCTTTGGAAATAGTGGCATGAGAAGATTATGCCATTATTTTCATTTTACTTTTCTTTTGCAATGAGTAGAAATCATGTTTAGGATTTTGTGATGCATGGTAGAAGTAAATTTAATTATAAATGTGATGGTTTTTACTCGCACTTCATTTACATTGCAATAAGGGCCCATTGTAGTGTTAAAATTCATTGTAATTGCATCGACCCGAAAGGGCGGTGTAATTCTCAACAAAGTGGAACCACATTCAAATTCCATGGATGGTGAAGTTCATGGGAATTGAATGCAAATAAATAGGGAAATATAGTTATCGGGCGTAGAATTAGAGATTTTAGAGTGACAGGCTAAAATCCTGAATTCGGTCCTATCGTTTGTGTGTTGAAGTGTAGATGTTAGCTCTCAGGCGAGGGGAACGTGGGAGCTCCGAAGTGGCAGCCGGTATCCTCCCAGCCTAGCCGCAGATTCAGTAACCAAGCATAGGATTAGTCAATGTTCTTTATGCCTGGACCAAAGGGTAAAGAATAGGATTGCTCCTATTTGACACACACAATATTTAATGCATCTCAATCCTATACATTATCTATTTCAATACATAAGAATAGTAGTTTTTAATATCTCAAAATTCTCCAAACCAACTCATCCAAAAAGGGTTATCTTTAGAATTATTATTTGCATTTAGTTATAGTTACTATTACATTTAAGACTTGCATTTATGAGTAGTTGCTAGATAAAACACAATTTTACTCGACATTCCAAACTAAGGACTATTAGTAGTTGACTAGAATTTGATTAAAGACTTCTTACTTCACTTCCTCGTGGGATCGATACTGGGGTTTTTAAAGAAAACTCTATATTACTTGAAACGATACGTATACTTGCGTTGTACCCCTAGTGTGTAAAATATTTTCTAATTTTTATATCATTTAAGATTTTGCACACTAGCTACTATTTATAAATCGGGTCAAGTTTTTGTCAATCTTTTGGAAGTTAATTTATTGCGTAATTGCCGGTCGGGTCAATTAGCCACTTCCATGACTACACTAAACCTTGCTTAAACTTAATTGTACTTGGATGGTGACCCTTCCCCACTAATTAAGCTGACCTAAACCACTTTCTCTTCAGCCCAAACTAGCCATGGGGAGGTGCACCTAGCCCAATCCATGCATTTGACCAAACTTAGCCAAAATACACCCTTAACCCATTCCACTTTGATTCAAACACTTTACACATGGCCATTGCCAGTTCCCTACACTAAACCCCAGTCCTGGACCTCCTGACCCTGAGGGTGACCCATGCCTGCCGGCCAGCCACTTGGGCCGCCGGAAAACACCACACCCGAGAGCTCCCATGTGAGCCCAAGCTTGGAATTCTCACGTGCCGAGTTGCCCCATGCCCAATGGCCACCATGGCTGTTCTTCTCCTCATCAGAGCAGCTGATCTCAAGCCCTAAGTCCCCCTGGGAGAGCCTCCAGCCAGCTCTATTTAAACCCCACCTCTCTCGGCCATGGAAGTGGTGCTAAAACAAATCACACAGAAACTCGCCAAAATCATTCCGTACTCCTCCCCACACCCGGAGAACTTGATCCCCACCGAAATCCCCCTGCCATTTCCTCTCGCGAGCTCAATTTCGAGTTGAAATTCAAGCCCAAAACCAGGACACTTCACCACAAGTGAGCCAATCTCCAAATTGATTGGTCCTACACCTTCACCGGACCAAGAGGAGAAGTTCCCGCTGAAAGCCCCCTCTCCGAGCCACCCGGCTTGCTCCAGCCTCCAAGCTTTGTGGATCGGCTGTGGTCACTTTTGTACCTAGGCAATTCACCAGGCCAAGGGACTTCACTGAAGCTTGCTTGAACCCAATCGAACGTGGCAGAACTCTCAGATTGAAGCTTCACTTCTCTGAGCAAAGGTATGAGCTCTCTCTTCTTCCCAAGCTTCTGAACATTCTCTATTTTAAATGCCTCAATTTCAATGCATGATCACCATATAGATGTATTCGTCTCTTCAAGACGAATCCATAGAGCACAAGAACATAAAAATCCGTTAAGTATTGAGTGAGATCTTAGGGTTTTAGTGTGGAGGGTCACGGGTTCACACCAGTCGTAGACGATGACTGGGAGCCGTCGGATCGAGCGTGTATCGAATGGACGGTCGGGATCGAGCCAGACAGCGCGATGGTACATGAACCGCGGGCCCCTTGAGTGCTGAGTCGGATGGCAGCGTCGAAACAGAAAGCGCCGCGTGGCTGTTCGGAGATACTAAGGTTGACGCGACGCCGATTCAGATAAGTAGAAAAATAGGATTTTATGGATTTATTTAATTACCAGAACTTCAAAAATTCATAACTTTGTGTAGAAAAATCCTAAAAATAAAATAAAAATACCCTCTTGCTCAGTGAACAGAGGAGAATAATGTAGAAAAGAAATCAGGTCATTTCATGAAGTATTTTATTTTTAATGATTTATTTACTCCCTGCATTGTATTAATTCTCCATTTGCATAGGCAATTCACCATGGCATGAGGCCATAGGGCTTTTGAAGCCTCTGAACTTGGGAACATTCCCTGAATTTTCCAAGGTCAGAGGCCATCCCTATGAGAAGTTATTGATTTTTCAATTGCATGTTACTGTTTTGAGTATTTTAATTCCAATAATTAGCATGTTGAGAAATAAATTCTAGGAAAATTTGGTGATGTTTCTTATGACCAGAGGAACCTAGGAAAAATAATTTTTGAGTTAATTCACTTGGAATAACGTTAATTTGTCTAAATATCCAAAATTGAACTTTAATTAATTAGGGTTAATTATACATCAAATTGACTTGGAAATAATTCTTCACTGTTCTTTAGGGTCAGGAGAGTCTCACATAAAAATTTGAAACTAATTGGACTTGATTTGATCCACCAAATGGGTTGATTAAGCCCCATGAGTAAAATTAAAGTTTAAAAATTCATAATTCACAAAATATTTTTCAAAAATTCACAAAAATGGTTTTGGAGCTTCTCTGATATCAGAGGAACTTAGGAAAATTAAAATTGTAACTTTCTAGAAAAGTTGATTTTTATCATTATTTTAATATTTTTAATAATTAAAAAATCATAAAAATCATAAAAATATAAAAAATCACCAAAATGTCACATTTTGAATTCTAATTACTTAGGAACAAACCAAATATTTTTCTTAAGTCCCTAGGATAAAAATTGAATTTTAAAGGCTTAATGTAATTTTTAATATTAAAAAATGTATTTTCCAACCTTTTCACTAAAATAATTCTAATAAATCAAACCAAAATCAGAAAAATACAAAATTTGTTTCTCTGAACTCCTTGAGGTTAGAGAGATTTAAGAAAAATATAAAATCCATTTTTTAAATTTAATTCTATTTTAAAATTAATTAATACTCCAAAACTCAAAATAATTCTAATAAATAAAATATAATTAAAAAAATCACTAAAGTTGGTCCAAATGGTCCTCTGGTCATTAGAAATATCCCATAATTTTCTTAAGGACAAAAACATTTCCTTGGTCATGTTATTGAATTTTCCTTGAAAACCCCTATTTTCCATTAAAAATAATTACATAAATAAATTTAAAAAACAGAAAAATCACATTTTCTCCTCAAAAGTCTTAATTGACATGTAAGTGAGGTTACATAAAAATTTTAAGTTCATTTGAGCTTAATTTAGTGAGTTATAGAATTATTAAGCTTGAAGGGCAAAATGATAATTAAAAATTTCAACCTTTAATTAAATTTTTAGGATTAATCAGAAAGGGGAGGGTAAAATATTTGATTTTAAACTGATTTTGGATGATTGAAACTTAAATGATTGAGGGTAGAAACCTACTAACCATTTAAAATAAAAATAATTAACATAAACTTTAATTAATTAATTAATTGAAATTTTGGGAAAATGATAGAAATTGGAATTATTAAAGTATGGATATTATTAAGAGGATATTTATTCTTTAATTTAAAAATCCCTAAATAAACCACTTCAATAATACTTAATTCTTAATTAAAAAAAAATTAAAATAATAATCCAAATTAAAATTAAATTAAATTAAAATTAAAATTAAATTAAAAATAAAATTAAAGTAAATTAATTTAAATTTAAATTAAATTAAATTTAAATTAAATTAAATTAAATTAAATTAAATTAAAAATTAAAATTAAATTAAAATTAAATTAAATTAAAATTAAAATTAAATTAAATTAAAATTAAATTAAATTAAATTAAATTAAATTAAATTAAATTAAATTAAAATTAAATCAAATTAAATTAAAATTAAATTAAATTGAATTAAAATTAAATTGAATCAAATTAAATTAAAATCATTTAACAACGAACCTAAATGAAATCCTTAAGAATTAAATCTAAAATAACTTGAACACTATTCCAAACTTAAACTAACTTTTTATAATTAAGTCAAAATTAAAATTAAATCATTAAAATACCTAATAAGTTGATTTGCTCTTTTAAAGCTCTTATTATTATAACTCTTAAACAAGGCATCAAGTGAAGTGTTACTTCACTTATAGGATATTCAAATGTCCTAGTTCACTGAGAAAGATAACAAAACTTAAACTCCTGGATGATTAATTCACTTTTATAATTAAATTCTCTTGGACTTAAAACAATCCTAGAGGTATTGAAAAGATGTTTAAGACTCGTCTTAAGCACTTCCTCTATATGATAGGATGTTTATAAGAACAACTGCATTTAATTGTTCTTGGGTGAAGAGAGTCTTCCTTAAACCAAAACACAAGAACCTAGACGTCATAGGAGATGATTAGCTATAGGATTAGGACTTTGGTAGACATCCAAAACCTTTCCCTTAGCTTTATCTAGGTACTTGTTGAAACATTTAAATGCCTTAACATGTGTTTTAAGTGCAGCTTAGGATGACGGGAAGACCCTCCAGGTACGCTTTTATTTTATTGCAATTTACTTTATTGCAATTTACTTACGTGCACTGTACTTTACTTTTCTTGCATGATAAACAACTGTTGCATGAAAACCAAAACCTTTAGGATAGTCCCTGAACTGAAACCAAAACTAAATTAAAATTCATTGCAAGATAAAATTCACCGCCACAACATTCCAAAATATAAAACAACTCAAAATTTAATCACAACTAGAACAATAAAACTATAATTGCAACTAAATTAAAACGTCTCGTTGAATGATCGGGAATACCTCGGATGATGTAACCCACGTGTTGCTAACGAGATTTCCCATGGTCTAAATGAAAGTGTGGAACTCATTCAGCTGAGTTTAGTAAATTCATCTGGACTAAATGAATTCGATGAAAATAATCGGTGCCGGATGACGGAACCGCGGGATCTTAATCGGTTTCCGTTTAAACAACTTTAAGATTTGTTTTAATTAAAATATTAAAAACATTTGGATTTTAAGATTCTCTCTAAACCAAAACACTTCTCTCATCTCCTGATTTATGACTTCTAAAACTAAACCTCTGCAACAACAAGGAGCTCGGAGCATGGTGGGCAGTTCGGCCATCGTCATCAGCGAAACCTTTCTTAGAGTTAAATAACAAAGCCATAGGACTTCGAGGTAGTTTGCCTAGTGCAACATAATTCCTCAACTTTTTGTTAGGCATTTGCATAATCATGTTATGCAAATTAATCCCTAACCTGTCTTAGGACTCCGAGGTAGTCGTTCGGTACATCATAAACCCTCACATCTTCGAGGCTGTTTGTATGATCATGTCATACGAATATAAGTCCTAAATAATTAAAACTGACAAGATCAAAATACTAAATAGTTCTTCCTAAATTGAAGCCACACAATAGGATAGTCGGAAAGTTGCCAAGATTCCTCTTGGATCCTCAACTTCTCCTACTTCTCTTCCTTTGGATTCCAAAACAAACGGTTCCAAATTTGATCCATTCCCAATTGAAAATTCCAAAACTCAATCCTTTGAAACCCTTAAACTTTTAAATTCTTGAGAGCAAAACCATTGATCATTATCGAGAGTTTTCTTAAATGATTCCCGTCATTTAAGATGTAATTAACTATAGGGGCTTGCCCTTATAGGGAACTTTAAGAACCCAGGTAATATAAAACTTGCTTAATTCCTTTATATTAAGCAGGGGAACTTTTCGGCTTATAAAATTGGTTCGCAGACCAAACGGATGTCACAAATCTTTTAGTTTATTTAATCTAGTCCCATCATCAAGTAGCGTGTCTACTCCTCGGGATAAATACACGGTTTGTGGTGCGGTGCTCGTTTATATAAACTATTTGGGATGTGAGATCAGTTTGATTTCATATCTTAAAATTTTCAAATTTAAAAATTATTTTCAAAATTAAATACCACTTTCTAAATTATATATATATATATATATATAAATTTAAATTAAATTTAAGATTCGCCGACAATTTCTGTAGGCGACCCCTTTTCAAAAATGCAACACTCAACCTAAAATATGCCGACAACTTCTGGCGACTCCGCTGGGGACAAGTCCTCTTTCCATTTTGATCAGATGGTTTTGCTTTCATAAATCGGTAGCAAGTCCATGTCCCTAGTGAACCAAGCTACCATTCTTCCGTTGAAATACCACGTTCATTTCTGTCTTGAACGGGTATAGTCAACTCTCTTGGATTTAGGAGCCACTATTTAGACACCCCTAAACAGAGAGGTTCCGAGATCCTTTTACCTCTTTTCTGAGGTAGGGTGGACCCCCAATAGGTGTTAGCTTAGGAGCGATCCTTCAAGTTGAGAAGTCTTACATAGGTCTCTCTCTCTTCCTTTCCAATTCTAAATCAGGCCCTTTACCTTTTCCATAACCTTTTTCCTTTAATCGTTTTGTTTCTAACAAACAAACTACCTAATAAACAACCTCTTTTATAAATCACAAATGCACTAACATAAACAAAAATGTGTTCGGATTTTTTCTTTTTGTCCTAAACTTTACGATGAAAGGAAGTATAATTCGGACCGACATTCGAATCCGCCTCCGCAAAATGGATGCCCCAAAGTTAATCTTCTCCTTCACCAATGAACTGGACTTCGCTGTTTACAAGGATGAGCTGCCGACAATGGGATCATCCGTTTTGGAAAAGGATTTGGCAACATAGATGTCAAGATCGCTGACGTCACTCTCTTCACACTAATGGACAAAATGTCAGAAACTGAAGAGCCCGTGATTAAATTCAACCTGAAGTCAGCTCAAGAGTTCCCTCCACTGCAAAGGGTTCCAGCTGAAATGAATACTACTGTTTGTAGGAGGACTGTTGTCTCTACCCCCACCGGTCTAGTCGTCTCTGCACCTACCCCGACTCCCGCTAAACTAAAGGGGATGGAAGTCCAAGTTTGTAATGAACCTGTTACCGTGGAGTGTACAGATGTCCCTACGAGACCTTCTGTTTTCGAAATTGGGTCCAGCTCAAGGGTTCAACCCCTAACACGGACTCAGAGGAGGAATAGAAGTAGAAGGATTTCCAAAAAGGCCAGAGCTGCTGAAGTCACTTTCTTAGAAGAGATCCCTGAGTACACACCATTGCCTGAGTATACACCGCTTTTGGAAGGGAGTAGATTCCATCCCCTCTCCGCCGCAGCTGACGAGGAAAATGTTCGCAAGATTGCTTTTACATTACCTCAACTCGCATACTATAGCAATGACCGAAAGAAAAGGGCTAGGATCACACCATTTTCTCGACCGGCAGACTGTGATAGAGAAGTTAGCAAAGAAAGAGAAATGTCCTGTATCAGAGATTTTAAGAAGGATAGGGCGGGTGCCAGCCAAATCCCGCCTTGGGTCGCTAATAGAACCCGTTATCGTCATAGAAAAGCCGAATAAGAAGTTGAAAGCTAATCCACCTGTTGTTGTTTCAGGTTTACAGATCAGGGAGGATACCACCTTTCGGCATTCAGCCGACAGACCATGCGGTCCTAGGCCTTCTGCTGCTAGAAGGATGGTATAGCGTCCTACTACTGGCCAATTAAGACCGAAACAACGACCTGAAAAGGAAAGTCTCGTCAGGAGACTCGAGTCCAAAGAGAGCGCCATTGCGATGAAGGGGACTCCCAAGAAGGAAATCCAACAGCCATCGCATGATAACTGCGAAACCGTACGAAAAAGACCACTGGAGGATGCTATGGAAAAGCTAAGAACCGACATTCAACGATTAGCAAGAGAAAGAGAAGAAGAGTTTGGAGATGAAGTCGATTCGTCGGAATTCATGGATGACGAATATGTGGAGATCAACATGGTTGAGACACGAGCATCGTCAGCTTCGCAAGGTGCTCCGGCAGCTGCAGAGAGAGATGAACCTGAAGCATTAAGAGCACAAATTTGAGAAAAAGATGATACAATCTCTCAAATGGGAAAAAGGATGGAAGAGATGGCTGCAGCCTCTAGCCACTCTTCGCAGTCGTGTTCAACCCCCAAGAGAAATGCCTCCGAAGTTATTCATATTACGTACGGAGGAAAAGAGGTTACATCCGTTAACGGAGACGATCGCCCAAAGAAGGATTCTACCCAAAATATGATTCCAGAGAAAGACATCAAGAATATGGTAGAACAGCAGGTGCGAGAAGCCTTAGCACAGTCTAAGAGCGGAGCATCTATTCAGATGGGTTGACCTTACCCCGAAGAATTTGACGCAGTACAATACCCAAAAGGCTTCGTACCACCTCTGTTCAAGACTTTTGATGGTACTGGAAACCCTCGACAGCATGTTGCACATTTTCGCGCTAGTTGTTGCAACACCGATGGAAGTGACGCCTTACTCTTCCGACAGTTCGTCAGCAGCTTGTTAGGAATCGCCTTCGATTGGTACGCAGAGTTACCGAAGGGTTCGGTAAAGACATTTTCAGAATTAGAGAACTTCTTTGTGAAACGGTTTGCCGGAGCTCAACACCATATCACCATCGGTGATCTAGTGGTGGAGAAACAGAAACCGAACGAAACTTTAGTGGACTACATACTTCGATGGAGAAATCTAAGCATGAAGTGTGAGTAGAAGCTACAAGAGCAGCATGCAGTCGGTATCTTGCTTAAAAGCATTCACGGCCCGATAACACTTCTCCTTAAGGGATTTAAGATTAAGACTTTTGAGAAGTTGTTAAGCAAGGCCGGAAGCTTACAAGAGGAAGCGAAGCAACTAAGTTTCGTCGACAAAACGGACAAACGAAGCTCGTGAAGACATTTGAAAAGAAATCCGGATCTTCGCGGCAATCGATAAGGGCAAGCAACCAATGCAAAACAACTGGAGCAACATGAAATCTACCTATCAACAACCTCAGCAGAACTACCAACAACCTCAACCCGGTTATCGACCAACTCAACAAGCATGAGCAACCGCCTCGCTCGCAGCCGCATGTTAAAGGAGCTTATAAATAGAGAATATCCGTTCAAGAATGAGGCAAGGTTAAAGATGTTCCGCAAGCTTGATGAAAACTCCGGATTTTCAACCGCCGTAACCCGAGAAGCCGAAGAAGTCAATAAGAAAGACCATCCCATCTATTGCCATTACCACCGGATGCTCGGGCACAAGATAGAGGATTGCATTACCATCAAGACTTGGCTCTACGACAATCTCCGAAAAGGGAACATAACGATTCCGAAGGAATACATGAAGGAACCCCAGAAAGAAGGTTCTGTCAATGTTATTTCAATGGATCCTATTGTTCCTATAGATCCCTACACGACGAATGATGGATGGAGTACCGCTTGGACGAAGTCATCGAAGAAAATTTTGGATCGCATCCAAACCGCTTCGGTGCGTGCTTCAATTCAAAGTTCGAAACCTGTCAAGCCGGCGCTATCGCTTGCGATTGAAGAACCACGCTAGGAAGAAAAGATCGTAGAAAAGAAGGAGATCGTAGAAGAAGAAAAGACCGAAGCTCTTAAGGCTAGAATAGGGGCTGCTTATCCTAGGATGGTTGTTTCCGATTCAGGGGAAAAATTCCTCGAAACTCTGACTCTGTATGATTATTTGCTCGCTCCGGCGGGATCTTATAATGATAAGAGTTATGGCGTTGGCTACGTTTTGATTGTTTCTAACTATTACGCAACTAACGACAACCAACCTAATGCGGATCTCGATTCCGATACAAATAACAATTCTCAAATCATACACAACCTCGACAATCACGATGACAAAGAAGACATTCACCAAGAAGGCTATGAAAGTTCAACAAGCAATGAATCTATTTGTGAATTTCGAGGAACTCCAATCATAATAGAGTTAGAGCTTTCGGATTCCGAAGCGACTCCGTAAGAACCTATCACGCCGATTCAAAAGGAGACACCGAAGAACTCAATACCGCATTCGAAGAAATCACGAAGTCAACTTAAGGAGCGGAAGGGTTCTACCTCCGAGAATGGGTCCAAAAGACAAAGGAAAACAGGTGGTTGTTCAGGAAGAATCGACCCCAGCAGAAGAATTGCCCATTCGGGAAGAAACTGAAACACATAGTAGCAAAGTAAACTATAACGTGCTAGCCCATCTTAGGAAACTACCAGCCAAACTGAGCATCTACGACGCTCTCATCTTATCAAAAGAGATGAGGGAAGCTCGATCAAGGCTTTACTCGATCCGCAGATTTGTTTAGCTCGGATGGCCAGAGATTCCTTAGATGAGGTTTGCTCGTTAAAGGAACAACGAGGTGTTACCTTCGCGGACAGTGATCTATTACTTGGGAAAGCCGATCACAACCGACCATTGTACATTTCAGTTACAATTGGAAAGTTTACGCTCTCCAGAGTATTGGTGGATCCAGGAGCGTCAATCAACATAATGAATCTTCGGACGTTAGCATACTTGGAAATTGATGCTCGCGAGCTTGAAGCGGACAAGATGTTACTAAGAGGATTCAACCAGAAAGGAGAAAGAGTCCTCTGATCAATAACGCTGTTGATGAAGACCGGTGATTTAACAAAGACAACCGCAAAATTCCATATAATTGATTCTGAAACATCGTTCAACGCACTGTTAGGCCGACCATGGATATATGAGAACCGGATGGTACCGTCATCTCTGCATCAGTGCATAAAATACTACGATGGAGGAGAACAGTGCATTAAAGGTGACTTGCAACCATTCTACATACATGAAATTGGAATTCATGAAGATGCAGCCTACTACGCGCCTCCAAAGAAAACAATCTTCTCCAGAAATACCATGCCAAATGAAGCAAAAGAAGTTCAAGACGACAAAGAACCTGAAGTTCTAGTCCAATAGTCGCTCACCACTCCCTTACGGCGAGATGGTGAAGGTTTCTTCACAACTTGCACCTGAGGTCGAGGCCGGGGACGAGGCCGTGGCAGAAACGATGGGACAGTTGGACAGAAAAAGCCGGTAATCAACGTGAATTGGGATAACAGCTCTGAAGAAGAAGAAGAAATCAAGAAAGAAGCAGCTACAAAAAACCAAAAGGAACCACAATTCAAGATCTCCCTCGAAGATGAAAAGAATGAAGAATATAAATCAATGTACGAGAAGATTAACTACCATGTACACACTATGGCCCTAACCCCGATCCAGTCTAATAAGATCGAGGGTATGGTGGTCAAGGAAGTGCATGGCGGTGGTGCTAAACCAATCAAATTTTACCGTGGTACTCCTTCTTCCAATAATGAAAAAGGTGTACAATTTGAAGATGTCGCATCTTCTGAATTAATGGAATTACCGTTTGAGTGGTACTCTCCCTGTGTTCAAAATTTAATTCAATGTGGTGTCTTACCTCGACAATGGACAAAGGGTCAATCACAACATTTTGAAAGACTATGGAACAATGTCTGGCCGGCCTCCCAATTCAAAACATGGTCTCGCATTCGGCACAAGAGGTTCGACGACGATACGGAATTTTGCCCGGTTGTCACTTGCGAGCTCGATAAGGACTCGGCTTGGAAGCTTCGGAGGACCTCGAAGATCTACCAATCGTAGATGCTCCACCAGAATTTGAAGAAGAAATCAAATCTACCATAGACGAGTTAATGGAAGTTAACTTAGGTACTAGCAAAAAGCCTATACCAACCTTTGTTAGCTCCTTACTCAATAAAGAAGATTCCGAGGAAATGATCAAGCTATTAATGGAATTCAAGGACTGTTTTGCTTGGAGTTACGACGAAATGCCGGGATTAGCTCCGAAGTCGCAGCTCACAAGTTAGGAGTAGATCCTACTGCTCCGACGACAAGCTCCTGAAGAATGCGTCTAGAAATCGAGCAACAAGTAATAACTGAAGTTAAGAAGCTAATCGACGCTACATTTGCCCGTGAAGAACAATACCCTACTTGGTTAGCCAACGTGGTACCAGCCGAAAAAAATGGTCGATCGAATCCGTGTAGACTTCAGGGATTTAAATAAAGCATGTCCAAAGGATGAATTTCCACTGCCAATCCCAAAACTGATGATGACATTGCTTCAACACATGAAATATTTTCATTCATGGATGGATCATCAGGATACAACCAGATAAAGATGGCACCAGAAGACGAAAAGCTCACAACTTTCAGAACGCCGATCGGAGTGTATTGCTACACAAGAATGCCATTCGGACTAAAGAACGCAGGAGCAACATATCAAAGAGCAATGACAAAGATTTTCGATGATCTCATTCACAACCAAGTCGAGTGCTACGTGGACGATGTGGTCATCAAAAGCAAACTGAAGGAAGATCACCTGTATGATTTGAGAATTGTTTTCGAGCGACTGAGGCAATACAACCTTAAGATGAATCCCTTAAAATGCGCCTTTGGCGTCACCTCCGGGAAATTCTTAGGATTTGTTGTTCGACGTCGCGGAATCAAAATTGATCCGGAAAAGATTAAAGCTATCTTAGAGATGCCGCCTCCCAAAACCTTAAAACAGCTACGATCCTTTCAAGGGAAGCCGGCATATCTTCGACGCTTTATCTCGAACTTGTCGTGTAGGTGTCAGCCCTTCTCGCATTAGTTAAAAAGGACGCCAAATTCATTCGGGAAGAGAAATGCCAACGGGCCTTCGAAGACATTAAGCAATACTTAATGAAACCTCCCGTCTTAGCAGCCCCAGCCTCGGTAGACCGTTAATACTTTATACCACGGCTTTAGACGACTTCTGGAGCCCTCGCTAGCCTGTGTCAATGACAAGGGAAAAGAAAATGCTCTTTATTACTTAAGCCGTCGTCTATTGCCGACGGAAGTAAAGTATCCTCCGATCGAGAAGCATTGTTTGGCCCCGATCTTCGCCGCTCAAAAGCTCGAGCACTACATGCTTTCTCATAAGATCAACCTCATTTCGAAAGTTAATCCGTTGCAATATTTGATGACCCGACCGACACTTTCCGGCGGACTTGTCGGTGGTCGATGATACTATTGCAATTCGATATAACTTTCGTTCCTCTTCGCGCCGTAAAGGGACAAGTACTAGCTGACTTCCTTGCAGGACATCCTTTACCGGCAGATTCGCCTCTCGACGACGATTTGCCTGACGAGCAGATAATAAGCCTAGAAGACACCGATGATTAACGTTGGGAACTATACTTCGACGGAGCATCCTCAGCACAGAAAGACAAAGAATCACAAATGATAGTGCCCGGTAAAGCAGGAATCGAACTAATCTTTATAACACCGGAGCGGGGGATGTTAAGATACTCCTACCACTTAACAGAGCCGTGCACAAACAACGAGTCGAATACGAGGCCCTCATAACGAGACTAGAACCGACCATTCAAATGGGAATAACGGATATCAACATCTACGGAGATTCTCGCTGATCATTCAACGAGTCGCGAGACAATACGTAATCTTAAAGCCAAGACTCGAGCAATACTTTCGCATGCCATGAAACCGTTGGAACAAATTCCAAATGTAACAATCTACAAGATCCCCGTAAGAGAAAATGCCTTCGCGGATGCGCTAGCTCGCCTTGCAAAACAATTTGCCTCGCTTACAAGATGAGTCGCTGAAGTGTCGGCTCAAGGACGACGGATCCTACCACAGACTCGTCATGGATATGATACGTAAATCGAAAAGCAGAGGAATTAGTTGCAAGAAGTGACGTAAAACACGTAAGATCGAGCGCCAACCGCTAATCGTACTACCCGCAAACAGTAAATTACCGGACGATAAGTCATTAGCCCATCAAATCAAGAAAAGAACTCCGTCTTATGCATTAATAAACAATACATTATACCGAAGGTCTTTTGATCGTATGTGGTTAAGATGCCCGAACGGGTCCGAGGCTCGTGAAATTGTCAAAGAGGTACACTCGTGACTTTGTGGCGCTCATCACCGGGTCCGAAAATGAAAATGAAAATTAAAAGACTAGGGTACTACTCGGCCCTCAATGATGACCGATCGTATGAAAGTCGCCAAGAGCCGTCACCGTGCCAAGTGCACGGAGTGGTTCTACACCAACCTCCAAATGTGCTACATCCGACAATTGTGTCGTGGCCATTTGAGTGTTGGGGCACGAATATAGTGGGTCCAATAGAACCACCTTCTTCAAGAGGACATCGCTTCATCCTTGCAGCTACAATCTACTTTTCTAAATGGGCGTGCAAGGCTCCACTCGTAGAAGTAAAGGCACACCACGTGCTACAGTTTTTCAAAAATCAAGTTGTCTACCATTTCGGAGTACCGCGCAGAGTCATTTCAGATAATGGGTCTGCATTCAAAAGTGCAAAAATCAATAATTTTGTCAGAAGACATGGAATCGATTGGAGATGCTCAATGATCTATTACCCAAGAGCAAACAGCTTGGTCGAGGCTTTTAATAAAACTCTCGTTCAGATTTTAAAGAAAACCTTGGATGACAACAAGAGAAATTGGCACGAGAAGTTGTTAGAAGCCTTATGGGCCTACAGGACAACTTTCAAGACTCCTACTCAGTCTACGCCTTACGCTTTAGTGTACGGGTTCGAGGCCGTTTTATCTTTGGAGGTCCAAGCCTTCCATCACTCGGATTACAGCTTGCAATTAAAATTACTACGAAGAAAATGCCGATTGCGACCGGAAGAACCGGAAAGCTTGGAAGGGAAGAGACTTGCAGACTAAGCAAAATTTGGAACTCGTATCAAGCTAAGATGATCCGTACCCATGATAAACCGGTCTCGCCCAAAACTATCAAAGTTGGTGACTTAGTTCTTGTTCTCAGAAGACCTATTCTTGCACATCGCAAGATAGGAGGCAAGTTTGAACCGACTTGGGAAAGGTCGTTTGTGGTCGAGGCAGTCTACTAAGGAGGCTCCTACCAACTTGTGAATTGCCAAGGAGAACGACAAATGCTTCCAATAAATGGATGGTATTTAAAGAAGTATCACGCAACCTGATGTTTCGAAGGGTGGCCCCTAAAATGGAGTCTTATCCCTAGAAACACGGGTGAAGCAATCACTTTGTGACTGTGTCCAAATCCAAAAACATAAAAAATGGATAAAATAAATTATGTGCTAAAAATAAAATATGTGAAATCATATTAATAAAGTTTTACCCTTCCTTTCAAATTAAATCTTGTTCCTGATATTTCTTCGTCTTTTCCTACTTTCCTTAAAAATTAAAATTAAAATAAGAGAATAAGAATCTTCAGTGGTAAATATTTTCTTAATGTTCTTGTTCTTAGTACAGCCCCTGATTCTTTCCTTGTCTTCTTCGCAGTGAAATGCCGAACGGGCGGTTGGTCCTAAACTTTAAAAATGGCGTGAGTCTCGCACTCGATGAAAAGAGGGTGAAGGATGGAGCAGTGATAGAAATTGATTTTGACTTCACACCAGCCAGCCTACAGTATGAAGAAAATGATTGGGTCCCAGTGGACCGAGAAGAGCTTCATAGCCAGACAGTGATGAAGATGGGTGGTCCAAGCCACCAATCCAACAACAAGAAAAGAAAGACAAACACTGAGGAGAGCAAGAAAATCAAGTCAGTAGTTGCCACGGCAGAGGGCAGGCTCGTCAGCGCCGCACCCGCAGAGATTCAAGGGGTAAGGAGAGCTACTCTCACTGCCACTCAAAGAAGGAATAAGAATCGCCGTATCTGCAAGATATTGACTAAACTAGCAGAAGATCAACACGAGGAAACAGCCACCTTCGCCAACACACACATTTCAATACCGGTTCGTCAGGAACCAGAAAGAAGGAAGTCAACGACAAGAAAATCAGAACAGATCAAAAAAGTGCCAAGAAGAACAGAAATAGAATCAGTGCCTCGACACCGGACAAAGATACCATATCCGAAGAACCTTGTTGCGGAAGCAACCCCGGAGGATGTCCCGACAGAGACAATCCCCGAGGAGCCAAGGTATGCAAGAGAACGTGACGGGATTGAGCCATACATCCCGCAATACGTTACTAGGCCTCGTCACTTGTAGATCATCCCATAATATGAACTAGAAGGAATGCAAAATGTTGAGAAGAAGACTTTCGAATACTTTGAAAGGATTAGAGGCAAAAGAATCAACATTTTGGAAGGCCTCGAGTTACACACAGGTGTATTCTTAGAGTACGAGCAACAGCAAATTGTGGATTGCATCTTAGAACTTCAGATGATGGTTCGAGCAGGTCGTCTGAGAGAAAAGACTTATTCGGAACCCCGGAATGGATGCCAGGGAAAGGAAGAGTCACAATACAATGCAAATGTTGCTATAACTTCGCAGAGGACATAAAAGGAAATCCACCAGGGATACTCCGCCACGGTGAGGTGGATCCAATACCGAGAATAATTAAAAGAATGGTGAAAAGAAGATAGCATGGAAGGTATCGCAAGCAGACCGCATACCCAACAGCTTGCATCATCAACATTTATCGAAGGGCGACTACATACCTCTACACATAGTACCACCATGACTTTGTCGACCTTTCCGCACGCTTCGTTCGTCAACCAATGCAATATCAATTTCGGATCCGACCTCCGGATAGCGAGCCCGTGTAAGTTCCGAGGGCCGATGGAGATACCACTTCCGGTAGGTTCCGTCATGATATTACAAGGAAATGGAGCAGTACATCGCAAAACATTGTATACCGGGAGTACCAAGTGGAGCAGCATCTCCGTCACTTTTAGAAGGATGGATGACTGAAAGGCACCTTACCACTTCCAACCGCATCCGTGAATCGGAGAGTCTCCAGTCCTACGAGTCGTGAGTTACACGGGAAATAAGACACCTCCATTGTACATCCATGCGGCATTCCCGCCAAGGATGGCTTGGAAGGTGATGTTATTGACCGTGTATCTCATTATTCGTACATGGATTTTTAACGTATACTTTTTGGATGGATCAACAAAAATCATACATAGTCCGTTTTGAGTCATGGATTGTATGAGAAATATTTCAGATCGAGTTGTATGATGTATCTTCAACAAGATTGGAATGAAAGTGACCATGTCACATTTTGCCTTCACCTCTTTCGTGCAAATTGACTGAGAAACACCATTAGAGTTAAATGAACTTTGAACAAAGAACAGAAAAGAAAAGAGAAATAAATAAGAACCGTTCTTTGAAATCCATATATTCAAATGAACATCAAATCCACATGAAAACCAAATAAAATTCACGTGAACAACAAATAAACAACAAAAATAAAATTGGATCATTAAAGGACAAAAAAAATGAAAAATGAATCTCAAATGGAATTACAATCTCAATCTATCTCTTTCAAATCCTTCAACTCTTCCTCATATCAAAATCTACTTCAAACTACTTTGAAACCCTCTTTCGGGATGGTTCTTCCTCACGGAAAACTCACACTTCAAATTTCAAAAATCCTACACCTTTTTTTCGTCACATCGAGATCCTTTTGATTTTCTGTGATCTCCTTCCCCTCTTGTACGGAGATTGACTAGGTTCATTAACACAGAGCCACGAACTTGGTTCGGTTTGGTTCTGATGGCACGAGACTGGGTCCTTCTTCATACATTAAAACTTCCGAGACTGGTACCTAAATTCCAGTTCTCACTTTGAGGTCGGTACCTAAATTCCGACTCTCCTTTCGAGATCGATACCTAAATTTTGATTCTCTTCCAAATTGATACCGAAATTTCAATTCTAAACTTCCGAGACTGGTACCTAAATTCCAGTTCTCACTTCGAGGTCGATACCTAAATTCTGACTCTCCTTTCGAGATCGATACCTAAATTTTGATTCCCTTCTGAATTGATACCTAAATTTCAATTCTAAACTTCCGAGACTGGTACCTAAATTCCAGTTCGCACTTCGAGGTCGGTACCTAAATTCCGACTCTCCTTTCGAGATCGATACCTAAATTTCAATTCTCTTCCAAATTGATACCTAAATTTCAATTCTAAACTTCCGAGAATAGTACCTAAATTCCACTTCTCACTTCAAGGTCGGTACCTGATCGCTGAAAAATTTATTAAGAAATTCATACCTATTTTTGATAAAATTGCACTTTAAATAAGGGTATTTTCTTTATTTTATTGCAGGAATGAATAATTTAGGTGATAAAAGAAAAAATCATAAAAAGGAGCGAATTTGGAGCAAAATCATGCAATTTGTACTGAGTCACCGACAGCGAGATCGAGCCCGCCGACGGCGAGGTTACAAGAAGAAAATTTTGAAGAATTTATAACTGTCTCGCTGACAGTCGAGCCCGAGCTCGCCGACAGCGAGATGGAACGGCTTGAAGATCTTCGAAGCCTCGCCGACAGCCGAGGTAGTTCGTCGCCGACGGCGAGGTAGTTCAAATGGCACAGATACATTGAACCTGGACACTTTTTGAAGAGATGCTTACACACCTCTTGGACCTTTGCTTACCTCTATATATAGAGGCCGAAAATCAGTCTTTTGTGTGTTAGTTTTGTGCAGTCTTTTGTGTTCTAAGTGCAATCTTTTAGTCTTTTGTGAGTTCTAAGTGTAATTTGTGTGCAGTAGTGTGTCTTTAGTGAGTCTTTTAGTAAGTTTAGTGAGTAATTAGTGAGTCGTGCTGTACTGGAAGGAAGAGTCAAAGGAACTACGAGGAGTCTCGTTTGGGGATAAATCGAGGTAAGTATTTGTATTTATTGTTTTTAACTTTAAATGAAATCCATGCTTAGTTTAGTTCCCATGCATTCCGAGTAGTTTATTAGTCTTTCTCCCCGTTTATGAAATTAAGTGACTTGATGAAATTAAAATAGAGATACTTATATATATTAATAAATTGTGATAATTTTTACTTAAAACTTAATTTACTTTCAAACTGGCCATTTGAATTGTTAAAATATGTTGGTTATCAACTATAGTAAAAATTACATCTGATATTCGGGGAATTCAAAAGCCTTAGAAGGAGGGTGCAAATAAATAGGGAAATAATATCATCGGGCGTAGAATCGAGTATTTTAGTGTGACAGACTAAAATATTCAATTCGGTCCTATTGTTTCGAGAGCCGAAGTGTAGATGTTAGCCCTCGTGCGAGGGGAACGTGGGAGCTCGAAGTGGCAATCGGTATCCTCCCAGCCTAGCCGCAGATTCAGTAATCAAACATAGGATTAGTCAATATTCTTTACACCTGGACTAAAGGGTAAAGAATATGAATGCTCCTATTTGTCACAATACCTTAAAATTATCTATTTAAATTTATTAATCACTTAAATTTCTAAATAAGGGGAAAAGATACTTTTTCTGAATAGTTAAGACTTATTTAGCAATTAGTTTAATTTCCTGCACTTTCAATACGTATTAATTTTCTACTTAGTTAAGTTGCCTAATTAAAATACTTAGTTTACTTTATTGCGCTCAAATTTAGATGTCCAAATTTTCGTATACTATTTTAGAAATTATTATTATTATTTTAAATTAGTTGTTATTTAATTTTCTATTTCCCTGTGGGATCGATAACCAGGACTCCACTAGAGCCCTGTATTACTTGATACGATACGTATACTTGCATAGCATCCACAACATAAACAATTACAATTCTATACATATAAATAGCGGGGTCACATTTTTGGCGTCGTTGCAATTAAATTAAAAATATCATAATATAAAATTGTGGGCCAAGTTTTTGGCGCCGTTGCCGGGGAAAGTAAGAAAAATTTACTAAAGTAACGGACTATTTTAAAATAATCATAATAAATAAATTAATATCTATTCTGAAATTGTATGCACAAATTTGGAAACGAAAATTTAATACCTTACGATTCTGAATTAGAGCGTACAATTAAAAGAATTAGAAAACAAAGAAACAAATTATTAATTTAACAAAAATGGTGAATATTCCTAAAATTCAAAATATGAACCAACAAAGACCATTAAGAGATTATGCCAACCCTACATCAGATGAAATTCATTTAACTATTCAAAACCCCGATGTAGCCGCTAATTCATTCGAACTTAAACCTGCAATTATCCAAATGGTACAAAACAATCAATTTAGTGGTTCACTTACTGAAGATCCTAACTTACATCTTGCTAGTTTTCTAGAACTTTGTGCTACTTTTAAATATCAATGAGTATCTGACGATGCTATAAGACTTAGACTTTTTCTTTTTTCATTAAGGGATAAAGCTAAAATGTGGTTGAATTCGTTAGCACCTGGATCTATTAAAACTTGGGTAGAATTATCACAAAAATTTCTATCCAAATATTTTCCACCATCTAAAACTGCTAAGTTTAGAAATGATATAACTTATTTTTGTCAGTTAGATGGAGAATCAATATATGAAGCTTGGGAGAGATTTAAGGAACTTCTTAGGAAATGCCCACATCATGCGCTACCAGATTGGCTGATTATTCAAACCTTTTATAATGGATTAGTAGGATCTTTAAGATCAATCATCGATGCTGCTGCTGGAGGTTCATTAATGTCTAAACCATTTGATGAAGCTTATGCACTAATCGAAGAAATGGCAACAAATAATTTCCAATGGCCTGCTGAAAGAGTAAATCCTAAAAAGATAGCCAACATTCATGAAAACGATGCAATATCTATGTTAGCTTCTCAAATTGTCGCTATATCTAAGAAGTTAGATCATTTTGGAATGAACTACTCTCCTAATTTCGAAGAAAACTCATCCGGACAAATCATAGAATCTCAAACTAATTATGAAACTTTAAATGCTATTAATAATAGAACTAATAACCCTTATTCAAACTATTATAATCTTGGTTGGAAAACTCATCCAAATTTTAATTGGAATAACATATCTAATCAACAATGGATGAATCAACCTAATCAAGCAAATCCAAACTATAAACCTAATTACCCACCTGGATTTAATAACAATAACCCTCAATTCAAGGATAAGAAATTATCCATGGATGAATTAATTTTAAATATGGGTCATCAGCTACAAAATCAAGGAAATTAACTACAAATTCAAGGAAATCAATTACAAATTCAAGGAACATCTATTAAAAATATCGAAACTCAACTTGGACATATTGCTACTGCGCTAAATAATAGAATACCTAGAACTTTTCCTAGTAATGTGGAAATAAATCCTAAAGATCAAGGAAAAGAACAAATTAAAGCAATACAACTAAGGAGTGGAAAAGAATTAGAACCTTAATTTCAAAAAGAACTTGAAAGCCAAAAAGAGGAAGTGGAAATTGAAAAGGAAACAATTCAACAAGATTCAAACTTGGAACATCCTTTAATACCTATGAAAATTTCGTTGAAAAACCTCCACCACCATTTCCTCAACGACTAGCTCAACATAAAAAAGATAAACAATTTGCTAAATTCCTTGAAATATTAAAGAAATTAACAATTAATATACCTTTTGTCGAAGCTTTAGATCGGATGCCAAATTATGTAAAATTTATGAAAGATATTCTAAATAAGAAAAGAAAATTCACCGATAATGAAACCGTCGCACTTAGTGAAGAGTGTAGTGCTATTATTCGAAGAAGCTTCCCGAAAAATTGAAAGATCCCGGTAGTTTCATTATACCCCGCGCTATAAGAGAAAAATTTTATGGAAAAGCTTTGTGTGACTTAGGAGCAAGCATCAATCTAATGCCTCTATCGATTTTTAAGAGATTACGATAAGGAAAAATTACACCTACTTCAAGTAACCCTTCAATTAGCTCGATCGTTCGGTTACCTATCCTAAGGGAGTTATTGAAGATGTGTTAGTAAAGGTGGATAAATTTATCTTCCCAAGTAGATTTTATTGTTTTAGATATGGAGGAAGATAAAGAAATTCCTATCATTTTAGGAAGACCATTTTTAGCTACCGGAAAAGCTATGATCGATGTTCAGAAAGGAGAATTAACTATGAGAGTAAATGACCAAAAAGTTACATTTAATATTGCAAAATCAATGAAATATCTTGCGCTAGAAAAAGATGATGAATGTTTTTGGATGGAAATACTTGAATATTTACAACAAGAACATTTTAAGGAATATTACGAGGATAAATTAGAAAAAGAAAACACTGAATTAATTGAAGATAATCATGAAGAACTAGATTATATTCAGGAAAGATTTGAATTTTTGGATAATACCGAAAATACCGACAAGAATATAGTTCCATCAATTATTAGACCTCCCGAACTCGAGCTAAAAATATTACCCGATCATTTGAAATATGCTTATTTAGGTAATTCTTCAACTTTACCAGTTATTATTTCATCTCGCATTAAACGAATCTCAAGAACAAAAACTTTTAGAAACTTTAAAAAAATATAAGAAAATTTTTGGTTGGACTTTAGCAGATATTAAAGGAATTAGTCCTTCAATCTATATGCATAGAATTATTTTAGATGATGAACATAAACCTAAAGCAGATCCTCAAAGGAGATTAAACCCGATATTGAAAGAAGTAGTTAAGAAAGAAATTTTAAAATGGTTAGATAATGATATTATATATCCTATTTCCGATAGCTGCTTGGGTAAGCCCAATTCACCGTGTTCCTAAGAAGGGAGGAGTGACCGTCATCGCCAATGAAAATAACGATCTTATTCCTATAAGACAAGTTACCGGTCTGGCGTATATGTATTGATTATAGGAAATTAAATACCGCCACCAGGAAAGATCACTTCCCTTTACCATTTCTAGACCAAATGTTAGATAGATTAGATTTGACATAAGTTTTTTTGTTTTCTAGATGGATATACCGGTTATCATCAAATACAAATTGCTCCTGAGGATCAAGAGAAAACTACATTTACTAGTCCTTATGGAACTTTCGCTTTTCAAAGAATGCCTTTTGGATTATGTAATGCACCAGCAACATTCTAGAGATGTATGATGTCTATATTTAGTAAGTTAATTGACAATGGAATAGAAGTATTTATGGATGATTTCTCCGTATTTGGAACATCATTCGACACATGCTTAACTCATCTTTAAAAGTATTAGAAGTATGCGAGAAAACAAATTTAGTTCTAAATTGGGAGAAATGTCAATTTATGGTCATGGGCGGCATTGTATTAGTGGCATAAAATTTTGGAAAAGGCATGGAAGTGGACCCCGCAAAAATTCAAGTAATAGCTAAATTACCACCTCCAACTACTGCGTAAAAGGGGTAAGAAGTTTTCTTGGACATGCTGGATTCTACGTACGCTATATAAAAGATTTTTCAAAAATTACTAAACCTCTATGCCAACTTCTCGAAAAGGACAAGAAATTTGAATTTACAATCGAATGCCCGAATGCTTTTGAACTCTTAAAAGAAAAATTAATTACAAGACCTATAATAGTTTCACCTAACTCGGGAGAAACCATTCGAGCTTATGTGTGATGCTAGTGATTATGTCGTAGGAGCAGCTTCTGGGCAAAGATATGAAAAGATTTTTAAAGTTATATACTATGCTAGTAAAACTCTAAATGATGTTGAAATAAATTATACAGCTACGTAAAGAGAACTATTAGCGGTAGTATATGGTTTTAATAAATTTAGACCTTATCCGATTGGAACAAAATGTATCGTGCATACCGATCATTCTCGCTATCAAATATTTAATGCAAAAGAAAGATTCCAAACCAAGATTAATTAGATGGATGTTATTAATGCAAGAATTCGATTTTGAGATCGTTAATAAGAAAGGAACTCGATAATCAAATTGTGGATCATTTATCAAGATTAGAAAATCATGAATTATCCGATATTGAAAATGAAATTATAGCATGCTTTTCCTGATGAACAACTATATAATATCAATGAATGGAAAATACCATGGTATGCTGATATAGTAAACCATATAGTTAGTAATATTTTACCACCTATGCTAACTTTGCAACAACAGAAAAAATTCATCCATGATACGAAAACTTATTTTTGGGATGAACCATATTTATATAATCAATGTAAGGATTTAATTATTAGAAGATGTGTACCTTATGAAGAAAATGAACCAATTATTCAAAAATGTCATGATTCTAATTTTGGAGGACATTTTGGGATCGATAAAACCGCTTATAAGATTCTACAATCTGGATTTTACCGGCCTACTCTATTTAGAGATGTATATAGATATATTAAAACTTGCGATAAATGCCCAAGAGTAGGAAATATATCTGAAGAAACGAAATGCCTCTAAACTTTATATTAGAAGTTGAAATTTTTGATGTTTGGGGATTAGATTTTATGGGACCTTTTATTCCTTCGTTTGGAAACTCATATATATTAGTAGCCGTTGATTATGTTTCCAAATGGATTGAGGCACAAGCTTTACCTAGGTGTGATGCTAAGAGTGTTTCAAGATTTGTGATGAAAAATATTTTTACTAGATTTGGAATGCCGAGAGTGATTATCACTGACGGAGGAACTCATTTTAGAAATAAATACATTCACAAACTAGTAGAAAAATACAATATTACTCATAAGATATCCACTGCTTATCATCCACGTACTAACGGATTAGTCGAAGTATCTAATCGTGAGATTAAACGTATTTTAGAAATATCTCGTAAACCCAAATAAAGTTAGATTGGTCTATTAGATTAGATAATCGCATTATGGGCTTATAGGATCGCTTATAAAACTCGTATTGGAATGACTCCTTACGTACTTATATATGGAAAAACGTGCCACTTACCAGTTGAACTAGAACATAAAGCATATTGGGCGATTAAAGAATTTAATTATAATATGAAGGAAGCTGGTGATAAAAGATTGTTGCAATTAAATGAATTAGAAGAATTAAGAAATGAATTGTATGATAATGATCGGATTTATAAAGAAAAGATGAAATTATGGCATGATCGGAAGATTAATCGTAGAAATTTTGAACCAGGATGAGAAGTTTTGCTATATAATACTAGATCGAAATTATTTCCTGGAAAATCGAAGTCTCGATGGTTAGGACCTTTCACCATAACTCAAATATTTTCGTACGGAACTATAGAAATCGAAGATCCAAAAACTCGGACATAAATTTAAAGTTAATGGACATAGATTAAAACCATATTTCGAAGGTATAAGACCTAACTATAAAGAGGTTTTAATACTTAGTCGACTCGATTAATAATTGAAATTAGGTCTGGCCGATGACGTTAAACCAAGCGCTTTATGGGAGGCAACCCATATTAGTTATCTATTTTTATTGTATCTTAATAGTTAATTTATATTATTGAAACTTTACTACTCAATTATTATTAAGAATCATCACATATTCGAACCATTATGATGAGAAAAGAAATTATTCGATTTAGAGCGAAATTGGACTTTATTTTGAAATCTCGTCGACGGCGAGGTCGATACTCGCCGACAGCGAGGTTCGCGCCTAAATTAGATTCAGTTTATTTATAAGCTCGCTGACAGCGAGAAACGTCCTCACCGACAGCGAGAACCGAAAAGGCAGTTTTTATAACTAAGTCGTCGACGGCGAGAAACGACCTTGTCGACAGCGAGGAAGTTATAAAGATGAGTTATATATATTTCGAATGCTGAATTGGACGGTTTCAACTCCAATTTCTTTGTGAAAACCCACTCTTAAACCACTCTAAGTCTGCCTTCTTCACTAGAATTCATTCCATTCACCATAATGGCCTCCAAATTCTTAGATTCCTCTAAATCTGGAGTGTTTAACCGGAGGAAATTTGTAAGTGCGGAAGCGCAGCGGATCTTCAACAAGGTTTTCATAAAGAAAAGAGTTATCAAGGAATGGGGATTTATCAATCGAGGATTAGAGAATTCCACTACGAAGATAGAAGAAACGATCGCGCAGCGGCACTGGGAGGTATTTTGTTACACTACGTCTGCTGTTGTTATTCCAATTGTGAAAGAGTTCTACTCTAACTTACATGCAATCAACAATGGGAATGTCTACGTCCGAGGAAGAAGGGTGACGTTTACTCCATCAAGAGTAAATGAATTATTCTCTATAGAAAACACCCCGGTATGTCACTATTCAAATTTTGTGCCTTCTCGATATAATATGAATGAGATATTTCGATATCCGACCGATGAACCGGAAGATCGGGAAATGCGTGAAGACAGGTATGTTAGTTTCTCTGCCTCACTTTTGAATCCTGTCTCAAAGCACTGACACTTTTTCATCTCATCTAAATTGTTACCTACTATGAGGGTAAACAAGGTTTCGAAGGAATGCGCTATATTGAATTATTGTATTCAAAGTGGATTTCCTATTGATGTTGGATCAATAATTGTTAAGTCTGCATTGGGTTTAATTGTGCATCGGTCGCTTACGTACTAGGACACCCATTTACTATTTTTGCATTATGCGACCGGCACTGTGTTTCTTATGAAGCTTGGGAAAAGGTTCTCGTTACCTTGGAAGCCGCTTGATCCTACAGATATGTTCCCTACTTTGGACAATAATGAAGACATTACATTTATCTCTGATAGAGCTTCACAGAATAATCCTATAGCAAGGCCTATTTAGGATAAAACAGAGTTACTTTTGAAGAAAATTAATGGAATGGAGAAAGAACTACAGAATGTGAGAGATTTAATCGACAATATATCCGATTTATTCGATCACATTGATCGGAGGATGAAGGAACACTTTGATCATTCTCGGACACTTGGAAGCTAGCTTTCTTCATTTATCGCGACGAAGGGTTGGATCACCGAAGAATCTGCTTCGGAATTTCCTTCAGGCCTTTCTATAACTTATATGTGCATCATCGTCATATCGGAAATATCGTAGAAGATGAAGATTCCGACCTCAAGAGTAGTAGTAAAGATTTTCATAGTATGTTTGTATTTATGTTATTTGATTTGATTTAGATTTTATTATGTGTGGAGTGATAATTTGAATATCTCAAACTTAATCGAGATATGCGTCATAGTTTTGTATCAAGCATTTAGTGTGTCGTGGATTGGTTTGCGATGATGATTAGTAGTAAGGATTGAAGTTCGAAGTTTGATTATAGAGTTTTAAATTATGTTAGTTTGTATGTCTCATGGATTTCAATATTAAAGTTAATCTCGTTGTGTTGTGTGAATTTGTTTGTGTATAAGTAGCTAATCTTCATATTAAATTAATAAATGATATGATCGTAAATATAATATAAGGCAAATCGAGGTTGAAAATGATCGACGAAATTCAAAAATTGAAATTTTTAGGACCTCGCCGACGGCGAGCAAAATCCCGCCTACAGCGAGATCGATCTCGCCGACAACGAAAAATTTTTCGCCGACGGCGGATTTTTCCCGAAACTTTTGCCTTATGGAATTAATTAGCTCGCTGACGGCGAGAAAAATCTCGCCGACAGCGAGAACGTAAAAAGACCTATATTCGACCGGTCAAAAACACTATTCATCATCCCCAACCTCTTATTTTCGCAAAACCGACCTAGTGGCTTCGAGAGATCTTGGATTTAGAGGTGATTCCATCACTCAAAAACACCGGATTTCATCTTCTCTTGGTAAGTGCTTCACTCCTATGCAAAATTTTTTGATTTTCACCATGTATTTTCACCACATTGCAAATTTTGGGAAAAATCAAAATATGGAAGAAATATTTGGTGGAAATCCATGGAATTTAATTTAAATTGCTTATAAATGTTGTAGGAAGCCTTCTTAGGATTATTTTTAAGTTTAGTGAAAATTTTCATGATTTTCACGGATCGATCGTATGGCTCCACGACAAAAACGTCGAGTAGAATTCGACGAAGACCGATTCATCAATGCACGAGCACAGACTAAATATTTTGAAAATATTCAAGGAAGAAAGTGCATTGCAGATCGAGTTTTCAAAAATCCGGGAGGAGAAGTAGAGCGGATTATTAAGGAACGAGGTTGGGAGAAATTTTGTTACGTTCAATATAGAGCAGCTGTGGAAGTGGTTAAAGAATTTTATGCCAATTTAACTGCCGCCGAAGATGCACCAAGCAAAGGTACGAGGGTTTTTTGTAGAATTCAATGCCGCAAGAATAAACGCGTTCTATGAAGTTCATGACTCGCCCTTTAGCGAGTATGAAACTTTTGGAACGATGGAAGGACCACTGGAGGAAGTCATTAACTTTCTCACTGATGGGACCGGAGTTTGGAAAATTAAGCAGCAGGAAAGAGTGAATTTTCGTCTTTCTAAATTAAATGCAGTCTCCAAAGCCTGGCATTACTTTATTTGTTCTACTCTGTTACCCACCTATCACCACAGTGAGGTAACACGAGATAGAGCAATTCTAAATTTCTGTATTCAGAATAATAGAAGCATCAACATCGGGAGACTTATTTATCAAAACATCCTAGCCACTCCTAGAAATGAGAGTGGAGCTGGATTGGGACACTCTGGATTAATTTTTTCACTCTGCCAACTCTCTGGAGTTGAGGCTAAAGATAATGAAGAATGGGTAGAACCAATGAAACCACTCACAACTGCCAATATTAAGAAGTATGAATCTCATGAAGGGTGGAGAGCAGGAGTAAGAAGTTATTTCACTCGACCAAGTAGAAATATACCCTCTACTAGCCATGAACCTCCCGAGCCTACCACCCCTACCCTACAAGATCCGATGAATGAATCGACACCGCATAGAAGAAGTTTCGAGTAGTTTGGAGAAACAATGGGGAGAAGATTTGATCATTTTGATCAAAGAATTGATAATCCGGAGAGGAGACATGATTATGATAACGAATATCTCCGACGACATTCGTAATACGAGATTGCATACTATGAAGCCGAACGTCGTTATAAGAGTGGTGATTTAGATGTTGTCTTTCCCGAGTGCCCCCGATATTCACAGTACTCACTGCTCGGCCTTCTCAGCCTACGGATCGGGGAGGAGATGATATAGATTGGAACTTTGGTGTCGAAGATTAGGACTTTATTTGTTTTATTTGTTTGATGTTAAGTTATTTTGAAGACTTTATATATTTGTAATATTCAGTACTTTATGTTTTGAGACATTGGATGTTTGTTGGATTATTTGCTTGAATTGTTGTAGTAGTTTAGTTTTTGTTTTTGTGTTAGTTAATTACATTTGTTTTTATGTTAAATAGGATGTTAGTTTTCTTTAGTATGTTTTTATTTTATTCCGTATTGTTTTAAATTGCAAAATTGTTAATCCGTTAGTTAAAATGTTTTTAATATGTTAGTAATTCATATGTATAGTGTAGAGTTAATTTTAATTGTTATAGTTAATACTTATCTTAGATTTATCCCTGCATTTTCTTTAAATTGTTATATATATATGGAGAATACTAACAGTACAGGTTCAATGAAAAATGAAAAAGCCTGCAAAAATTTCAAAGAAAAAGAAATACCTAAACTTCAAAGGTATGATTTATTTACTTTCCCTTTTTCAGTACAGGTTCAATGAAAAATGAAAAAGCCTGCAAAAATTTCAAAGAAAAAGAAATACCTAAACTTCAAAGGTATGATTTATTTACTTTCCTTTTTCATTATTTAGAATAGATATAAAAATTTAAGTTTGGGAGGGAGTAAAATACAAATTTAGTTATTAACTTGTTCTCAATTTCTATTTTCAAATTATTATAAAATGATTTTTATAGCAATTTTTTCAATTTAATTAATATGAATTATTTTATTTAATTATTATAAATAGTTAAATGAAATATTTCTAGTACTTTAATTAATTAAATAGAATAAAATATTTGGTTAAAGGGAATAAGAATATAGTAAACTATTTTTAGTAAGGAAAACTATATTCTAAAATTAAAATTATTAAGTATTCAAGTGAAAAAGAAAAGATTGAAAATCAATAAAGTAAAAACTATGAAGTATATATAAGCTAAGAAATATTCCTAAGTTTCAAATTTAGGAAGATGAAAATGAAGTTCAAAATTATTAACGAGCTCTCCAGATACAGTAATCCTCAAAAGAAAAAGAAAAAGAAAAAAAAAGAAAAAAAGAAAAAGAAAAGAAAAAGAAAAATGAGGAGAAACTTGAGGATATGCCCTATCAAAAATTGGCTTCATTTGAATTAACCTAAAAGGAAAAACTTAAATATTTCCAAACTTATATTTATGGATTAGAATTTTACCTAATAGTGTTTTCTTGAATTTCTTATCATATGAATATCTTAAGTAGTTATTCTTTTAAATATAGTCATTCCCGAAATGAATAGTAAGCTAGAAATCTTAGACTCGATAACTAAATAATTTATTTCTATAAGATTAATTAAATTACATGAATTATTTTTATTTAACTTTATTATGATATTAATTAATCTAATTCATAGTTTATTCGAATTGAAAAATCTTACTATAGAAATCATTATTTTTATGTAGTATTAAAATTACTTGAGGACAAGTAATAAGTAAGTTTGGGGATTTTGATCGCCGAAAAATTTATTAAGAAATTCATACCTATTTTTGATAAAATTGCACTTTAAAGAAGGGTATTTTCTTTATTTTATTGTAGGAATGAATAATTTAGGTGATAAAAGCAAAATTCATAAAAAGGAGCGAATTTGGAGCAAAATCGTACAATTTGTGCTGAGTCGCCGACGGCGAGATCGAGCCCGCCGACGGCAAGGTTACAAGAAGAAAATTTTGAAGAATTTATAATCGTCTCGCCGACAATGAGCTCCGAGCCCGCCGACAGCCGAGATAGAGCGGTTCGAAGATCTTCTAGAAGCCTCGCCGACAAAGAAGGTAGTTCGTCGCCGACGGCAAGGTAGTTCAAATGGAACGGATACATCGAACCCGGATACTTTTCGAAGAGATGCTTACACACCTCTTGGACCTTTGCTTACCTCTATATATAAAGGCCGAAAATCAGTCTTTTGTGTGTTAGTTTTGTGCAGTCTTTTGTGTTCTAAGTGCAATCTTTTAGTCTTTTGTGAGTTCTAAGTGTAATTTGTGTGCAGTAGTGTGTCTTTAGTGAGTCTTTTAGTAAGTTTAGTGAGTAATTAGTGAGTCGTGTTGTACTGGAAGGAAGAGTCAAAGGAACTACGAGGAGTCCGTTTGGGGATAAATCGAGGTAAGTATTTGTATTTATTGTTTTTAACTTTAAATGAAATCCATGCTTAGTTTAGTTCCCATGCATTCCGAGTAGTTTATTAGTCTTTCTCCCCGTTTATGAAATTAAGTGACTTGATGAAATTAAAATAGAGATACTTATATATATTAATAAATTGTGATAATTTTTACTTAAAACTTAATTTACTTTCAACCGGCCATTTGAATTGTTAAAATATGTTGGTTATCAACTATAGTAAAAATTACATCTAATATTCGAGGAATTCAAAAGCCTTGGAAGGAGGGTGCAAATAAATAGGGAAATAATATCATTGGGCGTAGAATTGAGTATTTTAGTGTGACAGACTAAAATATTCAATTCGGTCCTATTGTTTGAGAGCCGAAGTGTAGATGTTAGCCCTCGGCGAGGGGAACGTGGAGCTCGAAGTGGCGATCGGTATCCTCCCGACCTAGCCGTAGCATTCGATAATCAAACATAGGATTAGTCAATATTCTTTACACTGACCAAAGGGTAAAGAATAGGAATGCTCCTATTTGTCACAATACCTTAAAATTATCTATTTAAATTTATTAATCACTTAAATTTCTAAACAAGGGGAAAGATACTTTTTCTGAATAGTTAAGACTTATTTAGCAATTTGTTTAATTTCCTGCACTTTCAATACGTATTAATTTTCTACTTAGTTAAGTTACCTAATTAAAATACTTAGTTTACTTTATTGCGCTCAAATTTAGAAGTCCAAATTTTCGTATACTATTTTAGAAATTATTATTATTATTTTAAATTAGTTGTTATTTAATTTTCTCTTTCCCCGTGGGATCGATAACCGAACTCCACTAGAGCCTCGTATTACTTGATACGATACGTATACTTGCGTAGCATCCACAACATAAACAATTACAATTCTATACATATAAATAGCGGGGTCACATTTTTGGCGTCGTTGCAATTAAATTAAAAATATCATAATATAAAATTGTGGGTCAGCACCTAAATTCCGACTCTCCTTTCGAGATCGATACCTAAATTTCGATTCTCTTCCGAATTGATACCTAAATTTCAATTCTAAACTTCCGAGATTGGTACCTAAATTCCAGTTCTCACTTCGAGGTCGGTACCTAAATTCCGACTCTCCTTTCGAGATCGATACCTAAATTTCGATTCTCTTCCGAATCGATACCTAAATTTCAATTCTAAACTTCCGAGACCGGTACCTAAATTCCGGCTTCACTTCGAGGTCGGTACCTAAATTCCGACTCTCCTTTCGAGATCGATACCTAAATTTCGATTCTCTTCCGAATTGATACCTAAATTTCAATTCTAAACTTTCGAGACTGGTACCTTAATTCCAGTTCTCACTTCGAGGTCGGTACCTAAATTCCGACTCTCCTTTCGAGATCGATACCTAAATTTTGATTCTCTTCCAAATTGATACCTAAATTTCAATTCTAAACTTCTGAGACTGGTACCTAAATTCCAGTTCTCACTTCGAGGTCGGTACCTAAATTCCGACTCTCCTTTCGAGATCGAAACCTAAATTTTGATTCTCTTCCGAATTGATAGCTAAATTTCAATTCTAAACTTCCGAGACTGGTACCTAAATTCCAGTTCTCACTTCGAGGTCGGTACATAGATTCCGACTCTCCTTTTGAGATCGATACCTAAATTTTGATTCTCTTCCGAATTGATACCTAAATTTCAATTCTAAACTTCCGAGACTGGTACCTAAATTCCAGTTCTCACTTCGAGGTCGGTACCTAAATTCCGACTCTCCTTTCGAGATCGATACCTAAATTTCGATTCTCATCCGAATTGATACATAAATTTCAATTCTAAACTTCCGAGACTGGTACCTAAATTCTAGTTCTCACTTCGAGGTCGGTACCTAAATTCCGACTCTCTTTTCGAGATCGATACCTAAATTTCGATTCTCATCCGAATTGATACCTAAATTTCAATTCTAAACTTCCGAGACTGGTACCTAAATTCTAGTTCTCATTCCGAGATCGGTACCTAAATTCTGATTCTCATCCTTTGCAGGGTCGATACCTAAATTTCGACTCTCTTCCGAGACTGGTACCTAAAGTCCAGTTCTCTTCCTTCGAGGTCGGTACCTAAATTCCGTCTCTCATCCGAGATCGATACCTAAATTTTGATTCTCTTTCGAGGTTGATACTTAAATTTCAATTCTCATCCCTCTCAAGATCAGTACCTAAATTATGATTCTCATCCTTTTTCCATCAATACTTAAATTCTGATTCTCACTCTGAGGCTGGTACCTAAATTCCAGTTCTCATCGCAATCCCGAGGTTGAAACCTAGGTTTCGATTCTCATTTCAAATCCAAATTTCAAATTCAAAATTTCCTCAAATTGATTTTAAACCAAACTTCAATCTAAATGGAAACTCAAGCTAAAATCTAAACTCACACATCAAAACTTGAACATAAAATGAAATGAAATCTAAATCGAATTCCCCAGATCATATGATTTGGAATTCATCTCCTTTTTCATTCCCCAGCGAGAGTTCAGGAATCTCCAGTCTTGGAAGTATACCTAATACTCCCTAGCGGAAATTCTTCTACTTCGTCCTAAGTTTGTCACATGGACATCTGTGTTGGTTTTGTTGATCTCTTCGGTCAACGCCAATACGCGCGTGTGCTTGGTTAAGACACCACACCTATCGGGGACCATTTGTCGACCTCATTTTTGATGAGGTCTTCTCTTCCCTCGTTAGTGTTTAGGATCTAGCCTTAAGCTTTTCCTTTGACTATCTTAGAGGACTAGAATTGGGACCCACCCCTTAGAAATTTAAACCACTTCTTGTCTCCCTGCGAACCCCATAAGCTTCGATCGTAGACCCCTAATCACCTGTAGGGTCGAGATCAAATGTGGAGGTTTAAAGGATGAGTTCCCTATAGGACTCTTTGGCCTTAGGACTGCCCTGGGTGGCCTGGTCTGGTGAGGGTTGACTTACACAATCACTACACTCACACTCTACACTCTCACACACACAATCCAAATCCTAAAACCACACCTATACCCAACTTGACTCCCTGAGGGTTGACTTACACACTCACTACACTCACACTCTACACTCTCACACACAATCCAAATCCTAAAACCACACCTATACCCAACTTGACTCCCTAACTCATGTAGGTAATTCATATGGATGGACCTTAACCCCTAAGCCCCGGCTAAGAGGGTTAGGAACAACATAGATGAATGCCTCCAATGAGTCCTCTCATGGCTCATATGGGCTTAATATAGCTTCATAACTCAATCAAAGTGATTCCATTTCACTCACAGTTGATCAATCTTCATTCTTCCAAAATTTCAATTTTTGACCCCGGGGACCCTACACCCATCAAACCTACCAAAAACCCTTAAAATTACCCAAATTTTCCAAAATCTCCAAATTACCCAAAATTCCTCAAGATCAATCCTAAACATTTTCCCCCACTCAAATTGACTATCTCCAGCCAAAAATACCAAAATTTCTAAAAATACCCCCAATACCCTCCAAATTACCAAAATGCCCCTCTTGACCCAAAATTCCATAAATTCAGAAAATTCCCAGAAAATTCTAGAAATTCCAAAATATTCCCAATTTCATTTGTCCGACTACACCATGGGCCAATTTTGTCAATTTACCCTACTTTTACCAAAAACCCCAATTTAGCTCATTTTAAACCCAAATGAACCCAATGTCAAACCAAATCACCCCAATTGACATCAATTTTGGTCCAATTCAATTCTAAACTTCAATTCAATATCCCCAATATCAATATAGACCAAATTCAAGCCCAATTTGATTGACATTTGAATCCAATTTCATTTTTAAGCTTAAGGCCCAATTTTGACTCATGACCTAAACCAACCTCAAACCAATCCAGTTCAATCCCAATTTGACCCAAATCTTTTCTAAAACCTTCCTAGCATCCCCACAAAGAAAATACTAACATGATTTGCCCAAAATTTGGACCCAAACCTTACTCAAATTCAACCCAAACCCAAAATTCCCTAAATGGGCCTACACCCAAACCTAACCCAAATGGGCCCAAATCCCAAAATCAAAACCCAACCAATGTTCAAACCTATTTGTAACACCCCCATAAACATTTCCCAACATTAATTTTACATAAATTTCAACCCTAGCCCAACATTGGCCCAAATTAGCCCAATTTGACCTATGTTGGCCCCTTTACCAAGGAAGCCCAAATCCAACCCAATTCAAACCCAAACCACCTCAAACTTGCTTCAAATCAATCATGGCACATCCCTAAAATAAACCCAACATTTTTTTGGCCCAATCCTTCACAAAATTCCTATCCTTAAATTTATTTTCAAACCTAAGGCCCACTTCCTTAAGCGTTCCTAAAAAAGCCCACTCCTAAAATAATTTTAAAGGCCCAAATTTGACTCTAATGCCCACATGACACTACACTTCATCATCCATTCCAATTAAAACCTTCCCTAACTTTCAAATTCATCATCAAACCATTCCAAATCAAACCTCATGACAACTCTCACCAAAATGCCAAAAAATCACAAAATCCTTCCTCATGAAAGTTGACTTAACTTTTCCCAAGCCAAATAGAGCCATGAAGCCATGCATGAGCCACATGGGAGCCATGAAAGCCTTGGACACCTCAACATACCCAAGATGGCAATAGGAGGAGGCTCTTTCCATAAACCCTTAAGGGGATTAGCCACTTCCATGACTCCACTAAACCTTGCTTAAACTTAATTGTACTTGGATGGTGACCCTTCCCCACTAATTAAGCTAACCTAAACCACTTTCTCTTCAACCTCAAACTAGCCATGGGGAGGTGCACCTAGCCCAATCCATGCATTTGACCAAACTTAGCCAAAATACACCCTTACCCCATTCCACTTTGATTCAAACAATTTACACATGGCCATTGCCAATTCCCTACACTAAACCCCAGCCCTGGACCTCCTGACCCTGAGGGTGACCCATGCCTGCTGGCCAGCCACCTGAGCCACCGGAAAACACCACACCTGAGAGCTCCCATGTGAGCCCAAGCTTGGAATTCTCACCTGCTGAGTTGTCCCATGCCCAATGGCCACCATGGCTGTTCTTCTCCTCATCAGAGCAGCTGATCTCAAGCCATAACTCCCCCTGGGAGAGCCTCCAGCCAGTTCTATTTAAACCCCACCTCTCTCGGCCATGGAAGTGGTGCTGAAACAAATCACACAGAAACTCTGTCAAAATCATTCCAGACTCCTCCCCACACCTGGAGAACTTGATCCCCATTGAAATCCCCCTGCCATTTCCTCTCTGTGAGCTCAATTTCAGAGTTGAAATTCAAGCCCAAAACCAGGACACTTCACCACAGTGAGCCAATCTCCAAATTGATTGGTCCTACACCTTCACCAGACCAAGAGGAGAAGTTCCCCAGTGAAAGCCCCCTCTCCAGGCCACCCGCTTGCTCCAGCCTCCAAGCTTTGTGATCGACTGTGGTCACTTTTGTACCTAGGCAATTCACCAGTGCCAAGGGACTTCATCCGAAGCTTGCTTGGATCCAATCGAACGTGACACAACTCTCAGATCGAAGCTTCACTTCTCTGAGCAAAGGTATGAGCTCTCTCTTCTTCCCAAGCTTCTGAACATTCTCCATTTCAAATGCCTCAATTTCAATGCATGATCACCATATAGATGTATTCGTCTCTTCAAGACGAATCCATAGAGCACAAGAACACAAAAATCCGTTAAGTATTGAGTGAGATCTTAGTGGTTTTAGTGAGGACGGTCACGGGTTCACACCAGTCATAGACGATGACTTGGAGCCGTCGGATCGAGCGTGTATCGAGTGGACGGTCGTGATCGAGCCGGACAGCGCGATGGTACATGAACCGTGGGCCCCTGGAGCGCTGAGTCGGATGGCGGTGTCGACCCAGAAAGCGCCGCGTGGCTGTTTGGAGATGCTAAGGTTGACGCGGCGCCGATTCGGATAAGTAGAAAAATAGGATTTTATGGATTTATTTAATTACCAGAACTTCAAAAATTCATAACTTTGTGTAGAAAAATCCTAAAAATAAAATAAAAATACCCTCTTGCTCAGTGAACAGAGGAGAATAATGTGGAAAAGAAATCAGGTTATTTCATTAAGTATTTTATTTTTAATGATTTATTTACTCTTTGCATTGTTTTAATTCTTCATTTGCATAGGCAATTCACCATGGCATGAGGCCATAGGGCTTTTGAAGCCTCTGAACTTGGGAACATTCCCTGAATTTTTCAAGGTCAGAGGCCATCCCTATGAGAAGTTATTGATTTTTCAATTGCATGTTACTGTTTTGAGTATTTTAATTCTAATAATTAGCATGTTGAGAAATAAATTCTAGAAAAATTTGGTGATGTTTCTTATGACCAGAGGAACCTAGGAAAAATAAGTTTTGAGTTAATTCACTTGGAATAACCTTAACTGGTCTAAATACCCAAAATTGAACTTTAATTTATTAGGGTTAACTATACATCAAATTGACTTGGAAACAATTTGTCACTGTCCTTTAGGGTCAAGAGAGTCTCACATAAAAATTTGAAACTAATTGGACTTGATTAGATCCACCAAATGGGTTGATTAAGCCCCATGAGTAAAATTAAACTTTAAAAATTCATAATTCACAAAATACTTTTAAAAAATTCACAAAAATGGTTTTGGAGCTTCTCTGATATCAGAGGAACTTAAGAAAATTAAAATTGCAACTTTCTAAAAAAGTTGATTTTTATCATTATTTTAATATTTTTAATAATTAAAAATAATAAAAATCATAAAAATATAAAAAATCACCAAAATGTCACATTTTGAATTCTAATTACTTAGGAACAAACCAAATATTTTTCTTAAGTCCCTAGGATAAAACATTGAATTTTAAAGGCTTAATGTAATTTTTAATATTAAAAAATGTATTTTCCAACCTTTTCACTAAAATAATTCTAATAAATCAAACCAAAATCAGAAAAATACAAAATTTGTTTCTCTGAACTCCTTGAGGTTAGAGAGATTTAAGAAAAATATAAAATCCATTTTTTAAATTTAATTCTATTTTAAAATTAATTAATACTCCAAAACTCAAAATAATTCTAATAAATAAAATATAATTAAAAAAATCACTAAAGTTGGTCCAAATGGTCCTCTGGTCATTAGAAATATCCCATAATTTTCTTAAGGACAAAAACATTTCCTTGGTCATGTTATTGAATTTTCCTCGAAAACCCCTATTTTCCATTAAAAATAATTACATAAATAAATTTAAAAAACAGAAAAATCACATTTTCTCCTCAAAAGTCTTAATTGACATGTAAGTGAGGTTACATAAAAATTTTAAGTTCATTTGAGCTTAATTTAGTGAGTTATAGAATTATTAAGCTTGAAGGGCAAAATGATAATTAAAAATTTCAACCTTTAATTAAATTTTTAGGATTAATCAGAAAGGGGAGGGTAAAATATTTGATTTTAAACTGATTTTGGATGATTGAAACTTAAATGATTGAGGGTAGAAACCTACTAACCATTTAAAACAAAAATAATTAACATAAACTTTAATTAATTAATTAATTGAAATTTTGGGAAAATGATAGAAATTGGAATTATTAAAGTATGGATATTATTAAGAGGATATTTATTCTTTAATTTAAAAATCCCTAAATAAACCACTTCAATAATACTTAATTCTTAATTAAAAAAAAATTAAAATAATAATCCAAATTAAAATTAAATTAAAATTAAATTAAATTAAATTAAAATTAAAATTAAATTAAAATTAAAATTAAATTAAAAATTAAAATTAAATAAAAATTAAATTAAATTAAAATTAAATTAAATCAAATTAAATTAAATTAAATTAAATTAAAGTAAAATAAAATCAAATTAAATTAAAATTAAATTAAATTGAATTAAAATTAAATTGAATTAAATTAAATTAAAATCATTTAACAACGAACCTAAATGAAATCCTTAAGAATTAAATCTAAAATAACTTGAACACTATTCCAAACTTAAACTAACTTTTTATAATTAAGTCAAAATTAAAATTAAATCATTAAAATACCTAATAAGTTGATTTGCCCTTTTAAAGCTCTTATTATTATAACTCTTAAACGAGGCATCAAGTGAAGTGTTACTTCACTTATAGGATATTCAAATGTCCTAGTTCACTGAGCAAGATAACGAAACTTAAACTCCTAGATGATTAATTCACTTGTATAATTAAATTCTCTTGGACTTAAAACAATCCTAGAGGTATTGAAAAGATGTTTAAGACTCGTCTTAAGCACTTCCTCAATATGATAGGATGTTTATAAGAACAACTGAATTTAATTGTTCTTGGGTGAAGAGAGTAATCCTTAAACCAAAAAACAAGAACCTAGACATCATAGGAGATGATTAGCTATAGGATTAGGACTTTGGTAGACAACCAAAACCTTTCCCTTAGCTTTACCTAGTTACTTGTTGAAACATTTAAATGCCTTAACATGTGTTTTAAGTGCAGCTTGGGATGACGGGAAGACCCTCCAGGTACGCTTTTATTTTATTGCAATTTACTTTATTGCAATTTACTTACGTGCACTGTACTTTACTTTTCTTGCAGGATAAACAACTGTTGCATGAAAACAAAAACCTTTAGGATAGTCCCTGAACAGAAACCAAAACAAAATTAAAAGTCATTGCAAGATAAAATTCACCGCCACAACATTCCAAAATATAAAACAACTCAAAATTTAATCACAAATAGAACAATAAAACTATAATTGCAACTAAATTAAAATGTCTCGCTGAATGATCGGGAATACCTCGGATGATGTAACCTTCGTGTTGCTAACGGGATTTCCCACGGTCTAAATGAAAGTGTGGAACTCTTTCAGTTGAGTTTAGCAAATTCATTTGGACTAAATGAATTCGATGAAAATAACTAGTCTTGGGATGACGTGAACCGTGGGATCTTAATCGATTCTGTTTAAACAACTTTAAGATTTGTTTTAATTAAAATATTAAAAACACTTGGATTTTAAGATTCTCTCTAAACCATAACACTTCTCTCATCTCTTGATTTATGACTTCTAAAACTAGACCTCTGCAACAATAAGGAGCTCGGAGCATGGTGGGCAGCTCGGCCATCGTCATCAGCAAAACTTGTGGCTACTTCAGCGAAACCTTTCTTAGAGTTAAATAACAAAGCCATAGGACTTCGAGGTAGTTTGCCTAGTGCAACATAATTCCTCAACTTTTTGTTAGGCATTTGCATAATCATGTTATGCAAATTAAGCCCTAACCTGTCTTAGGACTCCGAGGTAGTCGTTCGGTACGACATAAACCCTCACATCTTCGAGGTCGTTTGTATGATCATGTCATACGAATATAAGTCCTAAATAATTAAAATTGACATGATCGAAATACTAAATAGTTCTTCCTAAATTGAAGCCAAACAATAGGATAGTCGGGAAGTTGCCAAGATTCCTCTTGGATCCTCAACTTCTCCTACTTCTCTTCCTTTGGATTCCAAAACAAACGGTTCCAAATTTGATCCATTCCCAATTGAAAATTACAAAACTCAATCCTTTGAAAACCTTAAACTTTGAAATTCTTGAGAGCAAAACCATTGATCATTATCGAGAGTTTTCTTAAATGATTCCCGTCATTTAAGATGTAATTAACTATGAGGGCTTGCCCTTATAGGGAACTTTAAGAACCTGGTAATATAAACCTTGCTTAATTCTTTTATATTAAGCAGGGGAACTTGTCGGCTTATAAAATTGGTTCGCAGACCAAACGGATGTCACAAATCTTTTAGTTTATTTAATCGAGCCCCATCATCAAGTAGTTGTCTACTCCTCGGGATAAATACACGGTTTATGGTGCGGTGCTCTTTTATATAAACTATTTGGGATGTGAGATCGGTTTGATTTCATATCTTAAAATTTTCAAATTTAAAAATTATTTTCAAAATTAAATACCACTTTATAAATTATATAAATATATTTAAATTAAATTTAAGATTCGCCGACAATTTCGTAGGCGACCTTTTCAAAAATACAACACTCAACCTAAAATATGCCGACAATAAGATATCAACTGCTCGACTTTCTCGACTCGGAGATCAGGGAGATGATATAGCCTGGGATTTTGATGCAGAAGATTAGAAGCTTTGTTTAGTTTGTTTAGTTTGTTTAGATTTATTTTTATTTTGGAAACTTTATTATTCTGTGTGTAATTATTTTATACTTTCTGTGGACTGTGGATGTTGGTATGTTTGCTTATGCTATGATGTTAGACTTCTTATGTGTGTTAAATTAGTTTGCAATTTTTTATATAGGATGTTAGTTTAAGTTTTTTATAAGTTATGAACGTTAATATTGTTTAGATTGTTTTAATATGTTTTAAAGTAAGTTAGTTGATTGTATGTAGATTAAGTTTTCATTTGTTATGTTTGATACTTATTTTAAAAATTTCATCCCTGCACTTTCTTTTAAATACTATATGTGGAAGAATACTAACAGTACAGGTTCCGTAAGTAATAAAAAAGCCTGCAAAAATTTCAAAGAAAAAAAATACCTAAAGCTCAAAGGTATGATGAACTTTACTATATACTTTCCCTTTTTACTATTTAGTATAGATAGAAAAATTTAAGTTTGGGGGAAGGTAGAAATACAAATTTAATTATTAAATTGTTCTCAATTTCTATTTTAAAAAATTATTATCAAACAATTTTCTATAGTAGTTTTTCAATTCAATAAACATGAATTACTTTATTTAATTAATATAGAAAGTTAAATAAAATGTTTCTAGTAATTCAATTAATTAAATGGAATAAGATATTTGGTTAAAAGAAATAAGAATATAGTAAACTATTTAAAGTAAGGAAAACTATATTCTAAAAATTGAAATTCTTAAGTATTTAAGTGAAAAAGAAAGGATTGAAACTCAATGAAGTAAAGACTATGAAATATATAAAAGCAAGGAAATATTTTAAGTTTTCAAATTTAGGAAGAGAAGTTGAAGTTCAAAATTATTAACAGGCTATCCAGATACAGTAATCCTCACTTGGAAAAGAAAGAAAAAGAAAAGAAAAAGAAAAGAAAAAAGAGAGAAAAGAAAAGAAAAGAAAAATATAAGTGATGAGAAGCTTGAAGAGATGCCTTATCAAAAATTGGCTTCAATGGATCAACCTAAAGTGTAAAACTTAATTATATTTCTAAACTTATATATATAGATTAGTATTTTACTAAATAGTATTTTCTTGAACTTCCTATCATCTAAATCTCTTAAGTAATTTACTCTTTTTAAATATAGTCATTCCCGAAATAAATAGAAAGCAGAAATCTTAGACTCGATAACTAAATAATCTTATATCTATAAAATTAATTTAATTACTTAGAAATATTTCTATTCAACTTTACTATAATGTTATTTAAATTTAATTCATAGTATATCCGAATTGAAAAATTTTATTACGTAAATCAATATTTTTATTTAGTATTAAAATTACTTCGAGGACAAGTAATAATTAAATTTGGGGGATTTTGATCACAGAAAAATACATTAAGAAATTCATATCTATTTTTGATGAAATTGCACTTTAAAGAAAAGTATGTTCTTTATTTTACTGCAGGAATGAAGATTTATAAGTGATGGAAGCAAAAAGCATGAAATGGAGCAAATTTGGATCAAAAAGGAAGAAATTCATGCAAAATGAACTAAGTCGCCGACGACGAGATCGAGGCCGCCGACGGCGAGATCATGAGGACAATTTCTGAAGGAATTATAACTACCTCGCTGACAGCGAGCCTGAGCCGCTGACCGCGAGAACGCGCTGTTTGAAGACCTTCTAGAAGCCCCGCTGACGGCGAGGTCGTTTCCCGCCGACGGCGAGACAGTTCAAAATGCATATACATTGAACCTGGACGCTTTTTGAAGAGATGTTTAAGCATCCCTTGGACCTTTGTCTACCTCTATAAATAGAGGCTGAATTCTAGTGTTTGTGTGTGTCTTTTGAGCTTCATTTGTGTGTGTTTCTGGAGTCTTAAGTGATTTTATTTAGAGAGTCTTAGTGAATCTTTAGTGAGTTAGAAGTGTGCTGTACTAGAAGGAAAAGTCAAAGGAACTTCAAGAAGTCTGCTTGGGAGGAAATTGAGATAAGTATCTTTGTTTATTGTTGTTAACTTTAAATGAAATCTATGCTTTGTTTAATTCCCATGCATTCTGAGTTGTTTTCTTAGTCTTTCTCATTATTTATGAAAATTATGCGAATTGATGAAATTAAATAGAAATACAATAAATTGTGATAATTTTTACTTAGAACTTAATTTACTTTCAATCTGGCCAATTGATTTGTTAAAATATGTTGAAGTATCAACTATAGTAAAAATTACATCCAATATTCGGGAAGTCAAAAGCCTTGGAAGGAGGGTGCAAATAAATAGGAAATATTATTTATCGGACGTAGAATTGAACATTTTAGTGTGACGGACTAAAATATTCAATTTGGTCATATTGTTTGAGAGCTGGAGTGTAGATGTTAGCCCTCAGGTGAGGGGAACGTGGGAGCTCTGAAGTGGCAGCCAGTATCCTCCCAGCCTAGCCGCAGATTCAGTAATCAAACATAGGATTAGTCAATGTTCTTTGCACCTGGACCAAAGGGTAAAGAGTAGGAATGCTCCTATTTGTCACAATACAATTCAAGAATTCTATTTAAATTCATCATTCACTTAATTTTCTAAAAACAAGGAGAAGGATACTTTTTCTGAATCATTTAAATCAACCTTATTTCAAGCATTAGTTTACATTAGTTGCTGTAGTTACTTTAAATTTCCGTTTACTATATTAGTAAGTAATTCCTTTAAATTTTAGCTGATACTAATCGTTAAAAACTTCCCTATGGGATCGATAACTGAGACTCCACTAGAGTCCCGTATTACTTGATACGATACGTATACTTGCGTAGAATCCACATTAAAGATTCCATCATAAAATCTAATATATATATATATATATATATATATATATATATATATATATATATTTAAACGTGATCAAGTTTTTGGTGCCGTTGCTATTAACATAATTTGCAAACATAAAAAAAGTGGGTCATTAAATGTAAAGATAGTAACTATAACTAAATGAAAATAACAATTCTAAATATATCCCTTTTTGGATGAATTGGTTTGGAGAATTTTGAGATATTAAAAACTACTATTCTTATGTAATGAAATAGATAATGTATAGAATTGAGCTGCATTTAATATTATATGTGCCAAATAGGAGCAATCCTATTCTTTACCCTTTGGTCCAGGTATAAAGAAAATTGACTAATCCTATGCTTAGTTATCGAATCACGGGTAGGTCGGGAGGATACCGGCTCTCACTTCGGAGCTCCCACGTTCCCCTCGCCTGAGGGCTAACAATCTACACTTCAGCACCCAAACGATAGGGCCAAATTGAGGATTTTAGCCTGTCACTCTAAAATCTCCAATTCTACGCCCGATTAATATTATTTCTCTATTTATTTGCATTCAATTCCCATGAACTTCACCATCCATGGAATTTGAATGTGGTTTCACTTTGTTGAGAATTACACTGCCCTTTCGGGTTGATGCAATTACAATGAATTTTAACACTACAATGGGCCCTTATTGAAATGTAAATGAAGTGCAAGTAAAAACCATCACATTTATAATTAAATCTACTTCTACCATGCATCACAAAATCCTAAACATGATTTCTACTCATTCCAAAAGAGAATTAAAAGGACAACAATGGCATAATCTTATTATGCCACTATTTTCAAAGAAGAAGAAAGAGTAAGAGAGATACGTCACAAAGCATGAAGAAAACACAAAGGAAACTTCATTTAACCAAAGCAAATCCACTACGCAAATGTTTACAAAATCATAAGATAATGAAGAACAATACTTAGCTTTTTCCCTTTGAAAGAAAGATGAAGATCTCTCCCATAAAGTCTCTCGGCGATCCATGCAATGCTAGCGAAATCCCTTACAAATTTTCTCAAAATCTCTTATCCAATCTTTCCAAAAGGGTAGAAATCTACATTTCTACTCTTAATCTAAGAATCCTAAACATTTCTCTAACTTTTTCTCTCCTTTACTCTATTGTTTCTCACCCATTTCTAACATATATTCGCCATTTTAAAGTGTATGGATGAATTTTGAAGAGTTTCCTTAAGCACCCTTCAAAAAAGCGTCCAAATACGTCAAATATTGGCCCAAAACCGCCAAATGTCGCTTCATAGTCATCCGGGCCACTTTCGGCGGTTTGAGGCCACTGTCAGCTATATTTCGGTGGTCTCGGGAAAATCTCGCCGACGGCAAGATCAATCTCGCCGTAGGCGAGCAGGCTGCTGCGCGGCTCCACCATTTCGCTCCGTTTGGCTACGTTTCAACTCCGTTTCGCCCCATTTCAGTTACGTTGCGTTCGTAACAGATAGCCCTACGAAATAAGTAAAAATAACCTTTATTTAAAGTATAATCTCATTCAAAAATATGCAAGAAGTGTAAAATAGATTAAACATCAAAAAGACTTATCGAAAGGTGTCAGGGCAGAATTTCATTTCTTGCTCGTTTTTGCTCCAAATTGCACCGTTTTTTCTTCCTTTTACTCCAATCACCATTTCTTGTACCTAAAACCAAAAAACATACAAAATACCTTCCTTCAAAGTGTAATATCATCAAAAATAAGTAAAATGATATAGCAAAAAGCGTATATATTTTAGGCGTGTCAAAATCCCCCAAACTTAACTGTTACTTGTTCTCAAGTAACACTTTTACTACATAAAAATATAACTCAAGGCAATGTACTTTTCACCTGTAAGACACTACAATTTTTATTCAAAAGAATATATTGGTTAGATTTTTAGAAAGAAATTCAGTAACTCAGGTTAACACTACAAGTATAAGAATATTCAGCAATCAAGTCTAAGGGTTCTAGTCTTCTATTTATTTCAAGATAAACCATAATTTGTCACATTAAGAATGCCTTGAAAGATTATGTGAAAAAGAAGTTCATGTAAACTTTATTAGAATGTAGGCCAATACTTTAAATATAAATTCAGAAAAAAAATCAAGTTTTCCCTTTAGGGAGACTCAAGTGAAGCAAATTTTTTATTAGACATCTCCTCAAGCTTCTCCTCATAAACCTTTTTCTTTTCTTTTTTTTCTATTCTTTCGGGATCATTTTCAATCCCCATTTTTTTTTCACTCTCTTTTCTTTTTCTATATTTTTTAAATGATGATTACTATATCTAGAGAGCTTGTAATGATTTTGAACTTCACTCTCCTCTTTCTAAAGTTCAAACTTGAAACACATCCTTACTTTATAATTAGGTTTGAGCTTTATTATTCATCATAAAGTCACAATCTCTTCTTAACACACAATACTTTAAGTCTCTTAACATTTCAAAAATACAGTTTTCTTTATTTTAAATAGTTAACTATAATCAAATTCTTTTATACCAAATATCTTACCCTTATAAAATTAACCTTTATTACTAAAAACATTCATCCAATCCTTCCATAATATTTAACTGAAATAAAAAATTTTAGTTATATCAAGTGAGGTTCAATTGCTAGAAGTTAAGCTAATAATTTTTTTAAAATATAACAATTGAAAACAAATAAGAGTAATATTTTTCTTCCCCCCAAACTTAATTTTTAAAATATTTTTCAACTAATTCCATAAAATATAGCAGGAAGAAAAAGTAAAGGTTGAATATACTTACTACTACAACATCCTATCAAATTCATATCATGCATAATCAGAATAAAATGACTGTAGGAGAAAGTAAAGCTAACCTAAAACATGCTTGTAATAAAATTACACTAAAAAGAAGTATTTTCATATTAAAACTTTATTTTTCTTCCTACCCCCAAACTTAATTTTTAACATATATAACATTCAGTACAGAAAATATAAGCAGGAAGAAAATAATTTAGAAAATCTATCTACCACAAATGTCTATCAAAATCATTTGCAAGTATTCATTAAGACAGAACAATATGCAGCAGAAAGTAAATCTAAACTAATCATGCCAAAATGAAATTAACTAAACCAAAGTCTAACTAGCATAGCATGTATCAGCAAGGGAATATAAAAATGTTCTTCAATACCTAAATAAAGTTGTAACACAAACATAAACACAAACACACAATTCAAATACAAACACAAATGATAAATGAGGTCAATTCTTCCTTTAACTCATCCAATGTCACTATGTTACCTTCAATTTTTAACGGAATCACTACATTAGTAAATTAGGTACTTTAAAATGATTTTATAAATTATAATCCCAAAGATAAGATTATCCCTAATAAATTGGTTTCCGAACACCAATCTCAGGCATCATCTAATCCTTATAATTAAGCACCTCTAAAAGTTATAAAAAATAGTGTAAGATCATCCATATGGTATTCATCAAATAGGTTCGCGACTCCTACCTAATGAAAATAAAGTTGTAGAAAGGAAGTAACAAATTAAGATGGAACTATCAATGTTTGAAATTCATGATTTTTCTTGTAAAACTCAAGTCTGGGTGAGACCCAAGTGATAGTGGACTCGTCAATCCAACTTTACAAAAGATCAATTCTAGCCATAATAAGGAGTTAAGGAATCACCTCCCTCATGACACAGACAAAGATCAGATCAAAGCACTAATAATCCAAACATCTATCAATCAACAATCAAACTGATCAATCCATAATGACACATAAACATCAATTCAATCCACTCTAATGCAAACAACACTAACAATCATGACTCTCAAGCACACTAAATCAAAGCACACTGATAACTATGGGTTGCCTCCCATAAAGCGCTTGGTTTTAACGTCACTAGCCCGACAAATGATTCCACCTGGATCAAAATTCCAATTAAGTAATCCTCGGTCAATCACCCAATCATTTTCAGATCCAGGGATTCTTATAAAAACCTCAAATTTTAATTTTTCATTTAGCTCTTCATTTTCAGTTTGATTTATATCATTGTTCCTCGTATTTGATTCTAGATCCAATATTCTTCTATTGATTTTTTGAAACTGCATATTGATTTTTTGAAATTGTAAAGATGGTAACTATAACTAAATGCAAATAACAATTCTAAATATAACCCTTTTTGGATGAATTGGTTTGGAGAATTTTGAGATATTAAAAACTACTATTCTTATGTAATGAAATAGATAATGTAAAGGATTGAGATGCATTTAATATTGTATGTGCCAAATAGAGCAATTCTATTCTTTACCCTTTGGTCCGAGCATAAAGAAAATTGACTAATCCTATGCTTGGTTACCGAATCCGTGGCTAGAGCTGGGAGGATACCGGCTCTCACTTCGGAGCTCCTACGTTCCCCTCGCCTGAGGGCTAACAATCTACACTTCAGCACCCAAACGATAGGACCAAATTGAGGATTTTAGCCTGTCACTCTAAAATCTCCAATTCTACCCCCGATTAATATTATTTCCCTATTTATTTGCATTCAATTCCCATGAACTTCACCATCCATAGAATTTGAATGTGATTTCACTTTTTTGATAATTACACCGCCCTTTCGGGTTGATGCAATTACAATGAATTTTAACACTACAATGGGCCCTTATTGCAATGTAAATGAAGTGCAAGTAAAAACCATCACATTTATAATTAAATCTACTTCTACCATGCATCACAAAATCCTAAACATGATTTATACTCATTGCAAAAGAAAAGTAAAAGGAAAACAATGGCATAATCTTCTTATGCCACTATTTTCAAAGAAGAAGAAAGAGTAAGAGAGATACGTCACAAAGCATGAAGAAAACACAAAGAAAACTTCATTTAACCAAAGCAA